>VDFB02358134.1:206724644-206802892 GCA_007258455.2 Sequoia sempervirens
TCTCCCATCCTCTCCCACTCTCTCAGGTCACTCTCTCACACACTCACTCCATCTATCTCTCTCCCCTATACCCTTAACCTTGAAACCATAAACCCTTATAACCCTCTACCATAAACCCTTAACCCTTAAACCCTCTACCATATACCTTAAACCCTAAACCCTAAACCATTAACCCTTAAAACCTCTACCATCTACCATTAACCCTTAGGTTTATGTGTACACAAATTGGATATCCAATTCATAGAATTAAAATCATACTGTTACAAAACATTCTAATTTTTTTTCAAATGAATCGGATATCGGATTTGTGGGCCATAGATTATAATATTGAAGCAAGTTTAAATTATGTTTCACCGGATTACATGAGAAATGAAGAACCTCGTGTGGAAGAAAGACATATTCCAAACTCAAGACCTTCAAGAACCACTAAATGGTTACTTGAATTTGATGAAAACATTATAAATAATTTTGAAGGCAAGAGGTCAACATGAACTATTCAATTGTGGGCTAGAATAATTTTCAACCAATATTTTAGTGATAAGACATTGACCGAGCAATGCCAACTTTTTGTACAATTGCTAAAGATGCAAAAGATGAGACCTTTGCTAGCCAAATTGAAGATTTGTGTGAACAAGAAGACCAATTTTTTTTTTTTTTGTTATTGTCAAAAATATTTTTAATGCTCTCAAGTCTATTGGAAAAAATAACAAGGAAAAGGATAAGAGAGCTACTCAGAGATTCATTACAACCTCCCTAGTAAGCCATCAATTGAAAAAGGCTTGCTTTATGAGACAAACTTGTACTGATTTTGACATAAATCGTAAAACTTTGGATACAACACTTGCAAGAAGAGAAAGAATAGATGATCCTCTTCAAAATGATACATGGGCTTTTGTCGAGAGACTTCCATGTGTTGATAAGAAGCTAACCGATAATGTAAAGCAGGTAATTCAACATTTTTGGCATGATAACTCTAGAGTATCACCTAATGCAAATGATGTTTTAAAGTTAAGAATTGGAAATCGAGACCGTACACCAAATCCTAAACATTTCTTGGAATCAAGTCAAACAATGTTGTTCAAAAAATTTATTGAAACACATAAAAATATGGAAATTTCGTAGAGGACTTTTGAGGGTTTGAAGCCATTTTATTGTGTGCCTCTTAAGATTTGTAATAGTTGTTGTTGCAAATACCATGTGGAGTTTTCAATGTACCATGAGCTATTATGCTATATCCATTCTACTTTGCATACTAATGAAATGTTGCAGGAGTGTGGTGCAATGCATCTTCTAAAATCATCAAGGGACTTGCTAGATCTATTTTTATGTTCTAGAGATGATGGTTGCTTTTTCTATAGAAATGGTTGTTTAAATGCAAAGTGCTCACAATGTGGTGGCTTTTCAAAGTTTTTTCAATGTTTTCATGAGAGTTCCGAACATGAATTTGGAAAGAAGCTTATTAAGAAAAAGAGATATGAGATAGTCAAATATACTTTACAAAGTGGAGGTGAAGGTTCTGGATGTGAGTTGGTTACAAAAGAATGCAGTGTTGTGATTTTATTTCAGATTTTAAGTATAATCTTTTCTACAAGTATGCAAGGCATAGTCATAGGTCTCAGTGGTTGGATCAACAATTTAGGATGTGTAAGGACTCTTTTTTTATTGGAACTATTATATCAATGGTTGATTTTGAAAAAAACTACACATTGCAACCACAAAACGAGGTACAATCTCAATATTACAATTCCATTTAGATTTCTATTTTTGTCCACATAATGTTTAGACATGCACCTGATAGTATAGAGGAGGATTGAAAGAAAATCATAGAGTATCATTTTTATATGAGTGATGATAGATCTCACTCGTCCGAGTATGTACAACATTGTTTTGAGAATTTTTTTGAGTTCTTGAAGGAGCATGATATAGCACTGGGCCAACATCTAATTTAGTCAAATAATTGCACAGGTCAATTCAAGAATGCTTGTATGTTTTATTGGTTGAGTAGAATGCATGTAGAGAGGGGTCTACCTCATATTTGGAGTTTTTTTGAAGCTGGACATGGGAAAGGGGAGCATGATGGAGTAGGTGCATGTGTAATGAGAGCTCTAGTTAAGGAGCAATTGAAGATTTCAGGAGCAAAATTTTGTGATGCACGTTCTATTGTTGATTGGTGTAGTTCAGTATTGTCACAGGGAGGGAGACTTGATTCAACAGTGCACAAATTCTTTTGGTTCGTTGAGGAGGGTATAGTGGGAGGCATATTGGATTGTCATACAATCAAAGATTCTTCAAAGATGCATTCATTTTGAAGCTCAAATGCAGGCACATGGACCATTTGGACATGAGACTTGGCTTGTTTTTGTTAGAATTGTACTCAGTGTGAGTGGGATCAATGCAATTCAAGTGAGTGGGTGGATACATGGGTACCATAGTATCTAACTCCTTTATCTCAAACAATATCCATGACAAATTACATAATGGAAAGTTCAATTGATTACGACTTGCTTTCAGATCTACTACAACTAGGACATATTTTTGCAGTTGTTGCACCGCAGGGGAATGAAGAGAGATCAGACTATTGGTTGGCTCGGTTTGTGTGGCTAAAGTATAAGCTAACACAACCGATGGAAGATGATGATGGTTTCGTGTATCCTACAAGTTTAGTTGTGGTTGCAGGAACTTGGTTGCGAACATACATGATTAGAAAGAATGGCATACCTACATTTGAAGACTATGAGAAACACAAAACCATTCTCATGTATTCGCACCTTGTTATAGCAAAAAATGTTAAGTTGTTGAAGTATCATGCTAGACAAAAGACAAAATAGCTATGGACACTTAGTAATGTTGATCATGAAGCAATATTGGATACTCTTAAGCAAAGAGATGACCCTTCAGGCACACTTGAATAGCATTTTCAAGAATGGAAGGTACAATGCTTATGTTCATTATGATTAAGTTCATTAGTGTTCTTTATTTAATACTGATATTTTATATACTATTGCAATGTAGGTGTCTTTAATAGTGATATTTTGTATGCACTTTTGTGATATTTTTGGCAAGATTGATCATGGACCTGTTGCAACAATAGCCAGCTCTGATCCTTTCCAAGAGGTATACAACAGATTAGAACAATATAGATTGGTTATTCTAAGCATATTTTGTAGTTTTCATCACCAACTCATCATCATTCAGGTTGTTTAGATTAATATAGATTTGTTAGTCTAAGCATCTTTTCTATTGTGACAATATAGATTTATCATTTTCCCACTTTTGCGATATTCCTGGCACAATTGATCATGGACCTGCTACAACAATAGCTAGCTCTGATCCTTTCAGAGAGGTATGCAAAAAATTACAACAATATAGATTGGTTATTTTAAGCGTCTTTTATAGTTTTCATTACCATCTCATCATATTTTGTTTCATTTAGAATAATATAGATTGGTTATTCTAAGCATCTTTTATAGTTTTCATCACCAATTCATCATCAATCAAGTTGTTTAGATTAATATAGATTTGTTAGTCTAAGCATCTTCTCTATTGTGACAATATAGATTTTTCATTTTCCCACTTTTGCGATATTCCTGGCACGATGGATCATGGATGTGCTACAACAATAGCCAACTTTGATCCTTTCGGAGAGGTATGCGATAGATTACAACAATATAGATTGGTTATTCTAAGTGTCTTTTATAGTTTTCATTACCACATCATCATATTTTGTGTCATTTAGAATAATATAGATTAGTTATTCTAAGCTACCTTGATAGTTTGTACAGGTACTTGTCAATCCAGAACGTGAACATACTACTATTGTCGAAGACTATGCCCTAAATTCCTCCAATAGGAAAATTTTGTAAAATTTGAATTCCAAATTGGAAACAATGTAAAACGGTCATAATTGTGTATGGGCATAATCTATACCTAGTTTTTTTTTTTGAAATATGGGTCAAATGTCTGGAATTGTATAAAGGGTATGTTTAAAATGTAAAGGGGTCTATATTTTGGAAACTCATAGGTTGAATTAGTCATATAGGTGTATGCTTTGTTACTGTTATTGGGACAATTCTGTAATAAATTTTTGTACTTAATCGAGCTACGACCAAAGGTTTTCTTCCTGGTTCTTTCTTGTCGATATGCTCGTTTGAACTAGGTTTTGTAATATCTCCCATTTATATATAATATGTTATAGTGGCTTGTAACTTTTCCTCCTCAAATCCAACTTGGGTGCAACTTCATTTTTAGACACTTTCATAAGGTTTTTAAGGAAATCAATGTTTCCAACCTTGCCACACCCTATAAATTCATCAAACACATCTATTAGGACCTACACAAGCTTGATCCAACTTTAAATCTTGCTACCCCCACATTTCATTGACATTAGCAAGTTGTAACCACCATTTTTAGTGCAGGAGCACCTACACCACAATAACATTGTGGATCATTTCAATGATTAAAGTGTTAATATTTTGAGTTTTTTTCTTTAATGAGATCTAATAGGATCAATGGTCATGTATTAGGAGGAGTTTTTAGGTTTTATGGTAAGAAAACATGGAGATCCCAACTCATCCTAGTTGTTGCTTTGTAGCCTTTGAAGGAAAAATTAGTACATTTGTTTAGGGACAAACAAGAACAGTGTTTTGAACATGTAATGATGCTATTTCAAGATATTAAGTGAGTTCTTAGTAAATTTAGAAGTGGAAAAGTGCAACATTTCATTATGAGTCATATTAATGTGAAAAATGTTTGTATTTTGGCCTTCAACGGTCATTAAGGTTTCAAAAGTCAATTAATATTGGTGGTTAAAGGCATTGGGAGTTGGATTCCAAGGCATATCAATGTACTTAAGGCCTTCAAGGGCTCAAGAAAGGTTTGGTTGAAGGAGTATTTTTCTTTGAATCAATAAACTTTCAATTGCTCAGTTCATATTTTATTGTTTTTCTTGTGTTTTCTTCCTGTGCACAAGCCATTCAAGTATTTTTGTATCAAAATTTTATGTATAAATGTTATTACATATCTTGAATTTATTCTGACTTCTTAATAGATGGTTTCTTTATTCATTTTGTGCCTCAAAACTCATACTTTCTTTAGACGGGTTCCTGAACAGGGGAATAAGAGTTTTGCAATTTTAATGGCTTGAATCTCATCCCACCTACTATGTGCCAATGTGAATCAGTGGGATGAGTTGGTAGAGCTTAGGAAATGATATTTCAAGAGTGGAAGGCATGGAGAACTGGGTTTTGAAATAAAATGAGGAGTTAAAGGTCTAAAACGGTGGTTTTTTTTCACTTGAAAATAAAGTTTTTACCCTAGGGTTTGCAAAAATATCTGAGATACCAGAAGTTTTTTTGTTTTCTAAGCATATTGGGGCCTAAATAAAGGTGTCTAAGGTGGTGGAAGAGTCTGAAAGGTTGTGGAAATGCTACATCTAATAAACCCTCAATAATTACACTAAAAATAAGGGTTTTCTGATTTTATGGTTACAGGTCCATACAAATGGAATCCAATTGTAGAATCTTTGTTTTCTTGGAAATTTATTTCCTTCCCTAAGGTTTCAAGGGTTTGTGTGGTGTTTGAATGTATAGGAAGTCAACACTGGTTTAAAGGAGTCTATGTTGTTTCTCATATACATTGTGTAACTTGGATATGGGTGTTTGAATCAGCCATGTGTTGGTCTGGTGTTTTGGAAAATTGTGGAGTAATTGGACAAAAACTAGTTTCTCACTAGTACAAGGGTTTAAGGGGGTTAAAGAGGGAAATGCGTATTTAGTTTCTTGTGAAGTTTTAAGGGATTTTTGGACTATCCAAAGAGGTCAGAATAATCTTATTAGATTCCTCAAATAGGCAAGTTGCAAAGAGTTTGTGATTGTGCCCTTGTGTTTGCATCAATTTTTCAACTAATTTCACTCAGTACAATGTAGCTCAAAGTGATTTGGCGTATTTGGTTGCAATAGACGACCATCCCTAGTGTAAACGTACACATCTAGACGTGTTGGAACAGTCTGTTTGGTCGTACAAGTTGCTAAATGAAAGTTGCACCACTTTGCAACTTTACACTACTTGCATTTGACAACTTTTCCCTCAACTGAAAACTTGCCACCATGGGAAAACGCCTCAAAGATAGAAAAAAATTGAGAGAGGTTATTGTAGGTGGGACAAACAAAATCCCATAGCCTCAAATGGAGAGTTTTTAAATGTCACGATTTCCAAGAAATAGCCCTTCAAAGATTGCTCCCTTTTAACACTTTGGACTCTTAAGGGAAATCACTGGTCCAATGTAGCTCGGAGTGATTCGGTGTATTGGGGTGCAAAAGAGGACCATCCCTAGTGTAAATGTACCCATTCGGACATGTTGGAATAGTCTATTTGGTTGTACGAGTTGTTGAATGAAAGTTGCACCACTTTGCAACTTTACATTGCTTGCATCTAACAACTTTTCACTCAGCTGAAAACTTGCCACCACATAGAAAAAAACAAGAGAGGTTATTGTAGATGGCACAACACAATCCCATAGCCTTAGACAAAGATTCTGTAAGCCTCATGGTCTCTGAGAAATAGCCCTTCAAAGATTGCTATCTTTTAGCACTTTGGACTCTTAAGGGAAATTGTCGATCCAATGTAGCTCGGAGTGATTTGGTGTATTTGGGTGCAAAAGAGGACCCTCCCTAGCATAAACGTACCCATCCAGATGTTTTGGAACAGTCTGTTTGGTTGTACGAGTTGCAGAATGAAAGTTGCACCACTTTGCAACTTTACACTACTTGCATTTGGCAACTTTTCCCTCCACTGAAAAGTCATCACCATAGGAAAATGCCTCCAAAATAGAAAAAAATGAGAGAATTTTTTGTAGATGGTCCCAACACAATCCCATAGCCTCAGACAGAGAGTCTGTAAGGCTCACGGTCTTTGAGAAATAGCCCTTCAAAGATTGCTGCCTTTTAGCACTTTTGACTCTTAAGAGAAATCACCAGTCCAATGTAGCTCAGAGTGATTTGGTGTATTTGGGTGCAAAAGAGGACCATCCCTAGCATAAACGTACCCATCCAGACATGTTGGAAGATTTTTTTGGTCGTACGGGTTGTGAAATGAAAGTTGCACCACTTTGCAACTTTACACTACTTGCATCTGACAACTTTTCCCTCCACTGAAAAGTCATTACCATAGGAAAATGCCTCTAAGATAGCAAAAATTGAGAGATTTTATTGTATATGGTCCCAACACAATCCTATAGCCTTTAACGGAGAGTATGTAAGCCTCACAGTCTCTGAGAAATAGCCCTTCAAAGATTGTTGCCTTTTAGCACTTTGGACTCTTAAGAGAAATCGCCAGTCCAATGTAGCTCGAAGTGATTCGGTGTATTTAGGTGCAAAAGATGACCATCCCTAGCATAAACGTACCCATCTGGATGTGTTGGAATAGTCTATTTGGCTGTATGAGTTGTGGAATGAAAGTTGCACCACTTTGCAACTTTGTACGGCTTGCATCTGGCAACTTTTACCTCCACTAAAAAGTCATCACCATAGGAAAATGCCTCTGAGATAACAAAAACTGAGAGGTTTATGTAGATGGTCCCAACACGATCCCATAGCCTCAGATGAAGATTCTATAAGCATCATGGTCTTCGAGAAATAGCCCTTCAAATATTACTTCCTTTTAGCATTTTGGACTCTTAAGGGAAACTAGTGAGCAGCAGAGTTAACTTCTTCACAAACTTGGTTTCAAGTAATTTCATTTTTTTTTGTGCATTTAAAATGGAGTTTTAAGCCTTCCACCCTAAAAGTGACCTCTAAATGACTTCAAACAACTTAACTACCTCATTCTTATTATTTTTTTTACAAACAAGCATTTTCATTCCAAGAGGCCGAGCTTTCATTTTTGCTTGTTGGAATGAAAGCGGACGGTGACACAACTTTATTTTTTCAAAAATTGTTTAACATCATTGAACTAAGAATTTATCACACATATGCAAAGAAATAGAGGAGTACTACAAACTAAAACACATTACTCTTCGGTTCTCACTGACTTGATGTACTCTCCAACATCTCTCTTCTCTCATGTGGAGAGTTAGAACTACTTGGCCATGCCTTTGCATCATTAGGGAAGATTAGAAATCCATCAAAATATCATTTTAGATTAGCAATGCATGGAAGATTCAAAAAGTATCCTTGATATTAAAAAAAGGTATGTGTTGATACACTTCGTGTGAACAAGAAGACCCTAAAAGCAACCTCTAAATCACTTCAAACACCTTAACTACCTCATTCTTATTCATTTTTTTTGCAAACAAGCATTTTCATTCCAAGAGGCTGGGCTTTCATTTTTGCTTTCAAAGAAAAATCTTCCTATGCCACTATTACACTACATAAGTAAACCAGGTTTTGTATTGTGGACCTATATTAAGCTACCACTCTCAAGACCAATGTAACTGTAGATGTCTACCGCAAGATCAAGATCTTATCATCCCACCTAGTCTACCGCAAGATCACAGTCCCCCATCCATTCCATCCCATGATCCTCTTGACATTCAAGATTCTACCACCCCATCTCCGTCTCCATTGCATGAGCTTGCTACCATAAAATCAGATCATGTCATATCCCCTAATCCCTCTCCTGATACCACCCATCCAAATGCTGCTCTCCCACCATCTCCTTCTTAGGATCCCCCATCATCGCCTAAAAATGCTATCCCCACACCGCTTGCATATCCCCTTGGTACTTTCACATTCTTCCATGGTGGCCTCCTTGCAGAAGAAAAACACAGTGTATATACCACCCATCATCCCCCACCTAATAATGGACTCACATCATGTTTTCAGAATAACAAAAATCCTATCATGGATCGAATTCTCAAGAACATGAACTATCAAGGAAAAGGTCTAGGCCTTCACGAGCAAGGTATTTTAGAGCCCATCTAAGTCAAAGAACAAATCTGCATGCAGGGTCTTGGATCTATTCCCCAAGACTCGCAATCTAAAGATGTTGGTACAACTTCTAGACATCCTCAACGAGCCTTCTCCAAAAGAACTTCTGGCCCTGCCCATCGCTCCGCCAGATCATATGTTGCCATCCCTCCTCCTCTATTGTATCACCTCAAAACAACCATCCATATTCCTCCTTCATCTGCTCCATCCATTTTGGGTCCTTACATCCCTCCATCCACCATCTCCCGTCCTTCATCTACTCTATCCATCTTGGGTTCATATATCCCAAGATCACCTCCTCCATCTCATCCTTTCACCCATCCAATACCTATACATGTCATCCATCATAAACATCCCTCTCGCATATCCCATAATTAGGATCAACAAAGGCACATACCTAAACATCCCCCATATACACATAATCCCCATACTCCTACCTCCATTGCTCCACATCATCCATCCCCTCACACCCATCCCATTTCTAGTATGAGCACTTTGGATACCAGAGGAAAAATGCATCAATCTAAACACCCACATGAATCTAAAGCTTCCCATGTCCCCTCTAAAAGACATGGTAACGAAAAGAAAAATCCAATCCACAATCAAAATCAAATCTATAGCTCACAAAGAGCCAGCAAAGCAAAGATCAAAACCATGTGGATCCCAAAGAAAAAAGATGCAATGCCATCAAATGAAAAATCTGTAAGAACATCCAAAGTTGCTAATCCAAAAGCTAATTATAGATCCCTTTCACCTCCTAAATCTATTTTGGGTCCCTATGTCCCGAAATTCGCTATTCCATCTCCTCTATTATCCCCACATTCTCCATCCATTAGTCCCCTTATCCTTTCACATCCGTCACAACATGTTCCAATGTTGGTCCTGAACTCATCTCCCCATCACGTATCCACCCCATCATTCTATCCATACCATTTTCAACATCCCACCCATTATCCCCCGTATCTTCCCCATCAGATCCCTCTCATTCATCCTCTAGCATAATCCATTTATCCTAAGGTTGTACCAACATCCAATAGTCGGTTCGAACATGAGCTCTTAATACCTCGTATGGAACTTCATGCTTGAGTCCTTCATCTATATCCTTATCGCATGTCTTCTAAATCCACTTATTCACCTCCCTATCCTTATCCATCTCCTTCTGCATGCTCTGCAAAAAGTCCAAAAAATCCAAAAAAGTCAAAAAGTCAAAAAATCAAAAATAAAATAAAAAATAGTAAAGAGAAATAATTCATCCAATGGTGAAAACTTGGAAAACAGGCGCCTTGGATAAGTACCATGATGAAAACCTGGCAAACAGGTGTCATGCGTAAATCCCCATCTGCACTTGGGGGCAATTTCCTGATTTACATTCTCTCCATCCGCTATGCTTCCTGCTACGCTTTCGGCTATGCACCCATCTTATTGCTATACATCATTTTCGTCCATCCCCTCCATCCTATCGAGCTTACACATCCTTCTTGGCATATCTCATTTATCCCAATCCTTCCATCCTCCTTGTGATCTTGATAACAATGGGGCAAACATATAAACATGCTTTGGACACCTCTTGACATATATTCCCCTCATCCGCAGAATATCCCAACTATCATTCGCCCTCCCTTATCCATGCATCCTATTTTCATCCATCTCACTCTTTTATTTTCCTATCCTTCTCTATTGCATCCTTCATGCCTCTTCGCACATGACATATCTAGAGTAGGGGCATCTATCTTCCTTTGTGATATAGTCCTTGGAGACATCATTCATTCCATCAAATCACTCCCTTCCATTTCCCTATCCTTATCTCCTTATCGATATATCCATCTCCCCATCCTTATCTTTTATCCCTCCAAACAATCCTTATATCCATCTTCCCATCCCTATCTTCCTATCCTTCCATTATGGCATCCATTCTTATCTGTCCATCTGATCACCTTTTCCTTATCCAAATCCTTATCCCTCTATCCAATCCACCCAAACAATCCTTTTCCTCCCCCCATCCTCTACCCTCATCTCATCTCATAATCCCTTGTCATTGGCTACTCCCCATACAATCCAACATCATCTATCTTATCATTTCATCATTCATCTATATGGCATGAATAACTATCCCATCCTTGAGCTTTGTCTAGTCACTATCCTCCAATCCAATCCAATAGGTCTATCTTGTCCCATCGTGTCGATCCAATCATTTTATTCCCCTTATCTGGGGTTATCTCATCGTCTTTCATACATCGCTTGCCTTTGGCCTTTAGTCGAACTACGTTGCCCCTGCGCTGTCACGTAGGCAAGGTCGATCATTTGATCCACCCCCGGGGTTCCATCATTGATCTTCATTGTCCACTTTGTCCCTTTATCACCTATCATCAATCTTTCTACTTTGTCCATCCACTCATCTATCATCTATCATCTCTCATCCATCATCAATCTTCATATCTTGTTCCTATTTGTCTGTCTTGTCTTTATCATCCATCGAGGTCTCCTATCTTGTGTCATGTCTCTCATGTCGTGTCATCAGGCTATGCCCCTTATCTAGTTGGATCTTAACAAATGAGCTTCACTGATATCATCAAATCTAATTAGTTCTGAATATCCTGCGTCATATCAATCTTTTAATTTAGTATCCATCATCGGTCTCAATAGGATGCAACCTTCCTAATAGACCTCATTAATCCCATCCATCCCCTTGATTGATCCTATGGCAAAGGACATTTGAAATTAATTGTGATCTTTTGATGCTTTTGGCTTTTTTTTATCATTTGAGCTCCCTATCATCACTTGTCATGGTCGCCTTGATCCATCATATCATGGTGTGCTTTGACTAGTCAACATAGGGGTGTATCTTGATCTTTTGTTTGTCTTCTCGGTTGTCCCACGTAGTACCCACCAAGATCCCTGAGGTCTTGTGTTACGCTGGGGCATCCTTGTGTGTTTGTGGTTATCCAAATACCTGGCCCGACCAAGGTCACTATGACTTTGGGGTGTTGGGATAGCCTTCTTGTTTGTTCTATTTGTTTTATGCATTAGCCACTACGCTGCCTTGGTTCTTCATACCTTAGCGTCTTGTGTCTTATGCTATAACAAAAATTAGTGCTCCGACGATGGCAAATTGCATTTAGATTGCATTTCATCTCTCATCCTCAAATCCCTCCCCTCCCAATCTTCCATCACATTGCATCATCTTCTTTAGCTCCCCTTGCATCATCTCATCCATTTCGAGAGCACACTCGCATTCTCTTGAACCCGCATGTCCTCTCGAGGGGGCATCATTCATCCCAAACTTTCATCATCGTTTTCCCTTCCTAATCATTCAAAGGAATGACTGGGGCATCTTTCCCAATCTAACCATCTTCTTCCAGGTTCTATGTTTTAATATTCTTTGAAATGATGCTACTTCGTAACACCATCTCAAAGAGAGGCAAAATGTAGATGTCTAAATTTGGACACTTAATTTATCCAAATTCATCCCCTTTCATCTTAGTTTCATTAATTAAGTAATACTACTATTATTTAATTAATATCTTTAATTATGCCAACTCCCTAAGGTATTTAATCAATAATACCTTATCTCTTTAATCCTCCTTCCATCAATTGAATTAAATAAATATTCCATTTATTTAATTCCCTTCATGTCACATCCTCCATCTTTTTTTATATTATCCTAATCCATCTTCTAATCTCATCATTAAAGTGTGCACATGCCTAATCCTTGATTAGGATGTGTCACATCCTCCAACTTTTGCAAGTTGGCCTCTAATCTCTCTTAGCCACCTAACCATCCTCTAATCCTCCACTAACTAGCCTAATCAACCTCTCAAGGAATTTTTAATTCCTTTTATCCTTCCAAGGAATATTAAATTCCTTTTCTCTTCCCCATGTCCTTTATGACATGTGTCCTTAAGTCAACCTTATTAAAGGCTTTCTCCCTTTTGACAAGGCATCTCCCTTCCCCATGTGAATTTTTAATTCACCTTTTAATCCCCCAATGCATTTAAGGAATTTTAAATTCCTTCTCTCATCCCCATAAGGATATTTGAGGAATTTTTAATTCCCCACTTGTCCTCTCACCCACATGGGGACAAGTGCCTCCTTTATGAGGAGATCTTTTCTAATCCCAAGGTACTTTGTACCCCCCTCCATGTCATGTACCTGTCCTTCCACCTCATGTCCACTTCACCTTTTAGGGCTATCTCACATGCCACATGTCAAGATGTGAGGGCTTGTGAGTTCTCAACTCACTTTATCCCTACATCTTGATATTTGGTGGATCAATCTCAACCGTCCATTTCCCCTAAGATTTCCCAAAAATCCTATAAATACCCCCTCTTTTCTCTCATTTTGGAGAGATCATTTGTGCTAGCCAAACTCTTGCAATTTTGTTTCTCAACCAACACTTAGCTATTTTCATGTTTTCATCCACTTGCACTCATCCTCACAACATCATTTAACTTGCATCTACTTGCCATCAAAGGAGCATACACATCCAAGATCGAAGGGCCAACCAAAGGATCGACTCGAAACAAGGTATAACATTCTGTTTGTTGCTTTTGTCTTGTTTTGTTTCCAACTTAGGCTAATCTTGAGGTGTAGGTTGTTTTAGTGTTTATTTGCACTCTTTCACTTGTTGCTTGATTTCTAACGCTCACATTTGACCTATCACAGTAACAATTATACAAAATAACGTTTGAGACTGCAAGAAGACATCAAAATGGCTAGTGTACTAAAAAAATTCTTATGATTTTTGAAGAATGTTGATAACTCTACTTAGTTGTCTTCTTTTTTCAATATCATACAAATTGAACCTTGGCATCAATAGACTCTATAGATCAAGCTACCACAATTCAAGTTTCAATGATGAATATTTATCATGCATGTTTTAAATGACATTCAAGTTTATGGCTGCATAGCGTGTGGAATGAGGGGCAACAGGCCTGAGACCCCTTTAAAGTTTGTTTGAGTGCATTTAAAATGAAGTTTTAAGCCTTGCACCCTAAAAGTGACCTCTAAATAACTTCAAACACCTTCACTACCTCATTCTTATTCATTTTTTTTCAAACATGAATTTTCATTCCAAGAGTCTGAGCTTTCATTTTTGCTTGTTGGATTGAATGCAGACCATGACACAACTTTCTTTTTTCAAAAATTGTTTAGCATCATTGAACTAAGAATTTATTACACATCTACAGATAAACAAAGGAGTACTAGAAACTAAAACACATTACACTTTGGTTCTCACTGACTTGATGTACTCTCCAACATCTCTCTTTTCTCATGTGGAGAGTTAGAACTACTTGGCCATGCCTTTGCATCATTAGGGAAGTTTTTCTCTTTCTGTCAATGTCAAAAGCATGGCTGCATACAGATTAGGAAAAAGACCTTTCCTTTTAGATTAGCAATGCATGGAAGATTCAAAAAGTATCCTTGATATTACAAAAAGGTATGTGTTTATATACTTCAAACGTGCAATCACCCTTTAGTTCTTTCAAAGAAAAATCTTCCTATGCCATTGTTACACTGCACAAGTAAACCGGATTTTGTATTATGGACCTATATTAAGCTACCACTCTCAAGACCAATGTAACAATGATACAAAATAACGTTTGAGACTGCAAGAAGACATCAAAATGGCTAGTGTACTAAAAAAATTCTTATGATTTCTAAAGAATGTTGATAACTCTACTCGGTTGGCTTCTTTTTTTAATATCATACAAATTGAACCGGCATCAATAGACTTTGTATATCAAGCTACCACAATTCAAGTTTCAATGATGAATATTTATCATGCATGTTTTAAATGACATTCAATTTTATGGTGGTTTTTTTGTTTATATGATGTTATGTGATATTCTAATCGTAATTCATGCTTCTAGGCTACACATATGTGTGTGTATATATATATATATTATTTTTACATGTTTTCTCCATTTTTTGGCCCCTACACTGCAAGTAAATGGCTGCATAGCATGTGGAATGAGGGGGAAATAGGCCTGAGACCCCTTTAAAGTTTGTTTGAGTGCATTTAAAATGAAGTTTTAAGCCTTGCACCCTAAAAGTGATCTCTAAATAACTTCAAACACCTTAACTACCTCATTCTTATTCATTTGTTTTACAAACAAGAATTTTCATTCCAAAAGGATGAGCTTTCAGTTTTGCTTGTTGGATTGAATGCAGATCGTGACAACTTTTTTTTAAAAAAAATTGTTTAGCATCATTGAACTAAGAATTTATCACATCTATAGAGAAACATAGGATTAATACAAACTAAAACACATTACACTTTGGTTCTCAATGACTTGATGTACTCTCCAACATCTCTCATCTCTCATGTGGAGAGTTAGAACTGCTTGGCCATGCCTTTACATCATTAGGGAAGTTTTGCTCTTTTTGACAATGTCAAAAGCATGGATGCATACAGATTAGGAAAAAGAGCTTTCCTTTTAGATTATCAATGCATGGAAGATTCAAAAAGTATCCTTGATATTGCAAAAAGGTATGTGTTTATACACTTCAAACGTGCAATCACCCTTTCGTTCTTTCAAAGAAAAATCTTCCTATGCCACTATTACACTGCACAAGTAAACCATATTTTGTATTATGGATCTATATTAAGCTACCACTCTCAAGACCAATGTAACAATGATACAAAATAGCATTTGAGACTGCAAGAAGACATCAAAATGGCGAGTGTACTAAATTTTTTTTTATGATTTCTAAAGAATGTTGATAACTCTACTCAATTGGCTTCTTTTTTTAATATCATACAAATTGAACCCTGGAATCAATAGACTTTGTATATCAAGCTACCACAATTCAAGTTTCAATGATTAATATTTATCATGCATGTTTTAAATGACGTTCAATTTTATGGTGGTTTTTTTGTTTATATGATGTTATGTGATATTCTAATCGTAATTCATGCTTCTAGGCTACACATATGTGTGTGTGAATATATATATATATATAATTTTTACATGTTTTCTCCATTGTTCAGCCCCTACACTGCAAGTAAATGGCTGCATAGCATGTGGAATGAGGGGGCAACAGGCCTGAGACCCCTTTAAATTTTGTTTGAGTGCATTTAAAATGAAGTTTTAAGCCTTGCACCCTAAAAGTGACCTCTAAATAACTTCATACACCTTAACTACCTCATTCTTATTCATTTGTTTTACAAACAAGAATTTTCATTCCAAGAGGATGAGCTTTCAATTTTGCTTGTTGGACTGAATGTGGATCGTGACAACTTTTTTTTTTCAAAAATTGTTCAACATCATTGAACTAAGAATTTATCACATCTGTAGAGAAACATAGGAGTACTAAAAATTAAAACACATTACACTTCGGTTCTCACTGACTTGATGTACTCTCCAACATCTCTCTTCTCTCATGTGGAGAGTTAGAACTGCTTGGCCATGCCTTTACATCATTAGGGAAGTTTTGCTCTTTTTGACAATGTCAAAAGCATGGCTGCATACAAATTAGGAAAAAGACCTTTCCTTTTAGATTAGCAATGCATGGAAGATTCAAAAAGTATCCTTGATATTACAAAAAGGTATGTGTTTATACACTTCAAACATGCAATCACCCTTTCGTTCTTTCAAAGAAAAATCTTCCTATGCCACTATTACACTGCACAAGTAAACCAAATTTTGTATTATGGACCTATATTAAGCTACCACTCTCAAGACCAATGTAACAATGATACAAAATAACGTTTGAGACTACAAGAAGACATCAAAATGGCTAGTGTACTAAAAAAATTCTTATGATTTCTGAAGAATGTTGATAACTAGAACTCAGTTGGCTTGTTTTTTCAATATCATACAAATTGAACCCTGGCATCAATAGACTGTGTATATCAAGCTACCACAATTCAAGTTTCAACGATGAATATTTATCTTGCATGTTTTAAATGGAATTCAAGTTTATGGTGTTTTTTTTGTTTATATGATGTTATGTGATATTCTAATTGTAATTCATGCTTCTAGGCTGCACACACACACACATATATATTATTTTTACATGTTTTCTCCATTGTTTGGCCCCTACACCACAAGTAATTAGCTGCATAGCGTGTGGAATGAGGGGGCAATAGGCCTGAGACCCCTTTAAAGTTTGTTTGAGTGCTTTCTTTTCATTTTTTGTGAGTTTTGTGCCAATTTTCCTCAAAGAAATGTGGTCTCATAGAATTCCATGACAAGATAATGCAATTGATAGCTGCTCCTAGTTATTAGTTATGTAATGTGAAATAATTACATAACTGCTTAGGTTGACTTTGTAAAAACTATATTGTTATTATATTTTTTTCATCTATTAGCATCTAGTTGTTACTTATGCAATGTGAAGTAATGCTTTGAGCTTGAAATATGTGCAATTCAATGTAATCAACAATATGAATATAAACTACATAATATTTAACCATTCTTTTTATGCTATTGTACATTGATATTTAACCATTGCTCACTTGATTAAATTTTCAAAGAGTTTAATCATGCACATGTGGAGGAAATTAAATTTCGATTGTCAACTTCTATATATCAAATTATCCAATAATCAAGTGTATGTCCATATACAAAAATGGCATCAACGCCAACTCAAACAAATTTTTACAATATGTGGCATATGCCATCTCAATATCTATTCAAAATTTACATGCCAAAATGTCTATCTCATCCTAAACTACTGGTGTATCAACAAAATGGAGCCTCTTTGAAGCACTTGTTGGCTCTGAAGGTAGCTGCACAAGAAAAAGTCAAACCACAATTGAGATTAATTATACTATATAATTTAAAATTGAATAATTAACATAAAAATCAATATACATTGATTTATAATTGAACTCTAAAATCGAAATCTTGATTAACCAAAATATATGTCTCTTCGAAGGGTCAGGAGTCCTAGAAGATACCCTTCTCAAAGAACCAACCAAACCAAATTTTGTAACACCAATCTATATATGTGAACAAAACCATAAAATTGATCCAAGTTAGTATACAATTGTCGGTAATAAGAACATATTTACCAAGCACAAAAAAAAATAAACACATACCTCTTTAGGATTATCTTTTTCTTTACCTCCTTTAGGTGTTTCAACACCTCCTCCTTCAGGTGCTCGAATACCTACTCCTTCAGGTGTTGTGACACTTGTCAACAATGATGTATAACTCACAACTGCTTGTACATAAAAAGTTTGAGACATATGAAACTACCAATCTATGTCAATGTATGCATAATCAATAAAAGATCTTATAAATATTAATTCAATCAAATTTGAGTTCAATTACCTATCCCTTATCTAACATTGCACTTCCATAGTCTGGAGAGCACCACACCTCGCTCGCACTAGGTGTTTCCTACAAGAAGAGAATAAGATAAACATATAAGTTAATATATAATTTCATTAATGACAAGCAAGTATATAGTAAAAAAATGTAAATGAGTGAGTGCGAAAATACATCCTATGTGTGTGTCGAGGCCAAATGAAATGGCCCTAAGGGTGCTATCAGTCACCCGTGTGAGCTCCTCCTCAAACATTAACTATTAAATAGACCATGTAAATAAATATTAGTACTTGATACTATCTCTTATTAATATTCATTTTTTTAAAAATGTAAGTTATGAATGTACACCTTAAATGTTACCTGTGTAACTATTCCAATGTCCACCTCTCTAGTAGGAGAGGACTTTGAAGGGTGTGCTCCACTCCCCTGCATGTGATCTACTATAATCTCCACATCCTGGATGCCATAATCAAAAGTGTCTAATGGATGCTCAACGAGCTATATAATAGGACCCAAACATATTTGGTGGCACATATTGCAAATATGTGGCACAAAAATATGTGGACCTAAGGAGGAGGATGCAACAACACTGGATCCATCGCCAACATCACCAGAATGTGGTTGAGCTACTGAAGAAGCATGGGAAACCAAAAGACCACTCAAAGAGTGAATAGCCTGGATAGTCTGTGTGGCTGCATCCTCCGTAATATTTGGATGTTGTATTGGAGGTGGCAGAGGAAGGGGAACATGTGGGCGTTTGAATACTCTAATTGCCCCTAGCTTATCCTGGGGCATACCTCCACCAATGCCCTGGAAGGGTTTAATGTCAAAGTAATTGATATGATGCCCTAACAAAAACTCAGCGTATAATTTTTTAATAAAGTAAAAAGGTACATCAAGATTATTGTTGGGTGGTTTATCAAAAACCATACACCAACAATCCCAAAAGTTATCTACTATGCCCCTGTGTGTGCACCATTTTATAGAAAGTTTTGGTTTGTTAACATTAACTGACAAACTAGTGCAGGGGCTAATAAATAAAGAGGCTATTTGGGATTTTGTTATTTGGATATTTTTCACATCATCATAAGACAATCCACATGCATAATATTCCCTCATGGTTTCTCACCACAAATGAAAGGCATTATGTTGGGTGGAGAGGGTTTCTACATTTGTAATTATTTATGTCAATGTGGTTGACATACGAGATAATCGAGGGATTTTCTTATAAACATCACAAATGCCCCTCAATTGCTCCAATTTTTCACCAATTAAATCTTCAATTAATGGCTACGGAGGTGGTGGAGCTTAGCATTTTTGCATTTTGATTCTTAGTTTGTGGATTTTCATTCTCAATTGGTGGAATTTGTGCATTCTCATTCTCATTAGCCATAATTCCTGATTAAAGTCAAAAAATAATTAATCTAATTAAAATTAGACAATATAAATGGAAATATTATAAAAATACCCTAGTTTTTAAAAAACATTAAAAAAAAACCCTACTTTTTAACAAAAATCTATAAAATTCTCTAATTTTTAATACAAATACATAAAAAACACTATTTTTAAATCAAAATCCATAAAAAAACATTCATTTTTAATCAAAATCCATTCTAAACTCAAATTTTTCATAAAAGTTCAATCAAAAACCCTATTTTGAAAAACAATTCATAAAAAACTAATTGAAATTATACAAATCTCATTCAAAATTCAATCAAAGCAAAGAAAAATGTAAATTCTAACCTTTTCAAATCAGATATTGGTGAAATCAGATATCTGTTCTATGAAGAACCTCCTAACTATGTGTCTGCGGGTTGTTTGATTGTGAAATGATTTTGACAGCCTAAAAATTGTTTATATATACTTTTTTCAAATCGGATATCTAATTATAATTGGATATCCAATTTGGAAATCTAGATTTGGTAATTGCTTTGGAGGTGTGTACTGACACCCAAGCCACCAAAAAGTCAACTCGACATTTTCACGTTTTCCTAGGGTCGATGAAAGATGTAATTTTTTCCTCACTGCCACTTTTTGGCCCATCATGATCCTGCACATACCCATTGGGCTAGGGTATGTACCATCAAAAGTGAGTCCTCATAATACTAAGTTTCCTTTGAATGAGAACATTAAAATTTCAAACGAAATTGAGACATTTGAAGAATACTTTATTGAAACCAACTCTAATGAGTTGTAATGGGATTCCTACACATCTAGCGAGTATGACCTAGTTGAGACCTTTCAAGAGTTTAACTTATCCTCCTTGACCAATATAATGAACATCAATATTTAGATTGATTCCTTTTGGGATCTCGACAATACCTCTATGTTCATATCTGCCTACTCATTGATCCTTGACTATATTGATAATGGCTCACCTCTTGTTTACCCACAACTAATAGATTAGGACCAACAAGGACCATCGAGTTTAGAAACATTCAAGAACGACGAAGCAATCGTTGAGTTCATGGGATTTCGTGAAGGAATACCAAGTGGGGACCATAAAGTCGGTTTCATTATAGATATCGACAATGCAACATACTTTGGAGAGTCTTCTCATCCCTCTAGTTGCAAAAATGAGAAAAATGAGAAAAATGAAAATAAAAAGAATAGGTCTCTAGGTAAAAATTGAAAGGTGCCTTTACACCAAGAACAAGTAAAAATAAAGGATTATCCGAAGGTGAAAACCTCTCTGAGGCACCTAAGGATGGAGGGTTGGACAGTCTCTCCATTGACCAAGAGAGATCACCATTGCTTGTCAAAGAATCAAAAAAGGTCAATCTTGGAACAAAGGACAATCCTAGAATCATTTAGTTTGTAGCATCTTTGACCACTAAGGAGAAAATGGAGTTCACTATGTTCTTTTCAGAGAGACAAATCAATTTTGTGTTGTCATATGATGATATGCCTAGATTGAACCCTGAACTTGTTCTACATCATCTACCATTGATTCCAAATGCTAAACTAGTCAAGTTGAAATTGAGCAAAATGCACCCACATATTGCACTCCTAATAAAGTTTGAATTGAAGAAGCTTCTGGATGTTGGTTTTATTCATCCCATAGACTTCACATAATGGATATCAAATCTTTTTCTTGTCACTAAGCCAATTGGTGGTATTAGAGTTTACATAGATTTTAGAGATCTGAATAAGGCTTCTCCTAAAGATGATTTCTCGTTGCCTAATATTGACATCATAGTAGACCTCATAGCTAGATATGAGATGCTATCACTTATGGACTACTTTTCAAGATACAATCAAATTAGAATTGCCCCTAAGGATCAACACAAAATAACTTTCACCTATGCTTAGGGTACCTTTTATTGGAACGTTATGCCAATTGGTCTAAAGAATGTTGGAGCAACATATCAGATAGCTATGACCATCATTTTAAAAAAAGAAAAAATATCCAATTACAAATTAAAAAAATTCCTAATTAAAAGTGTCCATCCATATAGGCCTGCTCACATTATAAATGTTAATGTTACGAGGGGGGCAATTTAATAATCTGACCACTGTTTTATGTCCACCCTCGGCCACGTATACCTATTATCTACCACAGATTACTGCACACTCACACATATGGAACTATAATAGCTATATTTTTAGAAATATCTATAATCTAACATGTAGATATATATCTATATAAGATTATCAAAATGTAATTAGTGAAACAAATAAAACCCATAGCCAAATAGAATTGTAATTACTTCATAGTCGTTGAAATAATTTCATAGTATAATGAAACCATACATGACATCCATACAGTGATGTGAAATTAACAATAACCCTATACCCATTAAATTTCATGATTATAAACCAGGGATTCAGAATAAAATCCGACAATGTTTTATTTATTGCACATTTTATACAATCATAGTATAAAGTGAAAAAAATCATTTCAATGAAACTCTCGACGCCATAGAAAATTATTTCACTATGTAATGAAACCCTACTCAACATCCAAACAATGATGCAAAATTGTCAAGATAAGTGGAGGAAAATAAATTAGCCCATATCATTGTCTGCAAAATTAAGGAAAAATGATGGGTAGGGGGTTCTTGAAAGTTGAAGAGAATGCATGATTTGTAATTTTGAAACAAGTCAAAAAATTATGACAATAACCCTAAACCAAAATAGAATTATAGTTACTTCACAGTATAATGAAACCCTACATGTCATCCATATAGTGATGCACAATTGAGAAAATAGGTAGAGGAAAACAAATTAAATCATATCATTGTCTACAAAAATGTAAGCAAAAATTATGGGTCGACGATAGATATCATGTGGACAACATGCATGATGTGTAATCTTGAAACCGGTCAAAAACTTGGGATAATAACTCTATACCCATTAAATTTCATGATTATACATGAGGGATTCAAAATAAAACCAGACAATGTTCTATTTCATTCACATTTTATTTAATGATTTCATAGTATAAAATGAAAGAAATCATTTCAATGAGACCCTCCAAGCCATAAAGATAAATGATGAATAAACACAATAAACTACACATAGGAAGTAGCAGAAACCGATTATTGAACCTGCAAAATGTGAGGAAGGATGCAATGTGTGTTACCTGTGGGAAAAGTAAACCATATGGTGAAGACGAGACTTAGTAGAGTGTCACGGGCTGAAGAGGATGGCGGGAAGAAGTCTGTGAGGAAAATAATGTGTAAAATACAATGGGAGATAGTTATGTTAGGGCTAAAAAATACCTATAACCCGTGGTAGATAACAGGGATATGTGGTTGAGGTTGGACATAAAAGGGTGGTCAAGTTAATAAATTGGCCCCCCTTGTAACATTAAATTTTATTATGTGAACGGGCCCACATGGATAAACACTTTGAATTGGGTTTTTTAAAAATTTGTAATTGAATATTTAAAAAAAATTATCGGTTGTTTCACAAACATGTACTATTGCAATAGGGGCGATGTATTGGACGACAATTTGAAATACCATTTTTTGATCTTTTTGCGCTTAATAGATTTCACAGCACATATTGTTACTACGTAGAAGTTACAACATTAGCTATAAGCAATTAAATCGCAAAAGGAAAAAAAAAAAAGATTTATCGAAATCCAATATATCATTTAGAATTTGTGAATACACAAAATTAACTATAACGAAATATTGGTACCTTCCCCTAATATTCTCTTCCCAGCAATTGAAAAGTCATGAGAAGGGAAGACAAAGAGGCCGCGGTTGGACTCCACAATCACAATCAATACTGCAGATAATTTGTTGCCTGAAACTCTCTTATAAAGCCGCCGATCTTCCACTTATGTGTTTGTGTCATCCCCTTTGAAGAGCGAAAGTCGTGTGTTTTTTCCCCTGTTGAAGTGGAAGCACTCTTCACTATCTCTGAGTCTGTTAGCATCATGTCATTGCCAGTTGAAAATGCTAATGCAAGTGTGGCAGGCCTCCCCCTCAATATGTTTAGGATGATGCGCATTGTCCCTGACAAACAAGATTACAGCTTTGTAGAAAAGGTGCAGCTTCCGGAACATGAAATTTTAAGCCTCTGCAATAAGCTCATGCCCGCTTCTGCTTCTGCTGGCTTAGGAAACCCACCGAGAATTCGGATCGATTTCGACGGATTAAATCAGCGGGCTTTCTCGGCCGTGGGAATGTATGGTGAGAAGAAAATGATGATACGCATTTTCCGAATGAAAGGCCTGGTGGAGGAGTCAGTTGTGGCTCAACTGGAGGGCGGCAACTTTGAGGCAGGACTGTACATCATTGTTCCGCAAGAGTCAGCTAGCCCTGTGGTTGCTTTCTACTGGCACGAAGGCGAGCATTTTAGGGAGGCGTCTAGGAAGGACGTTTCCTGCAATTTCATCCGATATTTGGTTGAGCTTTGTGATATTGTGTATATTTGCGTGGAAGGGAGCTACGATTTTCATACCCTGGCCACTTCTGTGGCAAGCTCGCGCTCCAAAGCTTCGCGTACACGGAGGGTTCATGTAACCAGTGTGAAAAATTCTGACAACGATGTTGAATTATTGCCTGGTTTCAATGTTAGAATTGATGGGTGGGGCTTCATAAATAACAAAACCTTACCAGCGCTCAGTGAAAGTAAGGATGATATGCTCAATCGTAACAGAATGGTGGTGTTCTGCGAAGGATATCAACGCTGTAGTTTCATGATAGCTGAGCCTAAGGGGAAGGAGAAGCTTGTATGGAAGGCGTGCGAGCTATCCCCAATGAAAAAAGACTTGAAGGTATTGACTAGCAATTCTGGACCTGCAATTGTTCCGGCATGCGGTGAGCCGGTGGAATTAGTGACCTTAAATCCTGAATGTGAAAGTTTGTTTAAAGTTTTCCAGCTCAGCTCTGGAGAATTATTGGTTTTTATTCATAATTTTAAAGACGCATGCCTGCATCTGTATCGCTCACCCAAGATTGGGTCCAACATCAATAACATGAGTCCAATTCATACCTTCAAAAGGGGTTTCGATTTGTTGTCTGTGGACGAAGGTACACGATCTATGGCTCTCTATGATAAAAGTAGATACAAGATTGGAATATATAAGTTTGATGAGTCGTTTAGGAAGGTTTATGGGACTGGAGTAGAGGTTCATCTGGAAACATATAAAGGCAGCAAGGTCATTACATGGATGCAACTGATTCCACGCAAGATGGAGTTGCTTTTGGTTGACGACTCAAACAGTGTGAGGGTGTTGGAAATCCATGAAAAGCCAATGATGAAGTCCAAGCATATTTCCCTCCCTCTGCAGCAGCCTCTCTCAAAATCATGCATCTCTGCTGATGGGTTTTTCTTCATTGTGTTTAGGCATTCCCAATCCTCAGGCTATCTTGATGTGTCGCGTGCAGGGCGTGAGATAATGTTGGAAATTTTTGTTTTGGGTGATCTTATGAACCATTTGAAGACCATTAAATTCATTTCAAATGGAAGCGGAGCACCTGATTTGGAGCACCTGGAAGTGAAAATTAATAGCTTTGGACCACAAAGTCATCTTGTACTGCACAGTCCTGATGATGCTCCTGGATTTCTCTCATGGCATCTTCTTAAGTCTGTCTTGGCTAAAGAGGTAGTTCAACAAGAAGTGCAAAATAAAGTTCCTGATGGGGAACAGGGGGAAACAGAAATAGGTTGTCCGTGCCCTCCTTTGGGTTACATACACCACATTTTTGATAAATTTGCAACTACTCCAGCATTGTTTCCATCAGATAAGAAGGACATCACCTTCAACATAGTACTGGAAAACAGCACGGACCCCTGCAACGGAGAGGCATGCATCAGATATCTGGAAGCGCTTGTTCGGAAGCTAAGGGTGGCGAAAGACAAAGATTTTTCAAACATAAAGGTATGTTTTCAGGCTGATAATATAGAGAAATGGGCAACAAAATTTGAGTGCATGTTAGATGCAGCAGATTACAATACACAGATGAAAATCGGAATGTGGATCCGTAAGCTTCTTTGCCTTGTGCCGATTCAAATTGCTCGGGCAGAAAACAACGGAATGGTTGCTTTAAAGGATGGACTTCAAATCCCTTCTCATGTTAGCTACGTGGATAGCATATCACTAGCCAATTTGATGCGCTTTGGGTTCTATGATGCTGTTCTCAACAGCTGGAGGGGTAAAATTAGAGTTATATCTTCCATGGGAAAGCAAAGCAGTGGGAAGTCGTATTTGCTAAACCATTTGTCAGGCTCTCTCCTTGATGTTTCAGGCGGAAGATGCACTGATGGTGTGTGGATGACCATCACTACCGGAGAAGGAGACGAGTGCCTCTATGTGCTCTTGGACTTTGAAGGGCTTGGCAGTTTTGAGCGAAGCGAACAGGAGGATATGCTTCTCTCTGTTCTCAACGCTGCCCTCAGTAACCTTACAATATTCAACAAAAAGGTATGTATACCTGCACGCCCTGTGAATCTAGTTTGCTTTTAAGAAAAGATATTAGTTAAAACCTGTTTTAATAATTTGATATTGTTACAATCTCTGCTTCAGTAGTCCAACACTTAACTTTAATCCTGGTATAACAGGATTTTCATCTAGACAAGGATACAGAGTCTGCTTTCAGCCGCTTTCAGAGTGGAATCAATTTATTGGAGCAGGATAGAAAACTTTTTAAGGGCCTATTCTACATTGCAATTAAGGATGTGGATGAATCCGATGTAACTGACCTTATCCAAGAATTTCATGAGAAGATATCTCAAATATGTAGCAGGTCTCAGGAAAATTTCATATTAAAAATGTATGATGGGAAGTTTGAGATTGCTGCTATGGCTCCTTATAACCGGGCTGAATATTATCATGAGAGCTTGAGAGAATTAGCAGAGACGGTTTATGAAACAGATTCTTGCTATGATAATGGATCTATTTTCTTGAAAGACCTTAAGCTTTTAATTGCTCAGATTGCAGTCAAGGATTGGTCTTCTGTTGACAGTAAACGTGTGGCTATCATAGTTGACATCATAAGGAGAAATCTCACGTGTGCCATCAATATGGGGTGTCTTTCTCCCACAAATTCTGATGAAGAAGTGCAGGAGCTCGTGAACTTTGATACCCAGGTAGAAGTTCCTGATATGCCTCTTGTTATTGGTGAGTCGGTAGTCATCAATGTTCGAGATTCAGGCTTGAGTTTAGCACCTTCCAAGGAATTATCAGCATCTAGTTCTATTAGAGATTTGTTAGGTCAACTCAGGCTAAAACTAGAGGCCGTTGTACCTAGGAAAGGAAGCAATATTGATTCCTGGCATTCCATGTTGGAGAGGTTCCTTAGTGCAGTGGCAGAGAGAAGGCGTGATAGAGTTCAACGGTGGATAAGCTCAAATACAGTGGGTTTCCTCGGTAATGATGAGGTGGAGAGGTTAATGTTAGAGGCAGATGTAATTCTTGGAAAGATAAAACAAGGTCTCTCTGTGTGTGGATGCAAATGCTCTCAGTGCTTTTGGAGATGTGTCCTTGAGAAAGGCCATGATGATGACCACTCTTGCATGAGTAGTCACTCTTGTACTGAGCCCTGCAGTTATTGTGTTAAAGAATGGGGAGAGCAAGAAGAAGCCGAGACCTTAAGCCTGTGCAGGGATCTGGCTGGGCATGAAGGTGGTCACAGTTGCAGAGAGAAAAGTCATACATGTGGACAAACCTGTCACTTGTTTGAAAGGTCATCGAATTGTAACAAGTTGTGCTCTCTTGAGCCTGAACACCTTGGCATCCAGCACAAATGCAACTCCCCGCAACATAAATGCAAGATGCCATGCTCTCTTCAAAGCTGCAACAGTCCATGTGCTGTGGCAGTTGAGCTTAACCATGAGCAGCATCAGTGCCATGAAACATATTGCCCCAGCCCATGCGTTATAGATGGATGTAGTAGGACATGTGGAGTGAAGGATCATTTCCATGGTATGAACGATCCAAATGTAGAACATTTATGTGGGAATGAACATGCTTGTGCAGAGAAATGCCAAGAGCCTGGAATCTGTGAAATTCTTACAGAGCTTGTAAGACAAACCCGGGTTTTCGAGGGACAAAGGGGATGCTTTCAGTATGAACATGTCTCAGAACAAAATGGCTTGCGCAAAGGTTGTTGCATTCCCATACCTTCTTTTGAGAAGAAGCATCGAGGGCCACATGTTCACACCAAGAATGAACTCTCTGTGCACTACTGTGACACTAGATGCCAAGCTTGCGGTTACTTCTGTCGGCGTCCAGTAGGTCACCTTGGCTTGCATGAAACAACCCATGGGAATATGAGGAATGTAAGATTCATTTCAGAGGAGGAAGACATTGACATTAAGGATCGAAAGTATAAATGGGGAGAGAAAGGAGAAGCTGAAATGTGCAATATGTATTGCAGGAAACAGGGTCGGGGTCATATCCATTTGGTTCCCTGTAAAGGCTCCGAAATGTGCACTAGCAATCTCTATGATGGTGCCAGGCACGAGACTGTGAAATATGGACCTGATGTTGATGTTCCCAAAGATGAGATGACTCATGAGACTTACTGGCAATATGTCAGATTTGCTGATCCTTGCACTAAGGAAGAGGGCATTGAGTTTGGCCTGTGCAATCACTATTGCAAATCGGAGGAGCACAACTCAGAGGAAAAGGGTTCTAAAAAATCCTATTGCATTGAGAATCTATGGCACGAACCCATCACAAAAACTGGCCAACGAATGAATTCTGCAGGCTATGTGACTGATGATGGACATCATTTTGGCTGTGATCATTCTAATAATGTCCCTTATCATGTCATTTTTGTGATTGATAAATCAGGTTCAATGAGCACCTCTGATATCACCCCTACAATGACCAAGTTTAACCATCATAATTGTAGGCTGGGATGTGTATATGAGGCCATTTTGAGGTTTATACAAGCTCGATTACGAACAGTTTGTGATGATTCAATATCAGTGATCTTATTTGATAGATCTGCAACGGTAGCTGTAGAGATTCAAAATATGGAAGAAGGTGTTGTCGATTCCCTTCTTCAGTACCCTGCATCTGGACAAACCACGTATTCATCTGGCTTGGATGCAGCACAGAAATTAATGATGAAAGCAACCAGAGACCCAAAAGTAGACATGAAAAAACCAGTTGTTATCTTCTTGAGTGATGGGGAAAACAATGGCGGAGAGGACCCCGTCTGCTACGTGAACAAAATGAAAGGGCAGGAGCCTAAGATGACACTTCATACAATTATGTATGGGAGAAATCCTGCGCTGAGTATCTTGGAGGAAATGGCCAAGGAAGGACATGGACAGTTCCAATTAACTCTTGATGGACTTCAGCTGGCTCAGAGCTTTGAGAATCTCGCAAAAAGCCTCAAGCCTCGAGTTGCAGCTTTAATATAAGGACACAGATTCCTTGTCAGCTGCTTCCTTGTTCTGCTTTTTGTTCTCTGAAGTGACGATCCACTTGGTATTGGTAATACTATTTAACTAAAAGGTTTTTAGATTGGGTTTAGGTGTGTGTTTTTCCTCTACAGACATATAGTCCAGATCCACCTGCTAACCTTTTGAAATAAACATATGTTATTCCCTACTTGTAGCTTTGTATCTAGGATGTGATCTTGTTGTGGCCTGTTTAAGGCATATTATATGTTGTATGGAGGAATTTTTCTTCCCAATTCAGTTGCAGGACGTAGATGTTAGTGTCTTTTGCATCAAACGTTCTGCTACCCTACCTCTTATGGAGCATTGGGATGGTAGTTTTGTGAAGTGATAATCTCCATCCTGTCCGTATTAAAGTGTAGTTCAAGCATTTTCTCTAGTTTTCTAAAGATCTGGAGTGTACCTGATGTTTGTTAACTGATTATGATGAAATTGAATATATACATATAAATGAGTCTGGAAGATTTTGGTCATGAGCAATTTGATGGCTCTATTCTGAGCATTTTGATTGCTGTGTTAATTGAACATTTAGAAAATTAAAAATAGGCATTCTTATCTCTGATTCAAGATGTGTATGATAGAAATTATTATTTTTATTTCATTCTCTGCCATGGTACTACTCTGGCAGGCTATATAGTTTAAGGGACGTAGCTCTTAATAAGCCTGCAAACTGAAGGTTTTTATATATATCTGAAATGATAGGAAAATTATAATTAAACTGTAATTTTTTTTATATTAATCTAGATAAACATTGATTTAAGTTTTTTGATCAAGGTTCTTTTTGGATTTGATTGTATGAATTTTTATTATCAACGTTTTGGATCAAATTTCATGATCAATAATAAATTTATATGATCAAATTTTAAAAAAATATTGACTAAAAATTAATATGGACTCTGAAAATTTTATGATTGTAATTGATTTAAATTGATCAATATTCAAATAGATTTTATTGAATTGTAAAAATAGAAACATAAAATTAAGAGAGATCAATTATAAAAATTGATATATTAACCTGTCAAATTGCTGGTAATATTCATACCACCAATTCGTTAATCTCTTCATCATTGAACAAAGGCTTGTCATAGAAATTGATTTTTATTATTTATATTTGGACTCATCCTCCTCAAAAAAATATTTTAAACCCTTGATTACAAGTTATATTTCAAGTTTTTGGGTCAATGTACATCTACCATTTATTCATAGTTTCTTTTCAAACAAAATTATGATAGTTGTAAATATTAATTTTTATAAATTAATTAAGTCAATCTATTCAGTTTTTATTTCTTTTAGTTAAACTGTTATTCACTATCTGTAAATATGAATACAAATCATTTTTTCTATATAAGGGTGCAATTTCATTTTGTCCTGTTTAAATGTTAATCTTTATAAATTAATTGAGTTAACTCATTCAATTTTCAATTTATATTGTTTTCTTTTTTATGTCAGCTAAATTAGTTTTTACTACCTATAAATATGAACGTAAATATTTCTTTATATTGCAATTATAGACAATAATAATGCAATTTCATTTTGTTCTATAGTCTTCAATTTTGTTAATGTTTGCATAGTTTTATGGGTAAATCAGATTAACTCAGTCAATTTTCAATTTAAATAGTTTTCAATATCTATAAATTTAAATAAAATCATTTCTTTACATACAGTTTCATTCTATAATTTTTAAAATCTTGAAATGACGAGATTGAGTGTTCTTAAGTCCATAATAATTACTACCACATATCCGATGAGATGCTTGCCAATGCAAAAGATCTTACACTTTGAGTGTTTCTTTTTTTAAGACAATAGGAAGCATTGGCAATAAAAGGTTCAATGAATACATTATGATTTTAGCTCTTGGTTTGTGGTTGTTTGCTAGATAACTTTTTCCAAATCGAGTTATGATTGTTACCTCCACATAGACTAGGCAACCCATTTTATTGATTTGATTTTCACTCTTGACTATCAATTATACACAATATAAGATACAACCAATACTAAAGTTTAAGTTGTATTATATATTAATAATGTTTTCAATAAAATTTAATATTAAAATCATATTTTGAATGATCTAATTTAAACACATTAAGAGATTAATTCAATTTATTTATTTTTTCAATATTTCTATTTTATCATATAATCTAGATATTCATCTATAACCCTTAGAACATCATGTTTTATCAATAAATAAATAAATTGAAGGTTCTCAATTAGGCCTTAAATTTTTAGAAGATGGTAACTCTAGAAACATCCAAATTAGATAATAATATATCACAAAGTTTGATAATAACTTAACAACCAAACACACAAATCATATATGATATATAAAATTATAAAAAATCCCTTTCCTAATTGATCCTGATGTGGTGGAAATGTTTAGTTAGTCCCTAAGGGTGACCCCTTTCTCATTTTATGCTTATTTGATGATTTGCTAGTGCTCATTCATTCCTACCTCTTCACAACCTAGTTTTCCCCAAACTAATGTATTCACCTTTTTTCCATCAATACACCCCTTTTGGTGAATCTTAATCCACCATTGTGAATGTGTATCACAATTTGTTTTTCTTATGCGTCTTTTCCTTGCATGATGCTTTATTTCTATCCTTTTTTCTTTTTGTATTGTGTTGGCTAAACTCTCCTAACATTGTATAGGAATGTTGTTTCTATCTTTTATAAGGCTCTTCATCCACATATAATAATCCAACTTCTTTTTTCTATTGTTTTAATTTTTTATTTCTAAGATGCTCAAGTGATTCCAATAATTTTAAATGTTAGTTTCAAGTTTTCAAGATTTTCTATGTTCTAGATTTTATCTCACAACTTTCATATATCCACTAGGCCTTCATCAAGTAATAACACTCACCAACAATTAGTTCCAAATATCCTCTATGGTCTTTGAAATCTTTATAACCAATAATATCCAGATGCCAACAGATCTAATTTTTTTATTACAATAGTTATAACATCCACTTTCATTGTCTTCTTTGGTTATTTTATTTTGAATATGTTTGACCATGAAAGAACCTATTGTAGGAAAGGATAATAGAGAATTTTTTTGAGACCCTAAGGAAAAAAATCATTAATATCAATCTTCTTCACATCTCAATTTCATGTTATCCAAATGTGCAAATTCTATTTATACTTATTTTACTTGAACTATTAGGGTGAATCCCCAATAGTGAGTCCTAAACTTGTGACACTAGTTTTTTCAACTCAAAAGGGAGAACAATTGAAAACACCTTTGTTCGAAGGTGAGTCAAAAAATGCCTTTGTTTGAATGTGTAAAATGTAAAAAAACTTTCGAACAAAGGTATTTTCCAAAAATAGGAAAAATGTACCTTCAAACAAAAGTCCCTTTCTATTCCTTTTACCAACTGTAAGAGAGGGGGACCACCGCGTGCAAGACCCCAAGTCACAGAGGGTCAAGATGCGAGAGGCTGCCCTAACTTACCTCAGCTAAGTGCAATGATTAGGGTATGAGGGTGAGAATGATGAGGATTATGGAACCCTACAACCACTTTGCAATCCTAAGTTTTAAGGTGGGGCTAGGCGAGTCATTTTTTAGGTCCAACTCTGCGCCTCAACGAGCTCTTTGCCTGAGGACGATAATGTAGACTTCGAACGACAACGCGGCGCGCTAGAGTCTTAGAAATGTGTTATAGTCCATACAACCATATTACAATAGAGACAAGGTTGGACTCACTAAAACAACTAAACACCTAGCTTAACGACTTCTAAGAGAAAAAAACAACACTATAAAATACGAGAAGTACAAATTATAGACACCCAAAAATGTCCTCTTACAACACCTGTCTCGGCATTACATCATTTAGGCATCTTGTGGCATGCTTTCCCCTAGGTACCCATGTCATCATCTAATTAGTTAAATAAATCTTATTTATTTGACTAATTTCATTTATTCCCTTCCTATGCATAATCCATCCATTCCTCTAATGTTAATTAAATAATTAAATCCTTTCTATTCATTCTTCTAATGTTAATTAAATCATAAATTTAACATTAATTAAATAAATCAAATATTTATTTAATTAATAAAATCCTAAAATGATCTTCTCACTTTCTTTCCAAAATTGAAACTCATGTGTATCTAATTAATTTATTTAATTAGATAATTCATCAATTATCCTTCTCATCTTTTTGAGGATTTATTTCCTTTAAAAGAGAAAATCAAAATCTTTCTATCTTTTTGATATCTTATCTCATCTCATTGTATTTCCTCTTTTGTCAAAAATCAAATCATTATCGAATCTTGTCGAATCTTGTCAAATCTTATCTTCATCCACATCACGGCTCTATAAATATAGCCTCTCACAATCCATTTAGGAGGTTGATTCGTCTAGCACCCTCACTATGTCAAAATTATTCTTCAATCCATCTCTATCATTCTCCATTTGTCATTTTCATCGTCAAGTTGTTATACTGTAGGAATGAGCACCCAACATTTCTCCATTATCAACCCTTCAAAATCTCACATTCTCATGCAGGTGGAGAAGAGCCATGGAGGTCAATCAAGTCTAGTTTGAGAATCGGTTTGCATTTCCTTTATGTATTTGCATTTTCATTCTAGTTTGTGGTTCATGGTGCTTGATAGGATTTAATTAGTTTGTTGTTTTCAACACATTAAACCTGCTGATTTTTCCCTATTTACATTGGTGAACCTAACGTCTCTACATCTACTCATACATTTTTGCAAGTTTTCTTGTGAAAATTGGTCTTTATCTAACCCCTGTCTATTAAGTTTTGCAGGTGGATTTTTTACAGGTTTTGCTGGCTGATTGTAGTATTAAAGCTCTTTCAACCTTTGTGTTTGCAAATACAAAAGATTAATTGCATTGAAAATTTCGATTTCACATTTTGATTTTCATGCTATTATCTTGCTTATTTGATTATTTTAACTCTTCTTGTTGAATTTTTTTTATGGCACAATTCCTTTTATCTACAGATAACATCAATGTGCGTCCTCAACTCTTTCACTACACCACATTTCTAAATGTGGATTGTATGGCATTGCTTTCATAAATTTTCTACAATTTAGAAAATTTTCACATCTTTGAGAGAGACATCTGAGCTTTCATAAATCATCTTTTGCATTATTCATTCTTTTGAATTTTTGTGAAGCTTCATTATAGCATTTTTCATTTACCTGTGTTGCTTACTCATGCAAACATTTTGGTAGGCCAAGCCTTAACGCTTTTGAAAGAATGTACTTTTGATATATTTTGGTGGGCATACAAATTTTCGATACTCGGTTTGAGGTAATGCTTAAACACTACTGACGACTCCTTTACAATCAACAAGAAGCCCTCATTTGGTATGACAAGGCCTACACATTCAACTCCTCTCGGCTCCTGTACTTGCATATACTTTCTGAGCACCATATTCCATCAACGAGCGCTTGGGTGTTTGGCATAAGCAGCATTTGAGGATAAAGACTCATCCACATAGCCGTCTTCCCTAGCATCAACTTTCAGTCCCATTGTAGTGTGTGGTTTTGGCCTTAGCCCGCTTCTTTGTAACAAGAGATCGCTGCCTAAAATCTCCCATTTAATTTCCATACAGAAGAGGTAATCATATCCTGCAAATCTTATCATAAATGATGGCTTTTCATAGAGTTAAGTTAAGGGAAATACATAAAGAATGATTTTGATAGCTTAACATTAGATCTTGCTTTAGTTTTAATTAGATCTTTCTTTTTTAATTTTTATTCGATTTTTAGTAGATTTTAGATTTTAGGTTAGAATTTTCAAAATTAGATTTTTAAATTAGTTTTTCAATTAAATTTTTATTAGATTTTAGATTTTAGATTTTAGGTTAGATTTTTTAAATTAGTTTTTTAATTAGATTTTAGATTTTTGTTAGAATTTTAAATTAGTTTTTAATTAGATTTTAGATTTTAGGTTTATAATTTTTTTAAATTAGTTTTTAATTAAAATTTTATTAGATTTTGGATTTTAGATTAGATTTTTAAATTTAATTTTTATTAGATTTTTAACTTAGATTTTTAAATTTTAATTTTTATTGGATTTCCATTTTCTAATTTAACTTTTTAATCTAGTTTCGATTTATTTATTTTAATTTAAGTTTGGATTTTTAATAAATTACATGTTTTTGATCTAATCTCATTTTTGGCTTGTAAGTTTGTGTTTCTTCTTTTTCTTGGTGACTTTCAGGGGATCTAAGGAGTTGTATCAATCGTTGGATCAATCACAACAATAGATTTAAGGATGAAAACAATCAGGTGCACACATTCTAATCTTTAATTTCTCATTAATCATTGCTTGTCAACACATTTCAATTTGTGGCATAAAATCAATCTTGTTTGCTCATATATTTGAAATTGGGCTTAAAAATCATTTTGTATTCAATCACACATAAAAATTTGGCATTAAAATGAACTAGTGTCTTCCTTCACATTTTGACTTGGGATTTAAAAAAAAAGAGTGCTTTCATTGTTTTCTTCCACACATTTCATTTCTAACATAAATTAACAACTATGAGTGTGAATCAAGTGTATGTGTGCTTTAACACCTCACTTGGTTTCCTTTTGTCAAACCCTTCATAGGAGGCCTACTAGGGGATTTCATCACCCCTGGGGATGACCTCAATCGAAGTGTGAATTGAAAGACACACTTGTTTGGGAGTTAAAATCTTGTCACTCTTGGCTAAGCCCCAAAGAAATTTATACCTTTGGGAAGTGAAGGTGAAGGGTGGGTTACCCCTTTTTCCTGGCTATGTGGCAAGATTTTTCTTCCAAATCATTCCCTAGTCAACCTTGTGCAGACTAGCTTGAGATCTAATTGGCCATACCCCACTTGACTATTCATAAAGCTTGTTTTTGTGCATTCAAGTGTTTGCTTAATCATAACATTTAATCTTCAAAGACAAATTTATCATTATGTTTGGTGTGTGTGTTTCATGCATTTACATGTGAAATATTGTGTTTGATAATGCCCAAGTCAAACTACCAATAAACACTTGCCACATCATCCAAATCATACAATCTTGTCATTCCAAATCATATCCTAATCATCATCATTTCTTTAATCCAATCAAAATCATTTTACACCATGAAAACATTGGAAGACATAGCACAAGAGCTTGTTCACATGCTTCACATGGCTAAAACAAGTCAAGCACCTTTACCCCAACAACTCATTCACAGATTCCATGACATGATCCAAGAAGTCCAAACCAGCCAATCACCTCAAATGCAACAACTCATAGCTCAAATCCAATACCTCATGGCCACTTGTCAAATCCAACAAGCACATCATCAAGTCCAATCACCACATCAACAAATTTCACATCAATCCTATGTGCCACCTATATCATCATATCAACCTCATTCATCCACATATCATGTTACCCCTTCATTAACCTATCACACGTCTTCTAATGTCAACCCTTATCCATATCAATCTACCTCTCAACAATCATTATCCTATACAACCCCTCAATCATCATTTAAACAACAAATCATATCACAACAAGTCCAAACACCATTTCAACCTCAACAAATTCAACCCCAAGGAATATGTCACCTTCATCATCATGCCAACCTAACACATCTACCTATCATGACAATGCCGCATCAACATGTCCACCCATATCACAACAAGAACATAGGATCCCAAGTCCACCTTGGAAACAAAATCAAGAGCCTTTAAGTCTTAATGCCACCTTTGACAAGGGGAACACCAATCTAGTTCATGCACCCTTACCACCATCCAATCAAATTCTTATCCATAAGTCACCATGTTTGATTACTAATTCATTGGCATATTTACCTTATAACCAATCAAATATTCATTACCCCCACCATCATCTAATTCTCCATCAAATCAATGCCCTACAATTAGATATTTAAAAAATAAATTGATGGCACTATCTAAATCCACCCATCCACCTATAAAGGATGTGACCCAAGGGCTAAAAGCAAGGAATCAATTGTCACCATGTCATTCAACACATATAATTGAACATACAAAAGAGTCCTCAAACGTCATGCCAAGTCCTTCAAGTCAACCATGTCATCCACAATCCCTTGAGCCAATTCAAGACTCTCCTGTCGTAAGTCCAAGTCACCCTCTTTCATGCTCCTATGTTGTTGACCATCAAGAACATGTCAAGTCTCTCCATGAGAAATCCCTTTCCACTTCCATTCCAACAACCCAAGAGTTATATCAAGAGTCTACTCCCAACCATGTGGAGAAATCAAGCCCTAGTCCTAATCAAGATCAAATCATTTTCATCCAACCTATCCATAATCTATATTGTTTTTATGATCAAGATGATATCCATAATGATGAAGAGCCTATCCATGAGCAACTTGATCCTATACCCATCCATGAGAAAGATATTCCAAATTCACCTCCACCTAGTCCTATCCATGATCCATCAACATTCACTTCCCTTGATGAGACAAGTGCCTCCGAAGCATGCATAAAAGATCAAACAAATACCTTGGATCTAAGTGAACACAATGCTAATCAAGATCCTAATGATCCTCCATCACCCACTATCGACCCCATTGCAAGTCATCCATCATATCCTATTGGTCTTTCTACCCTACTTCATGAATGTTCCTCCTTAGAACAACAACAACCATTATCTTCCCTTGCTTCTTTTTCTCCATCCAATAAGGAACTTGTGTCTAGTGTTCCACCTACACTAGTCCTGTTGTCCATTGCATACTCCAAAACATGAACCACCAAGGTAAAGGTTTAGACCTTCATGAACAAGGTATTTTGGATCCCATCCATGTCAAAGTTCCTTCACGCTCTGATGGCCTGGGACATACACCCCAAGGACACCAATCTCAAGATGTTGGTACTTCCTCCATGCCTCCTAAGTCCACTTTCCATCTGGAAGCCTATCATATCCCTAAAACATATGCTGCAATTCCACCACCATCATCCTACAAATGTCAAAAGCATGTGACCATACACTTCCCTCCATCCACTCTACCACCATTGCTTCCAACTCCTAATATGCTCCATCCACTTTACCACCATTACTCCCAACACCTAATATCCCTACCAATCAATCCTCTTATCCATTTATCCATAAGTCCTCTAAACATCTTAATCATGACCAATCAATGCACACATTGTCTAAACATAAAGCTTCCACTCATTCCACCAAACTCAAGGGATTCTAAAATAAAAATTTGGATGCCTCTACACATAAAGTCAAAAATTATAATGGTCCTAATGCCTTAGCATACAATTGCAAAAAGTCAAATCCAACTACATATAAAAAGCTATATAAGCCCATACCTCCAAAAGAAAAGTCTAAAAAATAAATGGTTTGGGTACCTAAGCAAAAAGAAATCAAGTCAAATGAGGCATCCACATCACAAAAATCCGAACCATCCCCTTCCATCCAAAATGCACATTCCATTCAAGAATCTCAAATTCCTAACACCCACAAGCAAAATAAAAGTCATAAAAATACTTAGTCTATGTGGGTACCTAAATCACTAAATCACCCATCTCCTAAGCAAACATCTTCATTGCTTCCTACACCCCATCCACATCAAAAGCTTCAATGTTTATCACAGTGTATGCAACCATTGGTCATGGTTCCCTTCCATTTCACAACAAATCCACATGCCTCCATCTCCTCATCCTTCATTCATTATCCCACATATCTCCCCCACCATCTTCCTATGGTCCATGCTTTTGGCTAAGCCTCCTCATTCATCTTTTTTATAAGTCCCATATAATCCCTATCATCTTCCCTACATATTCCACATCATAATACATTATTGTCCTCCATAATCCACATCATAATCCATCATCTACCTACTCCATCTCCCTTTCATGTCATCCCTTACCGACATCTATGAGCATAACGGCATTTGACATGGTCCATGTAATGACATCCATCCCTAGTGGTACTATCACCTTTCATGCAACTAGACACTTGAGTCCCTTCTATCCATATTCCCCTTCTCCTATCAAAAAAGTAAAAAAAAAAACAAAAAAAATAAAAAAAGAATAAAAAAAGTAAAGATAAATCCCTTTGTCCAACGGTGAAAACCTAGTAAATATGCACCCTAGATAAGTACCATGATGAAAACCTGGAAAATAGGCGTCATGTGTAGGTTGATCTTCTATGTCACTTACACTTGGGGGCACAATGTCTTATCTATCCAACCTATCATTTTCATGTCAGATCATTTCCATCCTACCTACCATCTTAGCCATCATACATACCTATCATATTGAGTCCATTCATCCACCCTTCTTCTTTTGATCTTGATGAAGATATAGGGGCAAAGGTTGAAACATGCTTTGGGTATCTCTTGACCTACCCCATCTTTCTAAACAAGCCTATCATTATCCTATTGTCATAAATTTTGTCCAGAAAAATCCTGAGTCTTCTACCTAGAATGGGGCATGTTATTCCTATGTGACAGTATTTGGAGATCACATCCTTGCTCTCTCATGAAGCATACATCCATACCATCCATCCATCTATCATGAGTCTTTTATCCCTTTTCCCATCACCCACCCTTGCACCTAGAATTGGTTTTCCCCTTGTCATTGGTATCTAGCACAAAGGCTACTCAATATTTCATCCTTTGATACCTCAAAACATTTCAAAAGTCCAAAAAAATCAAAACATTTCAGAATTCCAAAAAAATCAAAACATTTCAAAAGTCCAAAAAAATAAAAAACATTTCAAAAAGTCCAAACAAATCAAAACATTTCAAAAAGCCAAAAAAATTATAAAATGTCAAAAATACAAAAAAATCAAATAGCTAACAAAAATCCAAGCAATAATCCAAATGCAAGCCAGTCCTTAATCCATACCAATCAAGTTGATCAATCTTGTCAAATTACCCAATCACATCCTTTGGTCTTGATCCTAATCTTGTTGTAAACCCAATCAATCAAAGTCAATTAGTCAATTATTAGTCATCCTTGTGTTGATATAGGGATATGTCATTCCCTGTAATGAAAACACTATCATCATCAATCAATCAATCAATTACTCATCGATTTATAGCTTGATAGAGGAAATACTTTGTTTTTGTATCATTTGTGCATGCTTGCTTGATTGCTTGTGTGTGTTATCATTTTTTCTTGCATTTTCAGCAAATCTGACTTATTCCAGCTAATATTCATATCTTGTATCTAGACAAGGTTGTATTATGCTGGGGCACGAGACACATCGTCACCTTGGTCCTTATACCTTGGTGCATAACTACTAGTGCTAAATCAAACATCATGGTTGCTCACTTTCATTGCAGCATAATGCATCTTTCACTTCTTCTATCCATTTCTTCATCTTTAGTTCTTGACCCATCCCTTTCATTTCAAGAGCCTACTCGTGTTTGTACAACCCCCCTATCCTCTCGAGGGGGCATCATCATCTCATCATTATTATCTTATCTTTCCTTCACCATCCATTTTCTTTTACTTATACCTTTGATTCTTTGAAATGATGTTACTCGACACAAATCTCATCATCTCAAACATCATCTCAAAGAGGGGAAAAATTTCTAGACACCCAAAAATGTCCTCTTACAACACCTATCCTGACATTACATCATTTAGGCATCTTGTGGCATGTTTTTCCCTAGGTACCCATGTCATCATCTAATTAGTTAAATAAATCTTATTTATTTGACTAATTTCATTTATTCCTTTCCTATGCATAATCCATCCATTCCTCTAATGTTAATTAAATAATTAAATCCTTTCCATTCATTCTTCTAATGTTAATTAAATAATTTATATTATCTAATTAATGAAATCATAAATTTAACATTAATTAAATAAATCAAATATTTATTTAATTAATAAAATCCTAAAAAGATCTCACTTTCTTTCCAAAATTGAAACTCATGCGTATCTAATTAATTTATTAATTAGATAATTCATCAATTATCCTTCTCATCTTTTTTAGGATTTATTTCCTTTAAAAGAGAAAATCAAAATATTTCTATCTTTTTGACATCTTATCTCATCTCGTTGTATTTCCTCTTTAGTCAAAAATCAAATCCTTGTCAAATCTTGTCAAATCTTATCTTCATCCACATCACGGCTCTATAAATATAGCCTCTCACAATCCATTTAGGAGGTTGATTCATCTAGCACCCTCACTCTATCAAAATCATTCTTCAATCCATCTCTATCATTCTCCATTTGTCATTTTCATCGTCAAGTCATTATAGTTTTGGAATGAGCACCCAACATTTCTCCATTATCAACCCTTCAAAATCTTGCATTCTCATGTAGGTGGAGAAGAGCCATGGAAGTCAATCAAGTCTAGTTTGAGAATCGGTTTGCATTTCCTTTGTATATTTGCATTTTCATTCTAGTTTGTGCTTCATGGTGCTTGATATGATTTAATTAGTTTGTTGTTTTCAACACATTAAACCTGCTAATTTTTCCCTATTTACACAAATGAAGGTGATAAAGTAGATATGCCAAAGCTAAGGTGATGAAGACGATCTCATAGAAGATCCTGTTCGCTAGCTAGCTCCACAAAATGTGTTCAACTACACACAACAAGAGAGGTAATTTTGGGTGGCTATATAGGGGTTTTCCTCAGTTAGACCTCTGATTAGGTGTTTCCACCTCCATAGATAGCTAAAGGAACGAGATAAAGAAGCAATGTAATGAAAACACAAACACTACAATGTAGTACTATGCTACTCAACCAAGTGATAGAAGAGAGGAGAGGGAAGCTTACCACCTCCACCAAAAGCACTCAAAGTTGCTTAGGGGAGAAATGAGAGGAACTTAAGCCTCTGCTACAATGGTGTGGTCCCAAATGTGCTCTATCGAAGTGGAGTTTGATATTGCTACAATGGAATGCTTGTATGCTTGAAGTGAGTGAAAGTGGGCTTGAGAGTGAATGTGTGAGTGCAAGAATGGAAACTTGATGTGTTGAAGAGTTCTTCCAACCTCAATGCAAGTTCAAGGACTGAATATGAAGAAATGAAGAAGAAAATAGCCATATTCGGGTGGGTTGGCTGAGGGAGGCATTACAACTTCCCTGCCAATGCAAAGAGTAACGCCTTTACTGGCTCAACCATAGGAATATGCTAGGGAAGTAAGCACATTGTGCGGACGTCTGCATGCTGTGCGGGTGTCCCTGAGAAAAATGCCTCCACCAACACTCAAAATAGGATCCACGTGGACCACCAACAGCAGGCTTAAGTAAAGTTAAGCTTCTGACTTTGGTTTTCTAAAGTGTATAAAGGAAAATAGGGGAATTGTGCCTAGGGTGCAAATTCACTCTTATACATTTTTCCCCCATTTTAGCGAGCATGAGTATTGATGAGTTCTCGATAAGGTAGATCGAGAAGAGAGTAGGGTTAGAAAAATATACCTAAATGGTCGAGGAAGTAGACTGCGATCTGGAAAACTTGAAGATGTAGGGAAAACAAAGGGCTCCATAGCTGCTCAGAGCTATGAAGTTGGAACTTACAGGTCTGCAGACTTGCAAGGGAGCAACCACCAAGAACTCTCACATGGAGGAAGCCCCAAGGAAGTGGCGACACGTCTACTCGTAGATAGAACATGTCAAAAGTGGCAACATGTCTACCTACAGATAGAGCATGTCTAAAGCGACAACATGTCTATCTGTAGATAGAGCGTGTCTAAAGCAGCAACATATCTACCTGAAGATAGATCGTGTAAAAAATTAGTGACATGTCTACCCGCAAATAGAGCATGTTAAAAAGAAGTGACATTCTACCCACAGATAGAGCATATCAAAAAGTGGTGACACGTCTACTCGTAGAAAGAGCATGTCAAAAAGTGGCGACACGTCTACCTACAGATAGAGAATGTCAAAAAGCGGCGACACATCTACCTGCAAATAGAGCATGTCAAAAAGTGGCAACACATCTACCTGTAGATAGAACTTGCCAAAAAGCAGTCAGTCACGCAGACCATAAAACTTTCAAAGGGGTTCCTTAGGAACCCTTCAAAAGAAGAGGGGCACACTCAAGGGACACGCAATTCAAAAACAACTATTTTCTTAGAATGATTTGTTATCGAGGAATCCTTCTAAAATATGTTCACTTCATCAAGGAATTCAAAAGGAAGGACATGTCCCCACACGAGGGAAAGTCAAAGTAGTTCCCACTTCAGGGGACGGTCTTCAAATCCTTTCTTTATGAACTCGTGATGAAGGAAACACGTTCCATTAGGGTTCCAAGTTGAGAATGCAATTCTAATGAAATAAGTGTTGTAAATACTTTCAAGAAAAGATTCATTTGGCAACAAATTCATTTTCTGAAAATTGAAATGCTAAAGAGGAGAATGTTGTCACACATAGGAGGGACAACTCAAGAAAATAAGAGAGAAAGATAAAGGGAAAGCAAAAGAGAAAAGGAAAATACAAATAGAGGACATAGGTGGATCTGGTTTAGCGGGGTTAGATATGTCCAAGCTCATATAATAATAGGTAATCACAATGCAAGGTGAAAGATCATCAATCCCCAACCAAATCAAGAAGAATGCACAAAAAACAAAGTAAAAATAAAAAAATGGGTCAACATGGAAGGGAAGCCTAAATGCCCCTAGTGCTTTGTATCATCCCCAATTTATTGAGAATCAATTACAAACATGGAAGGATGATGGTACAAATAGAAGAAGGTTTACAACACAAAAACCACTCCTGTATCCAAGCACCAACAGGGGTGACAAGGGTCATCTACACACACATAGCATGAATACGGGGGAACACATCACAAAACACACACACAAGATCAAGAAAAGGGGACCTCCTCTTAGCACTGATCATAAGGGGAAGAAGGATGAGCTTGCAAGGGTTGAATGTTAAGAGGAGTATCCAGGCCTCCCACAACAAGGGCCAAGGAAGAGGGCCCCTCTAGGTCCTCTCTATCGAGCTATTGTGGAGTCACGGTCAATGATTTTTTAAAGATCACTGACAGGGTTGGGACTTTGTCCATGGAGTTAAACATGCATCCTATGGGAGCATCATGCTTATTCTTAGTAGATGATGTAGGATGTACCTGAGGTTCACCGCTAAGCTTGCTGAATGACTCAGGAGCGGTGACAAACTTAGGGGAAGCTGGGACTAGTTCCGTCACAAGGATAGAACAAGTCATCACAAGGCCACCTTGCAAAGAAGGTGGACTCCTCTTACATCCTTCATTTTCAGAAGAAGCAACCTCCACCTCTTTATTCATGGAAGGAGATGAACTCCCCATAGATGAATCTAGGGGTGCAGAGGAAGAGGAGGATAGAACCGTAGCGGACATGACCGAAGTGTTAACCATGTCCATAGGCTTAGGGAAGGGCTGAATATTTAGGACAAGCATCAGAAAAGGAAACTCTGTTGAAGGAGTGATAAAAAATAGGAAGGGAAGAAGGAGACGTGGCAAGAGGTCCTAAAATAGGAGTGGTTGTTTCTTCCTCCTTCTGCTGTGAGGTGGCATGCTAGGCCAGGAGAGCCTTTCGACAGTGCTTGCGCTCACGTGCAAGGTGGTTTCTATGGCTCTTGGAGTTAGAAGACGGAGCTTGTGAAGGGATGAGAGTTCCTACTCGACCATAGGAACATCCACTACGGTTGTTTCTAGTGAAGGAACAGGTTCTTGTACAGGAGCATGGGGAGTAGGCTGAGGAGCAACAGGAGGATTCGACTCAAGAGCCTCATTAGTGGGCCTCTTTTAGCTCACTTCCTTAGGAGTAGGAGTAGTAGGAGTTCACAGATTGAATTCATTGCGAGAACCTTTCTTTCTGTCATATAAGTAGTACTATGGTCCAAGAAATTCATTAGGAAAGTACATGATCCTAATCTTGGGCCTACGCCAAGGAGGAATCATCAGACTTAGAGGATAGCCATCGGGCTTGCTCATCCAGTACTCTTCCCAAGGAAGGGGAGAGGACGAGGTAGTTTGGGAAAGGGTCATTTTCTCTTTACCTTCACGAGAAGGAGAGGGAGCTATTATGGGCTTCTCCTCCTTCTTTAGGGAAGAGAGAGTAGATGGTATAGCCTTATCTTTACCTTTGTGGGGAGGATAAGGGGCTGATGTGTACTTCTATTTCTCTCTTGGAGAAGGGGTAGTCATAAGCGCGAGCTACTTCTTCTCGTCTTTGGAAGAGGAGGTGACCGATTTTTCCGTTAGAGGAAGGACCATATTTGGCTCCCCTTTACCCCCAATTTTATACTTCACATAGTTTTTGTAAAGTAGTTCCATCCTTGGTGGAAGCGGATCAACTGGAGAGGGCCAAAAGTGATCCAGTGAATATCCACCATGAGATACCAAAGGCTGATATGGGTATGTGTAGGATCATGATGGGCCAAAAGTGGCAATATTATGGGTATTTGTAGGGTATGTGGCTGACAACTTTTTATTTACCCAAAATTTATGAAACAAAAAGGGTTCTTAGAGGAGATTCTCAGATTCCACCAATATAAATTATGCTTTAATTTGAATTTAATAACTAATTATTATTCATTTTCTATTAGAATTACGACTAAAGTCTTGATTGATAGGCTGATTGAAAAACATCTATAACTTTCAAACGATATTGCATTTTTTGAATCCGAAACATGAGTCACATTCTATGCTTCACATACTACAAGATTAAAAAAAGAAAAATTAAATTTCATGAATTTTTGACCAAGTTAAGGTGGTCAAACATACGAGTTTTTTTAATTTTAAAGTAGTAATAAAAAATTCATAATAAATTATTTACTTGGAAAAAAATAATAAAAAATAAGCATCACATTCGGACATGATTCCTCTACTTATATATAAAATCTTATAAAAAAATATTAACATTTTATTATGGTTAGGGTGGTCAAACAAACACCTACTTATTTTTTCCCTGAAATTTTAGTACTACTGCATTGAAATTTCAAATTTTCACCAAATAGATTTTATTTATTTTTAAATAAACCTAGTAGTTTAGAAACTACATTCAATTTTCTACATATTCTATTCTTGCATATTTTTGAAATAATATAGATAAATTATTCAAATTTTTACGTCAAGTTGTCTAACACTGATTTTTCTAAATTTTTTGCCACTTAAGGGCCTATTTTTTCCATGATGATCCTGCACATACCCATATCTGGTATCATGCACTACATGCATGACACCCTCATGGGAAAACTTTAAATACTTATGAATAATGGATGCGATCCCATTCATGGAAGCCAACCAAGGAATTCCTAGATTTACTATGAATAGGTCCAATTCCAGGATGACATCAAAGACTGTGCCAACAATCCTAGGTCCAACCAAGACAGACAAAGTGATCGAGCCTTAAGGTTTAAGACTCATACCATCGTGGGTACGGATGGTAGATTTTTTTTCTCCATACTTTTATTTTTGCAATGAGTTCAATACTAATGTTTCTTTGGTAACATCATTCACACAACTTGCGGGGTCTATCAAGACTTTTGTCGCAATGTTTCCATTAACGCGAGCAGGAATGTAAAGAGGTGAAGGCTTGTTGTTTAAGGGTAGATCTTGTGTTGTAAATGTAATATCTGGCAAACCGAGTGTGGGTGGAATAGTATAAGTTACCATAACCATGTTTACATAGGCCTCGGGTTGAGGAACATAATCAGTGGGATCGATAATCATGTTGGCAGAATGTGATGAAAATGGGTCCATATATATCTATAATTCACTATTAGCTTTCACCACTAATTTTTTAGCATTCTATTTATTGCCATCGAGACGAATGCTACCTTCCTCAATGTGGTCTTGTATCTAATGACACGATCACATACAATGTTCGGTATCATGTTCCTTAACATGATGGTACTGATAGTAAGCACTTCCATTGTACCAATTAGGATAGGGTTCCCTAACAGGCTTAGGGACTGGCAGAGTTATTATATTATCTTTCAACAAATTTTACAAGATGAAAGTGTAAGATTCAAACAAATTCATGAATTTTTGGTTGTGTTTGAGGTCATTTTCATCAATAGCAACTACTACATTCATAACGAATTTTCCTTTCCCAAAGATTGATACAATGGACTTTCTTTTAGAATGAGAGCATGAGGGGGATCCCTCAAATTGAGCAACTATTTGTTGGTATTCTTGTAAGGCTGCACACAAATGTGTGAAAGAAGGGTATTTCATAAGGGTGAACTTCTCTTGCCAAGGCTTTTATAAGTTCCCTATGAACACCTTCTACATGTCAGAATCGGGCAGCTGATACAAAATTTATGAAAGAAGCGCTTGATAACACGCTATGAAATCAATATTCTTCTCATTTTCTCCTTACTTACATCAAACGAGATCTGAAAATGTCATCTTCGGCTCGATGTTTGCTTGGAACTATCTAAGGAATTGATTAACAAGTTTGTCGAACGAGAAAATAGAATTATCAGGCAAGGAACAATACCACTCGAGGGCTATGTCCTTGAGAGATCGGGGAAATGGCTTATCCATCAAGGCATTTGCGGATCTCCCTTACCACCAAACTTCTCAAATTTTGGAATCTCCATTCCCTAAAGGAAGGGAGTGTTTAAGATGGAAACTGACAACAGACTATATTAGAAGAAAGGTTGGAAAATAGGTTGGGAAAAGGCTTGGGAAAGGCTCGCTAACTAGCTTTGCATCTTACCCATATTTTGAAGTAGAGTATTCAGAATAGGGTTGTTAGAAGATAAAGGGCCAGAGGAACCCCCTCCAGATCCACCGCAAATTCCACCTCCAGAACCACCACTAGTATGACTTCTACTAGAGCAACTACCAAAGCCACCACCACCAGTAGAGCCACCATCAGAACCACCTCCGCTAACACCACCTCCACTACCGAATCCACCGCCACTACCAAATCCTCCACCACCTATCCTGCCAAGATCCCTGCCACTAGAGGTGACAAAAGGGGTAAAGCTAAAACCCAGCGAGACCTTATTCACCTTGATAGTTTCTAGTTGATTAGGGATGAAAGGGATATTAATGGAAGGGACTGCATCGGCTATGTAGACAAAGGTGGGAGGCATTGATACTCCTAGTTGTCTCTCGTGTTCTTTGAAGGTGAATCCTTGTGCAAAACTAGAGTTGCTCGAAGGGGCGCACACTTTGGTGATACCGAAGAGACTACTTAGAAGCTCTATGCATGTTCAGTCTTTATCCATCATATGTTTTAGATCACTAACAACCCGAGGGGCTCTAGCCATTTTTAGATTTCTTTCCAAATGATTTTCAAGGTCATCCAACCCCTTTGTAAGGGAAAACACATATTCAAAAGGGATTTGAATTGCCTCATGGCCATCCACTGATGATGGCACAGGGGATGTAGGAGGAGTGGGGCTGTGATCAATTTCATCAGTGAATCCCATCTCACCCCTCAAAACTTGCTCCTGTGCAGCCAAATTGAAGGCAAGACCAGAGAAAAGGTTGGTAGAGAGACCAAGCGAGAAATTTGATCTATCCATTGGGAGGTGTCATACACTTCTCCTTACAATATTCCTAGAATTTGTGGACTAGGTTGTGATGCTCATAAACCTTCACATTGCTTGAGAACACAACAATCATGAAGCAACTGAGGGGAGCGTCAACACTGATAGATGAACAGGTGTTGGTTCATGTCGGGTTCACCAAAAATGTAAGAGAGGGAGACCACCGTATGCAAGACCCCAGGTCATGGAGGGTCAAGATGTGAGAGGTTGCCCTAACTTACCTCAACAAAGTGTAATGTTTAGGGTATGAGGGTGAGAATGATGAGGATTATGGAACCCTACAACCACTTTTCAATCTTGAGTTTTAAGGTGGGGCTAGGCCAGTTAGTTTTTAGGTCCAACTCTATACCTCAAGGAGCTCTGTTCCCAAGGACGTTAGTGTGGATTTCGAATGATAGCGTGACATGTTGGCATCTCAAAAATGCATTGTAGTCCATACAACCAAATTACAATAGAGACAAGGTTAGACTCGCTAAAATGACTAACAACCTAGCTTAATGACTTCCAAGAGAACAAAACAACACTATAAAATATGAGAAGTACAAATGAAAGTGATAAAGTAGATATACCAAAGCTAAGGTGATGAAGAAAATCTTGTAGAAGAGCCTATTCGCCAACTAGCTCCACAAAGTGTGTTCACCTACACATGACAACAAGAGAGGAAATGTTGGGTGGTTGTATTGGGGCCTACCTTAGTCAAACCCTCATTTAGGTGTTTCCACCTCCACAAACAACCAAAGGAACGAGATAAAGAAGCAATGTAATGGAAAAAAAAACACTACAATGCAGTACTATGCTACTCAACTAAGTGATAGAGGAGAGGAGAGGGAAGCTTACCACCTCCACCAAGAGCACTCAAGGCTTCTTGAGGGATAAATAAGAGGAACTCAAGCCTCTGTTGTAATGGTGTGGTCCCAAACATGCTCTACCGAAGTGATAGAGTTTGATATTGCTGCAATGGAATGCTTGAATTCTTGGAGTGAGTGAAAGTGAGCTTGAGAGTGAATGTGTGAGTGCAAGAATGGAAAGTTGATATATTGAAGAATTCTTCCTAACCTCCTCAATGCAAGTTAAAGGACTGAATATGAAGAAATGAGGAAGAAAACAACCATATTTAGGTCAGTTGACCGAAGGAGGCATTACAACTTCATTGCCAATGGGAAGACTAACACCTCTACTAGCTCAATTGCAAGAATCTTCCAGGGATGTAAGCGAGCTGCGCAAACGTCTAGGGTGCAAATTTTGCCTAGGGTGCAAATTCACTCTTATACACCAACAAATCTAGAGTTTATTATTACAATAGTTATAACATCCACCTTCATTTTCTTCTTTGGTTATTTTATTTTGAATATGTTCACCACCTCTAACCATGAAAAAAATCATCAATATCAATTTTCTTCACATATTGATTTCATGTTATCCATGTGTGAAAATTCTATTTATATTGATTTTACTTGAATTATTTGGGTAAACCGACAATAGTGAATCCCAAACTTATGACACTAGTTTTTTCAACTTGGAAGGGAAAAAAGTTGAAAACACCTTTGTTCGAAGGTGAGTCAAAAAATGCCTTCGTTTGAATGTGTGAAACGTAAAAAATCCTTCGAACAAAGGTAGTTTCCAAAAATAGAAAAAGCCCAAACCTTCAAACAAAAGTCCCTTTCTATTCCTTTTACCAAAAAATCTAAAGTTTTTTATTACAATAGTTATAACATCCACTTTCATTGTCTTCTTTGATTATTTTATTTTGAATATGTTCACCACCTTTAACCTTGAAAGAAGAACATATTGTAGGAAAAGGGCAATAGAGATGATTTTTTTGGGACCCTAAGGACAAAAATCATCAATATCAATCTTCCTCACATCTCAATTTCATGTTATCCATGTGTGAAAATTCTATTTATATTAATTTTCACTTGAACTATTTGGGTAAACTCACAATAGTGAGTCACAAACTTGTGACACTAGTTTGTTCAACTCATAAGGGAAATTTTTTGAAAACACCTTTGTTTGAAGGTGAATAAAAAAAATACCTTTGTTTGAATATGTAAAATGTAAGAAAGCCTAAAAACAAAGGTAGTCTCAAAAAATAGAAAAAGGGACCTTAAAACAATTTAAGTCCCTTTCTATTATTTTTAAGGAAACTATTTCTAAGGGTAAATTTCAGGTATGTTAGATTAATTATCAAATCAATGAAGTACAAAACCCAAAGAACTACGAAATACATTGAAAGCTAAAAGTAAAATTTTTTATACCAAACAATCGCTGAAGCTTCTGTGATTCCTCTTCATAGCACCTTCTAACTTGCTGATTGTTGCCCTCAGATTGAACGTACGAGCAATCCTTTGACTGTGCCTATGTCCTAAACAAGCTTTGAAGGATTTTTATGACTGTCCATGAGAAATAATGAAATGCCTATGTCAATAAATGCCTAAGACTTAATGAAATCAAAATACATAAATAAATGCTGCAAATATCTAAAAAATGAGTATGAGTATGACCAGTCAAAAATGTGAGCAAAATTGGCATTTTATAAAAAATGCAATTTTGGACGGGCAGACGAGAGCGACTTTTGACATAAGCCCAAAATCAGAGAAAAAGATTTAATGTGATAATCCCTATTCAGGGTTAGGGAAAAATCATTAAATGAGTGGTGGAGATGTCATATGAGAAAATCGAATAAGCAGTGGAGAATAAATGAGATAATTAATTTAGAAAAATAAAGATTTTTGAAAATCAAGAAGATAAAGACTGCCTAATTTGTGAGATTCAAAAAATCCAGAAGATAAGAGTTGAACCAAAGATTAGATTTGGAAAATCAAGAATCCACCCGATTACTTGATTTTTGGAGGAAAGTTACCATTTTGAATTAAATTAATTCAAAATATAGATTTTATGAGATAATAAATAATCGATTTTCAGATTATTTACTAAAATGGACTGTCAGTAAAGAATGTGAGATAATTTATTTAAAATGAGGAAAATGTTAATTTTTGACAATTAAATAATTAAAGATAATTATTTAATTTAGAGGATATGATTAATAATTAAATAAATTAATAAATTCATTTAATTATGAGAATTAGTGACATATTAAATAAATAAATAAATTTATTTATTTAATAATCAAGAAGAATAAAATGAATAGAAAGTAATTAAAAGACTTAGACAATTAATGACATATTTAATAAATAAATAAAATTCATTTATTAAATAATCATAAAGAATAAAAGGACATGAATTATTTAATCAATAGTCGAATGTGCCTAGGTCATTTTTATGTGTCTACATTTTTCCCCTCTTTGTCATAATGTAGCGTGTTGCATTGTGACAAAGAAAATAAGTCAAAGCAATGCCCCAGTGAAGGTGTAGAGTATTAATGCCCCCTCAGGAAATTTTTCAAATTTTGGGCCGGTGGTAGAAAAATTTGGAAAGGGTCCCGATAAGTCAATTTCATGACTAGAAAAACAATGGCATAGATGGTTTCAGATTTTGACATATTTAAGGTTGCCAACGGGGTGGTCAAAGTTGGTCAAAGGAGCCTCCAGTAATAACCTAGTTGATAAATGGCATTTTGATTTCTATAAAGAGGTTGACAAAGGGGTAAAAGTCAATTCATTTTCACTATTCACCTTTGCAATTTCAAGATCTCAGGGCGAAGAGGACCGCAGCGAGGATGGTGATTCTAGTGACAGAGCATCGTGACAAGATTGTGTGAACATTCAGGCAACCAGAGGGCTTAGAGCCAGTGGTACGTACCCCTAACACATTTTGTCATTTTTTTTTTGCATGTCAAAATTAGGGTTTTAGGGCGAACAACGAATACACCGCGACACATATGTGTGCGCGTAAGCCGCATTTGTCTTTGCGTTCAACGCATTTGATGCATTGCAATGCAAGTACAAGGATATTTTAGGGGAGGTCAAGAATGTGCAACACATTCGCCATATCAGACTGCAATCAAAATTTAGAACACCGCATGAGTCATTTTGAGATGCATTCGCCTATTTTAGCGACACATGTGTAGAAATTGTGACGCAATCAAACTGATGCGACACAATTGAGTGACATACTGATGCAATCAATATGTTGAGTCGCATTTGAAGCAGAGAATGACACAACCGCTATTTTGCGAAACAATTACATTCAACGTGACGCATTTGACTAGGGCTGATTCTGATGCTTTTCGAATTTTAAATGCTTTCTAGTTATAACGATGATAATGATGATTGTTCGAAAAGGTACTGACACATTGTCTGGCCTTGTGTAGAGATAGCTTGCGCCCATATATACATAGGAGAGCAGGTCCTCGACCTTCTGATTTGGTGATCAACTGACTCTATGGGAGTGACGACGATTGATGCAGCTAGGTCTATTTTATGCCACCTATATGCCTGCTATTCAGGAAAATAGGGGACTATTGACTGCCTTATGTGAGTGGTGGCATTCAGAGACATGCTCCTTCCACCTACTGACGAGAGAGGTGACGGTTACCTTAGAGGATGTCTACTATATTTTATGCCTGCCGATCCGAGGAGAGCAGATCGTTTATGACCCTCGCCATAGTCATTAGACTTTCATAGCATACTATTGGAATGAGAGAGCAGGACTTAACATCCAGAGTTACAAGATCCGGTGGGAGTTTATGGTGGAGCATTATGCTTGGTTTGATGTGTTCCTGCGACACTGATTGGCGGGATATTGATTCATGACCGTCGCATACATGGGTTCCCTATTGGTTGGGGAGACATCTTAGTGGGGATGAGACGATATAGGACAATATATGCCTAGGGGCCTTGTTTGTTGGGCACACTCTACCGCCAACTTCACGAGGTTTCCTACAGGAGGGTGGAGAATATTTCATGTGGCACTACATTGAGGATGATTTGGGTTTGGGAGCACATAGCGATATTTCATCCTCCTATTCAGAGATAGCAGCTAGTCAAGGGGATGGCCTATGCGTATTAATATGTTGGTGCTCTTCAGTAGATACAGATGGGGGAGATAGGTTGGTGGCAGCATCAGATTGATACGATGGTGTCATTCATCTAGAGACCGTATAGAGACTGCCAGTAGTGGGAGGATGAGGTGGACCATCTCAGCATATGCATACAGTATAGTTACCTGATTGGGAGGACAGTGTAGAGCCAGTTGATTATAGAGATGTACCTTCCACAGTGTGTCCTGTGACAATTTGGGGAACAACAGGGTGTACCGGTAGGGACAACTGAGTATGCTCGTTCTTCCAAAGAGTCAGCTTGGGGGCCAACAATTCTAGTAGCATTCACCGAGTAGTAGATTGATGGGCTAGTATCCTAGTAGTGGGGATGGCGAGGTGGAGTTGCAGATCCTAGGACCACTGCTGATTTTGACTTGTGGTGGAAGGCACATCGGCCAGTGCCATTGATAGATCCAGATGGACTAGCACCTATGGACAAGAGGTCAGTTATACCTCATGTGCTGAGATTCAGGCGAGGGAGTAGAGATGATGATCGAGGTAGAGGTCAACGGAGGGATGGAGGCCAGGGTGGAGGGCGAGATGGGAGCAGGGACGGAGGCCGGGGGGGAGGGTGAGATGGGGGCAGGGACAAAGGCTAGGGTGGAGATGATGGAGATGACGAGGATGATGGAGGAGACAGCTAGATATGGAGGAGAGATGGCCAGAGGTAGGGAGGGAGTGTGTGACCGCGTGTGGCCAGAGTGGCACTAGATGCTATCCCAGAGGTGGCCCAGGAGGGGGAGAGGGAGGAGGAGGAACAGGAGCCTAAGATGGATGTGGAGGAGCAGCCAAGGCTGAAGCAGGAGGAGGAAAGATAGGAGGAGGAGAGACAGGAGCAGGTGAGACAGGAGGAGCCTGTGGCTGAAGAGGAGGCCAAACAAGAGGAGGATGTGGATGTGGATGAGCCTCAGGATGAGAGAGTCGGTGGAGAGGATGTTGCAGAGGATGATGATGATGATGATGATGATTCCATGGATGAGGCCGAGAGACTCCTAAGATGAAGGATGGTGTAGGGAGAGGAGGAGATATCGTCTTCCTTGACATTTCCCCAGGACGCCATGAAAGACCGAAGGGTGGAAGATCTACAGAGAAGGATGGATGAGAGTATGACATAGGTAAGAGCACTGCAAGTAGAGCTAGAGGAGGCTCAAGTAGAGTGGGATCAGGCAGTGATCTACTAGCATGAGTCAACTCAATGGTGTGTAGAGTTTGTAGCACTATGTTCAGGGCCCTGAGGGGATATAGCTCAGGAGCTAGCCAGGGTGAGTACTCAGTATGGGCAACACAAGACCCTCTACGAGTAGGCAGTGCCACCTGAGTGATGAGATCCTACACTGTCGCACTCATAGACGAGGACAGGCAGTGGTCAGAGGTTAGGGAGTGGGAACGACAGTAGGAGCCACACCAATGCAGGAGGGCCTACCTCATCAGGGCACACCTCAGGGCACAAATCCCACTACTCACATAGGCATGCCTCGAGTCATCATTCGAGCCATAGTCATGGGTCTATTGGTTCAAAGAAGAGGTAAATATAGAGATAGCCACCCGTGATAGATCCTTTAGTGTCACAGAGCCAGGCCGCTGTATCCTCACAAGTGTCTATTACCATGGAGATGATCCCATCAGTTTCAGTTCCATTGGTTTCACAGATAGAGGTTGCTACAGGTCTGCAGCTGCCACACGCTTCGCCATGAGGGGATGATGAGAGCCTTTCCTAGGGGCATGTTTTCCATATTTGTTTCTATGTTATGACATATGATGTATAGACCACTAAGCCAACGAACTCCATTTTTTGGATATCTGTTGACTCTATCTTGTGACATTGTATATTTTTGACATGATGCTATATGATGATGCAATTTTGATGCTGCCTACATGTGTGTTATGCAATGCTATTTGATTTATGCATTATGATATACGTGATGTGATGCTTTATGTATGATGTTGATTTATGATGTATGATTGTACTATTTATATTTCCTATCATGTATGTCATATGATGCTTACTTATGATATGATGCCATGATGATTCAATGCTTATTTATATGTTATGTGGATTTTGTGATGATGATCATAATGAAATGCATAATGTATTTATCTGAATGGATGCCATGTTTATGATTATGTTCCTATATGACCATGTATAATTCCACATGTAATGAAATGTACATGATTTAATGCTATGATTGATGTATGTATGGATCTAATGCAATGTTTATATGATCATGTATGCACTTATGTTTTTGTATGTCACAGGATATCATCGTGAGATGGGTGAGAGAAGATGACCAGGCCGAAGGAGATGCATGTTAGTTCCTAGACCAAATCCTTCAAAACTTTACCATAGGACTAATATTTATTGCTCTTAATCATCATTGGGCATATTGTTGTGATGGCCAATAAACACCATGATATGACATAGATCAAGGTTTCCAAGGTCATACCATCACATAAGACAAGCAGTCACAGACAAGGATGATCATGACTCATACCAAGAGTGCAATTTCCCTAGTCTTTTTATCATAACCAACCACAAGTAGAAAATCCAAAAGGAAAAATCGTGAAACATCGTTGCTTCTCTACATCCTATTTCAAGGAAATCCTTGAGAAACTAGCAACATGATTGTCAAATACAACAATAAAGTCATTACCATGGTACATCATTGTTTTCCTAAATTCCGAAATCAGGATATCGTTGAGAAACTAGTAATATGCGTGTCAAGAGATAAGACAAACATCATGATACGTCGCTTCTTCTCTAAATCATGTTGTTGGGATCTCGCTGAAAAACTAGTAACATGATAATAAAAACCCAGAGACAAGATACCACAACCATGATACATCACTTTTCTTCTAAATCATGTATTCAAGATCTCGCTGAAAAACTAGTAATATGATGAAAGTCAAAAGACAAGTTCCAAGTGTTTTCCAAATGTGTTTGGATTTCGACTATCATAATGTCAAGATTCCAGGTTTGATGATGTCGAGATGCCAGGGTGTTAAGATTTTGGTGATGCCAAGGTGATGAATTGTGAAGATTGCCAAATTCAGGAAGGACACATCCTGAATAACGTTGATGTCGAGAGGTTTGATCCCTTAAATGTCGAAAGGATCCCTCAAAATGCCAAATGATAGGTATGGTGACAATGCCTAGGAAGAACACATCCTAAGGCATAATTGATAGAGTTTGTTCTTCAGAACGACACATTTGAAGAATACTGATGTCGAGAAGAGTGATCCTTAAATGTCAAGAGCATCCTTCAAAAATGCCAGATGACGATGATGATGCCTAGGAAGGACACATCCTAAGGCATAAATGACAAAGGATATTCTTTAGAAGGACACATCTGAAAGATAACCAAAAGTTGAAAGTTTGACAGGTTATAATCATTTGACTTGTTTTGATTGAGTTTCACTTGTGTTGACCATATGTCAATTTTCTTGACATGCTGATGTGATTGTCATATTGGAATAAACAATTGCTATACTTTATTTTAGGAGTTTTCCCATTTGGAAAATGATTTCTCTTGACTTGTAGATTTTTTACGTGTGTGCCAGTGTAATGCCAAGAAACCTAATGGACTAACCTAGAGCAGCCTCGGGGGCTCTTTGTTAGATGGCCTTGCCTACGTCATGCACTCAGAGACCTCATAGTTCGACACGACCAATGACTTTGTCTTGATGACCAAAGATTGTGCCATGATTTTATTTTTACAAACCTAAAGGGACTGACCTAATGTCTCAGGGACTCAAGTATGAGTCTATCCTACATAGCAAATGCATAGAGACAACGTAGTTCGAACAAATGATGAAGAATGACCGATTTGACATAATGACTATGTTTTAGTGATTTCAAGATAGTTTCACATTTGTTGTGATTTCTTCAGGAGGTTTTTCAATTTTTAGGTCTTTCTTCAGGATATTTTGCGATGTTTTTGTCTTTTTTTAGGACCTTTTATGATTTTTTTGTCTTTTTTTAGGACATTTTGTGATGTTTTTGGTGTTTTTTCAGGACTTTTTGCCATGTTTTTGTCTTTTATTAGGACTTTTTATAATGTTTTTTTCTTTTTTCAAGACTTTTATAATGTTTTTTTGTCTCTTTTTTTAGGACTTTTTATACTATTTTTGTCTTTTTTCAGGAATTTTTACGATTTCCATGCCATGTACGATACCCACTCCAACCACATAATCAAAATTTTCCCCTAGTGAGGTTCAAGACTTAGCCAATTTTAAGGGACATGAAGATGGGATATGCATGCGATACCAAATGGACAGTATGGAGGACTTGATGCCAACCATTTATCAACCATGAGAGGAAGGGTACGATGTTGTGGTGATTGTCATGATAGTGACAGAAAATGTGTTCCATCCTAGGTCTAGGTAGATAAAGTAACAGTAGATGGCTGAGCAATGATTGACTACATATGGTGCCTGTTTTCCAAGTTTTCACCATGGTACTTATCCAAAGCGCCTATTTTCTAGGTTTTCACTATTGGAAGGATTTATTTCTCTTTACTATTTTTCTCATTTTTCAAATTTTTTTGGTGCCCCCAAGACAAATGTTTGCCAGGTTTTCATCAAGGCAACAATTTTTTACCATTTTTCATTTTTTTTGTATTTTAAGGTTTTCAACTAGATCTTTTGATGCTATGCATAGAACTTTCAGAGATGTAGACTATTTATAGGCTTTGTTAGTTGTTCACCATCTGGAGTAGCTAGTTGATACACTCCATAAAAAAAAGAAGATACGATGACGTAAGAGCCCAACCAGTTTGGTTCAAACTTTCCTAACTTTTCTCTGTCAGCCTGGTTCTTAGGGTTCTGCATGAGTACTAAGTCACTAATGTCAAAATTCCTGACCATGAATTTCTTATTGTAACTACAAAAAAGACAGTTCTAATAAACTTGTAGATGGTTCAGAGAATTTTTCCTTCTTTCCTCTAATATCTCCAGCTCGTGCAGGCGCGACTGTCTATACTCCTCATCATCGGTCAAACCCTTTAGGGAGACTCGTAAAGAAGGAATTTCAACCTCAATGGGAAAGATGGCCTCAGCTCCAAAGACTAGGGCGAAAGGAGTGGCTCCTATAGGCGTACGAATGCTAGTGCGGTAAGCCCACAAAGCAGGGTTGAGTTGAATATACCAGTCATAGCCAGCATCATTGACAATCTTTTTTAGGATTTTAATGATGGTTTTATTTGACGCCTCACCTTGACCATTTCCTTGCAGGTAATATGGAGAGGAAAAGTGATGTTCAATGTGAAATCACTCACATAACTCACGAACATCTTGGTTTTTAAACGAACGTCCATTGTTAGTGATGATAGATTGCAGAAGGCGATACCAAAAAATAATGTAGTTAAGAATGAACTTGGATATTTGTTTGTTGGTTATGTATGTCAGGGGGATGGCTTCAATCCACTTTTTAAAACACTCAATGGCGGTGATAATGAATTTATGGCCATTGGATGAGGTAGGATGAATATTTCCCACAAGGTCGAGTCCCCATTACGTGAAGGGCCAAGGGAAGTGATCGGCCGAAGTTTCTGCACTGGAGCATGGATCAAATCACTATGAATCTGGCATTGGTGACAAGTCCTAACATATTCTAGTGCATCTTTTTCAATGGTCTTCCAGTAGTACCCAAGTCTCATTATCTTCTTGGTCAGAGTAGGACCACTCGAATGAGACCCGCACATACCCTCATGTACTTCACATAAGGTTGTACATTCTTCGTGTCAAGACATCTAAGGAAGGTGTCATCAAAACTACGACAGTAAAGGGTATCGTTGACGATGGCATATCTTGCAAATTTTCGGATAAAAGACTTCTTTTAGTTATTGGACAAGTTAGGTAGAAGGGTTTGAGACTTAAGGTAGTCATAAATATCTTGATACTAGGGAGAGTCGAGACCAACAAGGTCGCATGCCATCTTTGTCTCTGGAATGTCATAGGCAGGAACCAACAATTGTTCTATTAGATATTCCAGTTGAGGCATATTGCTTGGAATGTCGAGGAGAGAGCCTATTGTAGCCATTGCATCTGTTGCTTTGTTTTGTGCTATGAGAACTTGTTCAAAATTCACCATATAAAAATACGTCTGAAAACTGGTAACCATTCGCTTGTAGGGCATCAATTTCTCATCTTTTGTGTCGTAGCCATCATTAACCTGGTTGATGACCAGTTGAGAATCCCCATAGACATGCAATGTTATGATTTTCCATTTTATTTCCATTCTAAGTCCAGTAACCAGTGCCTCGTATTCCACCACATTATTTGTGCATGGGAAAGCTATGCAAAAAGACTTAGGAATGGAATCTCCTTGAGGGGTGATGAACAAAATCCCTGCCCCTGAGCCATGATTAGTATGCGATCCATCAAAGTAGAGTCTCTAAGGTGACTTAGGTTCTGTATGGAATATCGATTCATCTAGAAAGTCTACCACTAATGGGTGATCACTTTGTAAAGGTGCATCTGCCAGCTGGTCTGCTATGACTTGTCCTTTTAGTGCCTTTCTTTCTACATATTGAATATCATATTCATTCAGAATCATGACCCATTTTTCCAAACATCTTGTTAATGCTGCCCAACTTAACAAATATTTGAGGGGGTCAATCTTTACTACTAGTTGTGTCTGATGCCTTAACATTTAATGTCTTATCTTTTTGTGCTGCAAAGACCACTGCTAGACAATCCCATTCAATTGATGTGTAGTTTAGTTCACACCCGACCAATTTTTGACTGATGTAATATATAGCTCTTTATTTTTCTTGGTTGTTTTATGCTAGTAATGCCTCCAGTGTTGAAGTAGTGGCAGAGATGTATAATAACAAAGGCTTTCCTTGAATGGGAGGCACAAGGAATAGCGATGCCAATAGACAGTCTTTGATTTTCTGAAAGGATTCTTCGCATTTATCTGTCCACACAAAGGGGATACCTTTGCGTAGAAGATATTGGAATGGTTGGAATTTATCGGCCAATTGGGTTATGAAGCGTCAAATAGACTGCAACCTACCTTGTAGGGTTCTAAGTTCATTGTTTCCTTTGGGCGGAGGCATGTCTATGATGGATTTGAATTTTGTTGGATCCACTTCAATGCCTCTTTGAGAAGCTATGTATCCCAAGAGTTTACCTGATGTTACACCAAAGACACATTTCTTAGGATTCAGTCGGACTTTGTATTCTTCTAGTCTCTTGAAAATTGTGTCTAACACCTTCAAATAATATTTTCTTGTTGTTGATTTAGCCAAAAGGTCATCCACATAATCTTCCATTATTTTATGCATCATGTCATGAAATATTGTGTTCATTGCTCTTTGGTATGTGGCACCTGCATTCTTAAGACCAAACGACATGACATTCCAACAGTATGTACCCCAAGGGCAAGTGAATGTTGTTTTATGTTGGTCTTCTGGGGAAATGCGAATTTGATTGTAACCAGAGAAACCATCCATGAGGGACATCATTTCATATCCTGCTGTGAGGTCAACTAGGATATCAATATTTGGCAAAGGAAAGTCATCTTTTGGACTTGCCTTATTTAGGTCTCTAAAATTGGTGGAGACTCGGATCATCCCATTTGGCTTCATTACTGGCACAAGGTTAGATATCCATTCAGCATAATCAATAGACCGTATGAACCCAGTGTCTAGAAGTTTCTTCAACTCAGCCTTAATTAATAAAGCGACTTAAGGACGCATTTTGTGTAACTTTTGTTTAACTAGTTTGGAATTAGGCAATAGTGGTAGATGGTGCTGAACCAGTTTTGGGTCTAATCCTGGCATGCCAGCATAGGACCATGCAAAGTTGACTTTACATTATGCAAAGAACTTGTGAAATTCTGATCTCTCTTCTTCAGCCAAGGATGCGGAAAATAAGACCATTTTGGGGTCTTCTGTTGTTGATATGTTGTCTTCTATGGTGTCCTCTATGAGCATAGCTGATTTCTCTTGAGTTACAGGAAGAAATTTCAGTCCTCCATCTTTGGGCGCCTTAGAGAGGTTTTCACCCGCAAATACGTCCTTTGTTTTTACTTTTTTGTCATCAAAAGGTTCCTTTCAGTTTTCACCTAAAGACGTTTCATTTTTTGTTTTATTATTATTTTTAATTTAGTGACTAGAGGACAAAGCAGTCTCATCAAAGTAGGCTACACAATCTAGATCAATAGTGAATCCTGCCTTGTGATCACCACTAGGTATGCCCTCACGTAATCCCATAAACTATATAATGGCCTCATCATTATAAAAGGTGTCCAGGACTGGTGGGACTTGTTGGTACCAATCGATTAATTGTGGATAAACTAGGGAAATGCCATCGTCGACATTGGTGAATTGAGGGGAGGATGTAGAAAGCATGCAAACGGATTCAGAGATATTGTAGATTAAATTATCATCATTCAATTCCACATCAAACTCTATCCAATATTCCCCTTGACTAGTCTCATATTCATTGTCAAAATAAGGGGTGAAGGACTTAGAGTCATGGTTGTCAGTATCGTCTGGTAATTCAGATGGGTTGGACTGAAGGGATTTAGATGGCGGGGTTTGTATTTCATGGGGAAGGGAAATGGAACTATGACTAATTGGTGCCCGATCGATTTTAAATGTTTGCCAAAATTTTTGTTCAGAGGTAAGCTCCACCGTTTCAACAAACAAATCGTCAAGGCAACAATCACTTAAGGATCTTTGGAAACCAAATTCCCACTCTTGGGAGTCAGTTTCGGTGAAGGTTTCCTTAGTTGTCTCAACAATTTCCAAAGCATGCACTCACTCACTTGAAAGTCCATTGGTACATCGATTGTTATTGTCGGGCAATCCATACCCTAATCCAAGATACTTTGGTATTTTGAAAGGTTCTATGGGCTCTCTTCACCCAGTTTTATTTCTACCTAGGCCACTAGTTCCATCATAGCCTTTAGCCTTCATTATGTCACATCCCTTTCCATATTTCTAAACTGGTAATGGGGGTAGGTCTGCCATTTCCTTATAGAGCCATCCTGTAATATCGACAAGGTCCTCATTACTCATGTCTCCCCATTTGGTGAAAACCATTTTTGGTAGAATTTTAAAAATTTCTTTGGGTTCCATTCTAAAACATGGTCAACCATAGACCTTCGGAGACTTGGGTATTGTTGTGATGCAATATGTTGTATGTAGTTTGAATTCTCCATAGCCGAGGTCCTGGATCTTGACAGTGGTCTTAGTCTTAGGAAGTGTGGAAGATGGTGGCGTAGTGGAAGATGTGGATGGAATGGTCATGGAAGATGATGCGAGTGTGGATGGGTCAATGTATTTGGAAGAAGAGGATCTAGGAGCTTCTTGGTTGATGGGAACTCAATTTTTAGAAATTCCCCTTAGGTTGGTGCAATATTGAAAAGGGTCGGGGTAGCCATATATGGTGATCTTCGTGCCATAAAATGGGAATTTTAAGCATTGGTGATATGTGGATGGAACAACTTTTAAGGCATGAATCCATGGACAATCGAGCAAGATGTTGTAAGGTAATTCTAAATCCAAGACCTAGCAAGTTGTGTCCACAATGACTAGTCCCACTTTGATAGGAAGAGAAATAAGGCCTCGTGAAGAGAATTCTTCGTCACCATATGCTTTTATCACTATACTCTTTGTAGGGTCCACACATGCATAAAAAAATCCTAGAGCATTAACCAGTTTCAAGGAGCATATGTTCAATCCTACTCTGCCATCTACTAAAACTCTTCTGACCTTGTGCTTATGGATGAAAGTTTCAATGTGTAATGCATCGTTATGGTTATTCTTAGGTGATGAGTAGTCTTGATTAGAAAAGGTGACGTGGTGAGGCATAGTGAGGTATCCCACCATAGTCTCAAATTGGTTGACATCAATATCCTTAGGGACTGATGACTCTTGCAGGGTTTTAACCAGTATAGCCTTATGTGTGGGAGAGATGCGAAGCAGCTCTAGTATAGAAATTTACGCGGGATTTTTTCTAAGCTAGTCGATAAGGTTAAACTGACTCTTTGGTCTCCATTGCTTTGTGGTTGAGGTGGGTTGTGACTGCTTAGGAGATGTACTAGGTATGGTAATCTTAGGTTTCCTAGCAGGAGACGAACCAGCTATGGTGACCTTTCCACTTCAAGTAGTGGCATTGCATTGGGGTGCTCATTTGACTGTAATGGTGTTGATGTATTCATCATCAATTTGAACATTATTTATAATAGGTCCACCAAAATAGTCATATTTGGCACAGGTGAAATTTGCTTGATTATTATTTACCTTAGGACCTGATGTGGAAGCATTATTAGAACCATGGTCTTGCAGTGGGTTCTTATGAATGGTATGATTTGAATTAGAGGCAAATTGTGGTCCACCTACCTCAATGATACGATTCTCGCTAAGGTCTTGTACCAGGTTTTTCAGTTGTCGACAAGAAGAAGTTTTATGAGCTTTTGCCCGATGATAATCACAAAATGCATTATCATCCCACCATGTTGGTTTGAATTGTCTTGGGTCATATGATTTTGGTTCTTGAAATGTGATGACCCCATTTTGAAGGAATTTCTTGAGAACTTCCTCAATAGGCTCACCCAAGGGAGTGTATGTACAACCCCTGGGGAATTGTCTCATCTGATGATACTGTCCTTGGTTTTTTTGGCCGCTTTGGTTGTTTGAAGGGACATTGGTAGGGGGTGTTGATATCATTGTAGATTTATTTTGCAGTTGAACCCCTTTTAGAGCCCGTACAGGACCCATAGTGTTTACAACCTTGGCATCAACAACACCGTCATTCGTAATGTGTTTATTTTTGAACCAGTATTTATTTTTGTAAGTGGGAGGATTGGCGTTTGTGTTTTTAGGATCGTATCTTAATTCTCCCTTTGCGATAACGACTTTATTGATCTGGACACCCTTTTTGACTAGATCCATGAAGGTTGTGCAACAATGTACTTGTAATGCATATTTCAGGGGTCCTAGAAGTGTTTGAACGAACATGTCCACCTTTTCCTTTTCAGGTATGTCGATGTGACATCGACTAGCTAGACTTCTCCATTTTTGAAAGAAGGGGATGAATGTTTTACCAACATCCTCTTGCATGAGATTGCATAAGCTAGTAATAGAGGTATCCATGTCGATGTTGTATGCATAATTTCTTATGAATTTCTGTTTAAGCTCATCCCATGTTTGGATATCCTTTTGAGTGGAAAACCATTCAAGGGAAAGACTCGTGAAAATTTTAGAAAAGAGTCTCATCAAGTACATTTGTTCATAGGTGACATCCATATAGTTGGTTGCAAATTCTCAGACATGTTCAATAGGGTTTGTCTTTCCTCTGTACTTGGTAAAATTAGGTGACACATATCCCAGAGGAAATGTTGGCATGTATAAGTTCATGTCAAAGGGATATATAGATAGGTCATATGACACTTATTATTTCTTGCTAGATATCTATATATTTTCTATGGTCTTCTCTAGACCCATTAGTTTTGCTTATAAGGCATCTATTATAGGGTTATTTGTGGTCCCATACATAGGATTGATTGGTACGCCGTAGGTCCCCATTTGTTGTGAGTGGATGTTGGCATGTTGTTGAGGGATGGATTGTTGTAATATGTGTGATGTGTTTTGATTTGCATGTTGGTGGTATTGAAAGTTTGGATTGGGGGTATGTTGGTGAGTATGAATATGAGATGAGTATGTTGGAATGTGTCACAGCCATTTGGGTCGATATTTGGAGAATTTGGTGACCATAAACATTGTGATGTATTAATGGTGTCATAGGTTGTGTGTTGTTTTCCTTGTCCAAATTGTTGAGTTTGTACAAGGGGAATGTTCGTATTTTGTCCTTTAGAGGTGATGGCATTTGACTGTGTTGATGTGTTAACATTTTTTTGTTGTCCTTGAATAAAGATACGTTGTTTTCCTCCACCCAAAGGATTTTGTGAGATACCAATGAGAGGATATAACGAAGATGTACTCATGGTACTAGATGTAGTTGTCAATGGAGGATTTGGATGACTTGATGCTGCTCCTATGGCATTTACCATAGTGGTAAATAGAGGATTGGAATAACTTTCCCACACTGTCGAGGAGCCAAAGGTGGTTCCAGCCAATTGTGATGGGGTAGTGGATATGGTGGGCATTGTAACGGATTGTGATCCTCCAATGGATGTAGCATTTATTGAATTGGAGTTGTTTGGAATGTTGGAGGTAGCACTCATTGTCGTTGTGACATTTTGTGAGGTAGCGACAGAAAAGGTATTGTCGTAGTGTTTGGAGGTTGGCCACTATTTGACATGTTATGTGCGTTTTTGGCCTTATTGGCAAGACATGTCAGTCTCAAGGTATCAATTTCAAAACCTTGAGGTAATTTAGCACCTTGAATTAAAAGTATGGCCAAATATCTATCTCTGTCATATAATACCATTTGTTCTACGAAGTAGGCGGCCTCCAGATCTTGTGCTACTCCTCTAGGTTTTCCTCAATTATTTGTCCATATTAATCCTTATGTAAGAATGGTTCAAAAGGACTATTTGATGAGGATGGTATGGTCGTGAGAGGTTAAGTATTCGTGTTGCTAAATGGGTTGTCAAAAGTCCAATTTGGGTCATACATATGATTGTTAACATTGGAAGTGGAGTCTTCTCCAAAATTTTCCATTTGTCATTTCTATTTTTGGAGTCTAGTTTCCACCATAAAATGAGATTGCTCAAACGAAAATGATGAGAATGACAACTAAATGTGAGGATGATGCTAGCCTATGTTTTTTTTGTTTTGTTTTTTAATTTTCAGGGATGATAATGTAAGGTGATGACTAAGAAAATGATTGATGAAAAATGACAAGGTTGTCAAAGCCAAAGTGAGGAACAAGGACTAAGATGGTAATGCTGATGAAGGACTAAGGCAATTGATGCAAAGTCTAGGTTCAAAATGAGGACTAGAGGTGGAGAATGATGACTAAGTTTGGACAATGTTTGGAAAAAGGTTTGTCTAACCACACTAAGCTTGTGTATGTCGCAAGTAAGGTTATCAAAGGGACTTGCTAAAGGGACTAAATGACGAGGTCAAAAGGATGAGTGAGCCTACCTAACTAGACTGTTGAGTTGGAGGTTCTCACAAAAATGACAATGACTGAAAAGAGGATAATGACTATGTCCCAAGATATCCTAATTTTGAAAACAATGGTCTTTGCAAAGTGAGGATATTTGGCCTAGTACAAAGTGCATCAAGGGGAATCCTAAGGGAAAAATGACGATTATGATGCCTAGGGAATGCAACTAAAATATGGAAATTTTAAACCTATGGTTAAAGTGCCAGCTAATGAATGCAAATGATGGACGTTTTGAGCAATTTTGAATCTGGTTTTTGACAAAGACTTTGGAAATAAATGTTTGATAGTGGGTTGAGATGTTTAGACTCAGATCCTGGTCTTAAATAGGGTCTACTTTGTTGACAGGAAAATGCATCGTTACAGGAAGCAAATGCATTGTGTTTATCAAATGCGGCTCTGGGAATGGTAAATGCGGTTCAATTTTTCAAATGTGGCTCTAGGAATGGAAAATGCAGTTCAATTTTGCAAATGTGGCTTAAAAAACTTGAATGCAGCTTAATATAGGAAAATGTGGCATTTGGAGTATCAAATGCGGTTTGTCAGAGCAGATGCATTGCAAAGTTTATCAAATGCGATTCGATAGAGGGAATGCGGTTTGACAGATGCATCTCAGGATGCTAACAAATGAATTTTCTGATGTGGTTAAGAACTTGAATTGGTGAAAGTTTGACTATCTGTTCTAAGATGTTGGAGTGTTTGTTTTGTTTGAGTAACCAACAAACACTTGGAAAGCACGATATTTTGAAAAGTGAACAAACACACAAGAGATAAGCACGATCCTAATAGGCCAATAGGCCAAGGGTTTGTATACTTGATATAGGCCACCGATATACCCCAGATTGGTGCTAAACAACTTTCCTTCTCGAGAGCTGATAGCTTAGAAGTTTGGTGGCATTGGCTGCCCTCCACGACTCATTAACGTCATTCAAGCACACCAACTTCGGATTCTTGGGTAGCGACTTCCCAAGAACTGTTATCTCTACTCAAAGGGATCAGTAGTGAGTGTCTTTGGGCATGATACTATACCCTGCACTATATCAAGCAATGACTAAAAGATGGATGGCCTCTAAAAAATAGGCGTTTAGTAAGGGAATTTCATTCATAGGGCATGATCCATGAGGCGAGAGTCCCCTTTCAGATCCATCTCATCAGAACCATACACGTGATTCTTGGGCTTTCCCCAAGAATCCACTTGTATATACTGGTTGGAAGTCCCTCGGGTTTAGGGTGCTACTAGTCTGAGTCGTCCTAGGGTGAGTACATTTTCCCACCAGAGTAGGCCCAAGTTCTAGAGTTAGTAACCATTTCTCTTACACCCAGGATCACCTGAAAGCACAAGGGGAGAGGATATTTTGATTACTAAGTCTCAAGGGTATACAACAACAAAAAAATGGGTCTAGTTTTCTGATCACCAAGTTTTCACAAGGTGAGAGCATAATCACCTACCATTTGCAAACACAATCAAACAAAGTCAAAAAACATGTTCATTTTATATGCACCAAAAATAAATGTGTACTAATCTAAGAAAAAATGCAAGCACAATGTTTGGAAGTGAGTCTTCGAAACTCCAACCTACAAGAACACAAGTTAAGAGTTTTATCCACTAGTCTTGGACCCATGAAATGTTACCACCACACACTACAAACTAAGATTAGTAACAAAAAAACCTATACTAGGTAGAATGCAGAAAATGACTAGAATACAGAAGAAAAAACATAATACAAAACAAAAAAGAACAAAAAACAAAAAAACCTGAATGCAAAAAAGAAGAAAATGTTACCAGGAAAATGCGCTACAATAGAGCGAATGCGTCACTCTGTGTTGCAAATGTGGCTCGGTCCTATGTCCTAGTCTGACAAGCGAATGTGTCAATTCATTGTTCAAATGCGGCTTGGTGTTACAAATGCGGCTTTCTCGACCTCGTTTGCGGCACAACAGAGCGATTGCATCATTTTAGATGGAGAATGTGTCGCAACGTATCAGATGTGGCTCAATAAAGTTTGAATGCGTCGCTCTATACCTATACCTGCAAAAAAAAACCAAAAACATACGGAAACTACAAAAAAAAATTAAATGCGTCGGGTTCACCAATGTTTCTAAGGGTAAATTTCAAGTATGTTAGATTAATTATCAAATCAATGAAATACAAAACCCAAAGAACTACGAAATACTTTGAAAGCTAAAAGTAGAAACATTTATACCAAATAATTGTTGAAGCTTCCACAATTCCCCTTTGTAGCACCTTCTAACTTGTTGATTTTTGCCCTCAAATCGAACCTATGAGCAATCCTTTGACTGTGCCTATGTCCTAAACAAGCTTTGAAGGATTTTTAGGACTATGTCTATGAGAAATAACGAAATTCCTATGTCAATAAATGCCTAAGACTTAATGAAATTAAAATATGTAAATAAATGTTGCAAATATCTAAAAAATGAGTATGAGTCTGACCAATAAAAAATGTGAGCAAAATTGGTATTTTTTAAAAAATACAATTTTGGACAGACGGACAAGAGCAACTTTTGACAAAAGCCCAAAATCAGAGGACAAGATTTAATGTGATAATCCCTAATTTAGGTTAGGGAAAAATCATTAAAATAGTAGTGGAGATATCATTTGAGAAAATCAAATCGGTGTTGGAGAATAAATGAGATAATTAATTTAGAAAAATAAATATTTTCAAAAATCAAGATAAAGACTGCCTGATTTGTGAGCTTCAAAAATCCAGAAGATAAGAGTTGAATCGAAAATCAAATTTGGAAAATCAAGAATCTACCCGATTACTTGATTTTTGGAGGAAAGTTACCATTTTGAATTAAATTAATTCAAAATATGGATTTAATGAGATAATAAATAATCAATTTTTAGATTATTTACTAAAATGGACTGTTAGTGAAGAATGTGAGATCATTTTAAATAATTAATTTATTTAAAATGAGGAAAATGTTAATTTTTGACAATTAAATAATTATAGATAATTATTTAATTTAGAGGATATGATTAATAATTAAATAAATTAATAAATTCATATAATTATGAGAATTAGTGACATTAAATAAATAAATGAAATTCATTTATTTAATAATCAAGAAGAATAAAATGAATAGAAAGTAATTAAATAAATTAATAAATTTATTTAATTGGGGGAAGACTTAGACAATTAATGACGTATTTAATAAATAAATAAAATTCATTTATTAAATAATCATGAAGAATAAAAGGACATGAATTAATTAAATAATTATGAATTATTTAATCAATAGTCAAATGTGGACCAAGGACATAATTAAATGTCATAACTATGCTAGGACGAAAGTGGTAAAAATAGAGCTTGCAGGCCTAGGTCATTTTTATGTGTCTACAGAAACATTTAAAAAAGGAATAGAAAGGGACTTCTTTTAAAGGTCATTTTTTCCATTTTTGAAAATACCTTTGTTCTCAAAGGTTTTTTTTTTTTTTTGGCAAAAATGGCATACCTCTGAACGAAGGTCCTTGAATTACCTCTTGTTTTTCATGTTTGAGATTTTTCTCAAAATCTTCACATTCAAACCTCATGTTGAACCTTCAAATGGAATCAACCAGACAAGATATTTGACAAGTTCGTAGCACTCAAAGTATTCTTTCCAATGAGTATATATTAAATATATTTAATTTGATAATTATATTTATTTTCTATTTTCTAGTATAGATACATTTTTTAGTAATTGTGAAGGTCTCTATTTTGCACACATGGAAAAATAGTAAAATAGATTAATTTTTTTTTTTAAATATATATGCACTAGGTATTGATGTTTTTATTTCAACCAAAAAAATAAATTTAATTCGGATAAATACAAGAAGAGTTATATGTTATATAAGTAACCTATGTTGTATTATAGTTCATTTCACTTCAAAAATTTATTAAAAAAATTATGGAACAATATTCGTGCATTAGATATTGGTGTAATAAATTTATATTTAAAAAATTGTAATTTTATTATTTGTACAAATAAAGTTATGTTTTACTCAAGTAACATCACTTTTTAAAAATACAATTAACTATAAAAACTAAATTACTAAAATTATGTAAGAAAACTAACAAAATACTTTTTAAAATTAAACAATATATATTTATAATCTATAGAAAAAATCTCAAAAATCACTAGTTCATGTCATCTTAATTTTTTTTATAGTTTGGTTGCTATAGGTGTTACATAGTGAAAATTTGGCAAAAATTTATGATTTCAATATTCTACTTTGACCAAAAAGTAAGACATACTATTATGGGATCACCCATTTAGAAAAATAATTAATTAAATGAAAATATTCTCACCTCTAATTTGGAATAATTCAACTTTAGATTTAGATTAGAGGTAGTTTTACATAGTTTTCATTTATTAGATTAGTTTTATTTTACTTATTAGCATCATTGAAAACAACATTGCATTTTCTTCTAGAAATTATCAAACCATTGAAAATCTATCCATGGAACAAAAATGGAGAAAATATTTAAAATAATCAACATTCCAAAAAACAAACAAAACTTCATAACAAACATTGAAACTCCAATATATCACATATATTTTAGAATGAATGGAGGCGAGTGAGAAAACTAGTGGTGGAGGCTATTTTGAATCTATGAGGGAAGATGGAGATGCAAAAGGTGAATCTAGAGATGCATATGTTTTCCCTTGGGGGATACATTATTTTGGAATTTGTAGGCCTATTCTGGATGTGTCTTGTGCAGCCAGGGAAGCTTCTCTAGCTTTTGTCTACTTTTCCCAACAAAATAATTCTTCTACTTTAGTCTCCCTAGCCTTGGTTGTGGTGGTGTCTAGCTTTGCGATTTTCAATCTATGGGGGAAGATGGAGATGCAAAAGGTGAATCTGGAGATACAAATGTTTTCTTTTGGGAGTTGGGTGATACATTATTTTGGCATTTGTAGGCTTGTTTTGGCTGTCTTGTGCGGTCAGGGAGGCTTCTCTAGCTTTTGTCTACTTTTCCCAGTAGAAGAATTATTTTGCTTTAGTCTCCCTAGCTTTGGTTGTGGTGGTGTTTGGCTATAAAATTTTGAATCTATGGGGGAAGATGGAGATGCAAAAGGTGAATCTGGAGATACAAATATTTTCCCTTGGGTGATACACTATTTTGGCATTTGTAGGCATGTTTTGGCTGTCTTGTGCCGTCAAGGAGGCTTCTCTAGCTTTTGTCTACTTTTCCCAGTAGAAGGATTCTTTTGCTTTAGTATCCCTAGCTCTAGTTGTGGTGGTGTCTAGCTCTAGATTTGTTGGGGTTTTCTTTTGGAAAGGCTATTGGTGTTGTTCTTGATACGGTGGTCAAACCGAATTCTAGTTTGATGCATGTGCTCATCACTACTATTTGTAGTGGGTCTGTTGCTTTGGTCGACTCCCCTATTTTGGGGGTTTGTATGGGAGCTCGTGGGTGGCCTTAGTTTATTTTGGTCCACCTATTATTAGGTTATTTTTCTTAGTTGTGGAGGGTTACTGAGTTCTTTTTTGCTTTCCATTGGGTTTTCTATTGCCCAATTATGGTGTGTTCTTGAGCACTTTGTACAAATAATTGGGTTTGGTAGCCTGTTTGTGACCTCTTGGCCCCTAGTAATTTTTAGTGGCCTAGGTTGGAGGTGGTTTTTTGGGGGACCCTTCCTTGTTTCTTACTAGGATTGGTTTGGTTATTGGTGTTTCAGTTTGCTTGCTTTGTAGGGGTCTATTCTTCCTTATGATTAGAGGCATGTTGTGGCTATAGGGCTCTTGGCCTACCTTAGAGGATCTGAGTCTTTTGGACTTTAAGGAGGAATTATTCTACCACATTTTTCACTGATAGAGTGATGCCAAGGGTTTTTTGGTTGTTTTCCAGAGTATGGGGGTTCTAGGTGATGTTATGTTGTGGGGTGTTTCCTCTATCACCTTCTTGTTTTCTACCCTCTCGAGGGTTATGCTTGGAGTTTTTTGAGTAGCATTTTCAATCTTCATCTCCATGATGGTGTTCTCCTAAATTTTTTTTGGATCTTGGTCTTTGAAGAACCCGAGTTTGGTTTCTCTTTTTGGGGGTGTTGTTCTCCTTTGGGCTAGTGTTCAAACCCTTTCTTGGGTTTTTGAGGATTTGGATTCTTTGAGGAGAATTGCATCTATTCTCTCTTAGACTTGAGGGTGTTGGGTTTTCTACCTTGGCTCTTTGTCTACCTTTCCATTTTGAGGTGAGTTGTCTCCTATTGAGCTGGAGACTATTCTTGTCGGCTTGGCTTGGGTTTTTCTTCTCTCCTAGCTTCTCCTATGTTGAAAAATCTAGAATGGTTGCTAAGAGTTTTCTACCCTTAGATCAAAGTTTCTTCTTCTCTCCTATCAAGGTGGAGAGTATTTGGTGTAGAGTTCCTTGTCCTACCCCTTTGGTAGTGATAGTTGGGTTTTTGGAAACTATTGGCTTCTATTGGTTCTATACTATCTTAGAAGTATTATATTTTTTTGAGTAAATTTCTTTTTGTTACTGCCTTTTTGCTGTAGGAGTGATTTCTAATCGGTTCTATGCTTTGGTCAAAAGCATAGTTTGTGTGTTATTATTTCTAGGCTCACTTATGGCGAGTCTTGTTTTCTATTGAATCATTTTTCATGAGCCGCCTCTCTCTACCTCTTTGGTTTCTCTATAATGAGTATTGCCCCTTCTAGTTTTAATCTAATCAAAACATTGAAACTCCAATAAGAAATCATAGTTATTCTAATATAAATTGTGCGTGTGTCGAATGTGTAGAGTGATTTATTCTAATTTCAACACAAACCTTAATGAGGCCAGGTTGCTTTCAAATTTTTTTGAAGCAAAGTGAAACTAATCTATTAGTAAACCACAAATCAAGGCTTTTCAAATACCATGTGTCATTCTGTTTCTTACTCCTATTTCTGAGGTTTGTTAAAACCATTTGGCCCTCAAATTTTCCATGGGCACAAAAGGTTGTTAAAAATGACTACTTAGAAATACGAAATTTGATGTAATATGCAAAAACTAAAGAAGATGATTTCATCTGGCTGCAAATGTGTGCTGGAATGATTAGTGGTATGCTCCTAAATGAAGCAAAATGATGGAAAGGGTAATGGATGCAACTATAAATGAAGGATGATGTTGATGATAGATGAAAAAGTGGAGATGAGTGAGATGATATGCAACTATAATGAACTATCCATGATTATGCATATGCTCAAATGCAACAAAAAAGCAAACTAACCTAAAATGAAACTATGATGCAATGGAGATGATAAAATGTAACTATGAAGTAATTAATTAATCTAAAACAAGAATGCAAAGTAACACATGATATGAAAGCTAAGAATAAGAATCCATGAAAGCTCCAAGCTCCTACGAAAAACCTATATGATAACAATACTCAAAGTGTGGATGGAAAATGACATTATAACACTATTCCAATTTTTATCTCAAGTACTTACATTATAACATTCACTTTAGAAAAGGGTGGATGACCGATACAAGGGACTAAGGGATATTATTTGTAGGAGTTTTCTCAAAGGAGCTTTGTGAGGGGTGGCTGTCAGGGTTCGGACTCAAAGAAGGAGATAAGATAGGCTGATGGAGATGAAAGAATGGGGATTGATTTTCCATAGACCAAGGGACAAACATTACTTAAAAGCCATTTATTGAGAGAGATCCTTGACCAGGTGGAGGTGCCAGTCTGGCTGAGGATTCATTCAGTGTGAAACAGAACCGTACTCAGGTTTGTTGGAGGATGTGGGAATGAGCATGCTTTTTCTTTGTTGGTGGAGGTGTGTGGGATAAGTTCCCCAAACTAATAGTGAACTGTTGTTTGCAAGTGTGTTGTGATTGTACATAAAAAAATTGTAGAGGTGGCTCTAATTCTTAATCAGATTCAAGGAGACCAGTCAAATAAGCTTATGTTTTAGGGTTTTATTTAAATTTAAAGAATGTGGATTAAAGGAAGAATTAAAGAAAGGAAAGTGAACAATATAAATAAAGTAAGAGCTTATTTATATGTAGTTGAAGTATTAATCAAATAGGTTGTATTTAATTAATTGAATGCAATGACCATTTTGAGGTGTAATTAATTAAATAAAGTATGCTTTTATGGTGGTTTTCCTTCTAGGACATGTTTGATGCGATGTTTATGGATTAGGACTTCGATGTGGAGAGAAGCGTTATGCGGATGGGTGGTGGATGCATCATCATGTTCAAAGAATGATAAGCAATGAGGTGCAGTCAAATGCCCCACCATGACTTGAAATGTACAGACTTCCAAATTTTTTGGTACTGTGGTGGCAAATAAAGCTTATTCTAGGATCTCTTTGTGTGCCGGTGAAATCTTGAGAAGTTCCAATATGGATATTTGAGTGGGCATCTTCTATAACTGATAATCGATGTTATATTGAGTTACAAGAAATACATTCATTTTGGATGTGGAAGGGGTAGCTCCTTTCAATGTTACCTTGGCTTGTCGTCTTGTAATCACATTGATAGGTGTATTGTCTTGATCATTCATAATTTTCTTGACGTTAATTTGAGTGTCATTTGTGTCAACGTTAGTGCTCAGATTTCTAGGTTCAAGGTCATTGATTTGATGTGAGGCAGTGTCATCTTTGTGTTGGATTTCAGTAGTGGCATCCTTCCCTTGGCTTCCAATTTCAATGTTTTGGATGGAATTCCCAACCATCTCAATACAATGAATGGTAGAATCATAAACATAGTTTATATTCTTTCCTTTGGTATTCAATGTAGAAGAATCTCGCTTTTCATAATTGGGTACAGGGTTATTGAACACTCCCTGATCACTATTTTTTTGGGGTCCTTCAATGTGTACCTTTTTGTTATAATGAGATCTTGGATTGTGTGTTTTAATTGCCAACAATCTTTCATCATATGACCCTTGTTTTGATGATAATCATAGTAATGAGCATCATTCCACCAAAAGGGCTTGACTTGGGGATCCCAATTTCATGCTTCTAGCACTGTGATAAGCTTAGCCTCAATAAGTTCCTTAAAAGTAGAATCTAAGGATTGTACCAATGGTGTGAATTTTCATTGATTGGAAGGTTTTGGAAATGGTGCTGCTTTAGTCCCTAGATTATTCTGATTGTTGTTTTGGCTAACATTTGGAGTGTTGGGGGGATCTTTGGTCTGATTAGTCTTGGTGGTAGCTGCTATTAGGTTGAATACGGGTTTGGTATTTTGATTTTTAGATATGAACTCATTTTTACCCATGTTCTAGTTTCATTGCCAAAATTTAGGTTTTCCCCCATTGTTGTAGTTGTTAGAGGAAGTGGATGAGTTTTTTTCATTATATACCTTAATGACCCCTCTTTTGACTAAGGCTTCTTCGATTTTAATTCCATTTTAAATCAATTTTTCGAAGGTAGGGGGACATTGTAATTCCAACCTATAGCTCATCTCATCATTTAGGTTATCAATGAAAATATCTATCTTTTCCTTTGCGGGCACGGGACAAGAATACCTTGCAAACAATCTCCTCCATTTTTGCAAGAAAATGAGGAAAGATTACACCCTTTTTCAAGTTGCAAAGGTCTTTCATGGTGATATCATGTTGGATATTGTAAGAGTATTGAGTGAGAAATATATTGACCAACTCTTCAAATGTGTTGATGTGGGGTGTAATATTTGAAAACCATTCAAGGCAATTCCCTCCTAGATTTTGTGGAAATAGTCTCATCAAATAAGTTTCCTCATGTGCAAACTCTAGACCCATAGTTCAGAATTACCTTATGTGATCTAATGGATCAGTTGTACCATTGTATTTATCATACTTTAGAAATTCACTATGTTTAGGGAAAGGAATCATGTTGACAAATGGATTAAAGGGATAAGGAAAAATGTCCTAGATCAAGTATCATTTTGAAGTTCCCCTTTGCATGTCTAGAACTTGTTGTTGAAGGTTTTTCAATTGGTGAGTGAAAGTAAACATTTGATATGTTTCCTTTTTTGACTTTTGGAGAGGTGCTTTTAAGATGTTGATGTCAAAGTCAGGGAGAAGTTTGACTCCTTGATTGGCTAACATTAATAGGTATTTTTCCCCATCTCTTTCAAAAATATTTTCCAAAAACCTATGGAAATTGGGGTCTTGTTCTGCTTGTCGAATATCCTCATCGCTTATTTCTTCTCCTTGAGTTTTGTTGAGTTCAAGAATAGGGATTTCTTCTGCATTAGCCATGTTGCTAGGGATCTCACTATTTTGAGGTTCAATGTTGGGAGTTTCGATATCAAAAGCTTCACTACTCGGACTTCCTATGTTTTCCATTTCAAAGTTGGGTGTTCCAAGTTCCTTGTCTTTAAGTCTTCTCTTTTGTGATCTTGTTTGGATGGGAATAAAAGTGTTAGGGTTTAAACTAAGATTTGATCTAAGTTTTAAATAGTGCAAAGGATTACAACTAAGTCAAATAGAATGAAAAATTCTATTGATTAGACCAAGTTTGATTTGATTGAATGACATAGTTTCATGGTTAAAGGATGACGAATCCCAAAGATGAAACTAGGTTTTGCATTCAAATATGTGATGGATAGTGATGATTTAGGCACCTTGAAATGTTTAGATCTAGGCTTAATTTGAAAATTCCCACTTGTATAGGTCTGTTTTGACAACATTTAGACTTCTAAGGTATCTAAGGAACAATCTTCGACTCGAAGTTTTGACGCAAGAGATGTAATTTAGGTACTAAAAACATTGGAAAAGGCTTGGATTTTGACAATAGTACATCATGTATAACTCTAGATTGTCTTTGCATGCTTTCTTGTAAAAATTGAAAGTTAACTTTTCTCTAAAGTCGTAAAGCATAGAAAAATGTTTTTGATGTTGTTTTGGACTAAGAGGTTTGATCTTTGGTTTTCTAATCTTGACCTTTCATGAAATCATCGTCTAAACCACATATTCTGACTCTATTTTTCCTAACAAAAGATGGAACACCGTTGGAAGGACTAATTTTCTAAAGATGGATGGACCTAAGTTACTAACTTGTCTACCTCAATGAATGTAGTTCTGAATCAAGGTTTTCACTTTCAAAATGTAACATTTTTTTATGGTATTTTGTTTGAGTTTTGTTTTGAAGACACATCAAGTAGAATATACACTCCTAAGGTTGTGTAAGACTGTATTCTTTTAGATTCCACATGGGTTTTACCCCAACCCCACTATCTTTAGTGGATGAATTCAAAAGCTTGGCTGCATAGGATCCCCCTTATAGTGCACTCTCTTTTGAGGCCAACCAAGCTTCCAGTCCCCATGAAAATCCCATGGAAAACTAATCACCTCTACTAAAAACTATGAGAATGTGGATGCCTTGGCAATGACTATTGTTGCACCAAAGAATAGATAAAGGATTTTGGAAAATCTACAACAAGGGTTTTATTGTGGGCATTCCATTCATTGGGGATAATCCATATGGTGAAAGTCCCTTTCAATCCATCTCATTGGAATTATCCTCATGATACTTGAACTTTTCTCAAGTATCTACGGTATATCGAGTCGAGGAAGTAAACTTAAGTGTTAGGTTGATTCATTCCCTTCGGGTGATTACTTTTTCCCACAAGGAAGGTCCTCTAGGATAAAGAAAAGAAAGAAAGTATACCCATAGTTTGATTGATCCTTATTTCACATGAATAAAGAGAGAACTCATGCCGTATA
>VDFB02358134.1:206811259-206932342 GCA_007258455.2 Sequoia sempervirens
AGGGTCCAATCTATAGGCTAGAGGGTACAGGGGTTGAGGGATTAGGGTAGAGAGTTTACTAAGTGGGTTTAAGGGTTGAGGGTAGAGGGTTTAGGGTCTAAGGATTGAGGATTTAGGGTTTAGGGTTGAGTTTTTAAGGGTTTATAGGTTAGAGGGTCTAAGGGTTGAGGCTAGAGGATTGAGGGTATAGGGTTGGAGGATTAGGATTGATGGTCCAATGTATAGGGTAGAGGTATAGGGGTTGAGGGATTAGATATTAAGGGTTGATAGATTAAGGGTTGATATATTAACGGTCAAGATGGTTGAGGGATTAGGGTAGACAGTGTACTAAGTGGGTTTAAGGGTTTAAGGGTTGAGCAATTATGGTTGATGGTAGAGGGTAGAGGGTAGAGGGTAGAGGGTAGAGGGTAGAGAGTAGAGGGTTCAAGGGTTTAATTTTTAAGGGTTGAGGGTTGAGGGTATAGGGTAGAGGGTAGAGGGGGTAGGAGGGAGAGACTTTAGAGAAAGAGAGGGAGGGAGTGGGAGAGAGATATAGGGTATAAGGTTTAAGGGTAGAGGGTAGAGGGTTTAAGGGTTGAGGGCTGAGTGTTTAAGGTTTATAGGGCTAGGAAGGTATAGGTTTTATGGGTAGATGGTATGGGGGGAGGGGGGGGAGGAATGAATGAGTGGAGGAGAGAGAGAGAGAGAGAGAGAGAGAGTATATATATATATATATATATATATATATATATATATATATATATATATATATATATATATAGACAGTGGAGGGATAAAAGAGGTGGCAATGGTAGATGGGTGAACTAGGGCCTACAATGAGGGCATAGGGCTGGGTGAGGCAGAGGAGAAATGACAGGAGGAGTGAGTGAGAGAGGAGTTGACAGGAGGGAGATGGTATAGGGGCTGAGAGAGGAGGAGAGGAATGAGGGAGGGAGGAGTGGAGTGGAGGAAGAAGAGAGTGGAGAGAGGAGAGGAGGAGTGGAGAGAGAGGAGGAGAGAGAGGGAGGAGGGAGGGAGGGAGAGGAGAAGGAGGATAGAGGGTATAAGGGTTAAGGGTAGAGGGTAGATGGGGAGAGATATAAAATTAGGGTTTAAGGGTAGAGGGAAGAGAGATAGAATTAGGGTATATAGGGAATAGACAAAGAGAAAATAAATCTTTTAAAAAACCAACTTTCTCATAACGTGAGCACATTTTGAAGTAGAGATATAGTTGTTTTAGGGATAAATAATGCACTTGCGTTATAACACAAGCATGTTATAACATGAGGGAATTTTGTGTTGCACTAAAAATGGTAAAAAATTCAATGTATCCATGATCTCAAGGCCCAAATTCTACATATTCTCCTGGTTTTGCGCGTGCTTTGAAAAAAGTAGATTTTTGATGATGTTGTGAAGTGTGCATGCCTATTTTTTACATTCCACCACCTTTTTCATGATCTTTATACCACCTTTGCATGAAATAGCAGAATTTTCACATTGAAAGACATAATATCAATTCAAGTTTGAATTCCATTGAAAACTGATATACAATTGAAGTTTGAAGGGGAACAAGCTTTTGAAAAAGTCAAATTGTTGAGGATTTTGAAGAAAGAAGAAGCTAAGGCTACATAATTTGGTTGAAATCATCCATTTGAAACTCTAGTTTTTTAGGTATGTGAATTCTTTACACATTTTCTTTCATTCTATTATGGCTTGCTTTCATTTTTGTTATTTTGCATATTCCATGTTGATCATTTTTTTTTTGTCATTATAACCTTAGGTTGTCAATTCAAATTTTAAATTACACAATTCTATATACTTTCCAATTACATTTTTAAACCACATCTCTTTGAGGCATTTTGTTATTTAACAATTGACTTACCTTGTGTATGCTTCCACATTTTGTATACACATATATATGACATATGTTTTAAGGAAGTAAAATAAAAAATCACTTCTCAATCCTTTATTATGGATGTGCATACCACTCTCTGAAGCTTTCATTGAGGTATTTTTTCAAACAATTATACCAAGCAGCTCATTGCCTTGTCTATGCTACAAAATTTTCCATACATGTCTCTAAAAAATTGGAATATACACCTCCCACATTGATAGATCTTTGAAACTATTTTGGTTTTCATCTCTATTTCTAAATTTACCTCATCACTAAACCTGCCTCATCACTTTTATTTGTGATATATTTTAAATTTTTCCTTGATTAGTCTACCTACAAGGGATTCTAACCTTTCTCTCCACTGTTAGAAGACTCTTTATTGAAGGCTAAGTTAACAATATGGGGAAAGGTACAGTCTATCTTGTGATCATGGCTCAAAATGGAAGCATGGAAAAAGAATTTGAATTGTGATGCAACCAGGGGAGGTTCTACAACATAATTGAACACAAAAAGAAACAAAAAGAAACAATTCACAAGTCAGAATTCTCAAAACTCAAAACTCTTCACTTTTTACCAAATCAGCACTCTTCCTTGTACCATTGCCAACTCATTCAATGAGGTATTTCTTCTTGATAAGATTCTCTCAAACCAAGACTTGAACCATTTCAAAAACCCTTCAAGGTACACAATTACATGCCAACAAACCACTATTGGTTACTTTGTAACAAATTTCTCAAATTAGGACATATTGGCAAAGAAACTTATCTTGAAACTTGACCAAAACCTCCAAACACATGTGGCTAGAAATTTATGTGTATCCAAACAAAATAATTCACAATTAGCTCTCAAAAATTCATCGAACAAGATGCCAAAACCAAAAACCCTCTTTTTAAGCCAAATAAACTAGGGCTTATTCAAAAAAACACTTCCCAACCTTATCAAAACATGCCACTACCTCAAATAGGTCTAAAATGGCCTTAAAAAACTCAATTCAACAAGAAACAATGCTTCCCTAACACAATACTAACTTTAGCATGCCAAAACCTCTCAAATTCACATGGAAAACACCAAATTTCACTCTAGGGCTTCATGCCCAACTCAGCTTTTGACCTCTCGTGTACTTAATCAACATTCCACACCTTTTTAGTGATGTTATAGACCCATTCCTTGAGTTAAAGTGGGCACAATGAGAGGAATGGGCCAATACACCATTTTAAATTACTTTCAAACCTTAAAATTGTGTGTTTAGGCCAGTCTCAAAAATTGTTGAGATGGTAGGGGCAACGTATGCCTCATAGAAATGGAGTTTCACAGTGATATAATCATGGTGAGACCCCATTTCGATAAGGCATACGCTGCCCCTACCTTCTTAACCCTACCGCATTGGCAAGCTAGTGAGTGAGCTAGCTTGCCAATGTGGTAGGGTTGAGAAGGTAGGGGCAGCATATCCCTCATATAAATGGAGTGTCATGGTGATGTAGGTGATGCTCTATTTCTATGAGGCATACACTACCCCTACCTTCTCAACCCTACCGCATTGGCAAGCTAGTGAGTGAGCTACCTTGCCAACGCTCCACTAGCCTACCAATAAGCTAGGGTTGAGAAGGTAGGAGCCACATTATAGCAACCTAGGTGGTGAAGACCACAACCAACTCAAAATGATTAGAATGAAACAACAAACCAGCCCCTTAAACGCTATACACTCAACTAATCCCAAACACACACCTAAAGGATTGTAGCCCTCCAACATTGCTTTTTGTGAATATCTTTTAGAGAAGGCCATAAAAAGACCTAAAAAACATCATCTAAGACACACTTCAACTCCCAACACAACATACCAAAAGGTTTCAAGAGTTTTCTTTGCAACAATATTGAAAACCAATAGGCTACCCTACCTTCTAAGCCACCAAATAGCCCTCTTTTACAAAGGAGGTACCTCCAAAACACTTTTTTTTCACCAAATCTCAACTAAAAATCACTAATTATGTTACAAAACAACAAATTCAACCTTTATTTCTTATATCATTGACCTCTAAAATGTTGTACCACCAAACCCTCAACTTTTATGCAAATAACCTAGGGTTCTTTGAAAGTCTTGAAAACTGGTCTTACCAGACCTCACCAATACGAACAACACTTCAAAAATTCCTTGCATAAACTCAAACAACCATTACCTCAAAGGTTCCTTCACTGTTTCATCAAAACCCTTCTTTAACATTTACACAAGGAAAACAATGTAATTCTGCCTATCTTGTAATCATGGCATGCCCCTGTTGGATCTCAATTGTGTTCATGATTTTTCCTTGATGAGAAAATCACTTCTTGGGTTTCATGGTTTGACTATTTCAGATTTGGTCTCTGAGGATCATTATTCTCTTCATATTCAATATTCAGCTATCTTGACATGATACATTCTTGATGGCTCTTGATGATGTCTATGTCAGATTTTAGCTGACTTTGTTTCAAGTTGTTTACAATGGTTCATCTATGGAATCTTGATAACTATTATTTTTAGATATCTCATTTGAAGATGTTTATGATGATTCAAGTTTTTCATGTTGATTCTCATTAGAATTTTGGTTCAGTGTTATGAATGCTATTCTTTTGCAAATGATTATGTTTATTTGATTGACAGTATTGATAAGGTTTGGTTCAGGTTATTCAGATGGTATTCATGGTGACAAGGCTCTCTTCAGCTTCAGATTTATGAATTTGTCACTTCACATGATCAGGTATATTAATTCATGGCATATACAGTTATGGTTTCAATTGGTATGACTTATTGTTGATAAACATGGCACATTTCTTTCGTCCAGTGCTTCTATATATTGCTCCATCTCAAGCAATTTGGTTATTGTTTCAATTGCTCCATGAAACTTGGTTTAGTGACTTCATTTCTCTCATGCTTCTAAAGAAATCCTGAACTTACATTTATTTTTGGAGGCATTGTATTCACCATGGTTTTGGTATTTCAATTGTTTGATGGTTTTATTGGTTCACATGGCATGTATTTTTAACATTATACTTGAAGTCTCCAATGCTCAAGCCTAGACTTCATGGTCGACATTCAAAAGAAAATACTTGTCTTTATTATTCGAGCCCTTCTCTTTCTGCATGGGATATTAATTTATGATTGGCCATGTTAATACTTGTGCGGTCGATATCCATATGGATTCAACACCATCAAGTTTCCCAGCTTACATTTGTGGTGGTTTTTGAAGTCATTTTCTTTGAACACATTGTCATTGTGTCAATCATATGTCACATAATTAAAATTGACTTCAATAAGTCACATGTAGTAACATCATTTGTGTTTGCCTATTTAGTAAATTGGTTTGATAGCAGATTTTATATGCATTATGATATTTTATCAAAATCTTTGTGGACTTCAAATCTCATTATGATTTTGGAAAGTCATCGAATGACTTGTCTTTTGAGAGGTTAGGGGAAAATGATATTGCAGTTTCATTGTTTATGAGTTTGGAACCCTAGCCATACTGCCGCCATGGTAATTTGTCTTTTTGCTGTAAATCTCATATGGGGAAACTCTGGAGGCGTTTTGATGGCAGGTTGGTCTATGAAATTGGAGCAAATGCAAGCTCAACATTGGTGAAAGGAATTTGTGGGAGTTACAAATTGGTTAGCTATGGTTGTTGGCTTCAAATCTGTCTAGTATTTATTTGATTTTCATGCTGCATGAATAGGTAATACATCCATCATTTGATATTTTTTATACAAATGGAAGTTACTGGTTTCGCTCGAATCAAGAAAAAGAAAAATGGGAACTCTATTTTCTCTATTAGAAAAGCATGTTTTGATTTCAGTTACTCTTGTCATCTTGATGGGTATTTTGAAAACTTTGTTTATTATTAGTATTTGATGGAGATATGGGTTCAATTATGTGATAAATATTCTTCCAATTTGAATTAGCAGTGAAGGATTATTGTCATTTCTTTTCCTTCTAAAATGACTCTCTGCATGTTGGTTACTTATGAAGTAAATGATGCCCTGATACATTATTATTATTCTTGCATTGAGGGTTTATGTTTTTCAGCTAATGGGTAGTTGTGGTTTTTTTTTTTTAAAAAAATTGTCAGTTACATTTTGAAATCATTTCATTTGTTACAGATATGATGGATTCAGCATATGGGTTTTTTGAAAATAGATTCAAATGGTTTTTATTATGACAATGATTGCACTTGATCTGGGTTTTGTAAAAACTCTTGCAGTTTTGCAAAAGAGCATTGATATATTCTTGACAAAGTTTATTACAGGCTACTGTACAGGTGTTACTCATTATATTCCACCATTTTTTTATCATCATTCTATTGGCTCATATTCTAAAATCAAAATGGGGGTTTCAAATTCCTTTGAAAAATGAAATCTACGAAGATGGCAACCCTATATTGGAAAATATATATACACAGTAATTGATCACTGTGAGGTTGATGTGAGGGGATTCTGTGATATCATAACTTATTGTTGTATTAAAAATGAAATTGTGAAAAAGCATTGTTATAAAATTTTGAAAACATAATGAAAAGTATTATTATAAAAAATAAAAAAAATTGTTTATTTAATAATTTAAGGATTCATGTTAAATATTTAGGATATTAGATAGAGAGGTATGTGTGAGAAAAATGAAACAGAGAGATCTTCTGAGTTATTGTAATTTTGTAATCTGATGAGGGGTTGGTTCTCCTTGAGATTGGTGTCTCTAAATGAGGGGTTTGTGCTCCTTGAGTGGGTGCTCAAAAATTGGCATTTAAGGCATTGTAAGTTGTAGTTTTTGAAGCTAGGCCAATGAGGTAGTTTAGGAGTGGTTTTTCTACCCCAGGAGGGTTTTCCACTCGACAAATTATTTGTCTTATGGTCTCCTTGTTTTGATGTCATAATGCTTCTTGATTGTAATAATTTTGTCAATATCAGTTTGAGCATTGTTGAATGTTAGTTTCCTCATCTTTGCAAATATTTATTTTAAAATGTCTTGCACAAGTCATTGTTCAAGAGTCTAATTCAAAAGAAAGCATAAAAGTACTCATTTGATTCATAGCTCAAGAATTGTTGTAATTTTCTAAAGGTGTTTGTTGTCTCAATACCTTTCTTGTGTCATTTTGTTGCAGTGTTGTTGTGGTGCCTTATAAAGTTGCATTCAAATCAGTTGTTTAAGAAGTGAATCAATAATGTTGACCTTCATTTGCACAGTCTTATGAGTTGCATCTGCACAATCATCATGCTTTGATTTTTAATCAATGTTAGTAACAATTTTTTTGGAAAATGCAAGATATCTCACTCAAATCATATTTGCATAAGTTGTCTAATGGACTGAGTTAATGTTATGATACCTTTATTTACCCCTTTTCATGAATGCTCTCGAGGTGATTACTTTTATCTGTTGTCATTAAAAAGGATAACAAAATTAAAATTATAGGTCAAAGTTGAAAAAGGTTTAGATACTGATTCACCCACCCCTCTCAGTGTATGTCCATAACTCCAACAATTGGTATCAGAGCGTAGGGTCCTCTGATAGGTCTAAACCACCTAGGATTGATTCTAGTCTTGGAGTCTATTCAAAATGTTACATGTTCAAGAAGGTACTTCTGTAACTATAGCTCCACTATTTGATGGAATCGATTATGTGTTATGGAAAATCAGAATGGAAGCATATATGGTTTTAATTGATCTTGATGTTTGGAGCATTGTGTTAAATGGGTACACTATACCAACCACAATACCTACAGATGTTGGTGAGAAAAAGAGGTATGAAACTAATGCAAGAGCTAAGCATGCCATCTTGTGTGGTTTAACTAAAAATGTGTTTATTAAAGTCATGCAATTCAAATCTGCTCAAGAAATATGGGAAAAATTGAAACAATATATCAAGGAAATGAGAAAGTCAAACTGTCAAAAATCATTACTCTCAAACATTAGTTTGAGGAAAGGAGAATGAAGGATGATGAAAAAGTGGTTGAATACTTCCTAAGAATAGATGAAGTTGTTAATTCTATGAAAGGATTAGGAGAAGATGTAAAAGAGTATGATGTTGTAACAAAGGTCATTAGAACCTTACTGACTAAATTTGAATATAAGGTTTCAACCCTTGAAAAAAAGAAACATTTTGATAAGCTTACCTTAGATAGTTTGTAGGGAATTCTTACTACCTATGAAATGAGAACAAGCAAAAACAATTCAACAAGAAAATAAACTACCTTTAACATTGAAAAGAAAGAAAAAGTTGAGGTTGAGTTAGAATTTTTTGATTATGAAGAATCCCATTTTCTTAGAAAACTTAAAAAGGGATCTGGAAAATAAAAGGGAAAACTTCCCTTTAAATGTTTTAACTATGGTAAAATAGGCCACTTTGCTGCAAAGTGCCCCTATGGTGATCAAGACAGTGACAATGAGAAATCTAAAAGACAACCTAAGAAGAAGGCCTATAAACTCAAACAAAAATTCAACTTTAAAAAGAAGAGTCTGTTTAGTAAAGATGAAACAGACACTGAATCTGAAGATTCATTTGTAGAAGAAGATGAAACATTATTCATGGCTGAAATCACTTAGCCAGAAGAAAAAAACAACGATGATATTGAAGAAGGTGAAGTAGATCTAGAAGGTGAACTAAAATGTGCTTTAAAAGAGATTAGAAAACTCAAAAAAAAAATTCTTTCTCAAGAACAAAATTCTACTCAAACTCTTGTTCAAGAACAAACTTCAAATCAAGAAATAGTCTCTTTGAAGACTCAGCTTGAAGAAGCCAAGAGAGTAGAGGATTGTCTTCATGTTGGTATAAGTCATAAAGATCAAGAAATTCAAAGACTTGAACATGAAATTTTTGATCTTAAGAAGACCATTGAAAAGTATGAAAGTACTTTAAAACTGAATGACATGCTTAGCAAGCAGAAATTGAACAAGGATGAAACTAGTATTGGATTTGAGAAGGGTGAATGTTCTAATAATGATGAAATGCAAAAATATGCTATTGTAAATAAAATTTCTAGATCAAATCACCTTGATTCTAATAAGAATCATGTTCATCCTGCTAGGAATAACCCAACATCATACAATTTCAACCATTTCTTTTACGGGTATTGCTTTTTCTGCAACAAATTTGGCCATAAAGTGAGCTCTTGTAGGCTTATTAATCCTAGAATACCTAGGTTTGGTCATGAGAAATAATTTGGTTTTGTTAATCAAGTCAGATGCTTTAAATCTAATACTTTTGGGCACTCTATCAAGCAATACAAAGCTGATCTGCAAAATAATCAACAAAAAACCAAAAAGGTTTTGAAACCTAAGAATGTCAAAAACATAGAGAAAACTATGTTATTCCAAACTACTTTTCATTCCAAGAAAAATGACTTATGGGTCCTAGACAGTGGTTGTTCTAACCACATGAATGGTGATAAGGATAAATTCATAAAACTTGAAGATTATGTAGGTGGATATGTGAAGTTTGTTGATAATTTTGGTATTCAAATTAAAGGTAGAGGTTCACTACTTCTGAATGAGGACACTCCTATCTATAATGTGTACTATGTGGAAGGTATAAATCACAATCTTCTAAGTGTTAGTCAAATTTTTGATAGTGGTTATCAAGTCACAATCTTTTGAGTGTTAGTCAAATTTTTGATAGTGGTTATCAAGTTATGTTCACTTCGTAGGGATGTGAGATTAAAAACAAGCTTGGAAAGATTGTTGCAACTGGAAGAAGGACTAAAGGAAATGTTTACATTCTTCTTGACACATCAGGTAATGACTGTAATCAAGGTATGTGTTCAATGGGCCAAGTTGAAGAAATTTGGTAATGGCATAAAAGATTAGGACACAAATTTTCAAAATCTAGTTGGAATAAGTAAAAATCAGAATGTTAGAGATTTACCAGTCCTTAACAAACCAGAAAATTCTGTGTGCAAAGAATGTTTAAGTGGAAAACAAACTAAAGTTAGTTTCAAAACAAAATAATTATTTGAGAGGCTGAGACTTCGATTGGGAGTTATCTCTCAATCTTTACTTCTCTGATTTATCCAACATTGGCTTAGGGGGAGCCTATTTCAATCTTTATTCACTTACAACTCTCCTACAATTATGTTTGTTGCACTACTACTCTATTTGCAGCTGATTCTCATGGTATTTGGTTGGATTCTTAGTTGTGTTTCATGGAACTGCACATTCTTCTCTTTTATCCTTTGTCATTGAGGAAAAAAGGGGGAGAGTCATTTTTGTTTTTTCATCAAGGACAAAGGGGGAGTTTGTTGGATCTCATTTGTGTTCATTATTTGTCCTTGATGACAAAATAACTTCTTGGGTTTCATTATTTGACTACTTCAGATTTGGTCTCTCAAGATCTTTAAGCTCTTCATATTCAACATTCAACTATCTTGACATGATACATTCTTGATGGCTCTTGATGATGTTTATTTCAAGTTGTTTACAGTGGTTCATCTATGGGATCTTGATAGCTATTCTTTTTATATTTCTCATTTGTAGATGTTTATGGTGATTCAAGTTTTTCATGTTGATTCTCATGAGAATTCTGGTTCAGTGTTATGAATGCTATTCTTTTGCAAATGATTATGTTTATTTGATTGATAGTATTGATAAGGTTTGGTTCAGGTTATTCAGATGGTATTCATGGTGATAGGGCTCTCTTCAGCTTCAAATTTATAAATTTGTCACTTCACATGTTCAGGTATATTAATTCATGGCATATACAATTATGGTTTCAGTTGGTATGACTTATTGTTGATAAACATGGCACATTTCTTTGGTTCAGTGCTTCTATATATTGCTCCATCTTAGGTAGTTTGGTTATTGTTTCAATTGCTCCATGAAACTTGGTTTAGTGAATTCATTTCTCTCATTCTTCTAAAGTAATCCTAAACGTACATTTTTTTTTGGAGGCATTTGTTTTATGGTCAACATTCAAAGGAAAATACTTGTCTTTATTATTCGAGCCCTTGTCTTTTTGCATGAGATATTAATTAATCATTGGGCATGCTAATGCTTGTGGGGTTGATATCTATATGGATTCAACACCATCGATTTTCCCAACTTACATTTGTGGTGGTTTTCAAAGTTGTTTTCTTTGAGCACATTGTCATTGTGTCGATCATATGTCACATAATTAAAATTGACTTCAATAAGTCACATGTGGTAACATCATTTGTGTTGGGCTATTTGGTAAATTGGTTTGACATCAAATTTTATATTCATTATGATGTTTTATCAAAATCTTTGAGGACTTCAAATCTCATTATGATTTTGGAAAGTCATCAAATGACTTGGATTTTGAGAGGTTAGGGAAAATTGATATTGCAGTTTCATTGTTTACGGGTTTGGAACCCTAGCCATACCATCGCCATGGTAATTTGTCTTTCTGCTGTAAATCTCATATGGGGTGACTCCAGAGGCATTTTGATGGCAGGTTGGTCTATGAAATTTGAGCAAATGCAAGCTAGACATTGGTGAAAGGAATTCGTGGGAGTTACAAATTGGTTAGCTATGGTTGTTGGCTTCAAATCTGTCTAGTATTTATTTGATTTTCATATTGCATGAACATGTAATACATCCATCGTTTGATATTTTTCATACAAATGGAAGTTAATGGTTTTGCTTGAATCAGGAAAAATAAAAATGAGAACTCTATGTTCTCTACCAGAAAGACATGTTTTGATTTTGGTTATTCTTGTCATCTCGATGGGTATTTTGAAAACTTTGTCTATTGTTGGTATTTGATAGATATATGGGTTCAATTCTATGATAAATATTCTTCCAATCTAACTTAGCAGTGAAGGATTATTGTCATTTTTTTTTCCTTCTAAAATAACTCTCTACATTTCGGTTACTTATGAAGTAAATGATGCCCTGATACATTATTATTATTATTCTTGCATTGAGGGTTTAAGTTTTTCAGCCGATGGGTAGTTGTGGTTTTTTTTTTTTTTAAATTTGTTAGTTACATTTTGAAATCATTTCATTCATTATAAATATGATGGATTCAACATATCGATTTTTTGAAAATAGATTCAAATGCTTTTTATTATGAAAATGATTGCACTTGATCTAGGTTTTGTAAAAACTCTTGCAGTTTGGAAAAAGAGCATTGATATATTCTTGACAAATTTTATTACAGCCTACTGTGCAAGCGTTACTCATGATATTCCACCATTTGTTGATCATCATTCTACTGGATCATATTCTAAAATCAGAATGGGGGTTTTAGATTCCTTTGAAAAATGAAATATATGAAGATGGAAAACCTATATTGGAAAATATGTATACACAATGATTGATCACTGTGAGGTTGATGTGAGGGGATTTTGTGATATCATAACTTACTGTTGTATCAAAAATGAAATTTCTAAAAATTTCCGTTATAAAAGTTTGAAAACATAATGTAGAGTATTATTAAAAAGAAAAACCTTGTTTATTTAATATTTTAAGGATTCATGCCGAATCTTTAGGATATTAGATACAGAGGTATGAGTGAGCTAAATGAAATAGAGAGATCCTTTGAGTTATTTTAATTCTATAATTTGTTGTGGGGTTGGTGCTCATTGAGATTGGTGTCTCTAAATGAGGGGTTGGTTCTCCTTGAGATTGGTGTCTCTATATGAGGGGTTGGTGCTCCTTGAGTGGTTGCTTAGAAATTGGCCTGTAAGGCATTGTAAGTTGTGCTTTTTGAAGCTAAGCCAGTGAGGCAGTTTAGGAGTGGTTTTTCTACTTGAGGAGGGTTTTCCACTAAGCAAATTTTTTGTCGTATGCTCTTTTTATTTTGATTTCATAATGCTTCTTGATTGTGATCATTTTGTCAATATCAGTTTGAGCATTGTTGAATGTTAGTTTCCTCATCTTTGCAAATATCTATTTTAAAATTTCTTGCACAAGTCATTGTTGAAGAGTCTAATTCAAAAGAAAGCATAAAAGTACTCATTTGATTCATAGCTCAAGAATTGTTATAATTTGCTAAAGGTGTGTGTTGTCTCAATAACTTTCTTTTGTTATTCTGTTGCACTGTTGTTGCAGTGTCTTATAAAGCTGCATTCAAATCAGTTGTTTAAGAAGTGAATCAATAATGTTGACCTTAATTTGCACAATCTTATGAGTTGCACCTAAACTGTCAACATGTTTTGATTGTTAATCAATGTCAGTCACAAATGTTTTGAAAAATGGAAGATATCTCACTCAAATTATATTTTCATAAGTTGTCTAATGGACTGAGTTAGTATTGTCATATATTTATTTACCCCTTTTCATGAAATCTCTCAAGGTGATTACTTTTCTTTGTTGTCATTAAAAAGGATAACAAAATTAAAAGTCTCGGTCAAAGTTGAAAAAGGTTTAGACACTAATTCAACCCCCCTCTCAGTGTCTATCCATAACTCCAACAGCCCCTGCACCACCTTTCTCTATGCTAGAAATAGTCTTGTAAAAGATGATTGTAAGTATTTTTATGAAGCCTTGAATGACATATATTTCATTTATTTGAATAGATAAATATTTTAGGAACTAATATTCATCTCATTACCATGCTATAGGTAAAATTATCCACCATGCCAAAGAAAAGAAGAAGGAATAAACTAACAGATGAAGAGTATGAAACCTTCACAGAAAAAGAGAGAGAGCGGTTGAGGACATATTGTGAAAAGAAGAAATTGGGTACTATTGATGAAAACAAGCCAACTGAAGAGGAACCTCAATCATCAAAAAGAGAAAAATATTTGGCAACACAAAGGGTATGAACATGAAAGCATCATGGTAAGATAGATTTAGATATCGTAGTTGGAGGCACAACCTCTATGGAAAGTGAATAGAAAGGGACATTGTTAAGCACAAGTGAATATGGAGGGACAACAACTACCACAAGTGAATATGAAGGGACACCATCTATTGCAAGTGAGTATGGTTGGACACCATCCAATGCATCTCAAGTTGAGAGTACATCACTCAGATTTGATGAAGAAGGTATGCCATCATCCCCACGAGAACCTGAACGTATGTCTTCTACTCCACCCTTTATTGAAGGTACACAATCTAGCCCACCTCAAATAAATATTGATGAAATTCCTAATGTTGAGATGTTTGTACCTAGGAGAACACCACCTAGAATTTTGTATTGAAAGCCAAAGTATTTGATTAATATTGATAAGGATATTTTGCAACACATGGAAGGTAAGATTACAGCATGTAGTTGTAGAAGATATGCTAATAAGATTTGGAAATTCTACTTTGAAAGGCTAAATGAGATCGCAAGATGTTAGCTATTTATTGAAATGATGCGAGGTATAAAGTATAGAGACATCATCAAGACTCTTGGGGTGAGAACATCAAATGCATCGAGTGAAAACACTATTGTGAAGAATCTAATGGAAGCATATGAGAGTGTGGGTAAGACCTCGCGCTCAAAGGATACTAATGTCACATGATGTGTCATTACATTGACTTTGGTAAGAATTCAAAAAAAAGAGCTCATCTCATTAGAAACATGAGTGAAAAAATGGGAATTAGTAGAAAAACTTTATCAAAATCCATTCAAAGGAGGAAAATAATTGAGGGAACCAATTCAAATGAATTATGGGTATTCTTGAGGAGACTGCCACAAAAAGATAAAAAAGTTGTTGAAGCATTGAGAACACTAATTGAAGAGTATTGGAAGAATAACACAAGGCCATCTCCGAATCAAATGGATATGATAAGAAGGAGAATCGGTAGTTGGAATCGTGAGCTCCACATCCAAAGCATTTTTTGGATATGACTCAAACCTAATTTTTTCATAAATTTAAAATGGATTGTCCTCAAATTAGTATTTTTCAAATATTTTTTGAAATATTTAAACCTTTTTATGTCAATATAAATCACACATGCACTACTTGTTGTTGTAGACTACATATTGAATTCTCTAACCATTATGATGTTTATCATTCTATATGTTGTGATTTGCATACTAATGATGTTTTGGAGGATTGTGGCATAGAAGCCACACCAAAATCTTCAAGAGAGTTCTTATCAAAAAGAATTTGTGAAATAGAGGATGGCCAAATATTCTATAGGACAACATTGGATGGTTCATGCGAGTGTTGCAGTGGCTTGCAGTGTATGCTAGTATGTCAACATATGGAAAGCACAAATGAGGTGGGACAAAAACTAGTAGCATTTGGGAAGTATAGAACAATGGTATATGCTACAAAAGATGGGTCTCAAGAAAAAAGGTGTGATTTGGTTATTTAGAAAATTCCAATGTGTCAATTTATGTCTATGTTTCATGACAATATAGTGTATGAATATGCAAGGCATACCCATAGAGCCCAATGGCTAGACACACAATTCAATCTATGCAAGGACACCTTTTGGAAGAATAGTATCAGTGGTTGACTTTGCATAGAACTACACTCTATAGCTATAGTGTGAGGTGTAGTCATAGTATTAAAACTCCACACAGGTTTCAATATTTGTGCAAATAGCATTCATTCATGTAGCTGATAGTACAAAGGACCAAAGGAATGTATTGAAGGAGTATCACTTTTATATTAGTGATGATCGTACACATTCTCCAAAGTTTATGTAAGGTTGCTTCCAAATGTTCTACAGTGATTTGGCTCAGAGGGGCATAGTATACAGTCAGCATATAATATGGTTGGATAACTGTGCAGCATAGTTCAAGAACTCGCGCATGTTCTACTAGTTGAGTAGGTTGCATGTCATTATAGGTGTACAACATATGAGGAACTTTTGTGAGGCCAGACATGGAAAGGGGGATCATGATGGTGTAGGAGCATGCATGAAAAGAGAATTAGCATGATAAGAGTTAAAGTATAAAGAAAGTACAAAGTTGATAGATGTAAGATCAATTGTCAAATGGTGTAATGCTTCGATGGGTTCAGGTAATAAAGGTACATCTTTAGTTCATATATATTTTTAGTTGATGGATGATATTAACATTGCACCATATGAGGATTGTTGTACACTAACAAGATCAAGTGAGGTACACTCTTTCCTTAGCTCAAATGCAGGTTCATGGAATATCAATACACAAAAGATGGCATGCTTTTGTTCTTCATGTACAATGCAAACCTGGAATGATTTTGAGTCAGAGGAGTGGGTTGACAAATGGTTGAAAAGTTCTCTTAGCCCACTTCACACATATCACCCTCCGACAACATTGGAACTAACATAGATGGAATCATTAGTCGACTTTGACCACACATCAAATCTAGTTCAACCAAGTAATATATCTGCTTGCTTAGTTTTTGAAATTCCATATTGTTATATTACTTTGTAGTGTATTCATATTGTTGACTAATTTTGAGAGATTTCCTACACATATCAATGGAGGGAAAGTTTATGTAGTTATTGCAGATAAAGAGAAAAAAGAGGGAATAGACTATTACTTGTGTCATTGTGTCAAGGCCAAAAAGAAATTAGAGGCCCCAATTATAGATGGAGAATACATTGAATATCCTACAGGATTGGATATTGTTACTGGAATGTGGCTTGGAAGGTAACCACATAAGAGTGTTAAACATTGGTTGTTTTAGGACTTTGGCACGCATCATAAGATTCTTCATTACTCGAACCTTGTCGTGACATCCAATGTTTGTTTGACCAAATACAAGGGTATACCTTTGAACAAGATCTTGTGGAAGGTCCATGAGTTTGACCACGAGGCAATAGTTGACACAATAAAGAGTAGAGAAAACCTAGATGGTTCATTGGATTAATTTGTAAGAATGCACATCAGTTCTTGTTAATTTATACTTGTATGCACATTAATTTTTTTGATGTAAATTCTATCATCTTTTTTTAATTTTCCTATTTGTAAGTAACCTACTAAAAATTGATTGGTGTCGCTTTGCAAAAAATGCAGATTTATGAGCCATCCAAGAGAATCTCAGCCAAAAAAGTAATGAAACATCCTTATTTTGATGATCTTGACAAATCTCAATCATGATTTTAAGCCATTACAAAAGTGTGTGCAAATCTTGGTGAGGCAATTTCAAGTTATTCATTTGAAGTTAACCTTATCATGTGTAGCTATGATGTAGACATTATAGGAGCATCTCAAATTTCAACTTAGTCTATTCATGAGAGGTGTTGTGTGCAGTAGGTATCTTGGAACTCCCAGTGAAGATGTATGACCAAGAGTGACTAAGTTGAGAGACTGGCATGCCTATCTATAAGTTCCTTCCATCTATTTTCATTTCATTTCCATTTTGGATGATCTTTCTTTTTGTCTTTTACTTTGTGTATTTGTAAGTAAACTACTAAAAATTGATTGGTCTCTTGTTGCAGAACATGTTGATTTATGAGCCATCAATGAAAACCTCATCCAAAAAATCAATGCAACATCCTTATTTCGATGATCTTGACAAGTCTCAATTCTGATTTGAAGCCATTATAAAAGAGTGTGTGAAGCTTAGCAAGAGAGTCTAAAGTTACTAAATTGAAGTTAACCTCATAATGAGCACCCATGATGTAGAAATTTAAAGAGAATCTTCAATGTATGAGTGAAATTGTAAAAGATCTATGAGATTGAAGTACCTAAAGCATTGTAATGAGATTTACTCATATATTGTAATTTTGGAGTTCATGTTTCATGCAGGAGCACCTTGTTCTCTAAATGCCTTCAATAGGAAAATTTGAAAATTTTTATTTTTGAAATGTAAACAATGTGAAAAAGGTCATGTGAAGGTCATATGTAATGTATTCAAAGTCTCAAAGAGGTCATTAGGTGATTAGAGAAGTGATATTGCACAAAAGATGTCATTTGGTGTAAAAATTCAAAACTTGCATTAGTTGCACAATTGCAAAATTAGTAAGTAAAGGATTATGTTTTCTATATTTGCAGCATTTTTTCCTTTTCCTTTATCACAACTAGTTTGTAACCCTCAAAACAGGGTTTTCAAAGTCCATTAAGTGATAAGATTGTCATTCCACTGATGTAGGGTTCAATAGGTCGGTGAATGGATTGCAATTAGGTGTTTTTCAATTTGAATATGTAAGCAAGGGGTGTCAATCTTCACAAAACCCCAAATGAATGATTTTCAAACAAAGTTTCAACCAACAAATCTCTATCTCTTCAATTTTAACGCTTCACTCTACCTTGTCTAGTAGGTCAGTAAACCCTAGTTTTAGACCTTTCTTAGAAACTTCTCAAATGACTTCACAAAAAAATTACTAATCTAGATAGCCATTATTGAGTTACAACACATACTTCAAAATCAATAGTGACTGTCTTTGAAAATGTGCATAAAAAATAACCTTCTTCACTGTCCTCATTAGGCTAAGTAGGCCTAATTTACAAAGGAACATAACTTTAAAAATTCAACAACCCTCTAAACTTGTTGGGGCAGCAATTTTCATGTATCCAAACCCTCAAATGCATAATTTTTCTCAAGAGAAACTCACTCCACCATGCCAAAACACAAAACCTTTATTTTATGCTAGTATGAGGAGGGTTTATTGAAAGGAATGGTTCCACACCTTACCAAAAAATTCCACCACCTCATAACTTCTTAAAATCACCTGCATAAACTCAAAATAAAATCACCCAACCTCTACATGCAATATTTTATGAAATCCTAGGATGAAACCTCATTTTTCATGCCCTTTTCCATCAAAATCTACAGGGGCAACAACACAAACCCCATAAAATGTATTCCCTTTAACCAAATAAGCACTCTGACATCAAAATGGGTTTCTAAATATGTATTGGGTTTGTGGAAACAAAAAGAGATTGAAAAAGAGAATACAATCACCCTATACAAAACTGTACAATTCAAGGAAGCATTAAATTTCGTGTAAAAATATAGCAAACTACAAGGAAACAATGAATTTTATTGATCTTCTTCTATGTACATGGTACATTTATGCTAGGAATAGTACATTTAAGCTAGGAATTGTCCTCTTTCACACCCAAACATGCAAAATCGCTTCAAGTTACGTTCAACCGACTTGATCCCTTAAGGGTCCAAAGTGCAAAAGGGAAAAAATATTTGACAGGGTATTACCTAGAAATTATATCACTTACAAAATATCCATATGAGCCTATGAGATCATGTTGGGCCTTTCTACAATAACCTCTCTCTGTTTTTGTTATCTCAGAGTAGTTTTCCCATGGTGTCCAGTTTTCACTTGATGGAAAAAGTGTCAAATGCAAGCAGTGCAAAGTTGCAAAGTGGTGCAACATTCGCTCTGCAACTCATGTGACCAAATGGACTATTCCAACATGTCCAAATAGGTACATTTTCACTATACATGGTCCTCTTTTTCACCCAAACATGCAGAATCACTCTGAGCTACGTTCAACTGGATCAATCCCTTACGAGTCCAAAGTGCAAAATGGCTGCAAACTTCAGCATGTTGTTACATGGATATCGTGACACTTAGAAACTTCTCATCTGATCCTATGGGATTATGTTAGGCCCCTCTACAAAAAATTCTCTTTTTTTTTCGCTATCTTAGAGTGGTTTTCCTGTGGTCGTAGATTTTCACTTGGGGAAAAAGGTTGTCAAATGCAAGTAGTTGAAAGTTACAAAATGGTGCAACTTTTGTTCTGCAACTCATGTGACCAAATAGATTGTTCCAACACATCTAAATAGGTAATTTTACACTATGAATGGTCCTCTTTCACACCCAAACATGCAGAATCACTCTAAGCTACGTTCAACCGAATCAATCCCTTAAGAGTCCAAAGTGCAAAATGGTTGCAAACTTCAACATGTTGTTACTCAGATATCGTGATGCTTATAAAATTCTCATTTGATCCTATGAGATCGTGTTGGACCCCTCTAGAGAAACCTCTCTCAATTTTTTCTTAGAGTGGTTTTCCTATGGCGGCAGATTTTTACTTGGGGAAAAAGTTGTCAAATGCAAGTAGTTGAAAGTTGCAAAATATTGCAACTTTCGTTATGAAATTTGTGTGACCAAGTGAAATATTCTAATACATCTAAATAGGTATATTTACACTAAGCATGGTCATCTTTCACACCCAAACGCACATAATCACTCCAAGCTACACTCAAATGGATTGATCCCTTAAAAGTCCAAAGTGCAAAATGGTTGCAAACTTTAGCATGTTGTTACTTGGATACCGTGATGATTAGAAAATTCTCATTTGATCTTATGGGATCATGTTGGGTCCTCCCTCTACAAAAATCTCTCATTTTTCGCTATCTCGAAGTGGTTTTCCTGTGGTGGCAGATTTTCACTCAGGAAAAAAGTTGTCAAATACAAGTAGTTAAAAGTTGTAAAATGGTGCAACTTTCATTCCGCAACTCATGTGACCAAAAAAATTGTTCCAATGCATCCAAATAGGTATGTTTATGCTAGGAATGGTCATTTTTCACACCCAAACATGCGGAATCGCTCTGAGCTACATTCAACCAGATCAATCCCTTAAGAGTCCAAATTACAAAATGGCTACAAATTTCAGCATGTTGTTACTTGGATACCTTGATTCTTAGAAAATTCTTGTGTAATCCTAAAATATCATGTTGGGACCCTCTACAAAAATTTATCTCAGTTTTTGCTATCTTAGAGTGGTTTTCCTATGGTGGTGAATTTCCACTTGATGGAAAAAGTGTCAAATGCGAGCAGTGCAAAGTTGCAAAGTGGTGCAACTTTTGTTTTGCAACTCGTGTGACCAAATAGATTGTTCCAACAATCTGAATAGGTATTTTTATGCTAGGTATGGTCCACTTTTGCACCCAAACACATGGAATCGCTCTGAGATACATTCAACCGGATCAATCCCTTAAGAGTCCACAGTGCAAAATAGTTGCAAACTTCAACATGTTGTTACTTGGATACTGTAATGCTTAGAAAATTCTTGTCTAATCCTATGGGATCCTGTTGGGCCCCTCTACAAAAACCTCTCTTTTTTTTTCTATCTCGGAGTAGTTTTCCCTTGGTGGCAGATTTTCACTTGGGAAAAAAGTTGTCAAATGCAAGTAGTTGAAAGTTACAAATTAGTGCAACTTTCATTCTGCAACTTGTGTGACCAAACAGACTGTTTGAATGTATCTAAATGGATATTTTTACACTAGGAATGGTCCTGTTTCACACCCAAACACACAGAATCGCTTCGAGCTACGTTCAACCTACTTGATCCCTTAAGGGTCCAAAGTACAAAAGGGAAACAAACTTTGATGAGATATTACTTGGAAAATGTGATGCTTACAAACTCTCCATCTAAGCCTACAGGATCACGTTGGGCACCTCTATAATAATCTCTCTCAATTTTTGTTATCTCAAAGTCATTTTCCTATGGTGTCCAATTTTCACTTGATGGAAAAAGTGTCAAATTGAAATAGAGTAAAGTTGCAAAGTGGTGCAACTTTCATTTTGCATTTTGTGTGACCAAACAAACTACTCCAACGCATCCCAATAGGTAATTTTACGCTAGTCATGGTCCTCTTTCACACCCAAACACACAAAATTTCTCTAAGATACGTTCAACCGACTTGATCCCTTGTGATGGCATGCAAAACAATTGAAAAAAGAAACATACACACAACATATGAGAAGTTTGAGTATTCCACACAAAAAGCATATGATCATTGGTGCATAGCACCTTGTTCCTACATTTGATGAAGGTCTAGTTTAGTGGTTTTAGTCATTATAATGTCAAATATGGCCATGATAGGCCATTTTGTAATCTTGTTTTTAGTTTTGAGTTAGCGTGGGGTCATTTGAGTGAATTATGTAAGTACGACAGGGAGTAAAAATAAGAAAATAACATTTTTAAAGGAATTGGAATAGATTACTAATGCTTCCCTTGTTCAAAATTTAGAATTTGGGCCTTAAAAACAAGGTTAAACAAGGTGAAAAGAAGAAATTTCTTGAGAAAAAGTTAGAATAGGTTGGAAATAGGGTGAGGTTGTTGAGTTTCATGTGTTCAAATGGTCTTCAAGGATAAGGGAGGTCAAAAATATGTTATGGAATGATGCCATACTTTGGAAAAGAGGGGTTTTGAATAAAAAGAGAGGTTTGAGGGAGTAAAAGTGGGTAAAGTCAAGGGAAAACATAATTTGGTGTTCAATTAAATTTGTGTAAGCAGAATGAAGAGTGTTGGAAGAGGTTTTGAGGTTGTATTCAACCTCTGGATATGGGATTCTTAATAAACCCTAGTGAAATTTGAGAAAGTGAGGGTTTAGAGGATAGTGGGGTTAGAGGGCCAATCACACCCTAATAATTGTGGATTTTGTGGATTTACAGACTGGTAAATACTTCTTAATGGTGTTTTACAATTGGAAGAGTGATTGAGAGGGTGTTTCTTTGTTAAATAAACCTATTTGGGTGTCTAGGACAACGTTGAGTCCATTTCTTATTTGTATTATAAATTATAGCTTGCTTTCTCCCAAGTCCATTTTGTATACAAGAAATAATATTACAAAAAGTTGACATATAAATATTTCAATCTATTTATTGGTGATGGATCAAGAACATAACAATTCATTTTTGCACTATCAAGATTATGTTGTGAAAATGTTTAAAGAATAATCAAGATAAATGTTTGTATGATAACGTGTCAAGAAGCTAACTATTTCATCTACTTTGAATATTATGTTTTGCAAGTGTTGTGAAGATTATGTATCATTTTCTTAATTGAGTTGTTCCAATCAAAGGCCTAAATATATTGGAAACTTTTTATGATTCATTTCATGGAATACCAATTGAAAAAGCATTTTTTGCTTTCACATAAAGTTTCTTAGCATCAATCAATTAATATTCAAAACAAACAATGATCAGTGCTAGGGCTAACCAATTAATAAGTATACACGTGAATAATTCAATCATGTACATGTAAATAAGAGAAGCACAAGTACTCAAAAACACGTAAGCCTTGAAGTATACACATGAATACATAGTATACACAAATTAATACAAAGTATATGCATGAATACAAGGTATACACATGAAAACATGTAAGTCACAAAGTATACATTGGAACACACATAAGTCACAAAGTATACACATAAGCTATAAAGTATACATGTGAATACACATAACTCATATCTATTGAACCATGAATTTATAATGTGAATATGGAAACCATTGATAAAAAGGATTTGTATTAACCAAATAGCCATGTACACATACATCAATATATGTCGATATAAATATAAAATATAGGTAAAAAATAGCCATATAAGCATACAATGTCAATGTAGACATCCAAATTTGGACACTTAATTTATCCAAATTTATCATTTTTCGTCTAAACATCCTCTTAGCCTAGTTAATTAAATAATATTACTATTATTTAATTAATATCTTTAATTCTGCTAAATCCCTAAGGTATTTAATTAATAATTAAATACCTTACCCTCCTTAATCCTCTTTTCATCAAATAAATTAAATAAATATTACATTTATTTAATTCCTCACATGTCTTTTTCATCTAATCCTAATCCATTCCTAATCTCTTCATTAAGGATGTGCACATGCCTAATCCTTGATTAGGATGTGTCACATCCTCCAACTTTTGCAAGTTGGCTTTTAATCCTAATTAGCCCCTAATTATCCTCTAATTATAAATTAATTAAGCCTAATCATTCTCCAAGGAATTTTTAATTCCTTTTTTTTGTCCTAGATTCCCCTCCTTTATATGTGAATTTTTAATTCACATTCCATTCTTCCAAGGACTTCTAGAACCTTGGACTTGTCACAATCTCCACATGTGACCAAGTCCCACCTTTTTGGAACCCACCTTTTATCCTCTAGATTATCCTATGAATGTGAATTTTTAATTCACATTTATCTTCCCAACCACCTTTCCTTTTCCCATGTAGATTTTTGAGGAATTCTAAAATTCCTCAAAAGTCCCTTTCACTCCCACTTGGGGACAAGAAATCCCTTTTTGTGGAAATCCTCTCATCCCCAAGGTGTATGTCATTTTCCACCTCATGTACCTTTTTGACAACTCATCTCCACCTCACATTCTCTTGTCCATTTCACCCTCCACATGTCAAGATGTGAGGGCTTGTGGGTTCTCAACCCACCATAGCCCTTCATCTTGGCCTTGTTGGAGCAATATTGACCCTTGAATTCTCTAGAGAATTCAAATTCTCCTATAAATACCCCCTCCTCAAGGGCATTTCCACAACACTTCTTCATTTGAGCAACCTCATGCTGCTAAATTTCCTTCTCCACAACACTTTTAGATTTGAGCACCCTTATGCTGCTATTTTGCCTTCACAACACTTTGCACTCTCACAACTACATGTTGTCCAAGTCTTGTTAGATCATTCAACCATCTTTTGTCCATCATTTTGCATCTTGAAGCTTGCATTTTAATCACTCAATCTATCATCTAAGGAGCACACAACCCATACAAGCAAAGGCCAATCAAAGAAGTTTCAACAACAAGGGAGGTAAAAGTGTTTGTGTTTCATTTTATTTGCATTCCTTTTCGTTGTAACTCTCTTTTGGCTAATCTTGAGGTGTCCTTGGTGTTTTTTCTTTCATGTTTCTTAGTTAGATTCACACATTTAGAGTAGCATAAAATATCAAGGTATACAGTCAAATATATCCAATACAAAATATGTACAAAATACCATGTAGGCATACAAAAAAGGGCTCTGGAATCAAAATTCATTGCTCTCCATGCTCTCGAAATAAATTATTTCCCTTTGTTTGTCGATCAGATGGTGATAGGTCTATCACTCTTTTGTGTTGCACTCGAGTTGTGCTCCTTCTACTCCTCCTAGTGTTTAGTTCTTGGTGAAGTTTTAATTGTTACAATAAGAAGTAAAGACATTAATATATAGAAATTACATTATAAAAAATGACATATTTAAAAAAATAATCACTTACTGCCATCTCATGATCACTCTCTATGAGGGAAATATTCACACGCCCATGTTGAGGCATGCTCAAGCCTTGTATAAACCATCCAAATATAAATTAAACTACAAATCAATAATGGTTTTCTTTTTCACCAACTAACATCTATAACAATGAATGTAAATTAAGATTTAGTAATTTTCCTCATACCTCCCCTATCAGAGCCATCGAGGATTCTATAGAGAATGTAACACCGATCTCCATTTCCCTCATCACATTCAGTGATGTTTTTGTAGCTTGCAACATCTGAAAATAAAACAACAAATTATTCAATCACAAAAACTACAATAGCGATCCACATCATGACTTATAATGTATGAGATAATGAACAAAATTTTTTGTACTTATTAGACTATATATTTCTAACTATTATGCTTACTATTTTCCCTATCCATATCTTGTTTGAAAGCACGTGTTTTTAGGATTTTACTCATAACAAAAATTTGGTGAACTGTTTGATAAAGTGATTTCAGAGACATGTACGATAACTATGGTGGCATAGAGAAGGCAGTGAACTGTTTGAAAAAATTACTCAAAGAAATGGGGCCTTGTGGTGATGGAATGCCATTACAAACAAATGCACGTCATGGTATTCCATCACCATAGGACTCCATTTCTTTCAGGAATTTTTCATACAATTCATTTCCTTCTCTATGGTATTATTGCTTACTATTATGCTTTGATATAAAATTTTCCAAGCATCCATAGTTTGTTGGAAATCACCTATTTTAGGATTTTAGCGATAGTAACAAGGAAGTAAGTAGTTTGATAAAATGCTTTGGTACACATGTATGGTAAATGTGGTATCATAGAAAAGGTGATGAATTGTTTGAAGAAATTCCTCGAAGAAATGTGGTCTCATGGTGATGGAATGGCATTCCATCACCATGAGACCGCATTTCTTAGAGGCATTTTTTCAAACTACTAACTACCATGTCTATGTTATTTCTGACTATTATGCTTTGATAGAATTTTTCCAAGCATCCATAGTTTGTTGGAAAGAACCTTTTTTAAGCATTTAGCCACAACAATGAGGAAATGAACTATTTGATAAAATGCTTTGGTAGACATGTATGGAAAATGTGGTAGCATAGAAAAGGCGGTGAGCTATTTGAAAAAGTGCCTCAAAGAAATTGGGTCTCATGGTGATGGACATCACCATGAGACCGCATTTCTTTGAGGATTTTAAAAAAAAAACACATTGCCTTTTCTATGCTATTGCTTAATATTATTCTTTCATATATTCCTTCCAAGTATCCATAGCATAGAAAAGGCAGTGAATTGTTTGAAAAGATGTTGAGTAGTAAAAAGTGGTCTCATGGAATGCCATTACAAGCAAATGCAATTGGAAGTTGCTCCTAGACTTATTACTTATGCTATGTGAAGTAATTGCATCACTACTTATGTTGACTTTCTAAACAACTATATTATAGTTGAAATTTTGTCATCTATCAATATCTAGTTATTAGTTATGGAATGTGAAGTAATGCTTTGAGTTTGAATGATGTGCAATGCTACATAATCAACAATATGAATATAAACTACACAAATATATTAAATACAATTCATTATTTAAAATCTTTATTCTATTACCTACATGTAGGTTTGAGTAAATCCACTGGAACTGGGAGGTGTTCCCTCGAAACCTACAAGATTAGCCTATTTAATATCCAAAATCACATATTAAAATACCATTCATTAAACAATGCTATTAACATGTAATAAATTTATAATTGTTTACTAGTTATATACCCCACTGATAGGTGCACTATAGAAATAAGTAGGTGGAGGGCCGGTGTATCCAGTCTGAACACTATGACCCTGCAATTTTATTAAAATCATAAAACTAAATTAGTTAATCTTGTATTTCAAAATAAAAAATTAATAAATTAAATTCAATGAACATGCTAACTTTTAACTGAGTATCAATGCCATACACCTCATGCAAAATGTTGGCTACCCTCTCCATCTCAATAGCTGCAAATGGATCCTACGTAGTAGCCTCTTGAGTGTCAGTGGGGTCATATGAAAAAGTTTCCCTGCAAGATTGACACACATGGGTTTGAAGGACATGACTTGAAGACTCTTCAGGATGACACTATAGAATAGGGCTAGTATATTGGATGACACTTTGGGTCAAAGTGTTGATCGCCTACAATGTCTCTAAGTCAACACTCTCCTCCGCAACAAAAGGCATAACAACGTGCTCATGAGGTAGCCTAGTGAGAGCTCATCTCCCTTTATGCATAGGATTCATCTGTGCACTGGGTCTATCCTGAGCCAACCCCCCACCTCTCCCCTGGAAGTCCCTCATATCAAAATAATTTGGGATTTTGTTCAATATGAACTCATTGTATAGTTTCCTAAGGAAATACTAGGGGACTTCACAATTTTTGCATGGTGGGTAATAAAAAACCAAGTACTACCTATCATAAAAATAGTTCCTAATCTGTTGGTGGTGGTACCAATTAATAGGAAACCTCCTTGCATTGAGGGTAAGATCTTGATTTGTGCGTGGGTTAGTGAATAATGAGAACAAATCACCTTTTGTAATTTTTAAATCCTTTACATATTTATATGATAGTTTATCCATGTAATAGGCCCTAGCCACTTGCTTTCTATCTTGCCATCAGTGATTGGTGGAGGAGGTTGTTGTTGAGGTTGATTTTCTTGTTGAGTATTTTGTTCTTGAGGATTTTCTTGCTCTTCTTGTTGAGTATTTTGAGGGTTCATGGGTTCATTTGAATCTCCTACAAATTCAAAAAAATAAATATCAAATACAACCTAAAACTAACAAATTCAAAACAAAAAGTAAGAAAATATTTGCTTCTCACACCTCCTTGTCGTCATGGCACCATCCTTGCAATAAAATAGTAATTTTTTATGAATATTTTTGCTAAATACCTCCACCTAGAATGCAAGTGTAAAAGATGGGGGTTTTGGCCACGGACACAACAAAAAACATAGTTGAAATGCAAGAATGAATGCGTTTCATTTTTTTCTTTTCTTTTAACATGTTGTAATGCAAGTGCGTTAAAGCGCTTGTGTTATGGGCACGTTGTGGCTGAGCTTCAGGTTTGAAACACCAAGCCATGATGCGAGTGCATTATAACATGCTCACATGATGACTTTTCAAAAAAAATTTAAAAAAGTGGCTACAAATTTGTTACCCATCTCCATGCACCCACCTAAAATGTGTATAATATAAAACAATTCATACACTATTACAAAGTATATCCCTTCATTTAGCTTCAAAATTTAAAGTGTGATACTCAAGAATAATTTGTAGACTTTACTAAACCCAAAAATTAGTTTGACAACCAACCATTTGTATGAGTTGTGATATATGTAGATATGTCATTTTGGTATCCATATTTCATTAGAGTGGGATTGTGAATATCATATTTGGGGTTGGATAAAAATGGAATTACATGCTATTCTCACCAAAAACACAATTTTTATTTGTTGTGTAGATGGTTGATATGGATGAGTTACATGTACACAAAATATTTTGCTATGTAATACTAGTTACTATGTAATTTATAAAAGAAGACCTGTATTTGTGACATATGTTATCTTATCATCAATAATTTTAGGGAAAACCTTGCATATAGGAAAATGATTCTTTAATTTTTAATTACGTACTTTAAATTATATATAGATTTTACTTATCATTTTATTTGGAAATATTGTAACTCGGTTATTTATTTAAGTAAATGAAATAGTTTTATAAAACCTAATGTTATAGTTGTAAGCTAGTATGTTAAATTATTGATCCATATATAGCTCTATCTATTTTGGAATTTTGTAGTTTTAATTTTTATAAAATTATTTTTAAATAAATAAAATAATTATGTAAATTAAGCTTTATATATATTGAATTTATAAAACTAATATATTGTTAGGATTAAGGTGCCATCTACCTTGTAAATCCTATGTCATATTGCATGGTTCCAACATCCTTGGAAAATGTCCCTAGGCACTTAGGGTGTATTGGGAAAATATTTTATAATATTTTTCTTACCATTGTTTATAATACATTCATAAGGGTGATAAGTTTTCATTAGCAATGGTAAAGGTGGCTTGTGAACATAAATATTTAAAATTATTTTCTTGACAAGTGTATGCCTAGAATGGGATGGTAAAATTAAGAAAGGTGATAAATAAGTGACTATTGGGATTATCCAAGAGGATTCTTGGAAAGAGGCAACATGTGTCTCTTGGTTTTTCATTATTTTCAATTAATGTAATGTTTAATATTCAAGTTTGGGCACCCAAGTTGGAGGGAAACTATTGGAGCCAATGTTGGTGTCTTTTTGTATTTGGAGGAGGAAATCCAATGGTTGGGGATTTGAAGGGTCATCTTTGGGAACCATGTTTAGGTTCATGTTGATGGTCCAAGTGGCACATCAACAATTAAACAAAATACTGCTACTCTGTTTCTCCTGAAAGAGAAAGACAACACATGGATGTCTTAGCTCCCAAGGTCTTTTTAGTTGGTTCTCAACTGTGCTGATTTCACTCAATGATTGATGTGAACTATAATGTTCAAGGGGCCTGCTAGTGTTGAGCTTCTGGGTTGTTCTCAAATAAAACATGAATTTAAACCTACTTTAACCAGGGTTTTAAAGAAACAACAAAAGATAGATCAAGGATTTGGTACTAAAAAGAATGATAATTCATCTACCTTAACCATACTTGTTATCCTTCAAGGAATTGTAAACTAAAACTGAAGAAAAAAGTTAACTTGTGATTACCACACAGTTTCATCCATTCACAATGTTGATTTCTACAACAGAGTACTAGTTACCATTTTAAATAAAACACAAAATAACATCTCATTCCTTGAAGGTTTCACAAATCAAATGATTAACTTAAGAAAAACACCATTCAGGAACACAGTGTGAAGTAGATTAAAATCTGATTGCTTCTACTGTTGGTGAAACAGATAAGCAATATTTACAAAGCTGGCATAGTCACTAGTGTACAGAAAATCTAGATCTTCAGACTGTTTCCATCTATGCTAAGAGAACTTGGAAATACATTATAGTCTATATTGAATCTAACTCCTAACCAAGAAGGAAAAAGAAGGTCCCATTACTAAGAATCAGGATATAGCTCTATCCTCCCTAACTGACTTTTCTTTCTCCTTTCTAACTCTTAACGTTTCCACTATATGTTCTAACTCTATGCCTTCTATTTTTCTCTACTGGTTCTATTTTTTCTACCCTTCCAACAACAACCTCTTTTGCAAAGAGTCAAGAAGGCCCTATATACAAAATGTACCAAAAGGGATGTATTGTCCCTTGTATTAGGGTTTACAAAATATCTGCTTTCAAGAGGGTCGGCTCTCAGATCTTTCTTGAAGAGATTCAATGTTGCATTCAATGTGAAGCCCTATTGTCCATGTTGATGATGGCTTGACCTTAGGATAGGCCTTCAGATCTTTTGTAGCTGTAGCATTAACTCTTCTATCTTCGTGTCCATACTCAAACTCCTAAAATCTGCCTTCAATGCTCCAAAGTATTGCCATTAATACTGGCCTATCTATGCCAGTGGACCACACAGCTGTCCCCAAGACTCGTGGTTGTTTCTTTTGTTCAGCCTTCTTCATGCTCTGGACCCTTCTGCTCATTAACCATCCCTGGAGGCAGAGCACCGGGCTTTCCATTAGATCCAAACACCATCATTCTCGAGTCAATCTACCAGCTCCCGATCTTAGAATGAGTTCATGTCATTTGCATCCTGCAGATTTCCTTCACAGGAATATTCAATCAGTCAAACTGTCACTGGTCAGCCCCTTAGCTCCTCCTGATTGGTTTAGACATATTCCATGCTAGACTATCAGGTGGTCAAAGGTGATCCACATTGAATTGCATGTTGGTGAGACACTAATCGTGTCTCCCCGATGCGATTATATTTCTTCTAGCAACTATCGGCATAGCAGGTGATAGTCGGTAAGACCCTCCGGTGAGCTGTAGAAGTCATATCAAGCCCACAAAAACCATTGGCATTGGCTAGAAGTCACATCGAGCTCCACTAGTCATATTGATATCCCCTTTTTATCGCTAAGACTTCACTTTGTCGGTAGGACATCATAGCGAGGCTAGACCTTTCCTCTTTTCCAAGACCTCACTCCGATGTCTTGGCCTATCGGCGAGACCCTCCGTAGTCACCGAGACCTTTCAATGAACATAAATATTCTCTCTGATGCCCCTCTAATTCGATGGTCGGCAAGACTTAAGGCGCTCGGCAAGACCACACACCGAAGACACAACTCTTGCAGAAGTGTTTTCCCGTTCCATGGTAGTCGGTGAGACATGAAGAATTCGTCGAGACTTCACCCCGAAGGAAATATCTCCCGCCGATATGCATATCCCTTTATCATTGGTCAGTGAGACATAAAGATCTCACTGAGACCCTTCTCCAAAGGAGACTTTCATGCCGATGGGGAAACTCTTAGTCATCGGGATGATGACTGATGTCTTTTCGATAGGTACCTGCATGGGAATTCCAATCGCTATGACATCCTTGATGTCTTTCTGATAGGCAACACAGACGCCTATTAACAAAATGCACTGGTAGTCAGTGAGACATCTGCAAGGTCTTACCAACTTTCTTCTTAGAGGAAAATTATGACCAACTGGATTGAGGAATACATTCCAACTGAGCTCCCTTGGAAAATATGATCATGTGTGATTTAATCCTACAAAAGAAAGGTCTGCATTAGTCATCAAAAGAAAATAAAAGATATTATAATAAAATCCACAATTGCTTGTAATTATTGCATTGAATTCTTAGCAAGAAGAAAACCAACTCAAGCTAAGATAGGACCAAAATTAGATCAGACAGAACAAAAGATAAAACATGAAGAAACAGAAGAACTCCCAAGAGAAAAGCGAATAATAGAGGCAAAGAAACCAAAAAGAGAAGGGGAACCCATTTTGTTCCAAATCAAAATGGGGTGATTATGAAAGGCATAACAAATTGTGACTCGTCTAGGAAAATGGTTTAACCATTTTCAAGAAACTGAAGGATTCAGCTACCCAGAACTCTGGGTTCATGAACATCACAACTAGAGTTGGGTCAGTTATAACAACCAAGGTTGATCTAGAATCTCAAATGTAAATCAATCAATGTCCACCACTGAATCTATGTGTGTGCTTGATTGTGCATCACTCTTTTATAAAGTTCTCTTCACCTTTTGAACAATAATTTGTAAGATTTGAGCTACATGAGTGGATTCCTTTTAGTTGTCATGCAATGATATCCTGGGCATTGCTCCGCTGCCAATCAAGTGTCCATATCCTCGACGGAGATACCTCTAGTTTTCCCACAGCATTGCTCTACTCCCATTCAAGCATCCATTGCCCTGGTAGAGATACTGGGATCACCCATTCATATTGAATCCTTTATCTTTTGTAGATAATTATCTTCTTTTTTTTCTCATAGAGTTTCAGATATTCCATTCAATTTTATTTTTTCAATATGTTAGATGTTTAATCATCTTTTCTGGGTTGAAAACTACCATGGACCTCAAGACAACACTTGGGAATCAGATTTTTCACTCAAATCTCACAACACCATAGTCCTAGGGAAAATATACCATTACAAAAGAAGATGATCTTGGTAATTTGTGACAGATTCAAGGGAGCTAATGAAGGCTACTTACCTTGCACCTTGCTTTCAAGACCTTCCACAACTCTTATTGGAAATAGGCATAAAACAAAGAGTTTAGGACAAAATCACCCAATCAGTAGACCTGAAAATATCTAAACCACTTCTCTCCTAATGACCAAAGTATGTCTTAGATAACAACCACCATTCTAAGATGGGAAAGAACAAGTAAGCCTCAAAGAACAAAAAAAACAAAAACCAAAAGAACAAGGGAGAAAGAAAGACAAAAAGAAAGGACAAACAAAGAAACAATAAACTATTTACAAACAAAGAGCAAATTACTTACACAAAGAGCAGCAAATTATGCACATAAAGAACAGAGTCATTTACACACAGAGATTTTTTACAAGCAGAAACTATTTACACAGATACATCACCTAGCAAAAGTACCAACTTCATGACTCAAAGTAATGTTTGAGAAACTGCCCATTGATAGGTAATGGAACGGGTTCTCTAGTTAAACTATTTAATTAGAAATTTTTTTTCCTTGAGGATCTCAATAATATGATAAGGACCTAGCCAGAGTTTTTCAAACTTTTAGTGACTACCTTTCTTTTCACTAGCTTTATCCCACAACAACACAAGGTATGATATCCTAAAAGCTTTGATTTTGGCTCTTTTGTCAAACCAACATTTGACAATAGCCTGGTGCCTAAAAAATTGTTGCAAGGCGGCATCTCTCTATTCTTCTAATTTCAACAAAGCAGCCAATCTTACTTCTATCCTATTGTCCTTAGAGTAGAATTTTTGCATGAACTCAAGGATAGGTATTTGCAGATGGATGGGGAACACAGGCTCTTGTCCATACACTAACTTAAATGGTGAAGTCTTTAGAGCAGCCTTAATCCTAGTCCTATCTGCCCATAATGCAAATCTCAATTGGGTATACCAGTCCCTAGGGTTATTTTCTAACAATTTTTTAATTACCCCTAAGAGGTTCTTATTGGTTGATTATGCAACTCCATTGCCTTGTGGGTAATAGTTTGAAGAATACTTTAAAACAATTTTTTGATTGTAAGCCCATGAAATGAATTCAGCAGAAGAAAAGGAAGATCCATTATCACATACCAATGCGAAGGGTACCCCAAACCTAGTGGTGATGCATTCGGTGAGGAACTTGATCACTACCTCTGTTGTGCTATTCTTGTAGGGTATAGCCTCAGTCCATCTTGTGCAGTAGTCAGTGGCAGTCGGAATGAATTTTTGTCTTGCATAAGAGTTTGGGTTAATTACCCCAATAAAATCTAGTGCCCATTGGGAAAATGGCCTTACCTCATAGACAGGTTGCAATGGCATGGCTGGGTGGTGCTCCCTCTATGCAGAAATTTGACACATGTGACATGTTCTCACATGCTGATGGGCATCTTTGGACACACAAGGCCAGTAATAACTAGATCTGAGAACCTGGTGTGCCAAAGAATCTGCAGAACCATGACCTGTGCCATGTTTCCCATGAAACTCAGAGATCACATGTTTAGCCTCCTATTGATCGAGGCATCTTAGCTATACTCCTTCAAAATTCTTCCTATATAGCAACGCTCCTTTGAACATATAACGGGAACTCTTCATTCTTAGCACTCTCGTTTTAGTTGCATTCATTCCTTCTAGACACCGATTATTGAGCATAAAATGAACAATATCAGTATACCAAGGGTCGTTGGAGAAAGACTGGGTTACGTATTGCTGACAAATGATGTTGTCACTAGTATTCACCATGGACATGGACAAGCCTGTGCCTCTGACAAGTCTCAGAGGGCATATCTTCAGATCGAACTCTTGCAGGATGGCCATCCACTTCCCTCTTCTTTCTCCTAGCTTTCTCTACATAAGTAAAGACTTCACAACAGTGTCAGGAACTACAACGATGATTTGGCTTCAGAGAATGTAATGCTGGAACTTCTTGATAGCTCTGACCAATGCAAAAGCTTGCTTCTCAAGAGGTGGGTATTTGATTTCTGCATTTTTAAATGAAGAGCTCATGAAAGCAATCGGTCTCTCCTCTACCTCTCTCTTCGTTGGGTTAGTATAGCTGCACAAAAATGTTCAGAAGCAAAGGAATAGATATAAAATAGTCTCAAGTAGTCAGGGCTAGTGAGAATGGGTGCTTCTGAAATGGATCGCTTGACTTGTGAAAACATGGCCTTTGCCTCCTCAGTCCACTCTGTTTTAGCGTCCCTTTTCATCATTTTGTTTAGTGGTTTCATGATTTCAGCAAAGCCCGTGATAAACTTTCTCACGAAGTTGATTTTACCAAAGAAAGACCTCATTTCTTTCTTGCTTCCTGGTCGGGTGATCTTAAGAATGGACTCGACTCGATCTAGATCGATTGATATTCCTCTTTCAGAAATTATATGTCCTAGAAGCTTCCCTTTTGAAACTCCAAACATGCACTTTTTGGGGTTCAAAGAGATGCCATACTGGATACATCTTTGAAGAACTTTGGCTAAGTCAGCAGCGTGGTTCAATCTATATTTGGAGAACATTGTTAGGTTGTCCATGTAAACAATAATGCACTTACCAATTAGATCCTTGAATGCTATGTCCATGGTGTGTTGAAAGGTTTCCCTCGCGTTTATCAGACCGAATGGCATCCTTCTATATGTAAATGTTCTTGGATAATGCACCAAGTATTGAATCATGCAATCATATATTGTACTTCTCAATTGTGGGTATAATAGATTCAGGAATTCCTCCATATCAGGATTAAATCTGGCGCCAACAATATCAGCATATTCTTCAAAAGTGTCCTGATCAAAACTTATACGGGTGATGAAACCAAATTTTAGTCCTTTTAATAAATTCATCTTACTTTGTTTTGACCAGTTCATACCAAACAAACCTTTGATGCGGATATGGATAGAATTGTTTCCACACCAATACTTGATTGGAGCTCTTGCTAAACCAAAGGATTATTTGAATTCTTCTTCTTCATCTGAATCTATTAATCCTTGGCCATGATGATAGTGAATTAAATTTTTCATATTTCGAAGCCATTTATTCAAGAAATATGATTCCAGCAAAATAATAATTATTTCTTTGGGAAGAGTAGGAAGAGTGATTAAGTTTCCATTACCATAATTTACCATATACATGGCAACACCATCTGGTCTATACCAATCTAGAGAATTAAACTCAAGATCAGTATATATGGAACCTGCAAGTTCTCTGGTCAGGGCGTCAGCTAGTGGATTATTCTCTCCTTTTATCCATTCAATATCAAAATCATAGCTGAGGAACTCGAAATACCATCTAGCAATTCGACCTTGAGCAATGTCTTTGTTAGGCTTCTTCTTGAGTAGGCTTCTCATGGCTTGACTGTCAGTTTTCACAGTGAATTTGACTGGCTTTAGGAAGATCTTGAACTTTTCTATTCCTTTTTTGACTGCCAGTATTTCTTTCTCATAAATATGATATCTGCTTTCTGTGTCTGTGAACATACCAGAACAATATCCACAAATATTTTTCTTTCCATTTCCTTCTTCCTGCATTAGCACAGCAGACCAGGTGTTATCAGAAGCATCAGTGTATAGAAATAAAGGTAAGTTAGAAGCAGGAGTCTGCAAAGCAGGAAAATGTTGACATTTTGATTTAATTCTTTGAACTGCTTCTGTTGCTTCTAAAGGCCATCCTTCTTTCTTTTCTTTTAGATGAGATTGAATGATTCGGCGATCTTCAACTAAGCCTTTATAGAAAGGGGAAACATAATTCAGACATCCCAAAAATCTCTGAATTTGCTTTTTATCCTGAAGAAATTCAAGGAATTCTTGAATTCACTGTAAGATATGTGGCTGAAGTTGAACTTGGCCATTACTCAGGTGTAAGCCAAGGAAATAAATTTGGCTTTGTCCAATCACCATCTTTTTAGCTGTTAAACATATCCCATGTTTTCTAATGGCTGCATAGAGTTCTTCAAGATGCTGCAAATGGTCAGTAACTGAATCAGAGAAGATAAGAATATCATCAATATAAACAGCATAAAAGTCTTTCAGATGCCTTAGTGCCTGATCCATGCGTCTTTGGAAATATGCAGGAGTTGTGCACAAGACAAAAGGCATGACGTTCCATTCATACAATCCTTGTGGGACTGAGAATGTTGTCTTATATCTATCTGATTCTTTTATCTTAATTTGCCAGAATCCTGATTTACAGTCAAACTTTGAAAAAACCTTTTTAGTGGCAGCTCTTCTAATTAAATCAGTGCTAAATGGTATGGGATAGTTAAATGGAAGGATAATGTCATTAAGAGGCTTATAATTGATGCAAAGTCTCTTTTTCCCTCTTACCTATTCTACTCTCTTGTTGACTAGGAAAGCTGGGCATGCAAATGGAATTTTACTGGGACGGATGAAATATCCGTTAAGTAATTCTTACAACTGCTCATCCATTTCTTTTGTTTCTTTTGGAATCATTAGATAGGATGGCTCATGAGGTATGACTGATTGACACTTTGGCTGTATCTGTATTTCACATTCTTCATGATCTTGGTACCAAAACTGCAATGGGTTCATGCTGCAACAATCTATTTCAAATCTCTGTTTAATTTCATTGAACACATCAGGAGGTTTCTCTGCTAGTTCTTTTACTAACTCTTTCTGTTTCTTTTTCCCGCTATGTTCAAACTTATGGTTCACAATTTTAAGTGCAGGAATCTCAATCTGTCCATCTTCATGTCTTAAAGAAATCTTATGTTACCAAAACTGGAGTGGCTCATATTTTGTTCAAACAAAAATCCCAATAAAACATCATCTTCTAGATCATTATACTCAATGAAATCAGTGATGAAAATTTTACCCATAATTTCTATGTGGACATCTTGTGCATACCTACCCATCTGAATCCTTTCTTCGTTAATTGGTGAAATAACAATAACAGAAATGACAAAGATTTCTATTATATCATGTGCAAGCTACATTCAACAAGCATTCAGATTCTGATAATCTAGATCGTACTAGAAGCAGGAGAGAGCATAAGTCTGAAATGCAAACTAAGGACTTTTCCTAAACAATAGACTCCAATCCTAGACAACTGATAACTGATTATTCTTCTTGTGTCGCTTCTTTTTTAGACTCTTCTACTTTGAATATAATATCTTTGATTTCCCCCACTTTTGCAGATAGATTCCAAATTTCTTTTTGCTAAGTTTTAAGTAATCGCTTTAAATCTACAACATCATCCATTAGTAGATCAAAGTTCTTAAGGATTGCAATAACATCAGTATCAACATCAGAAATTTTGGATTTGGAAGAAGAGACTTTTTCTATTCCTTTTCTCTACCATGGAGGGATCTTGTATCCATGGTTAATTTCTTTTTCAACCCCTTTTGGGGGTTTTTCCTGTAATCTGAGTTGTTTTTCCACTTCAGCTTTATTTGATTCTAAGCTCTTTAATTTTTCCAGGTGGTGGTGGAAAGCTTTCTTTCTTCCGTCCTTTGTTCCTGCCATTTTGTAAGGATCTTTTGATTTTTCAATCTGTATCTTGACTTTTAGATCTTGCAAAGTGCTCTTAAGAAGTGAGGTTAGAAAATCCTCATCTGGGTCTGAGCTCTCTGATTCAGGGTCAGACAAATTTTGCATATGTCTATGACGATCCTTTATATCTTTGAATTTTAACATGAAACTAGAATCAGGAACAACTTCAACTAATTCATATAGATCTTGTAATTCTATAGCATTGCTACTATCAACAACTTCCCATCCTGGGTTATCTTGTTCAAACATTGCATAAATCTTTGTGCAAGGATTTAATTTCTTAGGACAGTTAGTAGCATAACGAGGTCCTTTACAAATAAAGCATTTAATTCCTTTTGGAGCCTTATTATTTCTTTTCCTCAACAAGTATGGGGGTGTTCTATGAAACTTTCTTCTCTTGTAGGGGATTGCCCTATATTTCTTCTTGGATCCATACTTACCATGCTTGCTGCATCTGAAGGTGTATTCTCCTTCATGATATTTGTTTCGAGAACACCTTCTGCATTTACATTTTCTACCACAACCTCCTTTTTTGAACTGTTTTAATTGCTGGAAATCCCTGAGCTGATTGATGGGAGGAAGATCACAAAATTCTTTTAAATTACATGTGTAGTTATATTCTTCCTTATTGAGTTGGAGAGCACCCAACAGACATTGCTTTTCCAACTTGTATCTAATCAATCTTTTTATTGTAGGGAAACTTACATCATCAAGCTGTTTATGTTCTTTTCTGATTATATAGTCTTGTGCCCATGCACCTAAGCCATAGGGAAGAGAATTCAAATAATACTACTTTGTAGTTAGGTCATGCATTTTATTTGCTACAACCATATAAGATTAAAACATGTAGTTGTATTCATCAAATTTAGCTAAATTCTTTAGCTTCAGAGATTGTAGAATCTTATTAGCTTCTTGGGCTTGATTAGAGATATCATCATAGAAAAGATCTATTAATAACCATTTGAATTCATCAAATCCAGCTTGAAATATATCATCTTTTCCCATATTTTTAGGATCCACCAGAATTGGATCTGTTGATTGAGCAGGAATGGTTTTAGGCATTGGGCCTTGATCTTGCAGATTGTTCCACCAATTTCTCAATTTTCCAGACATAAGTCTTACAGCATAAAGAACTTTTGCGGGTTCTGTCCATGAACCACTTCTTTCAAATAAATTTTCTAATGTATCAGTCCAGGTATAGATTGCTTCATAAGGGTTAACCAATTTATCAATGTTTAAAATATAACCATTGGATGCATAAAGTCGCATCTGCTCAGGCTTGAGGTTCTCTGTGACTGGTTCTTACATTTCAATATCCATGGTTAACTTCTTCAATGATTCCCATGGTTCTTTTTCTTCTATTTGCTTATATTCAGAGAAATCTAAAACAATTTCCTCAAAGTCATTATTTACAGAGGAATCAGAGTCACTAGGACTGTCAGAAACAATTAAAGTATCTACATCAGAAGATTCAACATCAGATTCTTTATTTGCATAACCAGGTTCATCCATGTAGACTAGTTCTTCTTGTTCTTGATCCACTCCCAATTTTGCAAGCCAATTTTTAAGTGGTTCTTCTTTATTGGCCAAAGTATGTTCTTTGACTTTTGGCATGGGAACATGTGGAGTTGGCTTATGAGAAAGCCGTTTGGAAGTTGAGGCTTTATCTTCGTCACTATGCAGGGGTTTTCTTCTTTGGATCAAAACCTTCTTTGGTTTGGGAGGTTCTATAGTTTTTCCTTTTTTGTCTCTGCCTTCTTCTTCTGAACTATCCTTACCAGTTTGGGATACTCTTATTTTTTTTGTGAGCATCCTTACCTTTTCTAATTTCTTAGCAACAGAGTCTAAGAGATTCTTGTTTTCTAAGTCAGCAACCTTTCTGGAATTTTCATGTGTCTGCTGATCATTATAAATATGGGTAAGGTAGTTATCTTGATGTTGTTGTGTAGAAATAATAGCTTTCACAAAGTTATGAAATTGAATGACATCATAACTGACACTTGTAATGTCATTAGGTAGAGTAGAACAATAATGTTCAGCATTCTTGACAGAGGTGAAAATCTTTTGTTGATCTTTAGAAATAATTTCAATTTTATTTATAGCTTCTAAGGCTTGGCCACTACTAAATCTAATATCTACAACCATGTCATCTATGTTTTCTTGTGCAGAGATCATCCATTGTGCCATCCAATTTCTTTGGGCTTCAGAATTATTTTGTTTCTTTCCTAATTCTATATGAAGTCGTGCTTCATATTTTCCCCACAGTCTTCGGTCAGGATTGATAACTTAAACATTTCAGGAGTAGGCCATCTACCTGGTTCATATCCTATGATCTCCTATTCCTGATTGTTTAATTCCATCTTATATATACTCTTTCTCAGATCCAGCCCTTGGGAGTTTTTTCTTCGGCATCTTTTCTTTCATCATATAACTCTTCTCACCCATTTTTGTGATTTTAATGCCTTTTCCTTTTTGGTCATGTTTTTGTTCTATTTTTGGAGTCAGGGCAAGCTTTTGACTGACCTGTTGGGCTAACCTATCCATAAGTTCAGGGTTACTACTAAGATCAGAGAGAGTTGCTAGAGATGCTCGGGAAGGATATGGATTTATAGATGGCTGGTTATATATGGGGAATTGACTAGATCCTATTGACTCTTCAGGATTGTAGTCAAGATAGGGCTTATGGGATGTGCTTGGGAAATTTTGTGACATGGAATAAGATCGGGTGGACATGGGTCGTTCACTAGTTGAGGCTTCAGGCTGTGTAAACAATGTTTCATCAGGTAAAGCCTGGAGATCAATGCTAGCAAGACTACGACTTTGTGTTCAAGGTTTTTCAGAGAACAAATTTTTAGAAGGGGTCGGAAGTTCTTGGAACTTGGGTTGTGACTGGTTTATAAGCTTTTCAATGACATGGAACCCTATATCAAACCCAGTTGAATCAATGTGTCGACCAAAGTCATCCACATTTGTATTGGCTTCTGTGTAACTTACCCCGGATGAAAATTTTGAAGAAGGAAAGATAGTATTCAATAATATATAAACACACCTACCACCTACAGTAGCATACATAGAATCTGGTTGTAAAATGACGCCTTTGACTCGTAATAGGAGGAAAAATGCAGATTGGACATATTTATCATCAAGATTGATGGTGAAGTTTGGTCTAACAGACATGCGAGCATCTCCACCTTTTGATTCATCAGAAGATTTAACAAGGCGACCTTGAAATTGTCCTATGATAGCTTGATCCCAGATTCTACATCGAGTGTCTATTAGGCTGACAAAGTATTCAGCACCTATATCATGGTTGAAATGAGGATTTAGAATAATTTCAACTAAAGAAAAATGCACATGAAAGAAACCCTTTCCTTTCCATCACTTGATGTCTTCAGGAAGTAAAAATGGCAAATAGACTGGACAAATACCAACACCAGAAACCCTAAGATTTATCTCTGATTGTCGCACAAAATTCATCATTTTTTCCTTTATGCCTTTCTCAGGATATAAATCAGATATCTTAACATCTGGAAACTTAAAATTACCATATTCTTCTACGAGTTCTTCTTTATCTTGGAAGTGATTATGAATAACAGAGAAAGAGAACTGCTTGCATGCATTGAGTGCTAACTAGCCATGATGGAGAAATGAGAACTTACTTGATTTCGCTATTCCTTTGGCTGCTACGTTTTTTGTCTTACTGCTCACTCTTCACACGCCTATCCTTTGGCTTCAACAAGAGATTTACAGTCTTACTACGGGTCCACAGCTACTTGAGACAACTAGTTTTGTTTAGAACCAGAGTTTCCATCAAATGACTGACAAAACTTAATGAGGCAAAAGTTTTTCCAAAGTCCAACCACAACCAAGACTATAACGATTATAACACAGACTATTTTAACAAAGATTCTGAAACCAGATGAACAATAAATACTTGAATATGTATCCTGGATTTGCATTTCAATGTTAGGCATTGTATTCATAAATTGGAACCAGAGCCAATTTTCCCTGTTTATCTTTTGTCTCCATTGTCTCTTTGCCTTTGAAGGATGCCATTCGGTCTGATAAATGAGAGGGAAACCTTTCAACACACCATGGACATAGCATTCAAGGATCTAATTGGTAAGTGCATTATTGTTTACATGGACAACCTAACAATGTTCTCCACTTGGTAGTGAAGGTTGTCTTCATCCTGTCTTCACAATTAACCATTACCTGATTGTATCTCGAGTAACCGTCCAGGAATTATATCATTTGAGATCTTGTATATTCTGTAATACTTCATCTAGAGAAGGAAGTGGGTAGTTATCTTTTTCTGAAGCTCTATTCAGATTTTTGAAGTCGACACATAGCCTGATCTCTCCGCTTTTCTTACAGACTGGGACTAAGTTGGCCACCCATGTTGAATGGCGTACAAGGAAGATTATCCTTGCAGAAAGAAATTTATGGACTTCTTTATAGATCAATGGTTCAATAAGGGCATTGACAGGGCATTGCTTATGTCATAAGGGTTTAGCTTCGAGCTTCAAAGGAATAGTGTGAGTCATAACAGAAGCATCAAATGTCTTTAAATCTTCATATCCCCAAGCTATTGCAGCAATATCTTTCTTAAGTTCCATCAATATGTGTTTTCTAATTGCTTCAAGGCAGGCTTTCCCTACATAGATATTCCTTTTAGGGTCAGAGTCAGCTAGGTTAACAATTTGATATTCACCTCCTTTATCTTCAACTGATATCTTCTCTCGAGCTTTGGGGTCTAAATCAAAAATTATTTCTAGGTCCACCATCCCCTTGGGAATTCTATTTCCTTTTAAATTGAGGACCCCTTCTGTATCACAATCTTCAGGATTCCAATCTCCTTGATCTCTATTGGACTCATCAATTATTTGTCCTTCAAAAATACCCGAACTTGCTAGGAAAGCTAGGATATGTCAATCATCATCAAAGACCTAAAAATTATTGATATTATCAGGAACAGCTGGGGTGGATATCGATTCTACCAAAAATATTTTAAGCTTGGAGCTTTGCATAGGTTCTAGGGTGCTTGTAGCAATAGCTTATGAATCAGTTATTTGATTCTCTTCTCTAGGGATCAAACTAATCCCAAAAGCATCGAAGTCCTTAATCAAGTTCCATATTGTGACATGTGTATTGGTTGTGCACTTTCTTGATGACATTTTTTGAATCTCCTTTGACCATCAAGGTAGTGACTTTCTTCTTATGTGAAAACATCAGTCCCCGAGCTAGAGCTTTGTATTCTGCTACATTGTTAGTGCATCCAAATTGCAGCCTGTAAGAAGAAAAGAAGGTTTTCCCTTTTGGGCTGGTTAGTTCAATCCCAACACCACAACCTATTTTGGATTTAGATCCATCAAACGTGAGGGTCCATAGCTGATCATAAGCTGGGGTTGATCCTTTTGAAGTTTTTGTAGGAATTTGGGTAGGATTAGCCAGAGGTGGGGCTCCTTGATCTTTTGCATCAGACATAGGGAAAGGATGCACTATAGGTTCTTTAGGTACACTTTCCAATTCCTGCTTAGTTATATCACATAACCTATGGTTATCCTTTTGACAGTCACTTGTGCCTTTGGTTAACCCCTTGGGCTTTGGTACATTTGTGGGTGAAGGGGTGTCAAACAAACCTTAGCGTTGCTCCTCATCAATATGTTGATTCAAAAATGTATCTGGGGTAGGTTCAGTTTGAGGAGGAACTTCCTTTGAAGGTATCATATTCCTGGTCAACACCATTGTTTCCTTGGCTTCAGATGAGAAGTGATCTACAACATTCTCAAAGCGCCTTGGGCTAGTCTTTTCAGCTTGGGAAACATGATTTAAAGTGTCAATACAGGGTTGACAACTCAATTCAGAATGATTTTGGTAATGTACCCTGCACCAATTAGGGAGTAGAAGGTTTTGCAAATTGGTATCTTCCCCTAAGACCAGCTGATCTTGTTGCATCTTTCTGATCAAGGCCTGGTGATTTTCATTAATCAACGGATCAGGGAAATTTTGTATTGACATGTCTTTAGCATTGAGGACTGAGAAGGTTAAAATTTCCTCTTTTATAAGCCCCTATCTCAGCCTCAAAGTAAGCTACCTCATTGGGACAATCATACTCAGTGATGATATGATTGAGACGAGGCTCACTTTCAATTCTAATTTGCGTAGGCACTCCCCTCCATGGTAGCCACATATGTGAGAAGTCAAGGGAGAGATAACCTCCTATGCTTTTCATCAAGTCTCTACTCAGCAGCATACCATAGGTCTCAAGAATGTTTGCTACTTGAATATCTATGTTGGTTAGGATCCTAGGGTCAGATCCAACTTGCACATGTATGTTTCTCAATTCGCCCACTACATTAACCTCTATTTTTTCAAGTTGCATGACCTTATTTTTCATCTGGATAGGGTTTAATCCCAATTTCTTGCATATAGAAAATGGCATGACATTGCCTGAAGCTCCTAAGTCTAACAAACAATTATGTAGGTTCTTCCCACAAATTCTTAAACTTAAGAGAAATGGTGGGGTACCTACCTTGCTTCTGTACAAGGCTGTATTCATGTCTGCAGTAGGTGTCATGTTGTTTTTCCCTTTGGATTTATCAGCTTGTTCTAAAGCTTTCAGCACTATCTCCTGTTGAGCAGGGCACCACTTTAAGATGTCAAACTATGACAAAGAAGTATTTTGTTTCTGCATCTCAGAAACAATATCAAATTCTATATTATAACTTGAATTATTTTTGACAACACCACATGAATTACCTTTGTTATGGAAGTCAGGTGGGCCTTTTGGTGGGGGAGGATTGTTATCAGCACTTTGATTTGGAGGCACCATGTGATTAGGTGGCTCTAATGTAGTGAATGGACCCTTACTTTGATTCCTTAGGAAGTGTCCTCCCTTCATCTGGAAGGCTTGGGCATCATACATGTCTTCCTCTGGTTCATTCTCACTTTGCATTGGGAATGAGGGCTCTTCTTCAAAGAGGTCATAAGCCATTGTTGTATCCACTGAGTCACCTCCTTTATTTGAATTCCCCTAGAATGTGTGGGCATCTTCCTATGTCATCTTGACAACTTTCTCCATTTCAGGGCAATTTACCTCAGAATGAGTTGCAGTATCATACAACCTACACCAGTTAGTCATGAAATTAAGGTAAGCCACATTTGCAGTATGTGACCTCTCCTCATTAGCTTGATAATTGTGGGAGACTCCACCATTGTTGGGCCCTGTATTCCATTGGCGGTTGTTATTTAGCCTTTGGTTATATCCTCTATTTTGATTTTGAAAGCCCTGGTTAGGGGAGTTTTGGCCTTGATAACCCCTTTGGTTGTAATTATTATGATTCTAATAATTACCCTGATTATGAGAAGGGTTCAACCTAAGCTGAGCCATATCATTTGTAACCTAAGACAGTGTTTTCTTTCATGTCTCTACCTCATTTGTGATTTGGACTATCTTTTCACTTTCTACACTCTTAGCAGTAGGCGACTGACCATGGGAACCTTGAGGAACCTGTGATTGTTGAAGAGAGTTAGGGGTTTTGTTGGAAAAGAATGGGATAGGTGGTTTAGTCTGCAACTCAGACGTAGGTCCATAATGGGAAGGAGACATTCCTAGGACAGTATTGAATAAAGGGGGTAGGCTAGACATTTGATACCCTATAAAAGGAAAAAATCCTTCCAAACTTTGTTGAGAGTTCGTTTGTTGTTGCAGTTTGATAGCCAAATGATAAACTTTGGATAGAGAATCAATATCAGCTAGTTGATAAGTCCTTTGCAGGAACAAGCCAAGCAACGGGTCTATAACTCTAAAATATGCTTGGATGGAACTATTCTCAGTAACTAGGTAGGGATCCTGTAGCCTCCTATACATTCGTTGAAACCTAGTATTAAACAAGGGCAAGGATTCACATGGCTCCTTCCTAATGGTAGCAAATTGATGATACAAAAGGGTTGGATCCACATAGACCCCAGACTGATTGATGAAAGCATTTTCCAAATCTGTCCAGGTCAGAATAGAACCTTGTGGAAGATTAAGATACCAGTTGTATGCCATATCCCCTAAGGAATAAGGGAACAACCTACAAACTACATCATGGTGATCTATTTGAGCTCTAGTGCAAGCGTCCTTAAAAGCTTGTATGTGCTCTTCATCACTCCTTGATTCACCATGAATGTACTTGGGACAGAACTTCTCAGGATTCTTAAGCATATCATGAAAACCTCTAGGAATAGTCCCCAATGGAGAGGGATTATTTTGAAAGAACGCCATTGGTGGTGGTGGTGGTGGTGGTGGTATAGCCAGCTATTGGATGGATTGAACTAGCTATGATGACAATTGAGATGGATTGGATGGTGGATTAATGGGTATCCACTGGGGTATTGGTGAAAATCCTGGTGGGGTGAGTGGGGATAATAAGGGTGGTATGATGGTTTCCCTAGTCCTATGAATCTTGTGTCTTATTGGGGTCTTGAATTCTATCAAAGGTGGTGGATTTTCAGCTAATTGAAGAACTCTACGGGACCTTTCTAGGGAGGAAAACCCAGCTTTATCCAGTTTTCCCTTCTATGCCCTCCTTCTAGTGCCAACTCCTATTGATGGTCCAAGTGGCACAGCAACAGTTAAACAAAATACTGCTACTCTGTTTCTCCTGAAAGAGAAAGACAACACATGGATGTCTTAGCTCGCAAGGTCTTTGTAGTTGGTTCTCAACTGTGCTGATTTCACTCAGTGATTGATGGGAACTATAATGTTCAAGGGGCCTGCTGATGTTGAGCTTCTGGATTGTTCTTAGATCAAACATGAATTTAAACCTACTTTAACCATGATTTAAAAGAAACAGCAAAAGATAGATCAAGGCTTTGGTACTGAAAAGAATGATAATTCATCTACCTTAACCAGACTTGTTATCCTTCAAGGAATTGTAAACTAAAACTGAAGAACAAAGTTAACTTGTGATTAACACACAGTTGCATCTATTCACAGTGTTGATTTCTACAACAGAGTACTAGTTACCATTTTAAATAAAACACAAAATAACATCTCATTCCTTGAAGGATTCACAAATCAAATGATTAACTTAAGACAAACACCATTCAGAAACACATTGTGAAGTAGATTAAAATATGATTGCTTCTACTATTGGTGAAATAGATAAGCAATATTTACAAAGTTGACACAGTCACCAGTATATAGAAAATATATATCTTCATATTGTTTCCATCTATGCTAAGAGAACTTGGAAATACATTACAGTCTATATTGAATCTAACTCCTAACCAAGAAAGCAAAAGAAGGTCCCATTACTAAGAATCAGGATACAGCTCTATCCTCCCTAACTGAATTTTCTTTCTCCTTTCTAACTCTTAACTTTTCCACTATATGTTCTAACTCTATGCCTTATATTTTTCTCTACTAGTTCTATTTTTTCTTCCCTTCCAACAACAACCTCTTTTACAAAGAATCAAGAAGGCCCTATATACATAATGTACTAAAAGGGATGTGTTGTCCCTTGTATTAGGGTTTACAAAATATCTGCTTTTAGGAGGTTCGGCTCTCAAATATTTCTTGAAGAGATTCAATGTTGCATTCAATGTGAAGCCCTACTGTCCATGTTGATGACAACTTGACCTCATGAGAGGCCTTCAGATCTTTTGTAGCTACAACATTAACTCTTTTGTCTTTGTTTCCATACTCAAACTCCTTCTGAAATCTGCCTTCAATGCTCCAAAGTATTGCCATTAATACTGGTCTATCTATGCCAGTGGACCACACAGTTGTCCCCAAGACTCGTGGTTGTTTCTTTCCTTCGGCCTTCTTCATGCTCTAGACCCTTCCGCACGTTGACCATCCCTGGAGGTAGAGCACCAGGCTTTACTTTAGATCCAAACACCATCGTTCTCGAGTCGATCTACCAGCTCCTGATCTCAGAATGAGTTCATGTTGTTTGCATCCTATAGATTTCCTTCACAAGAATATTCAATTGGTCAAACTGTTGCCAGTCAGCCCCTTAGCTCCTCCTGATTAGTTTAGACATATGCCACGCCAGACTATCAGGCGGTCAAAGGTGATCCACATTGAATCGCATGTCGGTGAGACACTAATCGTGTCTCCCCGATGCGATTATATCTCTTCTAGCAACTATCGGCGTAGCAAGTGATAGTCGGTAAGACCCTCCGGTGAGCTGTAGAAGTCATATCAAGCCCATAAAAACCATCGGCAAGACAATCAACATCAGCCAAAAGTCACAGCAAGCTCCACTAGTCATATCAATATCCCCTTTTTATTGCTGAGACTTCACTTTGTCGGTAGGATATCATAGCGAGGCCAAACCTTTCCTCTTCGCTGAGACCTCACTCTGATGTCTTGGCCTATCAGTGAGACCCTCTGTAGTTGCCAAGACCTTTCGGTGAACATAAATATTCTCTCTGATGCCCCTCTAATTTGGTAGGAGTTCACCCTGTCGGTGAAACTTCTCGTCGATGCCACCTGTTGTTTCTAAGACCCCCTTGTAGTGATACCGATATGCATTCTCCATTTCACATGCGTCGCTGTAACACTCTCTTGTCAGGGAGACGTCCCATAGACACCCTATGTCTCGTCAAGAAATCTCCATAAGTTCACTTTTGTCACTGTGACAATATCATTTTCGCACCGATGAAGCAACATGTCAGTGTGACATCATGGGTCGGCAAGACTGTAGGAACTCATATCGATAGACCCCATTTTGTGCTTTATCGGTGAGACTCAATGCACTCACTAAGACATCTCTCTGCCTCAAGAATTTATCACCGAGATGTATCCTTATCAGTGGTCTGCAAGACTTAAGGCACTCGGAAAGACCACACACCAAAGACAGAACTCTTGCCGAAGTTTTTTCCCATTTCGTGGTAGTCGATGAGACATGAAGAATTCACCGAGACTTCACCTCGAAGGAAAAATCTCCCGCTGATATGTGTATCCCTCTATTGTCGGTCGGTGAGACATAAATATCTCTTCGAGACCCTTCTCCGAAGGAGACTTTCATGCCGATGGGGAAAATCTTAGTCGCTAGGACGATGACTGATCTCTTGTCAATAGGTACCTACATGGGAATTCCAATCGCTATGAAATCCCTGAGGTCTTGCTGATAGGCAACACAGACGCCTATTAAAAAAATGCACTGGTAGTCGGTGAGACATCTGCAAGGTCTTGCCGACTTTCTTCTTATAGGAAAATTATGACCAACTGGATTGAGGAATGCATTCCAACTGAGCTCCCTTGGCAAATATCATCATGTGTGTGATTTAATCCTGCAAAAAAAAGGTTTGCATTAGTCCTCAGAAGCAAATAAAACATATTATAATAAAATCCACTATTGCTTGTAATTATTGCATTGAATTCTTAGCAAGAAGAAAACCAACTCAAGCCAAGATAGGACCAAAATCATATCAGATAGAATAAAAGATAAAACATGAAGAAACAGAAGAAATCCCAAGAGAAAAGTGAATAATAGAGGCAAAAAAACCAAAAAGAGAAGGGGGAACCCATTTTGTTCCAAATCAAAATGGGGTGGTTATGCAAGGCATAATAGTTCACAAGTCTATAAAATTAGCTCCTTGGATGTATAAATTGAGAGGAACAATTGAGTGTAGTGTTAATCTATAAGAACAAGGACATGTTGAGGCATAATGAGGTTATTCACAGGTACATAGGTGCTGCCATATTGGAGGAGAAAAGGAGAATGGAAGTGAATATTGTAATCTCATTTATTTCAAGATAATGCATATTTGGCCTCTCTTCTTGGTGGATTATTTTTTCCCACAAGGGTTTCTCCATGTAAATACTCTGTTATGTGGTGGTCTTACATTTTTTATCATTGCCTCTTTGTTACTATCTTATGGTGATTTTATTATTTATTTATTTCTATTATAAGTTCACATAAGGTAGTATTGATAAGCATGATATGTTGGAAAATTTTTAGTATCATAAAGAAGATGGATCTAGTCACAGTAATTCCACACTAAATCAACTTAATTTCATATTTTCATATAAGTTTCATATTTTATGTTGTAGTACTCAAAGCCTTGTATCTCATCAATTGAAGTCATATTTGGATAGAGATTGAATTTACAAACAATTGGTATTATAGCCTATATGTTTTTCATCATTTGGTATCAGAGCTATTTAGGTTAACTTGGTTTTTGGTACTCTTTCATTTTTTATTTTTTGGTTTGATAAGATTGTGGGAGTCTATTAGAAGGAATTGAAGGTTGTTGGAGGCTTGTAGGGCTATAATGAATGTTTAGTGAGTTAAATTGTTTTTGCAGATTTGTGAGATTGGAAGCCATGGATATTGTCAATGTGATCTATGTTGGGCATTGAAAGCTCATGATTTTGGATACTCATGGAGTTGGTTATTTTTGGTAACTTGGACCTCTTGTTTGAAAAAAAAATTGTCCTCTTGTTTGGTGGTTTTATTCCTTTACCTTGTGGTCATGTGTAGTGAGAAGGTGTTCATGTTGGATTGGCAGTTTTGACATCATATCATCTAGAGAAACACTAACTATTTGAACTACATAATGGAGAGATTATGTTGGATTCATGGTTTGAGCCATGGGTTAGATGAAAGAACTAGAAGATAAGCCACTAACCTCTTTTTGAGTTTTGGAGCTAATACATTTTATATGTTTTTGATTATATAAGAAACATTTATAGGGTATTGTCCCATAACACACAACACCACAAGGGAAATAGTTTAACAATACATAATTAACAAAAAAATGATAGTAGAAACAACAAACTAATAATAGAGAAACCAAAAAAACAAAAGGAGTGGGTAGGAGCTAACCCCCTGACCCCTACTTAGATATGTTTTCCCATCCCCCCATGAAGAATTAAAAAACATCCTTCTTAGCTTGACTATAGCTAGGATCAGTAGTAGGGTCATGTCTCTTTATCTCTTCCTAAAAAAAGGATTCCAAAGTAACAACAAAGTGATGGATCACCTTAATAGTAAATTAGGTGAGAAGATTCAACTTCCTTCCCAACGTGTTAACTTGATCCAACACATCATTATAACCTTCAACAATATCATGGTCAGGATGGCTAGCATCCTCCTTCCCCACATGATTGGAGGGGAGTTCGAGGTGGGGTCCTCCATAATCATTTTGTTGAGCTCCATGAAGTGACTAGGGATGTTATTGTTGTCTTCTGCATCCTCCTCAATATTCTCATTGTTGTTATCCTATTTGGCTTCATGTTTAAAATTGCTTTAAATTTCATCAATTATAACCTCTAGCCTTTGTTTACCGGCTAGCCTATCAAATCTTCTGACACTAGTTGATTTTGAACCAGCTTCAAGTTTTTTGGCAGTCATGGTATCCTCATCACTAGGATCATTAGTATTAGATTCCCCTTATCTTCTGAGTTAGCTTCTTCCACATAAAAGGAGATAAGTTTTTTCTTTTTCATATTTGAGTTTTTCTTCACAACTTGTTTACCAACCTTTTTGACAAAAGTATTCTTTAACTCACACAACCACACCATCACATATCTCTAATTATGCACAGGATTATTTTTTCTCTTATTCTTTTTATCCAAAGGTTTAGGGTTTGTATTGGGGGTGGGTTGGCTAGGAAAAATATTAAACTTTAACTTAAAATATTTTAGAAACATTGGAGGTGTTTTAGGGGGTTTCAATGGGGGGATTAATCTCATGATCCTCATTCAAAAGGGTCACACAAATAGGCTTTGACGGGTAGATCGCAAGATGAAAGTGGTAAAGCCTCGGAGTAAGGCCTTGGTGAAAATAGATAGCGGGTTTTTCAAGAATTTTTGTGGAGAGGTCAACAAAATCTTTAACCAAAAGTGTAAGAGATGAAAGGAGGAAGAAAAGAAAGCTAATAAGTAGGTGGTGTTTGAATTCATTAAGTAGAGGCATGTGGTAGTGGTAGAAACATTTATACATACCCTCCAGAGAAACATATTTCATAATCACAAGACAAACCTAGACCCATGGTGTTGGTAGTTTTCTCTTGTCATAGCCCACATGTAGTTTGATGGGTTGTTCATTCTCCTTGAAAAATTGATTAATGCTATCATCATCCTAAAATTTTATGTGCTTCTTCAACTTTTGACTACTGTCTGAGAGGTCAGACAACTTATAAATAACCTCCTTGCTCACCGCAAAGGAGATTCCCCTCAGATTAACTTGACGATTGAGCCAACCATTAGCAAATTGGATCAATAGGTTCATATCATGGCTATTGAGGCTTTCCACGAGATGAGCCAAGCCACCCTCAATGTAGATATATGACACACAAGGGAATCTCTATGAAATTACTCACAAGATCCTAGGCCAGTTTGAACCCTATCCCCACCCATATTTTGAGGTAAAATAAGTTGAATTCTTTGGATAAAATGATGGTAGAGAGAAGAGTGATTCAAGGGTTTGAGATTACCAAGAGTATAAGAGTAGTCGACTATACCTAGAATGAATAAATAAAATGGTGTCTCTTCCCAAGAATTGTAGTATTAAGTGACCTTTCTTTTGATAAGAGGAAATGTGATGATATCCTCCCATGTGCCAACAGTCATTTCCAAAGGCCCGAAGTTGAAGAAGAATAACTTGAGATGGTTCAAGGACATCGTGAAAGAGATTTGGTAATAATGGTCTTGTAAACCATAATTATGATGTAATTATGTATCTTTGGTTTCAAAATATGAGTTATCTGTTTTCCCCTTTTCCAACTCAAACTATTGATTGCTTCATTGAAATTAAGAAATGGAGTCTTGTTCGAGCCAAGTGTCAATATGCATGTTTATTTCCTTTCACAAGAGATAACATTTCATTTAAACAAATAACACAAGTAGGATGCAACCCAGAGAGCCCACTTGTACATAGCCATATTTAAAATCCCATTCCACCTCATCTCACCCAGCATGATGGTAAGAGTAAGCATTAAAATACTAGCTTTAATATAAAAAACATTCACCATTTTGAATACCTATTTTTTACTCTTTAAGGATCAAATCTTTAATATTTGTAGGAAAATTAAAATAGTTTCTTCAACATCTAGTAGTGACCAAGGTATCCCAAAGTTAGCCAACACATCAACAACCTTTTTGACTTCTTTGAAGATATGAGTTTGTTCCCATCAAACCTAGTGAGGATGTTTTGGATATCCATAATAACATCATTAACAACCCAACCTACACAAAATTTATATTTGATAGTATATATCACATCTTCAGAGTCTCCTTCCACATGGAGATTTTTAATCCCTATTGATAAGGAAAATTTGATACCACCTAGCATTTCCCTAGCTTCAGCTATCATTGAATATTCCTCACGTATGCCCCCAACATAAACAACAATGAAATTTCCTTCAAAATCTCTTATAATACCCCATATACTAGCAGGGCTAGGATTTCCTTTTGTAGCCCCATCAAAATTGAGTTTATACCAATCTTGTAAAGGGGGCCGTCATTTAGTGTTCTATCTTGCCAATACTTTTGAGTTATCAAAATAATTTACATTTAGATGTAGATTCCAATTACAAGCTATATTGATATCCATAGTAGTGGGGGCTCTACTCGAACATTTCTAGCTAAAAAGGGATAAATTCTTAGTTAGAAGCTTGGAGAAAATACCAAAAACCTCCTTGAGGCTCTTTTCCTCATTACGAAATATCTTATTATTCATTTCCTTCCAAATGTACCAATAGATGAAGGGGGGAATTGTTGCCAAATTTCCCATGTTAGAGGGTGAGAATAAGGATAGATCCAATATTTCACAAAGCTTTTGAAATTCTCATTCATGGTATATGAGACACCTAGTTTTTAAGGAGTAGAAGCCCAATTCTTAACAACAAAGGGACAATGAATCAATAGGTGAGACATAAATTCCTCGTCTAATTTGCACTAGTACACAAACATTAATATATGACTAAATAAACTACTAAAAATTGCATATAAATGACTAACATTAGTCACATGACTATTAGTGGTTTATTTGTAGTCATTTATAACACCACTAAATTTATGACTAAAAATTTTTAGTCATTTATTTAGTCATTGATTTGGTCATTGATTTAGTCATTAATTTAGTCATTTATTTAGTCATGGTAGTGATTTGTTTAGTCGTATATTTATTCATTGATTGTTGTTAATAGGTCATTTATTTAGTCATGGTAGTCATTTATTTAGTCATATATTTATTCATTAATTTAGTCATTACTTTAGTCATTACTTGAGTCATTAATTTAGTCATATATTTAGTCATATATTTAGTAATTAATTTAGTCATTACTTTAGTCATTAATTTAGTCATTTTTATTTACTAGTTTCCATTAATTGGTAGTAAATATAGTCATGAAATGAATAACTTATTTAGTACCATAAATTTTTAATGCAAAACTAACATAATATTAAAATTGAACTAAAACATAAAAAAAAAAAAATTACATATACGAACAAGCTATAACATGCTAGAATTAAATGATTGATTCAACATCATGATAAATAAAGGTAATATAATAAAAAATTTCAAAGATTTTTAAGAGTATATATGTAAATATAATAAAAAATGTCAAAGCTATCTAAGAGTTTCCAACTCTTTCAAATACACCATGATAATTAAGATCCCTGAACACATTCAGAATACTACATAAAGTAGTGAACCAAGATGTCTAACATTATCTAGTACATGATAAACATGTTCAACTATGTCATTTTCTACAAATATTTTAGTGCCCATCGTGTGAAGGTTCCCTCTTTCTCTTTCAGATGAACAACTCCATCTATTTTTTCTTCAAGTTGACTCCCTAACTTTATCCCCATTTTTGAGTTTATCGATACATTTCTGCAAAAAAGAAAAAAAAATAACACATTATATTACATAGGTAATGATTACCCATGTTTGCATAATAAAACAACCATTACTTACTTAAATAGTACTTGCATGTGTGTGTTAAAATAATTGCAATGATCAATCTAATTTACTAAAAAACCATTACTATGTTACTACTAGCTTCATGCTAATCAGATACAAAGGCCACAAATATAAACACTACATTACCATGCACACAATATGAGAGCACTACTAACATAACCCCATGCATTCAAAAGTTGAAAAAAAAATGGATTTAAAAAAAAAGTTAAAAAATTCTAGAACAAGAGATAAAAACTATTTTTTTTAAAATCGTAAGGCATTTCCATAGCCTATAGATATAGAGAGAAAATAAAATAAAGAGTTTAACTAATGAATTGTAAAAAATAGATTTATGTAGTTTATATTCCTATCTTTGATTACATTGCATTGCACACCTTTCAAACTCAAAGCATTACTTCACATTGCATAACTAATAACTAGATGTTGATAGATGACAAAATTTCAATTACAATAATATAGTTTTTACAAGTCAACCTAAGTAGTTATGCAATTACTTCACATTGTGTAACTAATAACTAGGAGTAGCTGCCAATTACGTTTACTTGTCATGGCATTCCATGAGACCACATTTCTTTGAGGCATTTTTTCAAATAGTTCACTGCCTTGTCTATGCTACCAAATTTTCCATACATGTCTAAGAAAGCATTTCGTCAAACAGTTCACTACCTTGGAAAAAAGCTATCAAAAGCATAATAGTAAGCCTGAGACCATAATAGTATGAGGCTCCATAAATCTTTCCCCGTCCCTAAATAAAAATTAGCACTATTGACCTAACAATGCCTCATCAACGAAACCCCCATTATAGCCTCGTTGATGGCCTAATGAAAGCAACTCATAACCTAGTATCAATGTAACAATACCATATCGGGCTAACTCCTAAGGCACTCTCCCTGATAGACCGACAAAGTCAACAAAAGTAAGCACATCACTGTGACACATGAACATCGGTGGAACAAATGTTTGCATTCAAAAACGTAGGCGAAGTGCCTCAAGAGGTTGTCAATCTCTTGATACGTTTCAGGGTAACAGACAAGGCCAAATGGTTTAGACCTTCTACTCTTTCTAGGTGTTGTTGGACCTAGGCGGGTGTACCTAAATGGATTAAGCAGACTTGAAATTGTATGACTTGATTGATTTGATGGATCTATTACGATGGCACATAGAGTAATAGACGAAAGCTTGCTAACTATTCCTACTCCTAGTATTGAAATTGAGATATGGATGCCTTAATAAGATTTTATGAAATTCTAAAATATGAAAGGTGTGACCAGTGCCTATTTCTATTGGGCTAATGGAGTCAAGATTTGTATAATGGGTAACTTGTTTAATGGCTATAATTCAAATTGCTTGGCACTTGTGATTGTTTACAACTTGTGTAAATGTGAAAGAGTGTAATTATCAAATTCTTCTTAATGATCCAAATGTCCTTTTCCAAATTACTGTGATTAATCAAAAGGATTTAATCTTGTCTTGTAGGAACCAGTTAATTGAACCACACATGAAGAACAAGTGTGTTTTGATAAATTGAAGAATATCCTTGATATTTCAATTTAAATAATCGGGAAATGACAACCTTTGAGACAACCAGATAATGTTTTCAATAAATTCAACAAACAATTGATACCATAATTGGATCACCAAATAAATGTATTCTTCTCCATTATATAATTTGAAAAGATTTTACAATGTACATATGATATTTATTTCGGCAATAGTTCACCCTATCCAACTACCTAACCTATTTATTATTTAGATCCTAAATCTATTATTATCCCTTTTGATACAATTTTACTTTGCATATATACATTTCATTTTTAAGGTTACAATGTTTCATATCTCTTCCACTACAATGCTTCATTATTCTTCTTTTTTATCAAAATATTTAATTATTTGCTTCCAACAAATTAAACATTTTAGTCTTTATTATCTTTGTTCCTCGTTTGCAAAACCTTTTAAAATCTTCATTAATCTTTAATTCCTTTGCTGGAAAACTTCACATCCACTTTTTCACCGCTATGTATCTCTAATATTTCCTTTGGGTAAAAATAATTATCTTCTTTTGGTAAAAGCATTTTTTCCTCCTGATGAAAATACTTCACTTTATTTTGTGCATCTTTGTTCAATGTAAAATACTTTTTGAGTAAAAGTATTCTCCCCTTAAAGGTTTTAATTTTTCCTTTAGTTTCTTCGTGAAAAGATTTACTCTCCATCATAAAAATATTCTAGGTAAAATAATTACCTTGCCTTTGGTGAAAAATATTTCCAACTTCATTGAGAATATTTTACTTTATGAAGAAAATATTTTATCTCTCCATCTTCACCTTTATTCTATGATTTCTCATTTTATTACTCCTGTGATTTCATTCCTTTTGGATTTTACCTATATTGTATAGATAGAATTCTTTTGAATATTTATTTCCTCCTATCAGTATGACAAGCTCTCACCGATAAGAATTTACTCTGACTTTGATTCTCTTGCTGAAAAATCTCTTCATTGCTTATTTATTTTCCAAATATTTTACAAAGTTTAAAATTTATAAAACAATGAAATATTTAGGGTTTTCAAAGCATCCATATTCATTTTAAAACAGACCCAATGTTTTAAAATATATGTCATTTGAACTTTAGAACTTAAAAATAATTTTTCAATTTCAACTAGAGAGCAAATAAATTAATTTCACCGCGGGCACACGGAGCATCCTGGAGCCACGAAAATTTGCAAGGGACCATGATCAATTATTTTGGAAGTGGGTTTTTTATGGATTTTGAACAGCTCGCCAAATCAAGGTACTTCCTTTGTAAACTGGCCTGCGGGGGCATGTAGCAAGAAAAAATTAAATTTTAAATTACTTAACCAAATGATCTCATCGTCCAACAAAATTGAAAATGGAGACATTTGAGGCCAAAACACCAACTGGGTTGTACTTAGAATTTAAAAATTTGCAAATTTTTCAGAGTGCCAAATCTAGCCCGGGGCAGTCATAAAACAATTAAAAAACATACAAGAACTCCTCCAACGACCATGAGAATGTACATAAATGTTGAGTTTTGATAGGAGAGTATGCTGATCAAATGGTTTGGCATGAATCTTTTGGAATTGCAAACTATGAATTTCCAAAGTTGCTTACTCAACATTTTCTGAAAATTACCACTGTCAAACTCAATTGAAACCTTCCATTTGCCCCTTTTAAAAAAATATCAAATGTGATCTTGAGAAGCTATAAATTTGGAAATTATCTCATTTAGGCATGGTGAACATGTGTGAAAGATATTTTTTCATCAATTATCTCCGTTAATGAAATATCAAACATCGAAGTTGACCATGTTGTAGCTGTTCTAAAAATGCAGTTTCCAAACTGTGTAAAATTCATTTGGTTTTGGCTTGGAAAAAATATCAAATGATGCTGTGGAGACCTGAAAATTGGCATGGAGGTAAAATTTGGTGTATAAAATTGAAGGCACCAATCATTTTGTCATTTTCATTATCCATTTGCTTAATATTCACCCTCAAATTTGACCATTTTAATAGATTTTTCACTGTACTGACAACAGATTTTCTCAAAAACCCTTAAACTCGACCCTCTGAATTTTTTTCAAAATTGATCGGATGAAGTTGAAAAATGGTGTGCATACTCCCATATGGTAGATGAACATGTCTGCAAAGTGGTTTGGCATAAAAAAGAACAAATCCAAAGTTATGATTTTTCAAAATGAGCCACATAAGCAGATTTTTCAACTTTACTTCTGAGTGTTAAAATCAACTTTTTGAATATGGGAACCTAAAATTTGCATGAAATTTTAGGCTCCAGCAGGCTCCCTGGAACTAACTGTATGGAATGATCATGATCCCTCTTAGGAGGAAGTCCTTTAGGCATATCTCCAAAAACAACTAAGTGACGATCAATTATAGCTTGCAAATCTAGATGAGTAGGAGCATTCGATTGAAAGACTTATAATGAACATAGCTAGGCCACAAATCCATCCACTGCTTTCTTAAGAAACTTTTGCATTTGATGAGATCTTACCATTTGTGGGAATCTTTCCTTCAACCCCTTTAGCTCTACTACCCTTCCTTCTGATTGAAATCTCATGAATATTTCTTGGAATTTCATCTCAATCGTTCCTAATGTAGTGAGCCATTGTACTCCCAAAACAATATTTTTGCACCCATGGATATCACATACGTTGGGGTATCAAGTTGATAATCTCCCATGGATAACTTAATGCTATGACACTTCCCTAAACAACTAACTATACCACCATTTGCAATCAAAACCTAAATCTCTAGAGCTAGATATATAAAACAATTTAGATGAGTAGCTAAATTTTTGTAGATGAAATTGTGCGAACCCTTTTCCTAGTACCTGCAAAACAACATAAATAAACGAGTTAGACAAGGAATTACAAGCTAAAAGAAGGATTCCCCATGAAATCCATTTACAAATCAAACTAGGAATGTAAATAGTGAAGAACACAATGCAAATGCCAAAAACAAGGTTCAAATCCTAATTAGATGTGCAAACTCATGATCCCATGGGGGAATTGGTGCCAATTTGATGTGAAAATTGGCCCTTTCCCAATCCCTAAGATGCAAGCTGTGTTGATTGATGATGAAGAGTGACCCACTTTGATGAAAAATGAGAACTCCAAGCCAAATCTGCAAAAAGCCTAGCTAAGAATTCAAATGATGGATGCGAATGACTAAGTATTTTAGCATGGTAACTTTGCAATGTTTGTGGATGATCAAATGAAGATATGAGCCTTTCATTTATAGGATTTCAAGATGGATGAAAGCCCAAATTTGAGCAATGTGGGATTATTTTTCATCCAATGATATGGTGCCACTTGTCAAGCTATGAATGGATGATGGTTGTGCAAGATTTGGGGTTTGTGTCAATAAATGCCAATATTTGAAATTCAAATTTGTTGAAATGACATGTAAGAGGGAAGGAAAATGCAATAAATGCCACTTGGCTCAAGGCAAAGGACATGTAAGATGAATTTATTGCCTTGTTGGATGTACATGTTGACTTGGAATTTTTGAATTCAAATTGAAAGAATATTCCAAAAGATGCCATGTGAGGAAAATAGGGATTTAATAAATGAATTAAATCTATTTTCATGTGAAACTTGCATTATCTAGAGGATATGACATGAGATTAAATTAAATTAATCAAGGGTCAATTAATTTAACAAGAGATTAGATGATGTGACTTTTTTGACTTAGATTTATGAGTTTATTTAAATCAAATAAGAGAAGAATATGATGAGAGGCTAATTAAATAAAGATTTTGATTTATTTAATTAAAAGGGATGATGTTAGATTAAATCAAATAAGGTTTTAATTTATTTAATTTAATGGATAGACTTTAAAGACTTAATCAAATAAATTGATTATTTCATTAAATAGGGATAATTAGATGAGATGGGTTGATTTAATTAACAGAAGAAATTGACTTAATCAGATAAAGTGATTTATTTAATTAAGAGATAAATATTAATGAATTTAATCAGATAGGGGAATTTGATTAAATGGTTAGACTGAGGGATGATTTAGGAGGAAACGATGTTAGTAAGTTAGGATCAAATGCACGATGTCAATCAGTATATTTTACGTGTCTTCAAAAATTATGAGTACTACCTGAGTCGATCAACATGGTTACCTTCTACTTCTTTAAGAACCCCACCACCTTGAGAGTTTGTGGAGCACTAAAACCTGAGAGTGCACGACAAGAAATGATTGGTTGAGAATGATGTGATTCCTCATTTGACTCCCTTTCATCCTCTAGTATGGGTTCCTCCTCTTCTTCCTCACTTGGACCTTCAATATAGAACAATTTCTTTTCACTGCATTTATGTCCTCAACTACATTTGCTATCATAATTGAAACAAAACCCTTTTTCTCTTTTCTCCTCAATTTTTTGTGGAGTCAACCTAGTAGGTTTTGTTGAATATCCTTTCTCTCTTGTCACATTAGCCCCTTGCTTCTTAGGAATCAAATAATTCTCCTCTACCCTGCATGCTAAGATAAAAGACTCATTTATGGAGCTAGGGCTAAACATGTGTACCTCATGTTGAATGTGATCCTTGAGACCCCCCAAGAAGAAATCATTCAAGTTTTCCTCTATAATTGTATCCACTCTTAAGGATAGATTTTAGAATTGCTAAATATAATCCTTAATTGATCCTATTTGTTGAAGTTTAGCCAGTTGGTTGAAGAAGTTATTTGTCACGCTATTGCTATATTGTGCTTGGAGTAACTCCATAAAAATTGACCATGAGACAGTGAGCCCCTTTTTCCTTCGATGAGTGCAAATCCAATGATACCAAATGAATTGATCTGGTTCTAGATATAGGGAAGCCATCACGACCTTTTGTCCATTTGGGATTTGGTGTACTTCAAAAAAATTCTCCATTTGGTTTATCCATGTTAAAGGATCCTTACCATAGAACTTGCGCATATCCACCTTTGGAAATAAATTCCTAGACCCATAGGAGTACTAAATCTTGTGTTAATGGTAGCTGACCTAGAATTTTCACCTTGGTCACTTGAGAACTCCTTTCTTGGTTCAACCATGTAGGTGCTTAACATGTTTCATATGTTTGATATATCTCCTCTTGGGTCACACATATCCATCTTAATTCAGGAAATGTCTTGCTTGAAATTATTGATTTCCTTATTAGGAGTAATATCCTCTATTGTTACCCCATCCTTATCAGGAGTCTTCCCCGAAGTGACAACATTATTTCTGCCCCTTGTAGCAGGCCCTATCATGATGGGAACCACTAATTTTGAAATAAATCACAAAAATGAAACTTATATTCTCTGAAATTTTTATTGTAGCTTACTAGGGCCAAAATAACTCTCACCTAGAAAAATCTCCAAGAAATAAGTAGACTTGCAATGTGGAGAGTGATAATTGTGAAAATTTTAATTTTCCAATAACTTTCTTATTTCTACTCCAATTACTCCAATTTTTTTACTATAATCTAATTTAGTATTTATTTAAACACCCAATACTAATGTAATCTAATGTAATCCAATTACTTCAATTGCTCGACATTTTAATTGTGCTGCTATTTTCCTTTTTTGCGCCCCAACGGTTCGATTTGGCGCCGCAGTAGTGCAATTTGGAGTTTAGAAACTCCACCGCTGAGCTCAGGCTCAGTAGTCCGATTTGATAAAAGTGTGACGCGGCGGCACCCTTTTCACAAAAATTGTGATGCTAGGGATAAAGTGCACAGCGGCGGCTCTATTTAGCCCGATTTAGGGTCTAGCGTCAGAGTTTGAGGAAACTCAAACTACGACGCCTTCACAAACTATGCCGCTGGATGCAAGTTTAGAGCGTTAGGCCAAGATTTTTCCAAAAATTTTAACATGCTGACTTTCCTTGATGCAGGATGGACCGAGAGAGCTCTACTCTCGGGAGCACCGGTCGTGGGATTTAGTGAACGTCCTATGGGACCTGAGTGATAGAGACCAGGACTAACTAGGAGCTATTGGCCTATGGCATATTGCATACACAGTGCCCGTGTGCACACACCTTGGGATGCTATCAGCACTGGCCGAGAGGTGGCACATCAAGACATTGTTGTTTCATCTTCCCACTGGCAAGGTGACCATCACCCTAGAGGACATCTGACGCATTTTATGATTGCCCATTCATGGCCGCCAGGTGATCTATGACATGGAGGAGGGATGCAAGTGTTGTATTAGAGTCCTCCCTATGCGTGACATTATTTATTGCGAGGGTCAGATCGAGTTGGAGAGGTACAGAGTTATAGCACCTCCCTTCCGCTGGGTGATCACAGCGATCATTTTAGGTTTGGTTGCCCCTGATCGACGAGGGTGGTATTTCATTCCGGGTTAGGGATACTGCTAGGAGAGGATGGTATGAGACAAGCCAGTTTGGTTTGCATGGGGACCCATCCTGTTGGCTTCACTCTACAGGGATCTCCATGAGTATGTTTACATGGATGACAGATCACTAGGAACTGGAGTGACTCTTCTTCACATTTAGGCGTGGGAGAACATTTATGTGCTACATCCACAAGTTCCAGTTCTAATGGGGGCAAAGGATTCCCTCATGGAATTATACAGAGGCAGTGTGTCCTTCACACACACCAGCGAGCATGGGATCCCCTACTGGAGGCAGGTCCTAGACGAGATGCTTGTGTTTACTTGGTGTCCATACCTTGGTCAGCCCGGATGGGCCGATGATGCTACTCAGCTCTTCTACTACCGGCAGGATCGATACATGCAGGTCCGGGAGCATACGATGATTGAGAGATACCTTCCCGGGCACGTACAACATTAGTTTGGAGAGCCACATGATTGGTTGGATGATGACTATGTGGTCGTCTTTGCACGGAGCATGACACAGATAGCATGGGGGCCAGGTCTTCCTACCGCAGAGGAGATTGACAGCTTTCGGCAGTTGGTAGCCTGACCATGGGCCTATGACCAGGGCTTGGCAGACCCAGGGACCACATAGGCCTATAGAGATTGGTTCAGACCTCCTCTTCGGTTGACTATTCCAGGGGAGGATCCAAAGGTACACAAGGTTAGAGGCAGGGGGAGGATGAGGACGAGGGCGAGGACTGAGGATCGAGATCCGACAGGATCCACCATTAGTGCCCCCAGTTCCACCAGGTCAGGGAGATGTCCCTATGCAGGACCAGCAGCAGGATCCACCGGTCCCACCACTATGAGCCGAGGGTGAGGACCAAGTTCGCGTGCAGCCACGGGCACAACCAGCGGGGTAGGAAGACGCACAGGATGCCTTGATTTTACAGCTGCAGGCCAAGGTCCAGACAGTGACAGTGGAGAGGGACCAGGCTAGAGCTGAGAGAGATCAGCTCAGAGCATAGAGGGATCAGGCTGTGCAGCAGAGGTAGGCTGTAGAGCTACAGACAGCTACAGAGCTAGGCTGCAGATAGCAGATTGAGAGCATGACACCCGCCTCGTCTCAGGGTACAGTGCCGATGCGATCCTACAGGGATGCCATCTAAGAGATAGAGTACTATCGTCGGGCCTACCATGACACCGTGCCCAGACCAAATTGGGTTCTAGAGTACTCAGAGCAGGCTAGCTAGAGACCAGCAGAGGGCCACGGTGAAAGAGGTGAGGGCAGGATTCATGGAGATCGACCATGATCCAGATGATACACATTTTTTGTGCCTTATGGGCTCATTTTTCATAGCCCAATGGGTGTTTTGTACTGATTGACATACATATACAATGATCTGGTTTTTTTTTTTTTTATACTATCACAAATGATATGATATATATGAGCCGATTTTGATGTGATGAAATGCGTACCTTTATATATGCATTTATGCTTTATTTCTATATGTTATGGATGCCTTTATTTCTAATGATGTTTATGCAATGATTATGACCTATGATATGATGTGAAATGATGTTAACTATATGATGATTTATTTTATGCAAATGTGATATGTGAAATGATTTGATTTATGGTATATGATGTGCAGAAAATTATTATATATGAGATGGTTTATGGATGGATGTGATAGGATGTGATGGTCGTGATATGATGCTAATGAAATGGTGTTAATGCATAATGAGATGATTTTTATGAGATGCTTTAGAATAACAAATGTTATTATCCTAGATGATGATGTATGTGATGCAATGATATGTCTAATGAATTAAATGCTTATATGCCTATTGCTTATGATTATGCAATAAATGATTATGAAATGATTATGTAGATGCTTATGTGATGATTTAAATGGTAATGTGAAATGGTTATGTAAATGAAATGTTTATGCAATGATTGATATAATGCCATGAGATGCAATGTAGTGAGTGAAATGCAATGACATGGATGCGACTATCTATGAAGGGAGTTTATGATAAACTTTTTATGATGATTGAAATGTGATGCGTTTGTTTCCTATATGATATGCTTATGCCATATGCTAATGATTTGTGAATGCAGGATTGATGGAGATGATGGTGATGATGATCAACTGTCATAGTACCTTGTTAGTGTGATTAGTAAGAAGAGAAGAAGTCAATTCAACAAGACACAAGATGACACAAATGCAAATGATAATGATGATGATGATGATTGCTTGCCGAGGAATTCGGATTTTCAAAGGGCCAAGTTTTCTTATGTTTGATAACACACGTGGTACGATGCATCAAGGTATAGACAACCAGGATGGCACGGTACTTGGTGTGATGGACTTTGACTCGATAATCAGATAGGAGTATTCTTGTTCACACCTAACATATGAAAAACCTTGCTAAGATGTACTTTAGAAGTTTCAAACACCTCAGACCAACACACGGAAGGGTAAACCTATCCTTGTAATAGTCAACAAGTTTCCCTAGACCTCTTCCCTACATACCTAACAAAGCAAGTATTCGCCGAGGTTATATTACAAGAGCGTCCAACAAGCACAACAGACAAAAGATAACGATCATTGCCCCATTCCTATTTCTCTAAATCCTCTATTTTTGGGATATCATCGAGATGTCATTGGAATGAGCACAAATAAGATAATTCAAAAAGATAAAGACCAAGTAGACAAACAAAATAATGCTCTTCAATACTGCTAATGGAAAGAGGATGTGTTTTCTAAGATGATAAGCGAAACTTATTGCCAAAAGATAATGCCCATTGTAGGAAGGATTCATCCTAGGACATGTTAGTGGATGGTGAAACGTCATTTCGTTTATAAGGGATGATTGATATGGGACAAATTCAGATGATGTGTTATTGATACAAAGAGATGACCAATTTGCTTACGCACTAACTTAGACTTAAGACTTGACGTTTTGGAGTTCTACTTGTAATCTGCTAGACTTGTTTCTGATTATTTTACCAAAGGTTGATGATGACGATCAGTTTATTATGGATGGTGCTTATTGCGGGTGCAAGCGAAATGAGGTGGATGGGATTTTTCAAATATTTGGATGTTTTTGACGTTTTCAAATGTTTTGAGGCTGTTTTTGGTATTTTTTCAAGATTTTCAAGTGTTTTGATTTTTGGTTTATTAAATGTTTTGAGATTTTCCAAGGTTTGACCAAGAGACTAACCTAAAGACCTATCCTAGGGGTCTCGAGGGCTAGTCAATAGATGAGCCTTGCCTACGTTATATACATAGAGATCACATAGTTCGACTGACGACTTGACCGATTTACATATGACGATGTACATGATGAGATGTTAGTTTATTATGATGGACTCCTATAGGACTAACCTAGATGTCTCGGGGGATGATCAAAGATCAACCTTGCCTACGTTCAAGCTCAGAGACGACGTAGTTCGACCAGATGACCTTGTTTTTGGCTTTTTGAATGACTTTTTGACCTGTTTTTGGATTTTGATATGTTTTGAACGTTTTTGGATTTTATGATATTTTGATGCTTTTGGATGTTTTGATTTTCTGATGTTTTTGGATTTTTTGATTTGAGGATTTTAAGATCATACATGAATCCGATCCGATGAGAATGTGCCCCCAGCGTGATGCAATAGACTACTCCGATCAAGGTAGGACAAACTAACCTTGAGGATGGGCCAAGTAGTACTATGAGGGATCATGATACGAACACAGGACCAAGCTATGGTGCGGATGCGAGTGGATGAGTGATGGATGGAGATATGGATGTGATGGATGATGGAGGGATGATGTCGAACAAGCCATAAAGATCCTGGTGGATGGAAAGTGCTTATTTACACAAGGTGCTTGTTTTCCAAGTTTTCACCAAGGTACTTGCCCAAAGTGCCACCAACGTGGTTTTCACTAAAGGACAATTTTTTTTTATCCTTTTTCTGATTTTTTTGGATTTTTGATTTTTTTGATTTTTTTGTTGTCACCAAGATGCCTGTTTGCTAGGTTTTCGCCGAAGTAACCATTTTTTCAGGACTTTTTCTAATTTTTTAGATTTTTCGGTTCTATACCTTGAAATAATTAGGCATAAAACTTTTTGAGGTGGGAGTTATTCATTGGCTCCTACAGAGGTTCCCCTTCGGGTGTTGATAGCTGATATGCCCCTGATTTATAGCTTGTTGTGATGACAAAAGGTCCTAACCAATTAGGTTCGAACTTGCCTTTGCTGCTTGGGTTTGGAACATTTTTTTGATTTTCTTTTAAGACTAGTTCACTGACTTGGAAAGTCCTGCTTCTGATTTTTTTGTTGTAGCTCTATTTGAGTCTATTTTGATAGACTTGTAGATGATTCAAAGCGTCTATGTGTCTCTCATCCAGTAGCTCCAGCTCGTTTAATCTTGACACCCAGTAATCCTCATTAGTGATGAGGTTTTGCAATGATATTCTGAGGGATGGAAGCTCGATCTAAATGGGGAGTATGGCTTCTAATCCGTAGACCAAGGAGAATGGGCTGGTGCCAGCGGGTGTGTGGATGCTAGTTCGATAAGCCCAGAGGGCGAGATTAAGCTACAGATGCCAGTCACAACCTGCGTCATTGACTATTTTTTTGAGGATTTTGAGGATGGTTTTGTTTGTGGCTTTTTCTTGGTCGTTGCCTTGGGGGTAATACAGGGTGGAGAAGCGATGCTGGATTTTGAATTTCTCACACAAGTTGTGAACCTCCTGGTTCTTGAATGGTGTCCCATTATCTGAGATGATGCCTTGTGGGACATCGTAATGACAGATGAGATAGTTTAGGATGAATTTTGAGATCTGCTTTCCAGTGATATAGGTCATGGGTATGGCTTCCACCCACTTTGTGAAGTACTCAGTTGCAGTGATGATGAATTTATGGCCATTGGATGAGGTGGGTGTGATTTTTCCAATGAGATCGAGTCCCCACTGCGAAAAGGGCCATGGTGTAATGATGCGGTGAAGCTCTTGAGCTGGAGCATGGATGAGATCTCCATGCTGCTGACATTGTAAACATCTTTTAGCATGATCATATGCTTCTCTTTCCATTGTGGGCCAGTAATACCCCATCCTTAGTAGTTTCTTGGCAATGGTCATTCCACTCGAGTGTGAGCCACAAATACCGTTATGAACTTTGGTTAGAGCGGTTAATGCCTCCTCAACATTTAGACAACGCAGTAAGTTACCTTCTATGCTTCTATGGTATAAGGTATCACCTAAGATGACAAATCTGGATGCCTTTTTGACAAAGGTTCATTTTAGGTTTGATGGGAGGTCAGCAGGTGCGACTCCTATGGGAAGATATGTATAGATGTCATGATACCAAGGATCGCTTGGACCAATAATTTCACACACATATTCTGATTCCAGTACCTCGAATGTGGGGACGAGAAGCTGCTCAATCAGAAATTCATACTTTGGCATGTTATGAGGGATGTCTAATAGTGACCCAATTGTAGCCATGGCGTTAGCTGCTCTGTTGTCGGATCTTGGAATCTAATCGAATGTTATGTCAATGAAGGATTCCTTTAGAGTCCAATTTCTTGTATGGGGTGAGCTTGTCATCCTTAGTCTGATATTCATTATTGACCTAATTTATGATTAATTGAGAGTCTCTGTATACCCTGAGAGCTATGATATTCCATTGCACTGTTATCCTAAGGCCTATAGTCAAAGCCTCATATTCTGCTATGTTGTTAGTGCAAGGAAATTCCAATTTGTATGACTTCGGTATGCAATCCCCTTGTGGGGTGATGAAGAAGACACCAGCTCCTGATCCATGTTGTGTGTATGAACCATCAAAGTATAGTTTCTAGTGATCAGTTACGTTGATGTTAAAGATGGATTCATCTAGGAATTCTGAGACAAGAGGGTTCTTAGAATAAATGGGTGCTTCTGCTAGTTGATCTGCAATAACTTGACCCTTGATGGCTTTCCTCTCTACATACTCAATATCATACTCTAACAGTATCATTACCCATTTTTCAATTCTGCCTGTGAGCATTGCCTTTGATAGGAGATACTTAAGGGGATCAATTTTCACAATGAGCTTTATCTTGTGTGCCAACATGTAATGTCTAAATTTTTGGGATGCAAACACTACTGTTTAGCTCATGACCGACCATTGTCCTACTGATATAGTAGATGGCCCTCTCTATTCTATTTTCATCATGCTGAGGTAGGAGAGCTCCAAGGGATATTGCTGTTGCTAACACATATAAGATCAATGGCTTCTTTGGGATGGGTGGCATTAAAACTGGCAGTGTCAGTAGGTATTCCTTGATTTTGTTAAATGCCTCTTCGCACTTTGTATCCCATTTGTATGCTAACCCCTTGTGGAGTAGATGCGAATATGGATTATGCTTATCTGCTAGTTGTGCTATGAATCGTCTGATGGATTGGAGTATGCCTTGGAGGCTTCTCAGTTGTTTTAATGTCTTTGGTGCTTCCATCTCAAGGATTGCTTTCACTTTTTCCAGATCCACCTTGATACCCCTCATGGAGACTATGTATCCTAGCAATTTACCTGATTGTATGTCGAAGACACACTTCTTTAGGTTTAATTTGACTTTGTATTCCTCTAGTCTATCAAAGATAGCATTTAAGTTTGCTATATGATCGTCTTTTCCTTGACTTAGCTAGAATGTCATTGACATAGTCTTCGACTATTTTATGAATCATATCATGGAATATCAACGTCATGGCCCTTTGATAGGTTACTCCTGCATTCTTTAGGCTAAATGGCATCATGTTCTAGTAGTAGGTCCCCCATGGACAAGTAAAAGTTGTCTTATGTTGATCTTCTTTTGCTATCATGATCTGGTTATATCCTAAAAATTTGTCCATTAATGATAGCATCTAATGTCCTGCCATCATGTCTACTATCATGTCGATGTTGGGAAGTGGGAAATCATCCTTCGGACATGCCTTGTTTAAATCCCTAAAGTTTGTATAGATTCTGATGGCTCTGTCATGCTTTGAAATAGGTACCAAATTCGACACCCATTCTGGATAATCGATTGGTTGGATGAATCTTGCATCTAACAATTTTTTGAGCTCCATTTTGACCAATAGAGCAATTTGAGGATGCATTTTGCGAAGCTTTTGTTTGACCGGTTTTGCTTCTGGATACACAGCTAAGTGATGAACCACAGTCTCTGTATCAAGCCCTGGCATATTGGCATAACTCCATGCAAAGTTTATTTTCCTTTCTTTTAGGAATGCTACTAGGAGTTCCTGTTCATCTCATAATAGTGATTCTGCATAGAATGTGATATGCGAGGTCTCCTCTGTTCCTAAGTTGACAGGGTTGCATTTTTCGGCCAAGACTACTGACTTCTCTAGATGAATAGCTCTTAGAGGAAGATTGAATCCTTCATCCTTCATAGCTCTTGAGAGGTTTTACTATTTTCTTGTTAGAGAGTGCCACAATGTGGTTTTCACTCAAGGACTTGGATATGATTCTCAATTTCTCACTTTTGCAACTGAAGGATTCAATCGCTTCCCCGTAATAGGCATGTGTGTCTAACTCCATTATAAACCCTTCCTTGTGATCTCCATCTGGAATGTTATCCCTCAATCCCATGAATTCTAAGAGCGCCTCATCATTTTCGAACGTATTGAGAACTGGTGGTCCTCGTTGGTCATAGTCGATCAGTTGGGGATAGACTAAGTGGATCTCATAATTTTCATGATCGGATTCGAAAGATAAGGTACTAATCATGCAAAGGGTAGTATCCTCAAATAACCTAGGTGGATTGGTCAAGTGATCCTCGTCATCGCTACTAATATAGGGCTTAGTTATAAAGTTATGCATGTCTATCCCTATGGATATTGGTGAGTGCACTTGTGCTTGTACTGGCTGAGGAGAAATATTAACGGCTCTAACTAGAGGACTTTGGCCATGTATGGTTATTCTCAGAGGGGTACATCCAAGGCCAAGATTTGTTATAGGTCGTGTCTCAGGCATGATAGGTATTATGAGTCCATTGTCATTTTGTCCCAGTCTTTGGTTTCTGTCGTAGCCCATTGAAAGCATCATTTGCAGGCCCTTGCTTGTCTCATCCATTGGTAATTCAGGTGTCGGTCTTTCATCTCAATACAACATGTGAGATGGATCTGCTTCAATAACCTCTTGACCAAGATCTCCCCAGCTTGTGAATTCAGGATAATCTTCAGGATATGTTTGTGATGTGGAAGCTTGATTTTCTTGCGGACACCCTTGTGATCTAGGAGATTGCGGTAACTCTCCTATCACAAAAGCATTATTAGGGAGCCTATAGCTTCCACAACCATCCTCTTGGATGATGAGCTTGATGTCAGAGATGGTGGGGATGGCGGGAGTGGCAGGGTTGATGTACAGTGTGGATGGGCCCTCATCATTTTTTGGCACTTGGGGGATTTTGTAACATTTGGCTTCAAGATTCTTGCAGTATGAGAAAGGTTTGAGATCTCTGTGGACAGTAACCTCTTATCCATTATGTGTGAATTTCACACATTGGTGGAAGGTTGATGCTATGACTTTCATCCCATGGATCCATGGGCATCCTAGGAGGATATTGTATGGAAAATCAAGGTCCAAGACCTGACAAGTGGTTTCCATGAGCGTCGGCCCTACTTGAATAGGGAGTTTGATTGTGCCCTGACACACTCTTTCTTGGTCATCGTATGCTCTTATTGTGATGCCTTTCCGTTTGTCAATGGAATCTTCTGATATTTTTAACTGCTTGATGAGGCTAAGAGAACAGATGTTCAAACTTGCACCTCCATCCACCAAGACCCTTTTGATTTTGCTTTTATGAACTATGGCTTCCAAATGAAGTGCACAATTATGAGATGGTTGGGCAGGAAAATCTTGGTCAGAAAATGTAAGGATATTAGGTGTTATGTTATTTCTGACCATAGCTTGGAATTGCTCCGCATCGAGATATGCGGGGATGGTGGATGAGGCTAATGCTTCTTCAAGGATCTTTTTATGGGATGATGATATTTTTAACAACTCCATGATAGAGATGTGTGCTGGTGTTCTTTTGAGTTGGTCTACGACACTATAGCCATTGGATCTAGATGAAGGGACCCTATTTGGTTGAGATGATCCTGCGATAGTGATTTTTCCGCCTCTTGTGGTGACTCCACAATCTTTGGCATGGGTGCCCTTGATGGTGATGACCATGCAATCTTCATTTAGGGAGGCAACAACTATTTCGTACACATGATTTACACTGCTTTTTCCTTTATCCTTGTTATTCCCTTTGTTGCCATGATTCGGCATCAGATTTGTGTAGATTTTAAGGTCCTGATTTCCTGTAGGTGGTTCCATGTTTATGATTCTTTTGTCGATGAGATCTTGGATAATGTTTCTGAGTCTCATGCAACTATTTGTGGTGTGGCCTTTAATTTTGTGGAATTCACACAATTGATTCTCATTGTACCAAGGAGGTTTGACAGCGGGTTCTTGGTAATTCTCGAATGTTGGTGCTTTGATGAGCTTTTCTTCGATCAACCTTTTCATGATGTCCTCAAGTGGTTCCCCCAACATGGTGTATTTTCATTTAGGATATGTTTTGCATTGAGGTGGGCCCCTTTGGTCATTGAGATTATTGATGGTGGGATTGTTGTTGGGTTGATGCGTTGTGTGATGAGTGTTTTGATTTGGTGTTTGGATTTGTTGTGTGGGTGTGTTTTGGCATGGACCACTAATGACCACCTTGGCATCTACAACACCATCATTAGTGATGTTTTTGTTCCTTTCCCATGTGTGAGGTTTATCATTATAGTTGGATGATGGGCGATTGTTTTGATGTTGATTCCATGGGCTGAGTCACAAGGGCTCTTTTGATGCTACGTGCCTTGGAGATCAATTGTTCATATGTGGTGATACCCTGAACCTTGAGATGAAATGCCAAGTGGCTTTCAAGGTTGGCGATGATTGTGAAAACTTGTTGTTCTTTTGGCATGGTCCACTTGCTTCGATTGGCCTTGGATCGCCATCGTTGAAGGAATGAAGCGAAAGATTCATTCTTTCCTTATTTTACAGCTGAGAGTTCTTCGAGACTAACATCCATTGCAATGTTACCTGCATAGTTCTTAATGAATGCGTCTATAATCTCTTGGAATGTTCTAATGCCTGAAGGTAAGCGAGAGAACCATTCAATAGCGGGACCTACCAAGCTTCTAGGAAATAGTCGCATCAGATAAGTATCATCATATGCGACCTCCATGCAATGAACCTGGAATTCCCTGATGTGATCTTCAGGGTTTCCTGTCCCTCGATATTTGTCAAATTTAGGGATTTCAAATCCCTTAGGGAATGGTTTCATTTCTAAGCTCCTATCAAATGGATAGGGACATAAGTTGCTTGGTGTTTTGGTCATTCCCCCTAATTGAAGGTTGAGCACCTGTTGCGAGAGCAACCTGAGTTGTGTCGTCACATCATCCTGCGGATTAGGGGGTGGGATTAAGGTGTTTTGGGGTATTGCAATCATGGTTTGGATGGGTGGTTTGGTCAGTGTGTTCTTCGCTGGTATGTGTATATTCTACCGAGTGAGGTAGGCTTCCACCTACTTTTGTATGAACAATGTTTGTTGTTGTTCTTGTTGTTGCGCTTGTTTTTCCAACAATGCTTGTTGTTGTGCTTGTTGTTGTTCCCACAACGCTTGTTGTTGGGCTGCCAGTTCTGCTGCTTCTTGTTGTTCTTGATATTGCTTTAATGCTTGTTGGTACACTTGCAATTGTGCTACTTGTACAAGAAGTTGTGCTTGTGCTTGCGCTTGCTATGTTTGATATTGAGCTTGTGCTTGAGCTTACGCTTGCACTTGTGCAACTTGCTGCAATAGAAGTTGTGCTTGAGCAGCCCTTTGTGCTTGCAATGCTTGTGCGGCTTGGGCAGCTTGAGCGGCTTCTTGTTGTTGTTGTTGTTGCAATAATGCTTGGGCTTGTTGCGCTTGTAATGCGGCTTGTGCAACTTGGGCAGCTTGAGCAACTTGTGCAACTTGAGCAGCTTGTTGTATGGCTTTTTGTTTTTTGACTTGTTGGTATCCTCTTTGGAAGGATGCTTGCAATGTTGTGTCGTATTGGTTTGATGTGGTGAATGTTGGTGGTGGTGGTGGATTTGGAATGGCATTCGTGGTGGTGGTGAATGGTGATGTTGTGTTAATTATTTGATTAGTGGATGGTGGTGTTGGTGTGGTAAGTGGCATCATTGATGTGATTGGCCCTTGGGAGACCATGCTTTGTGATGATGTGGGGGTGTTTGATGATGTTGCTATTGCTTGTGTATTTGTCGTTTGTTGTTGCAATATTAATGACAAATTTTGGGCATTTGGTGTAATGCTTTGATTAATGGTTGGAACATTATTTTGATTGATGCTTGGTAGAGGGGGAAGCCCTAAACCAAGGAGTGGTATGGATGATAATGGTAGTGGTGCGATAGGTGGAAATGTAAGGGGTGTTAGTTGTTGTGTGGTGTTGAATATGCCCCCTGGTTTGAACATATCTCCCTCTTCTTGTGAATTTGTGAGAAGAGGTGTTTGTGGTGCTCCATGAAAAAATGTTGATGATGGGTCATAATGTAAGGTGAGAGGAACATTTTTGTGCAATGGATTTTGGGGGATGTTTTGTTCCAATGTGGTGTTTGCGTCCAAGTTTTGGTTATTAACAAGGGGATGTGATTGAAGAGCATTAAGAATGTGTTTCCCTTGTTAACGTTGGGTTGTGTTGGAGCAAATGATGTTGTGAGTTGCAGGATATTCTGCATGATGTTTTGAGATGGGGGTGTAGATGAAATGGGGATGGTGGATGAGATTGGTGGAAAAGATGTCTCTACTATGGTGCTTACATCAAAATCGGAAGGCAACTTGGCCCCTTGTTTTGCTAGTTCAAGCATGTACAACGAACGGTTAAGTCTCATCATGATGTTGATGATTCTATGGTTGTCTAGATTTTGGAGCATTTCCGTCATTTCTTTGCGAGACATTCCAAAAGTGAGGTCCTCTCCTTGGTTTTCTTCTTGCGGATTTTGTGATGATGAGAGGGTCAACGGATTACTTGATTTGGCGGGATTCATTTCTGCGTTTGTTTGGCTAAGATCGCTTGAAGCGGGTGTTTCTTTGTTGGCTTCCATACTCTTCTTGTATTGAGATCTAGTAAGAACCATAAAACAAGGATCAATCTTCGAGAATATGGGGATGAATCCCCTTTGATTCTTTGGATTGATATTTATCTTATGCCTCAAAGTAGAAATTTCTAGGATTCTTTTAGGATAAAAAAGTGATGATGATATGATGATGTTTTAAGGATGGATGTTATGGATGTTCTTGGCTTTTGATAAATCTTGAATGAGATACTAGGCTCTTAGGACTTTGGATTTTTGGTTTTTGATTTGTGATTTGATTTTGGATTTTGAGATTTTGTCCTTGATCTTGATTTTTATTTTCTTTTGATTTTGAACAAAAAGGCCCTAAGATTTTGGATGATGATCTAAGGGATAGCTTTGTTCAAAGGATGATGATTTGGATATGTGTGAGGATAAGGATGCATCTACCCACACCTAAACAAGATAAGTTCTTTACTAAGTATATGGAGAAGGATTCATCTACATACACTAAGCTAGGAAAGATGATTTTGATGACTTTGACTAAGTATATGTAAAAGGATGCATCTACACATGCCTAGCCAAAGGTGTTTTGATAAATGTTTTCAAGGAATTGGTCTCAATGATTTTGATGATTTTTTTATTTTTCCACAAAGCCTATCACTTCAAGGATGATTTCAAGGTTTTTCAAAAGGTGATTTGTGAAATGATGTTGTTTTGATGTTGTGGGGGATGGATGAAAAGATTTTGATATGTTTTGATCCCTAGGTATTGAAGAGCATGAAAATGCTTCCTAAAGACCTTTGTAACCAAGTATTGATTTCATTTGAACATTCATTTCAATGATTATTGCTTTGAGAGTTGTGAGTCTTCAACACATATGCAAGTTCATTTTGCTTAGCTTTGTTTAATGTCTTTATTTTACCAAAAACACTCTCTTTGATTAAAGTTTCAAACTAAGATGTCCAATGTCTTAATTTCTTCAAATCCCACAAGATATGTTATGTGGAAATTCAATGAACTTAAGGCAAGGGTTTTCCTATTGTTTACTCAAGGAGACAAATTGAGATGTAATCCAATGTTTAGAAACCTCTAAGGACATGAGTCCCAAGGGAAAGAAATAACATATGGATTGAGACAATGGTATTTGTCTCCAAAAGGGTTTGAAATTTGGATGATGTTAGGTGTTTGTTTTTGAGATGTTTTCGATCAAGCAATGTATTTTCAAACTGACTCGCAAGCAATGCAACATCCTAGCTTAATGGGTACATTTTTCTTGGTGGGCTTGCCTAATTCCCTTCGTAGAAGAGATGATTTTACATGCAACCAAGGAAAAAATATAAAGGTATGTTAAGAATGAAGTCTTAACCTCTATATTTCAACTAAGATCAGACATGGAAAGTAACTTCTTGGAATCTAAGTTCCAATGCACCACTTTGATAAACTCGCTCAATGGATCAACAGGCCACTACAAACAAGGGTTTTATTTCAGAATTTTTGTTTGTAGGAGTTGACCCAACGTGGCAAGAGTCCCCTTTCAGATCCATCTTGTCGAAGTCAACTGCGTGATATTGGCGTTTCGTCCAATATCCACATTTATATCCCGGCTGGAAATACTCTCGGGTTCAGAGTGTTACTGGTTGAGTCATTCCCTTGGGTGATCAATTTTTCCCACAAGGCAGGCCCTCTATGATAACAAAAGAGAATGAAGAACAAAATTTGTAACTCGATCAATCTTTGATAGCAATAAAGAGAGAGAATGTACGCGAAAATTCCCCCACTCACACTCGCACAAGATTTTTTTCAATTTTAAGCCCAAATTGAAGTGTGGAGGTGATTGCTTTGTCTTATCCCAAAGTCATGAAAAAGGCCTTTTGATTCTCAAGATCGCTATAAAGCGCGAGAGAAGTGCATACATCCTTTTTTGATGACTTTAGTCTAAGTAAGCCCTCATGAAAACAAAGCTACACTTGTTCTTTTGAAAGCCTCAAAGCAATATGTGACTTCATTTTAAAGCACCAAAACACAAGTGAAAGAAATTTGTTCAATTTGTTAATCCCATAAATGAAATCTAGTAAGTTGTTGATCCTATTGTTCATTTTAACCTTTGCAAAAAGAAATTGAAAGATTCTTTTTAAGCCCAAATGAAAGCTAGTGTCCTAAGGATGAAAAGATGAAAAATTTCTTTAAAGAAGTGTTAATCAAACACTTAAGTGTTAAAAAACACTTTGATTGAAGAAAATATCATCACCATGCTCCTCCTTCCTTTGTTTTCAATTTCCAACCTACAAAGGAGAAATAGTTAGATTCTGGAAAAACACAGGAAATAAAAACCAGAAAACAGAAGGTAAATAAATCATAAATGAAAAATACATGCTAAAAAATTAAATTCTCCCTTTTTTATCTCCTAGCGTCGCAACTCATGAAGGCGTAGCTATTTTTCTCTCCCAGCGGTGCTCTTACAGCGCCGCTTACCAGTCAGTGGCACTTTGTGTCGGGACAAAGAGCATGATTGCATCACTATTTCGCCTAGCATCGAATTTTTCCACAGCGTCGCTCTTTTCAAAATTTTCAAAGAAACCTGCAAGTCAACGAATCCAGCGGCGGAGTTAAAAATTTGAATGCTTTTGGCGGGATGAGTCCAGCGGCAGAGTATGGCGACGCTGACGAGCCCGCAGCGCTAAAATAGTGATGTTGACGAGCCCGCGGTGCTAAAACAATGACGCTGACGAGCCCACACTAGAATTTCCTGTGTGTGAAGAAAAATGCAAAAATTTCAAAGAAAATTTTGAATTAATGATATCCAGCCCTCCTTCTAGCGCCAAATGTGCAAACCCTTTTCCTAGTACCTGAAAAACAACACGAATAAACGAGTTAGACAAGGAATTACAAGCTAAAAGAAGGATTCCCCATGAAATCCATTTACAAATCAAACTAGGAATGAAAATAGTGAAGAACACAATGCAAATGCCAAAAACAAGGTTCAAATCCTAATTAGATGTGCAAACTCATGATCCCATGGGGGAATTGGTGCCAATTTGATGTGAAAATTGGCCCTTTCCAAATCCCTAAGATGCTAGCTTTGTTGATTGATGATGAAGAGTGATCCACTTTGATGAAAGATGAGAACTCCAAGCCAAATCTGCAAAAAGCCTAGCTAAGAATTCAAATGATGGATGAGAATGACTAAGTATTTTAGCATGGTAACTTTGCAATGTTTGTGGATGATCAAATGAAGATATGAGCCTTTCATTTATAGGATTTCAAGATGGATGAAAGCCCAAATTTGAGCAATGTGGGACTAACTTTCATCCAATGATATGGTGCCACTTGTCAAGCTATGAATGGATGATGGTTGTGCAAGATTTGGGGTTTGTGCCAATAAATGCCAATATTTGAAATTCAAATTTGTTGAAATTACATGTAAGAGGGAAGGAAAATTGCAATAAATGCCACTTGGCTCAAGGCAAAGGACATGTAAGATGAATTTATTGCCTTGTTGGATGTACATGTTGACTTGGAATTTTTGAGTTCAAATTGAAAGAATATTCCAAAAGATGCCATGTTAGGAAAATAGGGATTTAATAAATAAATTAAATCTATTTTCATGTGAAACTTGCATTATCTAGAGGATGTGACATGAGATTAGATTAAATTAATCAAGGGTCAATTAATTTAATAGGAGATTAGATGATGCGAGTTTTTTGAATTAGATTTATGGGTTTATTTAAATCAAATAAGAGAAGAATATGATGAGAGGCTAATTAAATAAATATTTTGATTTATCTAATTAAAAGGGATGATGTTAGATTAAATCAAATAAGGTTTTAATTTATTTAATTTAATGGATAGACTTTAGAGACTTAATCAAATAAATTGATTATTTAATTAAATAGGGATAATTAGATCAGATGGGTTGATTTAATTAATAGAAGGAATTGACTTAATCAGATAAAGTGATTTATTTAATTAAGAGATGAATATTGATGAATTTAATCAGATAGGGGAATTTGATTAAATGGTTAGACTGAGGGATGATTTAGGAGGAAACGATGTTAGTAAGTCAGGATCGAATGCACGATATCAATCAGTATATTTTACGTGTCTACATAAATTATGAGTACTACTTGAGTCGATCAACACGATTCCCTTCTACTTCTTTAAGAACCCCACCACCTTGAGAGTTTGTGGAGCACTAAAACCTGAGAGTGCATGAAAATAAATGATTGGTTGAGAATGATGTGATTCCTCATTTGACTCCGTTTCATCCTCTAGTATGGGTTCCTCCTCTTCTTCCTCACTTGAACCTTCAATATAGAACAATTTCTTTTCATTGCATTTATGTCCTCAACTACATTTGCTATCATAATTGAAACAAAACCCTTTTTCTCTTTTCTCCTCAATTTTTTGTGGAGTCAACCTAGTAGGTTTTGTTGAATATCCTTTCTCTCTTGTCACATTAGCCCCTTGCTTCTTAGGAATCAAATAATTCTCCTCTACCCTGCATGCTAAGATAAAAGAATCATTTATGGAGCTAGGGCTAAACATGTGTACCTCATGTTTAATGTGATCCTTGAGACCCCCCAAGAATAAATCATTCAAGTTTTCCTCTATAATTGTATCCACTCTTAAGAATAGATTTTGGAATTGTTGAATATAATCCTTAATTGATCCTATTTGTTGAAGTTTAGCCAACTGGTTGAAGAAGTTATTTGTCACGCTATTTCTATATTGTGCTTGGAGTAACTCCATAAAAATTGACCATGAGACAGTGAGCCCCTTTTTCCTTCGATGAGTGCAAATCCAATGATGCCAAATGAATTGATCTGGTTCTAGATATAGGGAAGCCATCGTGACCTTTTGTCCATTTGGGATTTGGTGTACTTCAAAAAAATTCTCCATTTGGTTTATCCATGTTAAAGGATCCTTACCATAGAACTTGCGCATATCCACCTTTGGAAATAAATTCCTAGACCCATAGGAGTACTAAAGCTTGTGTTAATGGTAGCTGACCTAGAATTTTCACCTTGGTCACTTGAGAACTCCTTTCTTGGTTCAACCATGTAGATGCTTAACATGTTTCATATGTTTGATATAGCTCCTCTTAGGTCACACATATCCATCTTAATTGTGGAAATTTCCTGCTTGAAATTATTGATTTCCTCGTTAGGAGTAATATCCTCTATTTTTACCCCATCCTTATCAGGAGTCTTCCCCAGAGTGAACATTATTTTTGCCCCTTGTAGCAGGCCCTGTCATGATGGGAACCACTAATTTTGAAATAAATCACAAAAATGAAACTTATATTCTTTGAAATTTTTATTGTAGCTTACTAGGGCCAAAATAACTCTCACCTAGAAAAATATCCAAGAAATAAGTAGACTTGCAATGTGGAGAGTGATAATTGTGAAAATTTTAATTTTCCAATAACTTTCTTATTTCTACTCCAATTACTCCAATTTTTTTATTGTAATCTAATTTAGTATTTATTTAAATACCCAATAAAAATTAGACTCCAATTCTACAAGATGTGCGAGATATGTAGAAACCCTAATTCTGCAATAATTTGCTTAATTTTGCTCCAATTCTTCTGAAATATGGACTGTAGCTTCTTTAATTTGTTCTTCAAAAACCATTTAAAAAAAATCATCAAAATCTAAAAGATATGCTCTTCCCAAAATTGCCTCCAAAATTGAGAAAAAACCTTGCCTCTACGGTGTCAAGATCATGCTCTGATACTTCTTGTTATGAAATAACTTGCACTATAGAAGAATATGATATGAAATATTATGCAAATACTTGATAATAACTAAGAATAACATGCCACTTCAAGGGGTAAAACCTCCAAATATCTCTAATGAGAACACACTTCACAACCTCCTATATATACCTATTTATGCCTAGGATATCACCTAGGCCGACTTAGACACACCTATATAAGTCTTTGGCTGACCTAAAAAACTAAATAACAATGTACTAATGATAATATGACTTAATAGAGAGTTAATATAGCCACAAGCCGACTATTCATAACCCGATGTACACTAATATGAAGGGCATAGCACATAATGTATATCGGTGGAGTTGGGGAGCATTGGGGTGATGTTATCTGGCGTCCCACCAATAGACCTAAGGAAAGTTGTTAATTGGTGGAGAAGGTGGTTATCAGTGGAATAAGAATCACAATCTCACTGATACAATGATAATGATTATTCTAACCGATGTGACATCCTAAGGCATCATCGAGATATTTAAAATTAATGTTCTCCCTCGATGACAAGACTAAAACAGGTGGTGCATTTAGGGAGCTCTAAAATGGTGTACTTGCAAGTTTTAATTCTTGAAGTGAATGAGAGAAGTGTGCAGAGTCAGGTGGCGGTAATAACTGGCATATGTCAAGCATTTATGGAAAGGAATGTGAATGAAGTTATTAAATTATTTCATTATATTCTCAAGGAATTACTTACTCAATGTTCCTCTATTGTGGTGAAAATAGGTGTGAAAACGATGTATAGGACATGGTGGCTCTATCGCTGCAAAGGTGATGGAGGTTTGTTTCACGCTTAAAACGAAGAAACAACTCTCACACTTTTATAGAGAAACATTGGTAGAGAGACTGATGAGGTGTTTCCTATACAATGATGAACGATTAGTGCAGTTAGTGCAACTAATTTTGGGAAGAGGATTCGGCTAGCTCACACACATGTACAAAACTAATTTGGACATTTATTCGCTCATAATTCCTTGGGGCTTAGATTTGGGAGAGCTGATTTGAAGTTGTGAAAAAGGTGATGAAGGCACTAGTGCATAAGGATTATCAGAACAACATGGACTCACTGTTTGAATGGACGATTCTAGGAGTTGGGATGGATATCGATGAGGGAATTGAAAGTAAAGAGGATGAAGAAACATTCAAATGTGTACCCTTTGTGAAATGGCTAGAAGGAAAAGGTAAAGCTAGATGGAGAGATGGAGTAGTACACAGGTGGGAGGTTATGAGATTGATTGTGGAATTAATAGAGGTTGAGGCAGTGGTAAAGAAGGAAAAGGCTAAAACGAAGTAGTTGAAGTTGGAGTTGCTAGAGAAGTTGGAGTAGCGACCTCAGAGGAAGAGGAAGAAGAACGGGACCTCTATGGAAACTATGGTGAGTAGCTTGTCTACAGCTCTACAGTTAGCATAATGCTCTGCCATGAATTTGAGTTTTTTGGCTATCTGTAGTTAGTTTTTGGGGGTTTTACAAAACTATGGGCAATGCAAAGGAGTTTTTGGTTTGGAGGGTAGTTAGCAATTATTCGTAAAAGACGGTAAATGTAATTTTTAGTGAAAATTTTGATTATGAAATAGTTGTTAAGGATTGGCAATAAAGTCACTACAGATAAACTATAAATTTTGAAAACAATGAATATATAAACTCTCTGGCCATACAACTATAATCTCAAAAATGATTGTAAATAAGGAAATTAATAGTTTGAATGTAAGTAATCTATGTCAATTGTAAAACATTAATATCCTCCAGTTGTCACCTAAACCTGATTTAATAAGTAATAAGCACTTATTGGTAATCATGCCTGCCCACCAAAGTGGCTCATATAGGTAAGAATAACCTCCCACTCCTGCAATAATTTTTTTATGGTCACTATTAGTATGTAAAAATAAATTTGGAAAGAATAGAGTTGCAAAGATAGAATAGAATGAAGACTCTAAATAAGCTACTTTCACATTGTAGCTTTCTAACAATCCAACATGACACTGAAGCTTAGTGTTTGATTTTTGTTCAACACAAAAACAAGAACTGAGCCATGGGATAGAACACTAAAATCAATTTGTTTTTTAAAATAAATTAGTATACTCAAATGTGCAGTGCAGGTGGAAAATTTCTAAATTTTGAAGTTCAATATTGAAATTTTATTTAAAATTTAAATATAAATTTCCTTAGTTGATGAAAAGTAACTAGTAGATAAAGCTAACTATTTCAAGGTATTCACTATCATGTTTACACATTCCCTCAATATCTACTAAACCAATAAATCTTGCGTAGATTGTATATATTTCTAATTTGAAGATCATATTTGCAGTCATGGAGAGTTACATGAGGTATAGATCAGGTCTCTAGCTGAGATATAATTGGTGCAAATATAAGGTCTTAAGTTGTATTGCCCAATAATCTTCATTCCAATCTTTAAATGACAAAAGATTGAGGCTTATCCATTGTTGTTCTCAAATTCTCAATCAAACCATCTTAACCATATCATACTAAAAGTCTATTGTCAGGACCAAAAAATGTAAGTTTTGAGAGTCCCACTCAATCTCAAGGCCAAAAGAATAACATTTGGCTTAAAATAGGTACAGACCAAAATCTTCAAATAGTGCAGTGATATCTTCAATAAAACCCTAAGTACTTAAATCCTTCCATGGTTTTTTGTTGATGTAATTAAATTATCAAGATGATCTAAAAGGTCAAAGGGCCTTCATTTTTCTTGTAAGTTGTAAGCCCTAAAAACAAGTTAGTCAGTCATCAAGGTAAATACATGACTGGAACATGGGTGAGGTAACAGTCATCAAGGTGATTACATGACTGGAACAAGTGTGAGGTAACAAAAGGAACAAGTGTGAGGTAACAAAAGGCATTATACCTCTATCCTCATCACCCAAATCAAGATTTGAGGCAAGCAGAGGAATGTAGCCTACTCACTGCTTCTGCACAACAAACTTTAATCTATACTTTCTTTATAAATGTTCTAAAAAAGAATGTCATATGACCACCAAAATAATTTCAACTATCACAGTTATATGATTTGTCATCAACACCATCTCATCACAAAACCATCAGTTATAATTTAATCTGATTGAGGAAATACATACCTGGTACATCCTCTTCAATACAAGGAAGGTGAGCTCAGTCACTTGTTCAAGCCAACAAGTACTCCACAACCTCTCTCCTCCTAGCAAGTAACACCCCTTGAGTTCTCTCAATGGACCCTTCTTCCCATCAAGCTTCAATATGATGGAAAGTTTTTGATGCAAAGCAATTTGGCTTTGAACAAATCATCACAAAACAATTGATTCAAACAACCAATTGATTCACAAAACTCTTCCAAATCACTCCTTTGCAAAAACTCTTCAACTCATCTAGTAGGTTTGCAGACCCAGATTTTTTGACTTTATCTCACAATGAACCACTCAACAATCAATCAACAATTTTTAGATGGGAAAACTCTCATCTAACCTCTATAACTAAAAACCCTCACTTTACACTAGCTTGGGCTACCTAGGGTTGATTGAAAAATGACATTACCAACCTCTCACAACTTTTCCACTGCCTCCAACACTCTTCATTATGCTTGCACATGCTTACAATATGAATTGGTCAATCATGACCTTATTAATGACTTCTAGACTCAAAACTCAAACTAACCTAAGACCTCCATGAATCAACATTTCACAAATACCTTGGTGCTCCTGCACCAGTTTTCAAATGTTTAATTGAAGAAGAAATAGAGCTATTCAAATATACAAGTCAAAATCAAATACATTTTTACATTTATGTATTGGTATTGCAAACTCTTTTATGAAGGCTCGTACTAGGGTTTTCCTAATTGGTGCCTGTATATTCTAGGTTAGAATCTTACAAGACTTAAATGGTGTACATACCAACCTCCACTTTACTATCACAATGACCTTTGTTATTTTTTTCCCCCTCAATCCATCATAGTACCATTTCCAAGAGTCACCAAGAGGTCTCTAGTAGATGATAAGGTGTAATAAGCAAGAGGGGTATATACCTCCATCCCAATCACAGAGGTTTTTTGTGGTCAGGTAAAACCCCACCTTGAAACCCCAAACCATATAAACTAAGTGCTCCACAAGGACCCGTCCCCTACCTTGGTACCCCCATCCCTATCCCAAAAATGTTTTGGGGACTTGGGGAACCCGAAAACTTCCCCCTGCCTTTACATCTAACAGTGGCACAAACTTGAGCTCCAATTTTGATACAAACCTACCAATTCCATTTGTTGATTAGGGACATGCATATATTTTCTATGTTTTTGTCATTTTATAGTTGAAACTTGAAGCCTTTGGGTATTTTTTTATAATTTTTATTTAATATGTATGCACATTGACAATAAAAGAATTTGAATTTTGTTACTTTGTTTGTCAATTCTTATGTGAAATCTCAAATCAAGTCTAATGTTATGTATTAATCTTCTATAATTCCTATGATGAATGCTTTATCAATGTTCTGATATGAATATTTGAAATTTCTCTATATTTTTAAAAATTTCCCTATTTTTTATAGCCATCCCCTACAAAGTGACCCAAAATTACCCTCATACCAAAAACACATCCCACCGTCCCCTATTGCCCCCATCCCTGAAACTTGGGGGAGCATAGTATAAACTTGATTTTATGAAAAAATTCATTCAAGTATACAAGAAAATTTGACTCTACGACATTGAAAACACCAAATAACAACAACTATATGAAAAACCAACTTAAGTAGACAATATATGCAAGATTTGGAATCATAGAAAAAAACACCTGAATTGTTTGAAAGAATTCCTCAAAGAGATGTCATCTCATGGAATGAAATGATTGATTGGAGAATGTGAAAAAAATGGATTTTGCAAGGAACCTCTCAAAATATTTGAATTAATGAAGCACTCTGGAACACATCCTAGCATTGTAAGCTTTTCTTGGGTTCTAGGTGCATGTAGTCATGCAGGTTTAGTGGATGAGGGTTGCACATACTTCACACATCAGTAACCCTTATTGCATTACAATTTACATATATAGTTGATCATTAGGTGTGCATGGTTGATCAACCATTCATATTTTTAGTTGGATCCTAAAAATGCTGCAACTTATGTTCTTCTCTAAAACATCTGTATGAGGTTCAAATAGTAAAGATATTGATGAAAGATAGAGGAATTAAAAAGATACTTGGATGTTATAGTTGGATATGCTCTAGTAAAAAATATATGCAAGATGTAAAATCATAGACAAAACACTTGAATTATTTGACAAAATGCCTCAAAGAGATTTCATCTCATGGAATGAAATTATTGATTGCAGAATGTGCACAAAATGGATTTTGCAAGGAACCTCTCAAAATATTTGAATTAATGAAGCACTTTGGAACACATCCTAACATTGTACGCTTTGCTTGGGTTCTAGGTGCATGCAGTCATGTAGGTTTAGTGGCTGAGGGCTGCACATACTTCACACATCAATAACCCTTATTGCATTACAATTTTTATATATAGTTGATCATTAGGTGTGCATGGTTGATCAACCATTCATATTTTTAGTTGGATCCTAAAAATGCTGCAACTTATGTTCTTATCTAAAAAATCTATACAAGGTTCAAATAGTAAAGAGATTGATGAAAGATAGAGGAATTAAAAAGATACTTGGATGTTATAGTTGGATATGCTCTGGTGGACAATATATGCAAGATGTGGAATCATGGAAAAAACACTTGAATTGTTTGATAGAATTCCTCAAAGAGATGTCATCTCATGGAATGAAATGACTAATTGTAGAATGTGCACAAAATGGATTTTGCAAGGAACCTCTCAAAATCTTTGAATTAATGAAGCACTCAAGAACACATCCTAATATTGTAAGCTTTTCCTGGGTTCTAGGTGCATGCAATCATGCAATTTTAGTGGATGAGGGTTGCACATACTTCACACTTCAGTAACACTTATTGCATTACAATTTACATATATAGTTGATCATTAGGTGTGCATGGTTGATCAACCATTCGTATTTTTAGTTGGATCCTAAAAATTCTGCAACTTATGTTCTCTAAAACATTTGTACGAGGTTCAAATAGTAAAGAGATTGATGAAAGATGGAGTAATTAAAAAGATACCTAGATGTTAGAGTTGGATATGCTATGGTAGACAATATATGCAATATGTGGAATCATAGAAAAAACACTTGAATTGTTTGATAGAATTCCTCAAAGAGATGTCATCTCATGGAATGAAATGATTAATTATAGAATGTGCACAAAATGGATTTTGCAAGGAACCTCTCAAAATCTTTGAATTAATGAAGCACTCAAGAACACATCCTAATATTATAAGATTTTCTTGGGTTCTTAGGTGCCTGCAATCATGTAGGTTTAGTGGATGAGGGTTGCACATACTTCACACATCAGTAACACATATTGCATTACAATCTGCATATATAGTTGATCATTAGGTGTGCATGGTTGATCTACCATTCGTATTTTTAGTTGGATCCTAAAAATGTTGCAACTTATGTTTTTCATTAAAAACTTTGTACAAGGTTCAAATTTTAAAGAGATTGATGAAAGATAGAGGAATTAAAAAGATGCCTGGATGTTATAGTTGGATATGCTCTGGTAGACAATCTATGCAAGATGTGGAATCATAGACAAAACACCTGAATTGTTTGATAGAATGCCTCAAAGATATTTCATCTCATGGAATGAAATGATTGATTGCAGAATGTGCACAAAATGGATTTTTCAAGGAATTTCTCAAAATCTTTTACCAAATTTGAAGATCTCTAATGTTTAAGGCATGTTTTTCCCAAAACAACTTAACACATTTTTTCCCATGCCCTATTGTTCTTTATCACCATTTTGCTTCAATTTCCTGGCTCTAAACCAAGCCATGATGATTAGAAGACCAATCCCAATCTTCTAAGTACACATGTCTTCATGTTGGGTTTTTTTTAACAATATTTGATTGAGTTTGAAACACCCATTCAACTCTATTTGGTTCCAAACCAAAAAATCACATCTGAAACAAAACCCTTGAACTCCATCTGCTTCATTATGATCAAAATGGCTAGAAGACTTCACACACCAAGGGTCCTATTGGTTGGATGTGTCTTCTGGTTCCAGCGATGTGTCAATGGTTATGGTTTTTCATCGGTGTGAGGATCTTTTATCGATGGGATGAAATCTCCTCATTCCCGTGATGGTCCGATGGGGATGTTGTCAGTGGAACAGTTTTTTTTTTCATCGACGTGAGGATCTTCTATCAGTGGGATGAGGTCTTTTATTCCCATGATGAACTGATAGGGATTTCATCGATGGAATGGTTCTTTTTTTTCATTGACGTGAGGATCTTCTATCAGCGGGATGAGGTCTCCTATTCCCACGATGGTCTGATGGGGATGTCGTTGGTAGAGGACATCCCCATCAAACCATCATAGGAATAGGAGACCTCATCCCACCGATAGAAGATACTCACGTTGATGAAAAAATAGAACTGTTGATGCATCGTTGGAACCAGAAGACACGTCTGGCTGATAGACCGATAAGGTGGGGGTAGTCAGTTCCATTTTCTATAATGTGGTAAGAGTCATACAGGTAACGCTATGTAAGGCTAGGGAACTCTTCTTGGAGGTTCTAAATGATTTCCCTCCTTTTTATAAGACTGTGTTGGTAGTGCCACCTGAATCACAGTTGTTTGGTGGGATTCCAAACCCAGACAATGAGGTGCAGTTGTGGAAATTTCATAGAGAGAAGCTACAAGCTATGATGATGATTTTGTTGAGAAAATTTATATATCAGACTTTCTTAGTGTGGCTTAAGACATGTGTAGATGATATTCTCTCTACATATAGGCTTGGGGGAAAGTATTTGCTTGATCTTGTGAAAAGTGGCAAGGAACTTGTGGAGAATGATACATTGATTAAAGAAACAATGGACAGTCTGGATGCATTTGAAGGGAGCTTGGAGTGGCTAAAAATGGTTTTTGGTTCAAATGTTGAGTTTCCATGCCAATGCGTGTGAGATTTTTTTGAAGCACTCAAAGAATCTGTGGGATGAACTTTTTGAAAGCTTGTTTGTTAGTAGGATGAAACAAATAATAGTTGATGGATTTACAGATATGCATGAGAGAGTTAAGGTTGGTAAAAGCCTTGAAGCCATAGTTACGTCTCTAGCAAGTTACAAAAATTTTGAAACCCATTTACACAAATTAACTTCTAGTGAGGGTTGGCTTGTCAAGAGAGGGGACCTAAAAAGTGTCAATTTACCTAGGTTGATTGTTAGATTTATGATGACAAATGATGAAGACTAGTTTGGTCACCTTAACACTTATTTTGGAACTAAGGTTAGTCAAATAAAAGATACCATAGATGATGAGTCCAAGAATATTTTGGAATATCTCCTAAGTTTTCTTCATGCACATAAATCTCCTTCAAGGATAAATGATTTAGCACCTTATTTGCAAGAGAAATGCTTCCATTTTATCTAAACATTGATAGTTGAGACTAAAGAAAATCTTGCACATCTTTTAGAAGCTCTCTATCAAGAAATGCAAAATGAGGAGATGCCAAAAAAAATGAACAAGGAGACACTAGAACCAACAATTATAGTGGAAAGGGCGCTTTCCTTAGGAAGGATTTTAGTTACTCTCAATTTTCATTCAATTTCCCTTACACTAGTTCTTGGCTCGTCTCAACTCTGGTTTGTCAAGAACAAAGCTTCAGTTTGAGGGAAAGGATCTCCAACTTTCAAATATTCCAGTAATGATTTTGATTACCCTCTTCTAGACAGTTCTAGAAGACAAATACTAATGAGAGGGGTTGGTTTGAAGCCTAAATCACAGGATAAAAATAATAGTACCAAATTGAATAAACTGAGAAGAACTATGCACAATATTTGTATCAAAGCTCATAGCATGTGGATATTGTGGATAACTGAAGAGCTTTCAAGCATTATTACAAGAGATATAAGGGGGGATGATTCTTTATCCATGACAACTCCTTTGAAGGCATGTATTCTCATTTGAATTGCATATTTTGTTTCTTGTGGCTTATGGATTTGTTTTCATTTCCATGATTCATCTAATCACTTATCTCTTATTGTAGTTTTCATGAGACTTCTTCTAGTTATGATTTAAGTCATCATGGTTTATAGCTCGATATATTAATAACCGAATGAGAATAAAGCATCTAAAGTAAAGAGCTACATTTGATTCTTTCAGTCACTTCAAACTCTTTATTGCCCAATAAATGGAAAAGACTAACATGTGTTCTTTCAAACCTTCCAATCCATATTAATCATGGAGATGTAATCTGTAAGTATGCAGAAAAGTATCAAAGGGGATCCCAAAAGTTAGAGATTTTCATAGGGCCTATGAATCAACTCTTGTTGTTGGCATCATTTGGGAACTCCTATTTTTGGGAATTCGGTAAGAGTTTTCGAACAAAGTAGGATGAAATCTATTGTACAACTAAACATTTAAATGGAATTTGAAGCATGATTTTATTTAATTTTTAATTTGCTTCCTTAAAGCAGCCTCATAAAATTCCCTTTTCTGATTGTATATCAAACTTCCTACTGCTTCTTTTCTTTTATTGTTGCAAGTCACAATTTTAATGTTGTATGCTTGCTCTGTCTCTTGTAGTTTTTTGTTCCATGATTTCAAGGCTTACCATTTATTAGTCTTTGATTTTTAGGGTCGGGAAGAAATTGAATTGAAAAAAGAGCATGAGGGTGGAGGTCAACTAGAGTTATAAGGTTGGTAAATGCCTTGAAGCCATAGTTACATCTCTGTCAAGTTACAAAGATGTTGAAACCCATTTTCACAAATTAACTACTAGTGAGGGTTGGCTTGTCAAGAGAGGGGACCTAAAAAGTGTCAATTTACCTAGGTTGAGTTTTAGATTTAAGATGACAAATGATGAAGACTAGTTTGGTCGCCTTAACGCTTATTTTGGAACTAAGGTTAGTCAAATAAAAGATACCATAGATGAGGGTTCCAAGAATATTCTGGAAGACCTCCTAAGTTTTCTTCATGCACATAAAATCCTTCAAGGATAAATGATTTAACACCTTATTTGCAAGAGCAATGCTTCCATTTTATCTCAACATTGATTGTTGAGATTGAAGAACATCTTTCACATATTTTAGAAGCTCTCTATTGAGAAATAAAAAATGAGGAGATCAATGTAATTAGATTTCCACAATCCATATGAATTTATGTCTGAATGCTTCTGGATTTGATTGTGTGTCCTCTTTTTTTTATTGTGTGTCTCATCTTTTTCAACTCTCTATCCTGATGATGGCTCACTGAGTGTGATTCGAAACGTCGATAAAAAAAAGAGGATACGCAATAAAATCCAGAAGCATTCAGACATAAATGAGGAGACGCTAGAAAAAATGAACAAGGAGACACTAGAACCAAAAGTTATAGTGGAAAGGGCACTTTTCTTAGGAAGGATTTTATTTTCTCTCATTTTTCATTCAACTTCCCTTCCACTAGTTCTTGGCTTGTCTCATCTCTAGTTTGTCGAGAAAAAAACTTTAGTTTGAGGGAAAGGATCTTCCACTTTTAGATACTCCAGTACCGATTTTGATTACCCTCTTCTAGACAGTTTTGGAAGATAAATCCTAATGAGAAGGGTTGTTTTGAAGCCTGAATCACAGGATAAAAATAATAGCACCAAATTGAATAAATTGAGAAGAACTATGCACAATCTCTGTATCAGAGCTCATAGCATATGGATATTGTGGATAACTGAAGAGCTTTCAAGAATTCTCACAAGAGATCTAAGGGAGGATGATTCTTTATCCTTGACAACTCCTTTGAAGGCATGTATTCTCTTTTGCATTGCATATTTTGTTTGTTGTGGCTTATGGAGTTGGTTTCATTTCCATGATTCATCTAATCACTGATCTCTTCTTATATTTTTTATGAGATTTCTTCTAGTTCTGATTTAAGTCATCATGGTTTATATCTAGATATATTAATATCTGAATGAGAATAAAGCATCTAGAGTAAAGAGCTACATTTGATTCTTTCAGTTACTTCAAATTCTTTATTGTTTAATAAATGGAAAAGACTAATATGTGCCCTTTCAATCCTTCCAGTCCTTATTAATCATGGATATGTAATTTGCAAGTATGCAAAAAAGTATTAAAGGGGAGCCAAAAAGTTAGAGATTTTCATAGGGCCTATGAATCAGCTCTTGTTGTTGGCATCATTTGGGAACTCCTATTTTTGGGAATTCAGTAAGAGTTCTCAAACAAAGTAGGATGACATCTATTGTACAACTGAACTACTATTCCACTGCACTATAAACATTAAACCCCTACCATCCATGCACTCCTTTCATTATACTCTACATGGTTGATATAAGAAGAGCCACTTTTCACTTTATTATTGTTCATCCTTTTTCTTTACGTGCTACTTTGTTTTTTACACTCAACTTCATAAGTGATTTACATGCCCCCTTAGAAACATGAAGCTAATTTTAAGAGTTCAAATTCTGAAATTTGTATAGACAACTCAATCTACATCTGCCTTAATATCATTTTTATAGATAAAAGTAAGTTCTCTTGTGAACTATGCAGTTTGATAGTCGAAACTTCAAAAAGAAAAGATCACTTGTAACATCGCATAATGGAAAAGAAAAGAATAAACAGACCTCAATTCCAATTTCTCTATATAAATCCTTAACTTCTGCAACACAAGATGGGTCTGCTTTTCCATAATTATCCTAAAAAAGAACATAATCACTGTTAGTCAACAAGCAACTAGTAAAATTATTAAAGAGAATGGATCATATGGATCATATGGCCTGACCACATATAGATTTGAAAAGTAAAATTAACTGAAACCATGGAAAGTGACTTACCACAAGATTATGCACAAATCATGTCCAATGCGAAAAAATGGGCAGAGGCTGTAATCCAAAATTAGGCATGCTTTACTTCTCCATTTTGGCGGGCTACCTTGAAAATAAGGTTTCGACTCACTGCTCCATTTTGGCGGGCTACAGGTTTTGACTCACTGCTCCATTTTGGCAGGCTACATTGAAAACAAGGTCTTCACGAAGGTTTAAGAGTATGTTTATTAAAATGAAAATTATGTTTTAAAAAAAAAATTGGTCCTTTTTCCTCTTAGATTATTTCATTACTTATTTTTATTTTTTGTTTTTTCTCTTCCTTTTGCTTTTTTTTTATTTTTCAAGGTTTTTGGGTTTTAGTTTTTTAGGTTCTCTTATGGTTTTCATTAATTTTTATAATTTGGTAGTTTTTTCGTCAATTAAGAAGAAACTTTGGTGTTCATATGATGACACCACAAAACAAAATATTTATTCCACAAAAAATATTTATTAGTAATTGTATTTGTAATATTTTATTATTAATTATGGCAGGCTATGATTGAAAATAAGGTCTTGACGAAGGTTTTAGAGTATGTTTATTAAAATGAAAATTATGGCCAATATTTTAATAATGAGCACATTTATTTAGTCATTTTTATTTGTCTAATATTATTCATTTATTTAGTCATTTTTATTTGTCTGATATTAGTCATCTATTTAGTCATTTAGTTGTGATTTTACCTGATGACCAAATTAGTCACTTATAAAGGACCAAATTAGTCATTTATTTTCCAAATACTACTAGTGTTAGTCGAGTGACTAAAATTTTTAGTCACGTAGTCATTTATTTTCCAAATTCTACTAGTGTTGCATAAAGTGTATCTATTAGGGATTTGGAATCCTCATTTCCATTATCCTAGGTGAGGATCTTGTTGTGGGTAGTTTTCCACCAAAATAAATTTATCTTTTAAATTAGGTGCCTATTTTAGTTTTATTTCCAATATTTACCACATGAACCCTACATCGAAAATAGACTATAAGCTGATTTGATAGTTAGGTTTCCTTTGCTTTCCCTAGCCCAAAAGAAGTTATCTTCTTACTAGAACATAGGAACTATAGTGAAGGAGAGAGTTTCCTTAAGGGACCTTTCCATTTGAATTAACCCTTGAATTTTTTTTATTAGATAAGTAGGGAAGGGCCCTTATCCCATAGTTACAGTAACAAACCAAAAAGGAGCAGAAATAGGTGGGAAACAACACCACCAACTAACCAAAAAACAACAAATTTGGCACATAGGCCAACATTTAAAAGTATAACCATTTTCTATCCATTATCAATCAAAAACACAAATTTTTTACTAGCATACTTCAATCTATGAAGACCATTAATTAAATCAGTAGTATTCTAGGTGGTATTCCACCATAACCTATAGAAGTAAACAAAATAGTCCCGGATATGATTAAAAGACAAAAAACCCATAAAAAAATAGCAGAGAAACAACACAAGCCATTACCGGGATTTCTTTAATAATTCCCCATACTCTCCCATGAGAGCAATGTATTCGCGCTAGTAAGGGCCCTTTGTTTCATCCATCAACTTCAAGGAATCAGTTTTCCCTTGTTTCTTCAACTTCCTAGTAAGCTTCATTTCACTAGAAGGCACTCCAATCATCACTCTACTCATCATCTTGTTAGTTACTCTCATGAGAGTAAATAACACCTCCATGTCCTCAAGTTTTACCTACAAGAAAGTTAGTCTAATTTTTAAAAACTCATTACTAATATCCTTGACTTTGTTCTCCATTCCAGAGAACCCAACATCCTGCTCATTCCTAACCTCAGTCTTATCCTTAGAAGGCTCCACTTGCTCCTCCTCTTCCTCTTTTTTTTCCTCCTCTGAACCATCCCTCCCATCTCATAGGTAGTGTCCTCAAATTCAAAGTCTTTAGACTCTTCTTCATCTTGAGCTTCGAACTCTTCATACCCTAGGTCCTCCTCCTCATTCACAAACAATTTATGTTTTCCCTTTTTCTCTTTCGAGGCCACCTTTTCCAAACAAGCCGACCTTCTTCCTCCACTACCACTACTCCCTTGCCCTTGTAATATTTATTTTTCCTCCTCCATTTGATTCCTTTCCTCAGTGATATGAATCACATCTCTAGGATTGATGTCACGTATGGGTTTCTAAACAGAAATGATGTGGCTTTCTTTAATAGGTCCCCATACTCTCCCATGAGAGCAATGTATTTGCACTAGTTAGGGCCCTTTGTTTCATCTATCAGCTTCAAGGTATTGGTTTTCCTTTGTTTCTTCAACTTCCTAGTAAGCTTCATTTCACTAGAAGGTGCTCCAATCACCACTATTCTCATCAACTTGTTAGTTACTCTCATGAGAGTAACTAACACCTTCTCCATGTCCTTGAATAGTACCTACAAGAAAGTTAGCCTAATTTTTAAAAACTCATTACTAATATCCTTGACTTTGTTCTCCATTCTAGAGAACCCAACATCCTACTCATTCCTAACCTCAGTCTTATCCTCAAAAGGCTCCACTTTCTCCTCCTCTTCCTCTACTTTTTCCTCCTCTGAACCATCCCCTGCCATCTCATAGGTAGTGTCCTTAAATTCCAAGTCTTCAGACTCTTCTTCAGCCTAAGCTTTGAATTCTTCATACCCCAGGTCCTCCTCATTCACAAACAATTTTTGTTTTCCCTTTTTCTCTTTCGAGGCCACCTTCGCCAGATGATCCAACCTTCTTCCTCCACTACCACCACTCCCTTTCCCTTATAATATTTATTTTTCCTCCTCCATTTGATTCCCTTCCTCAATGATATGAATCACATCTCTAGGATTGATGCCACGTTTGAGTTTCTAAATATAAATTATGTGGATTTCTTTAATAGGTCCCCATACTCTCCCAATAGAGCACCGTATTCGTACCAGTCAGGGCCCTTTGTTTCATCAAGTAGCTTTAGGGTATTAGTTTTCCCTTGTTTCTTCAGCTTCCTGGTAAGCTTCATTTCACTAGAAGGCACTCCAATCATCGCTATTCTCATCAACCTATTAGTTACTCTCATGAGAGTAACTAATGCCTTCTCCACATCCTCAAACTATACTTGCAAGAAAATTAGACTGATTTTTAAAAACTCATTACTAATATCCTTGACTTTGTTCTCCATTCTAGAGAACCCAACATCCTACTCATTCACGACCTTTGTCTTATCCTTAGAAGGCTCCACTTACTCCTCTAAACCATCTTCCCCCATCTCATAGGAAGTTTCCTCAAATTCCAAGTCTTTAGACTCTTCTTTATCCCAAGCTTCGAACTCTTCATACCCGAAGTCCTTCTCCTCATTCACTTAACCCTTGAATTTTGTGGTAACAAATCTCCAATATTTTTAACTTTTTTGAACCCTATTGACCAAAGAAGTAGTCTATAACATTCCTACCGAAGTAGTCAGAGACAGGGCCCTATAGATCTTTGAACTCAGGTTGGTTTAGAAAAATCCTAGATAATCAAGAATCATGCCAAAAATTGATTCTTCATATGTTCCCCAATTCCCATCTTAGGCCACCCTAGAGTAGTTATTTCAATTTGATAACATTATTCCAAATTAAGGAACCATGAGGGCACCCAGTGGTATGAAAGCTCATGATCAAGGGGATTTTATTGAGGTTCTTGACATTCAAAATAGTACACAGTCCTTATTTCTAAAAATATCCCAACCTATCTTAACAAGGACTTTATTAGTAGGTTGAATTTTTCTAATACCAATCCCACCACTAGATTTGGGAAGACAAAAAGTATCCCAACTTAGTAGAGCCAAGTTTTTCTTCTCTTTTGTACTAGGCCATAGAAAATTTCTTTGAATTATTTACAATTTTTCAGCTATATATCTAGGAATTTTGAAAAGGGATAAGAAGTACATCAAAATCCCTTCAAGAGCAGTAGCCAAGAGTTGCAGCTAACCCACATGAATCAATATGGATCCTTTCCACCCAACAAGTTTTTATTGCAATCTCTCCAACACTGAATTCCATAAGTTGGGGGTGACTTCATTAAAAGTTAGAGGACCAAGATACATAGCTGAGAGAGGAGCACTATCACAAACAATAATAAAAATCACCTTGTTTTAAAGGGATTGGGAGGTGTTAAAAAGTATATCATAATTTTAGTGTAATTTATACATTGACCAGAGCTAGAAGCATAGTTATTGAGGAAAAAAATCCATTTCATGGCTTCAATGACCAAGGATTTCCCAAAAAGGATGGTTTCATCAACAAACTTTTGGATAGATGAGGGGTCCAAAGAGGTAGTAGGTTAAATTCCCTTGATATAACCTTCATGAAGAAGTTTAGAAATATTTTAGCTTAAAACATCTGCAACTAGGATGAATATATATGGACATAGGGGGTCACCTTATCTAATCCATTTACTAGCATTGAAGAATCCATAGGGCACACCATTAACAAGAATAAGGTACTTGACCATTGAAATACATTCATTGATGAGGTTTAAGATCAACTGATTGAGTCCAAACTTAGCAAGGAATTTTAGAAGAAACTTCCAATAAACCTTATCATAGTCTTTAGAAATTTCAAGCTTAAAGGCCATACCAACATGTTTACTCATATCCATAGAATGAACGATTCCATGAGTGGAGATGAAAACACCCATAATTGATTGCTTGGGACAAAGCCTTTCTAATAGGAGATTATCATTTTCTCCAAAAGGGGCTTCAATCTATTGATAAGGATTTTGGAGAAAATTTAATAGATGGTGTAGACATCCAAACTTGACCACTCTCGTATGGTCAAATCCGTCTTCTTTACTTGCCTATTTCATCGATATTAATTAAATGATTTATTTAATTAATATTTCACCCCATCATCTTTCTTCCTAGTCACTACTTTGAATGGCTGGGGCATCATTTTCTAGTCGCTTCCTCTATAGATTCATCAACATTTTATTTTTCTTTGAAACACTGTTCTTCTAATAATCTTTCAAAGAGGGGCAAAATGTAGACATCCAAATTTGACATCTCACATGGTCAAATCCGTCTCCTTTATTCGCCTATTTCATCGATATTAATTAAATGATTTATTTAATTAATATTTCCCCTTTGCCTAAGGTTTCTAAAGTATTTAATTTAATAATTAAATACTTTGCCTTTCATCCTTCTTCCATAAATTAAAAAAATTATATATCAATTTATTTAATTTAGTCATTTAGCCTTTTTGAATTTAAATCAATTTTAAATTCCCTCTTTTCTCTCTCCTTGTCACATCCATAATCTTCTTCTAATTTGGATTAGTTTAAATAATCCATGATTAGGATGTGCACACCCTTAATCAGGATTAATGTCACATCCTCCATATTTGGCCGGGATTAATCACCTATTTGCACAACCTTAATCTAATCACATGCCATCTTTGGTATTTACTCCAAGTCAACCTTTCATAAGTACTTTCTTCATTTGGTTTTGACCTCTTCCCCATGTGAATTAGAAATTCACATTTATTCATTCAATGCATTTCTCTTCCCCATGTAAGTTTTTGGGAAATTATAAATTCCTTCATAGGTCACATTAGTCACATGGGACAAGGACCTCCTTTATGAGGACCTTGTCTTATCCCCAAGGTACTCCCCAATCATATGAATTTAAAATTTACATTTATTCCCCCAACTTCTCTCATCCCCATGATGATAAGAGAGGAATTTCTAAAATTCCTCACTTGTCACCATCACTCTCATATGGGGACAAGAACTTCCTTCTTGAGGAGATTTTACACTAATCCCAAGGTACTTGCAAGTACCTCCACTTCACATGTCCTATTTTCACATCACCTATCCTTGCGACACCTTCCCTTCCACATGGCAAGATGTGGGGGCTTGTGAGTCCTCAACTCACCGCAACCCTCCATCTTGTCCATGTTGGCTAAATCCTAGTCGTTGATTCCTCTAAAGACTCTTCCCTTAAAATGGAATATTTTCTCTCATTTACAACATTCACTCAACACACATTCATCCATTCAAGCTCTCCAACATTCTCAAGCTCAAGCACTTGCATTCAAGCTCTCACACCTTCATTGTTGAATCTTCAAGCTCATTTGCATCCATTTTACTCATCCACTCACATACCCATTTGAATCATTTGAATCCTCATTGCATCTTCATCATTTTGCATCCATTTTTAGGCTATTTTCCATCATGGAGCACACAACCAATCTGAATCAAAGGGACAACCAAAAGGATCACTTGGACAAGGTATATCTCTTTCTTTTATCTTTTATTTTGTTCAAGTCAACTTAGGCTAATCTTGAGGTGGTGTTGTGTTATTTCTCCTTTTCATTTCTTTGTTTTTTCATCCTTTAGGTTTAGTAAATAAAATTTCACATAGATGGTATTACATAAACCTATAGGCTTGAAAACAACCATAGTTTCAGGGTCATAATTTTTAGGAATCAGAGAAATAAAGGTGTGATTTAGTTTCTTAAAAAAAATTCTGAACATGAATGATTTAGAGGCAAGGAAGACATCTTCACCTTGTTAGGGATTGTTGGTGTTTCCATTAGTGTTTTCATTGATGTCAACCCCTAGTGTGTGGAGATTTTGGAGTTTTTGAATATTTTTGCATGAGAAAGAGTTATGGTGTTGCAGATATTGGTGTCAACCCCTAGTGTGGTTACAATGAGGAAGTGTTTGTGGTATTGAGTAGGTGTTAAAAATGTTATGGATTTTTTGAAGAGATGTTTTTGGTGTTGTTGATGTAGCTAGTTCACTTGGTTTCCAAGATATTTTGAGAAAATTAATATAGAGAAGTGTGTAATGTGACAGTGGTGTGTTTTTTGTTGTGCTTCATGTACCTCCATGATTAAAGATATGCTTGTGTGTTTTTGATATGATGATCAGAGGCATTCAAAGGTGCTATATCTAGAGTTTTAGGTTTTGGATCATGTTACAGTGGAAGATGTGTTTGACATTGTGTTGCTTTTAAAGAAGATTTTCTGGGAGAAATGGAATTGCTTCACTTTTCTTTTCTTTTTTGTTTCTTGTTTTATGGATTTGGGAACATTCTAATATTATTTGTACCTACCTTTCCCTGGAGTATGTGGTGTTTAGCTTTTCTGCAAGCTTGGATTCATAAGTTATTTTTTGTGGAAGTATGTTTGGTTGCACAAAATGAAAACTTATTATTCAGTTTCAAGTGGTTGCATCAATGGTGTTGGATATTTGGATGGTGTTGAATATTCTTGGATGTTGTGAAGTGTTCCTATGTGGTTCATGTGGTCTTTCCAGACCTGGAGAAGTGTGTATGTGGTTGCTTCTTAGTGTTAGTGTAGGTTTTTCCAACTTAGTTGAAGTAGATGATTGAACTCCATAGCACCTAGAAATCACCTACAAGAAATTATCCTATCATAAAAGAAAGATCAAAGAAATTGATTTGTTATGCAACCAAGAGAGAAAATATTGAATCTAGTAGAGAAACTAATTTTCTATGTATTACCTTTAATGGTTATGAATTGAATGATTACAATGCATGTGCAAGCTTTATAAAAGAATGCAAAAGCAAACCCTAGATAAAGATTGCATTACATTGTGACAAGTGTCTTAATCTCATGCAATGAGACAATTATATCTATAATCAACCCAATCTAATAATAGAAAAGAACTCCTAAGTTTAGCTTAAGTGAACTAAAGTAATAAGGGACTTAATAATTAATTAATGAATAATTAATTATCAAGTTATTATCTTGATTACTCCAACACTCTCCCTTAAGATTAACTTAGGGAGAAGCTAAAAAACCTAATGTAGAATGCAATTATGGATGCATGGATGGGTCCCAGATATAAGTTTTGAGGAGGTACCCATGTACAAATAAATAAAATCTCTCATAACTAGAGAAAAGTAGAAAACCTCATGGGAAAAACTCCTCTCCAAAATAGAAAATGTAATGGTTTCACTAGTGAAAGAAGGATATGAGGACTCAATGTGATCCCCCAAGGACTACATCTGTCATGCAAGTACAATAGGTGTACCCTTAATAGGAGAGATAAAATGAGGATACAAATCCCCCATAAAGAAAGAGCTCCTATGAAAATGGTGAATCCTTGAAGATAAAATATGATCCATTGCTTACAAACAACATTTCTCCCCTTAGGAAGAAAAAAATCCATTGGTGATTGGAGAAGCCAATACAAAAGAATGGGTTAATCTAGAATCCAAATCCAAATGATGTGTACTCTAAAATTTTCTCATGTGTCTGCATGTTAAAAATTGATGATGTCGATCTAGAATCCTATGAAGACTAATGTAAAACAAGCCACAAAGGTGATGAAGATAGTGGACCAGAAATGTTGATGTGGATTTCAAAAAAAGAGGAGATGAATGTACTCAAAGTAATCCTCTAGATCTACAATATAGGACTCTACAAACAAGGATGATATGTCTACAAGATACGAATCCCAAGTAGCCATGTCAAAATATGTATGATGTCCTGCTACACTGAATCAATAGGGGCCAAAGATGTGGCAATGTCAAACTGGTCAGGAATAATAACTTATGATGATGAAGTATTGATATGAAGAGTGCGAACATGAAGAAAATTATTTGAACAATCAGAACATGCAAGACCTATGATATACTCAAGCTCCTCTAAAGTATCATCATTAAAGGGTATGGAATTTGCATTTGCAAGAGGGATGAGACAATCTACAACAAGATCCTCTAGGTATGGAGAGATATGAGGATCTCCATGTATCTCCCAAAGTCGTGTCCAAAGTGTGTGGGGAAATTTAATGTCTGATACAACACACATAGTGTTAAGATCAACATGAGATATCCCACAAAAAAAATTCAAATTTTACCCACAAAACTTCACCCATTAGTGTTAACAAAACCAAATAACCAGCCGAAATGAAACCTTTCACTTTCTAATCAACCCAGATCCCAGTGTGGGCAAGGTGAGAGCATGCGGTAGAAAGAGGATCGTTAGCATATAAGTATGAAACTATTCAAAAAGTACAATGCATATGCAACTCAACCACCTATTTAGCGGGATTATTTTGATGGCTCAGTCGATTAGCATGATGAAGAATAACAAAGTACTTAAAGTAAAGTATTGGGTGGCTTGTTGACCCCTTCTGCTTGTTCAACGAGCAGTACAAAAAGGAAATGCTAAAAGTAAATGGATGGTGAGGCATGTCCCTTCCACTAAAAGTGGGAATTACAAAGTAAAGAGTAGAAATATAAAGGGATTAAATCAATACTACTAATTTCAACCTTACAATGAGTATAATCTGCAAGTTACAAGAGATATAACTGTCCAATCCACTGCAAAAGGATATTAGATGATTCTCTAAACTTCTCAGGCTTCTCAAATATGAAAAACAAGCCAAAATCAGAACTTCTAACAATCTGATATGAAAAACTATTATACAAAAAACTCAAACTAACAAGTATGAATCACACCAAAATTCTCATAACTCAATGAAGACTCCTTCGAATGACATGAAACTGAGTACAAATAAAGTCTAAGAGGTAGGCGCCCAAGTCTAGAACATGAAACAATAGAAAATACCCTCCATTATTTTACGCACACATCCCAAGTCACTTATAGTCAAGGTACAACCATTAAAGAGGGGTGGCTAGTAAGAAAAATTCAATGAATCCACCAAAAAATCTACAAATTTGCAATATAAGGTGGCCAAGGGAGACTAAATCATAGGAACAACATCGAGAACCAAAAAAAAATCACGTATTCAACAATGAACAAAAACGTGCTTCTACAAGCACCATACCAACACACTAAAAAACTATAAAAACACACCAAACTTAAAAAAAACATCAATATTAAACTTCTCTATTATGCTCAATCTATTCTTCAATGTAAATATCAATCTATATCTTAGCTAGTTCCTATCTTTCAAGCAAGAAACCAAGTTTTCTAGGAGGTATGCATTCCTTGAAGTGAGTGAGTAACCATTTCGGCAACACTTCATTATAATTTTCAATGGATACCAACAATGAAGCCCAACACTCTTAGTTATAACTTCTCCATAAATTCAAAAAAAAATTCCCTCCAATTAGGGCGCCCAAACTGAAAACCAAATTCACCCTTGTCTTGAACTACATTTGCATTTCATTCAAACTTCATTTTCCTCCTTAACTTAGCATCCAAACATGAGGAGAGAAATTACTTTATCAAAATACAAATATAACATAAAGTAGGTGTCCAAAACTTCTAAGTGAAAACATTATAATTTGCAACTATATCATAACATGGGTGTCCAAATGTATTTAAGTGAAATAACATTATAAAATGCCATTATTTTTTTCCAAGCTAGGTATCCAAGTAAATAATTATAATATGAATTAAATTTCTCTCCCAATAAGTTTTCCACCATGCCTTAGCCAAATATTTCACTTAAGATATGAACTCAACCAAAAATATTGAATTTACCAAAATGAGATCCAAAAGTGTGGGAAACCAAACTACTCAACTGACCTACTAGATATAGCCTCAATATTGAACTATTGAGACCCTGCTAAAAATAGCAAGTAACATCCCAAAAGCTCAAACTGGAGAAATACTGATATGCACCGAAGACCCCAACACTAAACTGCTAAAAATAGTACTTACTATAAATAGCATACTGCTAAAAATAGTAAGTGTCTCCAAATGCATTTTAACCACATTTTGAGCAGCCGTTGTAAATTACTAAAAATAGTAAGTCCAATTTTTTTTGTAAAATGTAGATGCATGTAATACCATTGTGAAGCTCTCTGAAAACCTAGAAAGAATCCAAAAACCATCCCTACATGCAAACCCTTGATTGAAATGCATGTCACTTTCATTAAATGTATTGCACATCTCTTTGAAGCTTTCTTAAAACCCAGAAAGAAACCAACAACCAATATGAAAAACTCCAACATGCAAACCCTTGAATCCTCAAAAGAAACCTCCAAGCAGCTAGAAACCCTAATTTTTCCTCTGATTAACCTATGGGTATTCGTGAATAGGCTAACAATCACTAGAAAGTGTAGTGGTAAAAATGGGGACATTACACAACACTAGAACAAATAACCCCTACTATATGATCTTTTGTGATTCCCATGCTAATAAACTCCCTAGTGTGTCTGGTGTAGGTATGAGTCCATATATATAAGGAAAAATCTAAAGCCACTTGAGATGTGTCAGGATGGCATGTCATCAAGACTCATAATTATCCTTGTTCAAGTTGATCATAGAAGGATGAAAAGGAAAACCCATGATACTCAAATGAAAAAATTAGAGACTACAAACCTCAATACTAATAAAGAAGATCAAATGATGCCATCTAACAAAAATAAATCCTCTCTAGGTTCCAAGACATCCGAGTAATTAAGCAAAATGTGGAAAAACAAAAAAATGAATAAAATGTACTTGGAGAAAACTCTAGAAAAGTGCATGAATAGATCTGAAGAGCTCTAAAATACCTTTCCAATGCCACTTGAATCATGAAAGTTGGAAAAATAGGCAAAAATTTGCAAGCTCATAAGCACAAAATGAAGATACAACTTTGAGTATGAATAATAGGAACCAACAGAAAAATCTGATGAAACCTACACGACTAGAAAGTTCTCAGAACCAACTTTCTGTTGATATCTCATTTTCTCGATTTTGACACTATATGCCCAAGTTAGGCCAAAAATTAAAAAATAGCTACTTTAGGGAAAATAAGACCTTGAAGGGGGGCAAAGAGGGGTCGTCCATATGATGACATTATCATGACATCATGATGATGTCAATGACATATGCTTGGAATATTCCTTTGACTTCAAAAAAATAGTTTTTTCTGAAAAATGAGATTCTACATAATATTCTCTTTGGGCAAGAATATGCCGATTGGTGGGACAATATTCCCTAGTCAAGATTCCATGGGATTCTTGTGCATGCACCGTGTTGGCTCTCAAAATGTAGGTAAGAATACCTCAAAAGGTTGTCAATCTCTTGATACATTTTAAGGTAACAGACAAGGCCAAATGATTTGAACCTTCTTCACTTCAGGTGTTGCTAGACCTAGGCGGGTATACCTATATGAATGAAGTAAACTTAAACTTGTATGAGTTGATTGATTTGATGGATCTATTATGATGGCACAAAGTGTAATAGATGAAATCTCACTAACTACTCCTATTGAAATGTGAGATGTGAATGTTTGAATAATACTTTATAAAATTCTAAAATGGAATTGGTGTGACTAGTGCCTACTTTTGTTGGGCTAATGTAGTTAAGAGGTAAATGATATGTGATTCCCCTTTTTGGCTTAACTCTAGTTGCTAGGAACTTTGAGAATGAGATTCTATGACTGGCATAAAACTTTACTAAATTGATGACTTGCATAAATTGTGCTGGAATATTTTCTTACCAGGTTCTTCTTCAATTATCCAAAAGAAATCCTTAAATCATTGTGATTCATCCAAAAGAATTTAAATCTGACTTGCAGACACCAATTGATTAATTCACACAAAATGGGAATGCATTTTGATAAATCAAAAATATACTTGATATACTAATTTAAATGATTAAAAGACCTGAAGTTGGAGACAACCAGATAAAAATGTAAATAATTACATCACAACAACTGAACACTAAGAAATGATTTCACCAAATTTATGTATTCTTCTCCATTATATAATTTTAAAAGAGTTTGCAATATACAACATGATATTTTGTTTCGGCAACAATTCACCCTATCCAACTACCTAGTCTACTTCTTCTTTCCCCTAAATCTAATGATCTTTCTTTTGATTTTATTTGACATATATACATTATTTTAGGGTTACAACTTTTCACAACATCTATCTAGTGCAACACTTGTTTTTGATGCATCTCCTCTCTTAATTATCTTCAACAAAATAAAATATTTAATTAGTTTCCATTAGCAAATTAAATATTTTAATCTTCATCTCCGTGAAAATTAATTCAATAATCTTCCTTTGCTAGAAATCTTCGGTTCACTTTTTTATCAATATGTATCTCCAATATGTCCTTCGGGTAAAAATAATTATCTCCCTTTGTCCTCCTATTGAAAATTGATTTATTTACCCTTTCACATGAAAATATTTTTTTTTAGTTAAAATAATTACCTAATTGGTTAATTCTTCCGTAAAAATATTTTACCTCCCAAAACACTTTTACACCTTTGGTAAAAAATATCTTTCCTTCTAGTGCAAATATTTCATATTTTTTTTCATTTTATGCTTCTCTTGAATAAAATAATTCTCCACTTTTAAATCCCCTCGATAAAATAAATAAAATTTATTTTTTCTCAAAGTATTATTGATTTCCACCATAAGCATATTTTGTTCATTTTTTTGTTTGCATTATGACCATATACACTCACATCGGGGTGACATAAAGCATTGGGAAGAATTATTTTATCTTACATCGATATCAGAGAGTCTCACCGATGCAAATTTTTGTAGGAAGATTGTATCACTGAGACATCAAACTAGTCTTGCAAACATCACTGAGACATCAAACCACTCTTGTAGATATCGTTGAGACTTCATACCAATCTTGTCGATATCGGTGAAACATATGAAGTCAAAAAGACATTTGAAACTCATTATGATAGCTCATGTCTCCCCGATATGTTTATTTTTGCTTTATCGGTGAGACAAAGTGAATGTCTTGCTGATAAAATTCCATCGACGTGACATATAGCTCAGGCTAACTCGAAAATCTCACTCTGGTAGCATTTTTCTTACCAATTGGTGAGACTTCAAACATGTCTTGTAGATCACCGAGACCTCAAACCTATCTCTCCGATGAAATTTTGCTTTGCTACACAGTGACGAAAATGAGCCAAGTAGCCTCTAGAACTACTTTAGAAAACTGATCATATGATCTCCAGAAGCCATGAAATTTCACCAGTGTGTTGAGTTATGGTATGAGAACATGTTTGTTGGATGATTTAGCATGAAATGATCCAGACTGAAAAATATTAACGCTCAAAGTTTCCCATTTAACATTTTTTGAAAAATTGCACTTGTCAAACTATGTAAAACTCATTTGATTTTGATTTTGAAAAAATACCAAATGACATCCAAACACCCTAAAAATTGGCATGGAGGTAGAATTTGGTGTAGAGAATTGAAGGAACCACTTAGTTTGTTATGATCATCACCCATTTGCTTAATATTTAGCCTCAAAGATGACCATTTTAACAGATTTTACTGTGTGTTGACAACAAATCTTTGCAAATCCCTTCAACTCGTCACTTTAAAACTTTGTCAAAATAGATTGGATGAAGCTAAAAATTGGTGTGCACATTCCTATATGGTAGATGAACACTCCTACAAGCTGGTATTGGTTGAAATTGTACTGGCTCCAAATTTTTATTTTTCAAAGTAGGCTCTCCAAGTAGATTTCACAATTGTGTTTCAGAGTGTTGTATCAAAAAATTTAACATAGCACTTTCAAATTTTTCCAAAATTTGAAAGTTCCAACACATTGGATATTTTGTTGAGATTGAGGAAAAAGAGTCGCTGATTTATTTTAGGTTGCTAAAATTTTATTGCATGTCATCTGGGGTGTTGGTTTTTTCACTAGTTCTCAATTTTTGAACCCTATCAGATAATTTTTGAAACTTCATTTTTTTTCAAAGTCGTCAATTTTTTTCGATGGTTTTTAGTGATAGGAGGGGCCCACAAAGCTTGAAATGACCCCTCCCATGCACACCAATTGGTGCAAGGTACTATGTACCCTACCCAATAAAAAAAATGATTTTTTTCACTATTTGATTTTGCAAAAAGTTTTTTGATGTTTTTTTATTTGATTTTTGTTTTTTATTTATTTTGGAAATAATTTAATAAAACAAAAAAAAATTAACCCAATGTACCTACATATAAATTTTTGCAAACATGGGTACATATCTATATGATAGTCATACGAAATATGCCTCGGATCTTGTGCCCCCTTTTGTTTTTTTTGCAGTTGTGCCAAAAATGATGAAATGACATTGTGATCTTAGGGTTTTCGACTATTCTAGATGCAATGGTGGTGCTCATTTCATCCTAGGATGAGACAATTTTTCCCTCAAGGATCAGAATTCAAATAGGAGTGTTGGAGTATGATACCATTGAGAGGGGGTGAATCATTGGTATATCAAATTAAAATGACCTTGACTTAAACTCTTACAACTTTGAACATGTAAGGTGAAATCTCCAAAGAAATTTAGTTATTAAGCATATGTGAGGATTTTTAACATGAATGAACATAAAGACCATAACTAGATCACAAAGACTGAGAACATTATAGAAACCCAAAAGCTAAAATATTTACAAGGTGGCATAATCTTAGGACAACGTAAAAAATGAATGACATATGACAAATAAATGAACATGAGGACCAAAAACTTTAGTGAAAATGACAACTCATATCAAAACAATTGTCCTAAGTGGAAAACCCTCATGGGGTATAAAAACCACTCATAAAATTGCCTCACTAGCTTAGTCAAAAATTCCTCATTGGCTACAATGTGTTTCACTGACAATACTATCTCACTGATAGATTTCAAATTCCTCATTGGCTACAAGATGCCTCATTGGAAATACTATCTCACTGATAGATTTCAAATGTCTCACTCGCAAAGCAATGTGCCTCACTGGCAATGTTTCTCATTGACAATGTGTCTCACTAACAATGTGCCTCACTAGCTTATACATTATCACTTTTCAAATAATTTTTGAATTCACATACAAAGTATCATCTCTGTTTCTCTACCCAACATTTCTTGATCTCATATAACTTGAGATTCAGAAGCAAAGTACAATTTATTTCACATACAATATATCATTGTATATGTTGTGATTTTAAACAATGATACATCATACAATGAAATTAATGCTTTGTAGATGCTTTACATATTCTTCTCAATGTATTAGATATGCAAATCAAATAATCATAAAATTTGAATGTTTGTAAGCCAATAACTCATATATCAAGAATGATGTCTCTTTCTGATGCAATCCAACTCTCCATATTGAATTCCTTCAACATAATGCATAAATAGTGTTCATTATTTTTGAATAGAAATAGAACTAGCTTCATAACTGTTAGAACAAAATTTGCAACTATCTTTCTCAAATTGTTCCTTTTTAATAAACAATAGTAATCATTTATCGGTATTCCAAACCGAATAAATAATTTGGACATGATCAACTATATGTATGTTAAACCAACTGAAACCCATACCTGTACTAGGGTTAAAAGATGTGTGTACGTAATAACACAATCATAGAATAGGGGTATACAAAAACTACCCATTTTTGGGTTAAGATAACTAAAACTTTAAACCAAAAGACATAGACACAAATTATAAGAGAACCCGACCAAGGGTTTAAACACCAAGCTTAACCTTTCACATAGTAAATCATGAGAGCCACATATGGATTTAGCCCCAATAAAAAACCTAACAAGGGTTATACAACTTTACATTTTACTTGCATCAAGCCCTAACAAGGGTTTACAAGAACAAAAACCTGTTACCTCAAGGGGGAAACCCATACTAGGGTTTAGAAATATTTACAAAACTAGATGCAAATAGTATTTCCTTAATACATAGTTAAACTCTTTAAAAAACAATCTTTCATTTGAGCAAAACATAAACAGATGCACAGAAAAAAAACCCATTTTCAAAATATAAATTAAGCAACACAAACTCAAATAAAGATGTAGAGATTTAACATTTCAATAACCACAACCAAAAACTTCTCAACACAATCCAAGATAAACAAAAACTCTATTAACACATCCCCCCTTCAAGTTTTCACAAACAAAAAATGAGGTTTACGGAAACAAAACACCTATCATCACTTCTTGTTCGAAACATGTCACTACCACTTCATGCAAAGCTCAAACTATAAGGAACCACCTCCAATAGACTTCCAAACCATTGTTCTGCTAAACCACTATTTTGAGACAATTTCAAAATGGGTAATCTCTCTCCAAACAAACTGTGTCGCCATGGCTGAGAGAAGTCATAACTATCCAAATCATGCCCTTGTTCGAGGGCTCTCAAAAAATGAACCAAATACCAATTACAACATAAATGAAACATGAAATTCTTAATTGGCCTTTCACATTGATGACTAATGTCATTAAACTCTTCAAAAGCCATATCCCTGAGATGGGATATAATTCCCATTTTTTATTTCAATATCCATATCAAATGCTTATGTCCACGAATATGACTATACCTTTAGGCTTTTATACTTAAATTTCCATGACATAAGCCTTGTAAAAATAGTGACTTTGAAATAAACCAAATCCTTATCTTTACACACACACACACACACACACACACACACACACATATATATATATATATGTATATATATATATATGTATATATGTATATATATATATGTATATATATGTATATATGCATATATATATATGTATATATGTATATATATATATGTATATATGCATATATATATATATGTATATATGTATATATGTATATATATATGGATATATGTATATATATATGTATATATATATATATGTATATATATATTAAGTCTTATTAATAAGACCACTTTATGCAAATGCATATTAATACCTTCTTATCCAATCTATATCATATGATATAAATCCTTTTTCATCTCATATAATTGTATTTTCATATAGTCACAATTTTAGGTCCTTATCACAATATGCAAGGTGACTGAACATGAAACAATATGCAATGTAATAGACTTCAAAAACACTTGTATGCTAAGTCAAGTGATCGTAAAAGAACTGAAATGAAGAAACCATCAACTGAATTACCAAACCAATACTACTACTGAGATGTTTACCAATCAAGAGCATCTTATTGTCTTATTGCTTTGACATTAATGCCAACACATGCCAGACCGAACAACAAGGAGACTATATATTTGAAACCAAATTGAAGTAGATGATTGAACTCCATAGCACCCAAAAATCACCTGCAAGAAATTATCCTATCACAAAAGAAAGATTAAAGAAATTGATTTGATATGCAACCAAGAGAGAAAATATTTAATCCACAAGAGCAATTGATTTGGTATGTATTAACCTAAATGGTTTTGAATTGAATGATTACAATAAATGTGTAAGCTTTATAAAAGCATGCAAAAGGAAACCCTAGATGAGGATTGCATTAGATTGTGAAAAGTTTCTTAATCTCATGCAATGAGACAATTAGACCTATAATTAGCCCAATCTAGTAATAAAAAAACACTCCTAAGTTTAGCTTAAGTGAACTAAAGTAATAAGGGACAATAATAAATTAATGAATAATTAATTATCAATTGATTATCCTGATTACTTCAACAAACTTGGCATGCTAGCGCTAATTGTGGAAGTTGTTTTCTTTTTGTGGAAGTGTGGTGAAGTGTGTCAACATAGATTTAGGTCTAGGTTAACCCTTTGTATTGTCTACCTTCACTTATTTTCATGATGGAATTGATTGGTGTTGACTTATTTGGTGGTTGCATGTTTGAGGTGCATATTTTTTTATTGTGATCGACATGGATAACGTTTTTGAGGTTTTTGTTGATATATAAGCAAGGTTAAGTGTTGGAGATGTTGTAGATGTGTGTAGTGATGTGAATGTGATCAAGTGTGATGATCTGTGTGTGAACTTAAATGCCTAAGGAAACTAGATGCAGTGAGTAGGTGTCAACATTTTTAGTGTACCTAAAGTTGCTAGAGGCAATGAGTCAAAGGTTGTGGATGTTGTAGAGTTATAGAGGTGGATCTTCCTATTTCTATGAGACTTACTGAAGCTCCTTGTAAAATTCTTGTTCTATTCTTTTTTTCCAAAAAGTGAGTCCTTTGGGTAGTGATCCCTTAATAATGAGCCTTACTTCTCATTTTGGAAGTGAACCTATTGGATTCATTGCTGATATTCATATATATGTGAGTTAATCCTCACTGTGGTTTTTTCTTGATTAGGGTTTTCTGCGTAAATCTGGTGTTCTCTTGTGTATGATGTTGTGTTGATGTTTCATATGTTTAATTTCAGTTGATGCTTAATAGTGACTCGAAGGATAATAAGAGTTTAAAGTATATGAGGGTTTGATGATTTTAATATACAATTGATTCACCCCCCTCTCAATTGTCTTGTGTGTCTAAAAATAGGTATCAGAGTTGTGGCTCCTTGGAAGAAGTTTAACCAATTGAGGTAGATTTGAATAGTGCATAAGAAGGGTGTTAAAGTTCCTATGTTTGATGGAATGAATTATGCTTTCTGGAAAGACAAGATGAAATATTTTCTTTTTTTATTAGGCTTTGGTGTATGGATACTAGTGGAGAATGGATATACTATGCCTACTACTACTTCGAAAAGTGATGATGAGATCAAGGACTATGAGAATAATGGAAAAGAAAGGAATATCCTGAGTGGAATTTCTTATTTAGAACTTGTGAAGGTGATAAGCCTCAAGACTACTAAAGAGATCTAGACAAAGTTTTAGAGTATTTTATAAAGGAGATGATAAGGTCAAGCAAGAAAATATGTAGAATTTCAAAGCCATATTTGAAAACCTGAGAATGATGGAAGATGAAGACATTGCACCCTACATGCTTAGAGTGGATGAAATTTTTAGTGACATGAATGGTCTATGTGGAAAACTGGAGGAAAGTGAAGTTGTGAAAAAGGTATTGATAACTCTTCCTAAATCTTATAGTGCTAATGTTTCTGCTATTTAGGAAGCTCAAAATTTGGATCAATACACTACAAATCAACCGTTTGGTGCTTTAACTACTTTTGAATTAAGAGAGTTTGGTAAAGATGCTCCCAAGAAAAAAAATTCTTTTAAAGTCAGCAAAAAGGAGATGAATGATGAATCTTATTCAGATGATCTTGATGAGGTGGAAGTAAACTTTGTAAGGAGATTGAAAAAGGGTACTAGCAAATATAGAGTTAAGTTGTCTTTCAAATGTTTCAATTATGGAAAGGTAGGTCATTATGCTTCTAAATTTCCAATCAAAGTTTCAAATGAAAAATATAAAGATCATAAAAGAAAATATGTCAAGAAGAGTTATTATGTTAAAGAAGATAGTGGTGTATTTGATGATGAAGAATTAGACTACCTAGATGATGGAAGTGATGAATGCTTGTTCATGGATTTAAATGTTGGAACTAATTCTACCAATATTGAAAGATGTTTGAAGTAAATTTCTTTGAAATAGGTCACAATATTGAAGGAACTATGCTGACTACTTTTCATGTAAGAGAGGAGAGAAACTACTAGATTATTGATAGTGGATACTCAAATCATATGACAAGTTATAAGAGTAATTTTGATAAACTTTAGAAATATGATGGTGGTCTTGTTAATTTTGGTGATGATACATCTACTACGATATATGAAAAAGGTTCAATTAGTTTTTATGGAAAGCATAAAATAGATGATGTTCCATATGTCAAGTGTCTCTAGCATAATCTTTTCAGTGTAGGATAGACGTGTAGTAGAGGATACAACTTGGTGTTTAAGGATGATGGTTGTGAGATCAAATAAGGGGGCTCTAGAACCTTGGTTGCAACAAGAACAAGAACATAAGGTAATGTTTATTAGCTCAAAGGTGGTGGTGTTAAGTCCTTTATGTCTCAAATCAATGAAAGTTGGCTATGGGTGCTGGCAAGAAGTTGAGTCCACCTTTTGGCCATTTAGTGGAAGTGTTTTCTTTGATTTTCAAGATTTGACACATTTGACCTTAAAATTTGAAGCACTTAGAGATGGAATCTTGAAAAAATCCACTAATCATAAAATGTAGTACTCAAAGTCTAGTTTCCAAAAATGTTATTTATTTCAATACCCAGATGATACAAATTGATATTCAATAGGCGCTTCTAAAAATCACTATTTAAAAGTCATTTTTTTTACCATACCATGCACATGTACGTCATCCATAATTTGACCTAAATAATTATATTTTACTAAATCCTTTTGGGAAAAGATTTGTAACTTATTAAAGTATGATTTCCATTTTTTATTTGTAATTTTTTAATGAATAATTTTTTTTGTTAATTTTTTATTGGCCATATTTGGTGTTTTAAAAAATCGTCGTGTACGTCATTCATAAGATGACATAAACTTATGATTTTTTTAGTTTTTTTAAATTGAAAAGAATTGTCTGAAGTACGCTTTCGTGTAATTCTTTCATGAAAATGTTATGTTGATAAAAAGTTATTAAAATACTAAAAAACCCTGATAATTCAAGTTTATGGACCTCTTTAATCAGAAATTAAATGAAAATAAAAAATTAATCCAATTGTAAAAATAATTACATATTTGGAATCTTTCTTTCTAATCTATAATGGGTTTTAATTTTGTCGAAAATTTCTACAAAAATGTCTTCAAACGTATGCCCAAAGTCACTATTTTTTTGTGGCATTGCTAGGACCTTCAACTTGCAGGTCAAACTAGGTCCATGGCCTAGGTTCAGATCCCCAAACCTTTTCTTGAACTTGTCAACAAAGCAAAAACCTGGTCTACATTTCAAATTTGAAAAAATGAGATCCCATTTACTAAACAAGATCCTATTTTCTTTATAAACGGGATCCTGTTTAGTAAATGGGATCATGTTTCCCATTTACCCATTGAAAATGGAATAGGATCTCATTTAATAAACGATATCCTATTTACTAGTGGATCTCGTTTAAGAAACTGGATCTCGAGTTATTTTTAATCATCATTTTTAATTTTACTATCAAAAAGGGGCATCTCGAGTTTGAGAATTTTGTATAGCCAATTATGACTGTAGTGTCCCTCCATTTCGGTTGTTCTTGACATCCAAGTAAGTTGTTTGTTTAGTGGTCATTTTGTTTCCGTGTATTTGAGTAAGTGTCTATTGTGTTTTGTTGCATTAATGTATTGTGAGGTGAAATTAATAGTTAATTGGAATGGTATAATTAGTTAATTAAATCTACAATTGCTATGGAATAATTCAAATAAAATTTAAATTTAAACAATACCTCCTACTTATCAATAATTAAGAAGCCAATTTTGTAAAATATTAGATTAATATTTAATCGGATATCTCATGAAGGTAATTGTCAAATGGGAGAAAATAATGTAATTTAAAACAAAATAAATTTTAATAGAATGTTATGAATGATAAATAGTAAAAGCAAAATGAAAGTTGGAAAAATAACCATTTGGATATAAAAGAATAAATAAAATCTTAATGAAGATAAGGGTGGAGTGAAAGACAAAATAAAAAGATAGTAAGACCTAAAAAGCGAGCACATGCACAACTTGGAACTAGAATTTAATAGGAAACTTGTCTTATTGTGATAATGTTGCCTGATTTTGTCTTCAAAATAAAAATCAAAATTTTTCTAATTGGGGGGGATTTTTCTTTGAAAAAATTGGTCTTTCTTTGGGGAGGGATCGGATTCCTGAGGGGGTGTCGCCTACACATCATGGTTTTGGTTGGATTCTGTGAAAAAAAAAGAAAGGGAATACCTTTCATTAGTATGCAACTGCTATTACCTGTATCTCCGACATGGGAGTGGTGTTGCTTTCCTTGGTTATTGTTATTGCCTTTTCAACTCTTTAATGGACGCTTTACCATGTTCATGGTCTGCTCCTCGAAGGTCATTTGGACTTGGTTTCTCTGCTCGTTTCCTTCTCTTTCATGAAGATATAGATTTAGGTGAGTGTTGCATATTAAATTAGCTTTGTTTTGATGGACAAATCCATTGATCTACTGTCGGGGCTTAAAATTCTGCGTTTGCTTTTGTTATCTATGTTCTTCTACCTTTCTTCCACATTGTTTCATCAAATAATCTTGTAAAGTTTGCTAGACTGTAGGATGTGACTCCCTGTATGCATTAGATCTATATTGATTCTACACAATGATTATGTTGTGACTGTAAATTTATATCTTAAATGCTGAGATGTGATATGGTAGAGTTGAATTTCAATGTTTCTTTAACTTTCATTTCATTCAATGGGGATTTTGTCATGATGATCTATTTGTCGCATATAGTATGAGTCTGGCCTTTGGTAGTTTGGTTGCGTCACCCTTGGAGTGTATTTTCATTTGCTAGCTAGCAAATGATAGGTTTTGCTGCATCGCACTGGCTTTACTTTGAATCTGGAAAATTAATAATGCAAGTAGATGGCAATATTTCCAAATTCCAATATTCACTTTCTATATACTTGGCATCCTGTCACAGCTACAGCATTTAGAGTCCAGGTATTGTACAGCCTCCCTGATACCATTGGCGACCTATCACAGCTGCAACTTATAGACTTGCAAAGGTGTTATAAATTAATTAATCTCCTTGACTTTATAGTCAACCTGTCCCAACTGCGGCACCTAAACATAATAGAAAGTTTGAAGGTTTAAATAATCTCTCTAGTTGCATTGTCAAACTGTCACAGCGGCGCACTTGAACATGGTAGGGTGTAAAGATTTAAATAAGCTCTCTGATTCTTTTTGCAACCTGTCATAGCAGCGCTTGAACATAATAGGGAGTTTAAAGGTTTAAGTAATCTCTTTGATTTCATTGTCAACCTGTCTCTGCCGTCTTCATTTGCCAACCCAATTTCTTCTATATCTTGCATATATCTCCTGTTATGCTTGAGGAGAAGCGCTTAGTTTCCTCTGCCTCAATTCAATCACTGGATGCTTTTTGTTGTTCCCCAAATGCATGTGAGAATATAATCTTATTCATAAGCTTATTCATGAAATCCGTCATTTGTTTTTGTATATAGAGATTAGCTTTCTTATAGCTTCCAAATGTCTCCTCATTTCCTCATTTAATTGGGTTGTTTGATTTGAAAGTTGTAGCCCTTCTACCCAAATGAAAGCTTAACTAGTGTTAGAGCAGCGAATTCTCAATGGTCTGTATACCTCTGCCAGTATAATCCTGTATCAGAACAATTACCATGCTCATATACCTATGAAATTTTTCCTCCTGAAAAATAAAAATAAAAAATAAAATAAAACAAAAACAAAACTAGAAAGGTCTAAATTATTGTCCTCAAAGTTCTTCAAATGGATTCATCAGATGCTTCTTGCTTTTCATGTGTAGCTAACGAGTCTTTGCGTTCTCATATTAAACGATTTTCCTCTCATATTCCATTGAGCATCTCTAAAAAGATGAACTTAGAATGGTGAGGGCTTTCTTTTAGAGGCCACGTATAACCCCTCTTGGAGACTTTTCTTACTTAAATAGTTTTCTTTTAATAGTTAAGCTACTTTTCCTTGGTGTGCGGAAAAGTCCTTACTTTAAAAGGATTAAATAAATGGGTATTTAGTGTCTTTAGAATCTTAAAAATGAAAGCATCTCTTTTGTTTAATTTGAATGTGGTTTTTTTGCTTTTGTTTATAACTTTTCTTTATGGGAAAATAAAGGGAATATCTATTTATTGTATTCTTATGAATATTTTTACTTAATGCAAAGATGAGTAATCTTAATAGGGAACATATATATACATATTTATAGGATTGAGTAGGAGAAAAGAAATGGATAAAAGAAATATTATTAATGAATAGAATAAGTTGAACTATTTCATATGTTTTATTTGATTTGATTTATATATATATATATATATATATATATATATATATATATATATATATATATATATATATATATATGTTGCATTTTGTAATATGGGAAAGATAAATGAATATATATAAATTGTAAATTTTAATCGGATAGGTATTTCGAGAAGGAATATGTAAACCTAATTTTTATATTCTTATGTCAGCACATTTAATATGTATTATGATTGTAAATAGAAACAAAATTTTGTTTGAGTTTTAATGTAAGTATTGAGTCATTATATGATATGTTTATATAATTTCTTTAATTATTCTAAGTGACTTTGTAGTAAACGGTTTGATAATATGTAACTGATTGTTATTGTTTGTTATAATTGTTACATTTAATGGATTCATTTTTTTTTAAGGATGAATTGAGATGTGTCCCTTTTGAATTTCTTTCTCCTGGGTTATTTTGGGTTGAGGAGAGTTTATTTATGGAATTAGTTTAGCTTTTAAATGATGACCTCTTATATAATCGTTTATTAGATGGTGTGTTAATTTAGTATGGGTATGTTTTAAATAATGTGTTTAGTATAGGATTTTGGGTGAAGTTGGTTAAATGGGGTGCTTTTGTGCAAGTTGAACTCTTCTTGAAATGGTTATTGTTGGTTAGGAAGATTATGGTTTGGTTGTTCATGCTGATTTATTGGGTGTCTTTTGAGTTGAGTGGTAAATTGGTTAATGTTATCGTTGTCATGGTTGATGGTTCTGATTGAGTTGTTAATGAGTCGAATTGAAAGTTCTTTGAGTAATAGGTATCCTGAGAGGAGGAAATAGTGGCCTCCCTTGGATTTCCGATTTAGTTCATATCGAAGTTGTTGATGTAGTTTGAATGGAGTTGTTGATCTTGTATTGATGTATTCACTCATTATATTTGAATTGAAAATAGTTCTTTGAGGCCTTGCAATTATTGTTGTCAGTTCTTTGATGGGGAAACTCTAATGTAGACTTTTTGAGAGTCTTCTAGAGGCTTGTTTTTATTGTTGGTCAATGTTTCTCCTTTTATGTGCCCTTGAAGTGGCAAGTGTTTTGGTATCAGGATTTTGAAGGGGCTGTACGAGAATTGTTGAGACTTTGATTATGTGTTTATAGTGAGATGGGTAATGCTTCGCATGTTTCTCTGTTGTGATCTGATGTTCTTGTTATGTTGTACAACCCTTGGATTTTGGTTTGATGTTTGTTGGGTCTTTAGGGAGAGTGGCTCTTCATGGGGGCCGACGCCTCGGGTAAGAGGAAGTGCACAACAGAAACCATGTAAGAGTATTAAAACAAGTGATAACCTAAAAAATAGAATTTAGAGGATGGGTAGTAAAACACACAAGATAATAAATATTGGATACCCTGTCTATGCATTAGGGATATCATAGACTAATGATAGACTAAGAAGGCCATGGTCGGAAAAGTGTGTGCCAGCCCCATGAGAGGTTGTGGCTTTGCATGAGGCTATGGTGTGACGCCTCAAGTAGGAGGAAGAGCCATGATCCATAGATGGGTGCCGTCACCTCAAGTTGGAGGAAGGGCCAGGAGATCCCATGAGAGCTATGCAATGACACTCTCCACTTGACACTCATTTGCCTTGTTTCCTTATTGCCTCTGGAATTGTATTCTATTTATTATTTCAGTTTGATTTGGAAATGTTTCATGATCCTCCTTTGGTTACTTGTTTATTGGTTATTGCTTTGATTAATGTGATGAGATTTATGACTTTAAGTTGTTATGTGGGCTCTTGAATGTTGTTGATTATGTCATTGTAATCCTTGAGTTTTATGATACTTTTGTATGACGTTGAGTCTTGTGGTTCCCTGTTTGGATGTTCCTAGTTGAGGTCTCTTTCTTGTCAGCTCCCTAGCATGGGGGGTGGGTCTTCGGACCCACGTGGTCGGGTGGAACATGATGAGCACCCCATTGGGTCCCCAGATGAGGATCGAGAGGTGTGGAATTGCGCCACTTACAGAGACTCCAGATTGTACCCAACTTGGTGCTAGCCATGTTACTTTGTACTTATCTTTCTGATGTATCATCTTATCTTGTTATATGGTTTCCGTTCACATTGGGGAACACTTTTGTATCATTGTTATATTTGAACAATGTAATGTATCAGTTAATCTTTGGTAAAATTTTGTGTGAATATTGATCCATGGTAGATGTTTTATGCCCCATTGAGTTCTTACGTTGATAATGTCAATCTTTTATATGTTGCGTTTACTTAAGTGTATGGTATTCTATTGACGAATTTAGAAGTACATGTTCTATTGTAATCATACACGTTGATCATGGTTTATTACATTGACTTCCATTCTTTATCGTTGTTGTATGGAATTAAGTTTTGTAATGTATCCTCATGTACTCCAAGGGATGTAAGTGATTTTGGGTTTGTTTAAATGAATTTTCATGTCATAACTTATTGTGCATTTCATGTATGTTAGTTTTACTTCATAAAAAAAAAATAAAATTGTGCAGTAATTGTTGCTTAGTTGTCCTTTTGGGGTTCGTGACATGATCGTATGCTAACATGCATTAGAGCCTAGGGTTCATACACTGTGCACTATGTGTGCTCACTCATGTGTAACCTTAGCGTTTAGATTCCTTAAGTCACGGGTTTTACTTTTGCTTTTGTCATTATTTGTGAACACGAGTTTCTTTTGGCTAGCCCGATTATGCGGGTCTATAGTCTGCGAGAAACTGATGGGAAAGGATAGGACCCTTGGTGTAGTGTGCAATGCAGCGATATCCTTATTGTTGGGGATGCATTATGGACCCTTGTAACGTTGTGTGAAGTGGTTTCCAGTGATGTGAACTTTATGTGTGTGAATATGTCAAGTGTGCATGGAATTTTTGGTTATGTTGTCCTTGAGTGACGAATTATGTTTTCCTAAATCTGTGAAGGTGTGACATTTTTCCTTTTGTTCAAATTGTTGTTAGATTTGGTGTGAAAATGATGATATTTAACAAGAATATGTGATTGTGTGGATAATTATGTTGTGTTTTATGGAGATGTGGCATATCGAGGGTAAAGAATCCTCTTGAATGTTTGGTACTAATGTGCTATGTTTCCACCTTAGTTTATGATTTTTAGGTAGTCAGCTTCAAATTTTGAGGATGAAGGTAATTAATTGGTTATGTTTAGCATGTGGACTTAATAAAATGTTTTCATTTGATTAGTAATTGTATTAATGATCATTAATGATGTTTCACTAATGGTAGTGTGTTAGAAGGACGATGTTGTATCACTCATTTGTGAGAGGCATACAACATTGCAATTCCCTCTACACTAGGTTTATTTGATATATATACATGTTGTGCACAATGTTTCTTTGTATGCAGGATTGCAGGAACTGAGCCTCGATTCCACCTACTTTGTCAAGACAGGGCAAGAATTATAAACCACCCAATGGGTTTGACGTGGAAAATAGGAGCTAACAAGAAATTTTCCCCAACCTTGTTCGTCACCTCGTCCTTGTGGCCTATTGCAATCTCGTCTTCATTTTTGGTATCATTTATTTTCTTTGAATGTTGTTTAATTTATTTGCTAAGTTGATGTCGTATGAAAGTTGATATTTTCGTTAGTTGTTGCATTACTATGTTTATGCTTGAGCTCAACTTTCAAGAGTAAGTCGAAGCCTAGGGGGCGAGGATGTAATGCCCCTCCATTTCAGTCGTCCTTGATATTCGAGTAAATTTTTGATGGGGTGGTCATATCATTTTTAGTTGTTAATAGTGTTATTGGTTGATTGGTAATGCTATGACGATTTTGTGATTGTCTTATTTAATTTGATTTTGTGGGTATGTGATAACACTAATACTATGATTAGATTTGATTAATCAAATTAATTTAATTATAAGGGAACTTGATTTATTTGGAATTAAATAAATAATTAGAGTTAATAATAAATGTTAAATTGTATTATCATTGGAAGTTGATTATTTAAAGATAAGATAATTATTTCAATTAAGTGGTTTAAAATAAAAAAAATTATAAAAACATAGCTTATTATATTAAATAAACAAACTATGATTTAAAAAAAAAAAATTTAAAAAAAAAAGAAGATAAAAGCATGAGCATGCATATGTTGAGCAAATGTCAAAAAAGGAAATGGACAATTTTAGTGGAAATTTTGTG
>VDFB02358134.1:206932442-207350398 GCA_007258455.2 Sequoia sempervirens
TCTATTCTTTAAGCCCTTGCAATTATTGCAAGGACAATAACATTTCCCATCACCCTTTCTTTTCAATCTAGCCTACAATCTATCAAGTGTCTCTTCATTTTGTTCTAGACTAATATTATTTGACATGATTTTTCCTTACCAAGCTTGACTATTTAGATCTTCAAAAAATATCAAATTCACACTCCAATTATTTTATTCATAGACAAGTAACAAAATCTAATAATTCTGATATTTTACACCAAAAAAATTTGACATGCAACCACCCCTGCAAAAGAGAAGATAGTCTAAAGTTAATGACACCAAAAAACACTTTACAATGCTAATTCCAAAACTTATTAAATTCTGATTTTACTATGATTTCCAACCGTTAAGACTCCTAAAATTAGAATATTGAACTTGATTACAAAATTCCTACAACAATGGAGGTAGCGAGCTAGTATGAGCAAGTGACCCATTCCTAAGGAGCAATGAGTCGAATCATCATTGCTAATGTCAATACAGATTTCATCCTTTATAAAGATGCAATGTGTCACTTCTATGACGAAGGCTTATCCCTAGGGCCTCAACATTGAGAGAGCCCTAATAAAACAACAGCATGGTAAGAGCATGATTAGGTACAAAACCCAGGCCTCCGTAGAGAAACATAAAACAATAACTATAGTGGATTAGTGAGGTTGCAATACTCGCAAAGATTGAGACAATGTAGGTAATAACAAAAATCTCATGATCTAAAGATTGTAGCCAATAACAAGCACAATACCATGTAGCCATCGACATTTGTAAAATGAACCTACGGTAAGAAGAATATTAGCCACCTTGAGATGCATACCAAAAAATAGGCTAAGAAGTGACAAGATAATAAAGCTCAAACCTTGCATAGTAAAGTGGATATTTTAACAGTGAGTTTCCTTACCCCCTTGCTGACCTTAAGGGTTTTTCAAATGCTTTTAGTAGTGTTAGACAAGGCAAATGCAATCAGGGAATGACTGTCCAAATGAAGTAATGGTAATCATAGGTTCAATGTTTCTTCTTAGCCATTAATATTGTATAATGGAGGTAGTGGATTGCATGTTTGAGCAGTGTTTTGAGACTCACCAAAGATGGGAAAATAGTGAATAATACCTTGTGGACTATGAAGTAGTGTCAATAAGGTTGAAGGATCTTAAGACTACAATACCATGAAACAATGAGTCCCCTGTAGTAAGTAGGCAGTCTATAGGGATAGTTTGATTTTATAGAAGGATGCTCATGAAAGGAATCTTCAAGTGATAGTGAGTGAGCTATTTGAGATTGCAGCTGAGGGTGCAATACCCAGTCTTAAAGGAAGTTAGCAAAGTAGTAAATGTGCAAGAAAATTGAATTGTACACAACAAACAATTCACAATGTTATCTTCCATAATGCCTTGAGTTTGAAGACAAAAATCTCATTGTATCTTCATGATGAAAGTGGTGAGCTTAATGGTCAATCACTGGCAACCATGATTTTAAAACATGCTATTGTGCTTATGGAGGCAACATTTTAAGCAAGGCAGTGAGTGGTGGTTTGGAACAATGGCAGGTATGAAGGACTTGCTTTATATGCATACTATGCAGTCTAGCTTAAGACATCATTCTTAGAAGAGATTAAAGGTGGATTATGGAACTCAAGGGTTACCATGAAAAGGATTAAAGCAAAGACTGAGATCTATTTAAAAGCCATGGTCATGAAGATATTAAAGATGTCACATGCAAAAACCTAGTAGCCGGAGTAATGAATACAGTGCCAAAGAGGATAGTGTGCTGGGGCAGATTTAGGAGATCTCCACATTATCTAATTACAGGAAATACATCATTTATTTATTTTTAATTCAAAGAAATCATTCTAAACCCTATATAAGATACATTGATACTTCAAAAGCCTCAAGGAATTTCCAGATTATGCAAATATATGTCAAGTAACATTCATAAGGTTTAGAAAATCTTGATCACTCTCTAGAATAGCCCATTAAACATGGGTTGTGCTTGAATGCACTACATAATTGATATAACACAACCACTCTGCATATCAACCAGAGTTATAGGCTCTTTATTGCAGCAAGAGGTAATCACTCTTCGATCATGCTATAATTACATCCTAACCTGTTAAACTTGAGACAACCTGAATGCACCCAATGATGATTGACACCTACATTATACAACCTGAATTAACTACATTATATGAGTGCCTCCATTTCTATCACAACATAGCCACATTAAACTTGGGTCACACATGAATGCATCCTGTATTTGTTATAGCACAACTGTGCCACATGACCAATACAGTTATGGATCACATAATTACATTCACAAGAATCTTTGTTCTCCATTGTGATCTTATGGTGATTCCACACAAAAAAATCTGGACATGAAATTCTCAAAACCCTTAACCTCTACAAATGAAATCTGATGAGATGTTGCTTTAAAATATGATTTTCAAACCTGGAACTACAAATATGACTTCACAACTGAATTCTGCAAAAAGACAATGACTACCCTCAACCTGGTCATATCTTCTTGAATTTTTTCTGATTTTTCCCAAGAAAATTGTCCTTAGTTCTCCACAAATTGTCTCAAGTAGAGCAAAACACTGTCGCAATAAATTAAGCGCAAACTCACTTTTCTTTATGTCGGCCACAATTTGATTTTTTAAATTTTTCATGTTTGTCGAACATTCAACGAAAATAATAGCCGACATTTCGATGAACACCAGGTTCGTCGATATTTCGACGAACGTGGGGGATAAACTTTCGAAAAAATTGGAAATTACACATCAAATTTTACAAGCACCCGACGAACATCGAATTTTACATATTTTGTCGGACAGTTTCGTTGTATTTTGCAGTAAAATGTATTAGTGATATACAATTGCTATGCTGTAACACACATTCATTCATGGCCTCCTAACTTGCTACAAGAAAACAATCTCAATGCAAAAAAATTAGAGTTTTCCAACAAAATATATACAATCAATAATCATTGACCTATTACACATGCATATTACTATGTGCATCTTAAATTTGTACTTGACACCAAATGCACGTATCCATCAACTACTTAATTTTATACAAATTTCTATTATCCCATTGCCACCTAATCCAAAATTGAAATTTTCTAGAGACTTTAACATTGACATGTTACAATTGATAGGGACAAAAAAATTCCTTCTTGAATTTATCAAGCAACAGAAATTGTCATTAATTGTTGACAAGCCAACAACACATGCAAGTAGTCAGTTGGTTCAATTTTGGACACATAACATCAAAATTGCTATTGTCAAATCCATAGTATTGGATACATATTCATCTAACCATTTTGCAATATCATTTTAGCTCTAGTCATTGGTGCATACTATACAGTTTTTCAAGTGCAACTGTTTACTATCTACATCCTCTATGCAGTGTGCTATTATCATTGTTGCTCGCAGATGCACAAAACCACCATGCAATTTCTGTGAGTATAAAAGAATTGTTGGATCAATTTTTGTTCATACTGTCCATGCCTCTAATAAGAATGCTTACTATTTCACTATTTTTCTTATACAGTTATTGAATTCTTCATTGATCTTGGTCACAACTATGAGGCGTGCTCTTCTAAACCTTTGATATGACCATGTAGTTGCAATTGACTATATACCTGTTTTGAAATAGGGATGCTATCATGCACAGTACTGCTAAGACTTTGCACATTTTATCTATCTTCTTTAGAAAAAAATTATAAAACTATGTTCATTATGGATTGCAAAACTAGCTTTAAGCATATCAAGATAATATTTAATTCATAGATATGCACTTTTAAAATTGATACCACAACTTTTGCTAAGTCTTATTCGATTTGTCCCTATTTCTATTTTCTACTCATGCAAATTTTAGGTTTGGCTATATTTCCAACAAAGCAGTATCAATCATAATCTTGGATATATTTTGCATAGCTATGCTATTGCAAATGATTGCACAACTATTCTAAAGCAAGCATGTTACTATGCAAAATATTACTAAAGCATTCCAACTATAGATTTCTTTATTAGAAGCAAATTGGAAAGTCAAAATTGTTATGACTCATAGAACTAGGTTGTAGCCAAACCATATGATATTTTTTGTATGCATGTCAAGTTCCTAAATTGCTACTTGCAAATTACAAATATGTTCCCACTTCATGCAACATATATCTTGGCATTTCACAACCTACACCATAACATCAAGAGCATCTAAAAATAGGTAAATACATGACATTTGACATGAGAAAACTTGAAAATCATATCATATCTCAATAATGTTTTTTCCCTATTGGTTTTAGGACATGCTTGACATAAAATATAAAGGTGTCATGCATGGAATTTTAAGCAATACATTTACATTTACTATTTGCAAGTTTACATTGACTATGAGTGGACTGTAGTGTAGTCATCGTTACTAGCCTATGGTGTGAAGATTTTCATTTGTTGAGCAAACTAATATTTGTGTTGTTTGTTCATTTGCTCAGGATGTTTCATGAAGCTGGAATTTGTGTCTGTTGAAAGGGTTTACATCTACTATGTTGGAAGTGACAAAGGTGGTATTTGTAAGTTCTTGTAACACTACCATTTTTTGCATTATTTATTCTCTTGCTTGGATAATCTGAGAAAAGTGGAATCTATGTCTGTTGGCAGTGTTTATGTCTATTGTACTTGAAATGAAGAAAAAGCCACTTGTAAGTTGTTGTAAACTTTGCACTATCATTTTATATTTGTTTACATTTGTGCATTGTATCACCTCCTACCCATTGTTTCTTGTTCTTTGTATTTTATTGCTTAATGTCTATTCTTCGTTGTCTTTGAATGTTTTTATGATTCATTTTCTATTATTGAATTAAAGACTTAACACCATGATTCATTAATGTCAACTTCTCTACTGCCTATGATTAAGACTAAAACTAATATTGTCTCTCCATGCATGAATGCCAACTATACTTGAATTGAGACTGCATCTAGTGTTGTCTTTTCTTTCTATTGAAAATATCTTATGGCTTCCTAATATTCTTTGATACACCTACCCTTTTACATCCACTGTTGCCATCAATGCATAGCATCTTGATGAAAACTTTGTGCATATATAGTAAATAATTTTCATTCTTTCTCAATAGGTTGTAATGCAATAGCCATTAATGGCTTATGGTATAAATTTTTGACTATCCTGAGCAAACAATGGTTTGTGATGTTTACTCTTCTTGCTCAACAAAGAAAGAGCCAACTATAATTTCCTATGCCTATGAAAATTTGTGTCTATTGAGAAGGTATATATCGATGTTGTTCAAATCCAAAAAGAAGGTATTTGTAAGTTCCTATATCTTTTACATACTCATTTTTTGCATTCTTTATTCATTTTCTCAGAAAGATTGATGAGGACGAAATTTGTTTCTGCTAAGAGAGATTATTTCTTTTTTATTGTTTCATATCTTTTACAATGTAGTTTTATAGTTTTTTTTAATTTTGTTGTTGAATATCTACTATTTCCTCTTCTCTGCATTTTATCATTCAATGTCTATTATTTATTGCACTCTGCATTATATGTGTTGATGTAAGAAAGGATCTAATATTTTATCTCTATACATCCATGCCAAGTGCACCTCAATCTATCAAAATAATTTCATCAATTAGTAATTTTTTTTTCTATTAAAAACATTCCATAGAATTTTTATTTACTAGCAATGGACTGAACCTCACATGCCATCAATGGATTCTACTATGAAGTTCCTGCTATTGTTGCCTCGCCATAAGCACTTCTGAGGACATTTGTAAGATTTTTTGCATCTTGGCTCTCTTTCACATTAAACAATTTCTCTTTCCAATATTCCATGCTTTTTTCCATTAACTATTTCTTGCATGAAGTAATTACTATTTTCAATTTCTTAGTGCAGTTAACTAAACCAATCAAGTTCAAGAAGACAATTTAGTTGGCATTGATTGATATCCATATTACTATGGTCACAATGAAATTATCATTTCTACATGCAACAGATTGATTGTTTCAATCTAGTTAAAACTATTTCAAATTCTATAAATTATAGTTTTCAAAAGTCAATGTAATCTATCAAATATCACATTTTTAATGTCTGTTGGTGTAATTAAATGTGTTGTACCTTGTCCTAGGTCATGAATACACCTTAGTTAAGTTTACTTAGGGACCACATAGGAGGTTGTTAGAGATTTTCCACCTTTGGTGGACTAGACATGCCATTACCTCATCACTTCCAGCTTTTGTGGACACATCATGTGATATCTCTCCACCTTTTGTGGGTGATCCACCTTTTGTGGAGATTATCACATTATCCCTTTCCACTTTAGGTGGAGTGATAACTTTTCATATTTGTCTCATGTCATAAGATTACAACACTTGTCATAATCTTGTGCCCTCCTATGTTCTCACCTTGGCTATATAACCAAGGGGTCTCCTATGTAATTATTGTACTACATCTCATATTATTGACATTGAATACAGTTTATTCTTGTCATATTCTATCTCTCTTTTGCACTTTCTATTAGGCCTCTAGATCTTGGGTGGCTACCTTCATAGCCAATTCTTACATGGTATCAGAGCTACTAGAGTGCCTTTGGTTAGTCATTTGGAGAGATCTTGGTGCATATGAAGAATGGTGTATTTTCGTATCTATGTTGCAGAAGCATTTTGGAGCATCCTACACCAAATCTGAGCCCACAATTGTGTTCGGGAGGCCATTTCCAGTTGAGATAGCCTTTCGTTTCATCCAAATCAGATATCGGAAGCTCCAGATTTGAAAATTTTACCAATTTGGGTATTTTTCTAATTTTCTGAATTATTCTATAGTTCTGGAAAAATTTATTATTCAAAAAAATTCAATTTTCTCTTCACTAGAATATTTTTTGAATTTTTTTTTGAAAAATTTCAAACCCCTTTGAAAATTTGTATTAGGTTTTCCTTATTTTTTTAACTCAAAACATGTATTTGTATTTTCTGATTTTTTATAAATCAGAAAATAAAAATAAAAAATCGTAGTATTGTATTTTTATAAATCAAAAAATCTCAAAAAAAAAATAAAAAATAAAAATAAAAATAAAAAGCGGAAGAATCTGTGGGTTTAAAAGTCTGCATTCTGCAGACTGTACCACTGCTCTGCCACATCGCCATGCCTCAGCCACGGTGGGCCCCCTCTGCCATCAACCGGTCAAAATTTCAAACATTCTCGACAGTAGGCAAAGAATTTTTGTTAACGTCAGAGAATATTCCAATCCCCACCGACACGTCATCATTCCATGTTAGCGCCAACTCATTCCTCGCTGTACAGTACAGATATGCCATGTCAGAAAGGTGGATTTTTGCTGCGACAGGCCGCAGGCCATCAAATTTAAGATAGCGATTTGATGACATCAGCATCTTTTAAAAAAAATTCTGCCCCCCTCTCCAATGAAGTTTTTGATTTTGTAGTCCGACTTCAGAGCTTCATATCTCACTCATTTTTGCTCCTTTTTTTGAGAATTTTTTTTTGATTTGGGCCAATTTTTCATGTACTTCATAGTGGTGTACTTGGTTTATAATTTTGGTGGACATATTTTCTAGAATTTACAGGTTCTCAACAATGTACCTGTCTTGTCACCATTTTTGCAACTTCAGAGGCTTCATTTAGGCTCATACGAACTCCTTTTCAGGTGCCTTTTTTTTTAAAGTGCATGATTTTTTGTCTACTTCTTGAATCTGCAATCAGTTTGAAGCGATCTTGAGTGGATTTTGTAATTTCAGCATATGGTCCTTTTTGGCTTGTTTGGCACTTGTATTGCATAGATCTGAATTTAGGTCTTTGCTTATTTTTTCTAGTCTGTTATCAACCTATTTATTGGAAAGCTATAAATTAGGAATCATAAGCCCACTTAGCCAAGTTGCAAGTGGCCTATTGTACACACACTACATTATAAAGTGCCAAAATCATCTCTTTGTGGGGGGATACTTTGATTGAGTGAATTTGGGGGGTTGTATCTTGTGTGATTGTTCATATTTTCTCTCTTGTGATCTTTCATTCCATCATGGGTTCATCTAAAGTTCCACTCTTAACTGCACATAACTATGGTACATGGAAAGTACGTGCATGGAGTAAACTAATGGAAAAAGGTTTAATTTACTACATTGATGGAACCATAACTGCACCTTCAAATCCTAAGGTAGATCCAATTGCATATATGGATTGGCTCACTAAAACTTCTATGGCATTGGGTACACTAAGAAATTTCATTTCAGATGATCTCATTTTCCATGTTGATAAATGTACTACAACTAAGGAAGCTTGGGATAAGCTTGCTGCTTTGTATGGAAAGGTTGATAAGGTTAAGGGATACAAGCTTGAGCATGATCTCTTAAGCCTTGATCCCAAGGATTTTGATACAATTCAGGATTATGTCACTAAGGCAACTGAACTAAGAGTACAACTAAAAGATTGTGGTATTGAAAAAGAGGATGATCAATTGGTCTTCAACTTGTTGGATAAACTTCTAGTTGAGTATGTAGCCTTTGTTTCAATTTTTCAGACTCAAAGATTGACAGTAAGTAACTTCACAACACCATCTTTTGAGGCTCTCATAGATCTTTTGATTCTTGAGCAAAATAAGTTGATGAAAATGGGTATTCTCAAGTCTTCAACTTCAAGAGCATTGGTGGTCAATCATGGAAACAATAAGCAAGGAAAAGGGAAGGACCAAAAGCAATCTTCACCAAAGCCACAAGGAGAGAGCAAACAATCAACTTCATCTTCTTCAAAGAAGTACAACAATTCAAACAAGAGGGAGCAACCAACATGTGCATATTGCAAAAGGATTGGTCATGATGAGCATCGTTGTCATGTTAAGAAAATTGATGAGTTGAAACACATCCTTAAGAAGAACAACATCAACTTGCCAGCTGCATATCAAGAGAAGGACTCATCTCCTTCCACTTCTTCTAAGGGAAAAGGAACAACTCTCATGGAAACAACATCAAGCTCTTCTCCTTCTTCTACATCATCTCAACATGAGAAACATAAGGGGCAAGCATTTCTTGCCATTGCAAATTCCAATACAAATAAATGGATCCTTGATTCAGGAGCTTCACATCATATGACTTCATCCAAGGATATGTACTCTTCATTTGATTCTTGTTCATCACCACCCATTTTGATGGCCAACAACACATCTTTGGCAGTTAGTGGGAAGGGGTCTATTGACATTGAAGGTGGAGCATTTAATGATGTTCTATGTGTGCCTACTTTGTCAAGGAACATCCTTTCCATCTATCAGATTACACATAGTGGTACAGGAAACAGTGTAGAGTTCACACCAAATTCTGTCATTGTTCGGGATTTGCATAGCAGGGCTCTTGTTGCAGTTGGGGAGGTTGATAATCATTCTCGGTTCTACACCTTCTCATATTTTGCTCCTATTGATGATTCAGTTCACCCTAGTGTGGACACACTTGAGGAGATTGAGTATGGTTACTTGAATCTTGGAGTGCTCACTACTCCTGAGGTTCTTGAGCCTATTGTTGATATTCCATCTTCTACATTGACTGGTGTACCTAATGATACTTGTGTTCCGACAGTTTCAGTGCCTTGTGATTCAGTGCAACAGTACATACCTTGTCTTCCAGCAGAATCTTCATGGGATGACTACTTGATAGACATTGGCAGTTTGTTTGTGGAGTCCTACATTGCAGACTTGGGAGACACATTTGATTGTTTACATCTTCTCTTTGATGAAGGTGATTCTTCTTTAGTTGTTGCGAGGGAACACTCTGACCCTCCTCTACATGATCAGTCTTTCGAGGTTGATGTGATTGTGGATGCATATGTACAACAGTTGAAGGAGGCCACTTTCTCTTTTGAGGAGACATTGTCTTTGGAGTTTGGTCTACCTTCATCCTTGCTAGATATTGAGTTGTCTTTTTCAGCAGATTAGAGTGTTGTTGCAAAGGGTTTCTCATAGATTCCAGGAGGTGACTTCATTGCAGCTTCACATGGTTTGGGGAAGGCATCTTTCAACATCAACACAGGGAACTTTGAGCAACTTTCAGAGACTTCTTACATTTTGAGGATTCTTCCCTCTTCACTTGTGGATTGGGGAGACTTCATTCATACACCTTTGGTATTGTTTCTTCCTAAGGGGAGGAACGTTGTTCGACAGTTTTGGAGCAGCTTCTTCATTCCTTCTCGAGCATCTTCCATGGGTGATCATTTTACATTGAAGGGGGGCTACCTTGTCTCTCTTATTCTCTTGTATGGGGGGGACTTTTTCCTCACATGGGGTTTTATCCTTCTCATGCTATGTTCATAATCTTGTGTATCTCATCTCTCTTTTGGGGGGTAGTTTTTTCCCATTGGGTTTTTCTATCTTTACTCCACTTGTGAGAGATTTCATTGCATTTGTACATGGGTACCTAACATGGCCTAGTAGCCGGGACCCATCTTATGTTGTTTGCATTTGTGTACATTCTCCCTAAGTTGCACTTAAGGGGGGGTGTTGGTGTAATTAAATGTGTTGTACCTTGTCCTAGGTCATGATTACACCTTAGTTAAGATTACTTAGGGACCACATAGGAGGTTGTTGGAGATTTTCCACGTTTGGTGGACTAGACATGTCATTACCTCATCACTTCCACCTTTTGTGGACACATCATGTGATATCTCTCCACCTTTTGTGGGTGATCCACCTTTTATGGAGATTATCACATTATCCCTTTCCACTTTATGTGGAGTGATAACTTTTCATAGTTGTCTCATGTCATAAGATTACAACACTTGTCATAATCTTATGCCCTCCTATGTTCTCACCTTGGCTATATAACCAAGGGGTCTCCTATGTAATTATTGTACTGCATCTCATATTATTGACATTGAATACAGTTTATTCTTGTCATATTCTATCTCTCTTTTGTACTTTCTATTAGGTCTCTAGATCTTGGGTGGCTACCTTCATAGCCAATTCTTACAATGTCAATAACTCAATCAAGGATGTTTATCCTAGTTTACATAAAATTCATTGTACAAAAATTTTCTCATCACATATATGGTCAACGAATTTTTAATATGAGTATTCATACATTATTTATTTGACTTTACCTTGTGATAGTATAGCATCACATTATCTTGTATCCATTTATTACTTATGTAATCTCTTAGCTTAAGCACTTTTCACGTATGTTCTGATAATCATATTTCTCTGTATTTATGTTTGTATCTATGTATATTGTCCATTTCCACATTCTATCTTAGATGCTTAATTGAACATATGCTCAATGACAGTAAAAAATATTTTACAATCAAGTTTTCCAATCCATTGATACATGTAATTAAACCATACAAATTTATTTAGAACATGTGAATAAAAAATGTATGCACAGAAAACCTTGCAACAAAACACACCACCAAAAACACCAAACCATGTATGAGTCGAAGTAGAAAACTACATCAACATAACATGCTTATCATTTCGTCTAGCATTAATGTACCACTTTAATTAAACATGTGATTACATGATAAATTAATGACATCATGCCAAAGTGTACATAACTAATCAACATTTCTTGGCTTTACAACACATATAACAAAGAAAATGTGCTCGACTCCCTTGATTATAGTTAAATTTTTGTTTATTGATATGACAAGATTCAAAAAACATAAGACAATCAACTAAAATTATTAATTCAAACAATAAAAAAAAAGTCACATTGCAAATATAAAATTGTGACTATGTATATATTTGTATACTATTTATATATACATCTATATGCATGTGTATTATCAATAATATAGATATATATATATATATATATGTATAACATATAGATACATATATCTATTATCTATAAATGTAGTGTAGATGTATATCTATACATATATATGACAACATGTATATATATATATACATATATATGTACATATATGTTTCTATATATATACATCTATATATGTGTATGCATTTACTATATATATATCTCTATACATCCATACTATATATATATATATATATATATATATATATATATATATATATATATATATATATATGGGTGAGTATATATACATACTCATACATATATATAGAATTGGTCATGATCAACATTGTAGATTATAAAGTAACTCCTCTTCAACATCTTTGCATGTCATAGATTGTGCCATAGTGATCAAAATGAATAATTTGTCAAATCTATGCAGCACACGGGACTATTTAATTGGAAAAGCTCTTGATATATTTTATTCTTAGATTTATTCATTACATTTTTCCCTTTGATGGATTGTCACTCTATAACCCTTTGGCTAGGCACTAATTTAGGAAACAAATGATTCAACCACGCATTTTAGAAAATAAATAAATCCTTCACAAATAATCTATAATCAATTAGATTTCATTTGCAATTTGTGATTCAATAGTTTAAATTAGGAGAATATTCTTACTTTTAAATTCATATATTGTCATATTTCAACACCCTCAATTATTTTTAGCATGCCTCTATGAACACCCTCCTATATTTTAGTTGAGACCATAGTGTAAGAGACATTACTCACTCTTATTCTTTGAAATTTAAACCTTTGTAATGTATACATGAACCTTGGTATTACATTCTCAAAGGTACTCCTTCCCTTGAAGGTAAATTTATATTCTAGGAATTTTGAGTGGTAATTTCAAGACCCAACAAAATGTTATTGTTGGAGTTTTTTTTAATTTTAATATAATATTGAAGGCCTAGGTAATTTAAAAAATGTTTTCGGATATCTTCATAAGCCAATCACTAGGACGATGCAAACATTTAGACACCACAGACATATTATTTTGATTAAATTTAGAAAACCTACACTACAGTTTCAATCTATGAATTTCATTTCAAAATAGATTATACTTATTAATGCTACTTAACATGTCTTTTGTGTCCAACAAAAAAATACTTTTATTTATGTCTAATTTCAATTGATTGCTATTGGATAAAAAATAAGACATGTGTACCCTCAATTTATTTCAGAATGTTATTTTATAGTTTATATGCATTTGCAATTCATCAATGGGTTATGATGTAAAGTCTTAACTCTGTCCAAAAAAACATTGTTTGTGACCCTTGTTCAAATCCATGTCACCCATTCTTGTCAGATCAGTGCTTCTCAAGTCTCGTTCATACTTCCTTGGTTTGCCTTGATTCTTATATGTTTTGCATCTAAGTTTGGCTTGATTCTTACACGTATTGCATCTAACCTTGGCAAAATGAAGAAACATAATAACTCTTTTTGCTTTGCAAAATGCAGTAAAGTGTTGTAAAATTCATGGTAACTTCCACAAATTTTATAACACTTCTGACTACATACTCTGCAAAGGATGGCCACTTTCATGCATCTTCCTTGTATTTTTTCACGCCATAACAATATAAAGGAATGAGAAACTTGTATCTTTTAGCAGTTGAACAATAATCTTAACAAATTTATGCTCAGAATTCATATCTTTAGGTCTTGAATTTGACGGCCAATTTTTGAAGATAGAGAATTATATACAATAAATATATGATATAATCATATAGAAATTTTGATAAACAATCTAAATCTCCTACTATCAATTGGCTTAGTCTTTTGATGACTCTATACCTTCCTATATCTTTGACACTGTTATTATTTAGTTTATATGCATCCACAACCCATTAATCGCTTAAGCTGTCAAGTCGTAATTCTCTACAGTATAATATTGTTTGCATTTCTTCTCCATTTTCTTGCATTCTTTCACGAGAGTTAATTCATACACTATTGGAAATGTTTATATCTATTGTGTTACACACAAACAATGAAGCGTTTCTAAGTTCCTACACCCACAACATTGTCATTCTTTGTCTTCTCTACTCATTTCTTTACATTGTTTGATGACACTAAAATATGTTATTTAACATGTCTTTTATTTCTAACAACGTTATGCTTCTACTTTGATCTACTTTTTATTCATTGTAAATCGATAAAAAACAAGGCATCTATACCTCCCTATTTTTTTCACAATATTATATTATAGTTTATGTGCACTTGCAATTCATTAATGGATTACAGTGTTAAGCCTTAATTTTGTCACAAAAAATATTGTTTATGTTTCTTGATCATTTTCTCATACTGTTTGATGCAAATGAAATCAGTCTCTATACTAATGTTCTTTGTTTCATTCCAAAATTTCATTAGCATGGTAAAGCTGATGCTTGCCTCAATTCCCAATGTTTAGTTGCTATTGGAAATGTTCCTGCCCACATATTCTGTACACCACCAGAAACAACTAATTTTGTATGAATCAAAGTAGGAAACTTCATCGATATTATATGTTTATCATTTTGTCTAGCTCTAGCCAACTACTATAATTAAACATGCAATTTAACAAAGATTAATGACATGGTGGAAAAGTGAACATAACTAATCTACATTTATTCATTTTACAATACATATATGAAATTGAAAGTTTTGGAGAACACCATTTCTTGCATCACATAACAAAAAAGAAATCTACTTCACTCCCTTGATCATTCTCAAGCTTTGTTTTTTGATGTTGTAAGATACAACAAACATAACTTGCCATTCATGTAAATGTTTTGATAATTTTTTGAAAATACGTATCAAGATGCGTTATACATGCATATGTATGTATGTATGTGTGCTTATATATATATATATGTATGTATGTATGCATGCATATATATACATATATATGTATCTATATATATAGAAATGATCATGATCAACATCCTATATTGAAAAGATTATCTCATAGCAAACAAAATGAATAGTTTCCCAAATCTACACATTCCATTAGAGTGCTTAGTTCAAAAGATGTTCTATGGCTACTCTAAATATTGCTAAGAATAAATAATGTCCACATCTCATACTTTTTGAATACCATAGATTGTTTCTCATCCACATGCTCAAATATGAGTAATCAAGACAAAATATATACATACTATAGTACTTCAATAAATATTTTAAGTTTCACACCATCATTTATAGTTGCTTGCTTTATCTTTCATGATGTATTTCAAATATCTAAAACCAAACTTTTTTCCCTTGGTAGGGACTCTAGCTCCTTCAAAGCTCTTGTTTAACAATGAAAACATTACAATACACTTAAAAAGTCCCCATGAATATTTTTGAAGTAACAAGCTCTTCCAATGCATCATTCATGTGTCCAAGCATGTTGTTGAACATTCGAAATACTGAGAGGGGAGGGGTGAATTAGTATTCCTCTAAAAATATTAAAACCTTTAAATAGTTGTCCACATAACATAATTAAAATTTCCAAACAAAAACAATCTAACACAACACCACATAACACCAAGATTTTTACATGAAAACCCAAGATGGGAAAAACCACAAAGAGGGTTAAATATCAAGTATTAAGTAACCAGTTACAAAATACAGGGTGGTTTAATGTTAGGTTGGCTCATTGTCAGTGGGCTCACTACCCTAGATACAAAAACTAGCTATTATAGCTGATAGACAGCTTATAGCCAGAGTATATATTACAAAATTGAATTGTTATAATTGCATCTGCAAATGCATGAATACAGTTCTCATTGAAGCACAAAGATCTTCAACACTCTACACTATTCTACTATATCACATGTATCAGTTCGTACTATACATAAATAGATCACTATCATATATCATATCATATCACATCATAATCTATATTTGTTTATACCACTTCATAAATATACCAGATTTGCACATCCACTTAGTTGGCTTGCATCATAGATAGAGTTGGGAACATGCTACATAAGATGTTGGAGAAGTTGACATAGATGCAAAAAGATATCCCATGCTATACTGAATAGGGTTGGACCAAAACTTATGTTGGTAACACCACTACAGGAACAAAGGATAAGCTAAAGGTAAGAATATTGGACCAATCAATGACATCAATGAAAAATATCAACAATCTCCCCCTTTTTCATTGATGGTAAACAAAATTTTAGAATGCCAAAACTTCAAAAGATAAACTCTAGAACTACCCCTATGATGACTATCTCTGTTTCTCAAAAGATTTTCTATTCCTTTATGTTTTCTCCCCCTTTTGAAATCAATGAACAAGGGGTACAGGGTGAAACACATTTTGGATGCACAACCAGAGAAAGACTGCTTGATTTTTTGAAGATGGGCAACCCACTTACCGTTATTATCATTCCATTGTAAAATTGCTTCGATTAGAAGTTGTGCATGAACTTGAATGGATGCAAGTAGAGATTCTTCATCTTCAATTGAGCAAGGATTAGAGAGGGTAGCCAACTATGCCTTCAGAAGGGCACTATTCATCAGAGAAATGTTGTCTGCACACATCCCCCGAAGATTTCCTAAGGTCAGAATGATGTTGTCCTATTGTTGTTGTAGTTCGAAGTACCTTTTATGTAGTTCCTCAATTGAGGATCTCCCAGAACTGGACAAGTATTCAGATAACTTGAAAGAATGGTGTGCCTACCAGATCATTGACTCAATTGAGTCAAGCTCTTTTCTGATAGAGGTTGTGGAATCCAACCACTATAAATTGTACAAATACAAAGAATTTCATTCCTTGAGAAGTTCTTGACCTTTCCTGATTAGCTGATGAATATTGGAGAAGGCATTTTCATCTTTACATGTAGAGAAGTCCTTCACAACTTTGACGAGTTTCTACATTTATCTATATTGCTCCCAGACTGATCTCTATTACATTTTGAAATAATACTTTGGAGAGCAGCAATAGCCTCCTCAATCAAATTATCTTTTTCTTCCAATTCCTTGAGCATGTCAATCTTGGCCAAGGCCTGAATGGATTCAACAATTTGAAATTTCTGAAAAGGAATAATCTTCTCAATGTAAAGAATTATCTTGGAAGAGGTGATAGGTAAGATCATAAGTGGTGAAGCAAGTAAAATCTTTAAAGCATCATCAGAACAAGTACCGGTGGAGATGCTAGCAATTTCTTCTCTTTTCTCAGCTACCCCTACTATCGGTTCTTTACCTTTTTCTTGCTTTGAGATTTCTTCTTGCTTTCCGATATCAATTTCCTTTTCTTCTAGTTTCCTCTACTTCCTTTTCAATTTTCTCTTCTTCTCTTTCAACTTATTTTTTATGTTCTTCTTTTGCATTCACCAGAGTAGAATCTTTATTCAGAGAATGAGTGTGTTCAATTTCTGAAGGATTCATATCAAGATTGTATACTTTTGCATCAGTGTATTTTGGTACAATATTTGCAACATTTTCAGTATCCAATTTCTCTTGAGAGCATGTAGGGGCAGCAAATGAGGGAGCAAAACCATAACTAATCAACATCCCAAGATTTCTTGGCATGTCTGTAAGCTTAACAATGACACCTGGTTTCAATTTATCTACAACTTCTTTGTTCTCCATAAGGGTATGTTCCCTTTTCTTTGTTCTCAACCCTAACCGACTGAGTTCCTTAAAACTTGCTAAGTATTCCTCTTTTAAAATTTTAGAAACAATGGAAATAGCTTCATTAATAATGTCCTTATCTATTTTCCTAGCATTTGCTTAGATTGTATTTAGACCAACCTAGAGACTATCAAGAATATCCTCTTTGAAATTATCCATGTTTCTATCTAATCTTGAACAGTACAAAACAAATATTTGTGCTATGTTTTCGTTTCCTTTGGAAGTAGTAGATTTGTACAAATCTCTAACCTCTTTAGCATTTCTATCTAAAAGTAGTTCAAATAAGGTATCTACATTAGGAGGATCATGAGTTACCTTTTTGGATTTCTTCTCTGGGACCTTAATTTGGTACTTATCTAGGTCTGATTCTATTTTAGATTCTTCAACAGTAAGAATAGCCTCAGTGAATTTCGCCTCTTTTTCCTTCTTACTTGAAGTATGCGGGGGAAGACCTTTCTTCCTCTTACCAGATGGACTCTCCATTTCTTCCAAAGGATCAACTACTTTTGTGGAAGTACCGGATGAGCTACTGATTGTACTTCGAGTAATTCTTTTGAGTGCTACAAGACCTTCCTCTAACATACCTCCATCTTCCTTAATCACTTTCAGATTCTTCTGTATTTTCTTATCCATTTCCTTTGAGATCTACTCTTTCTGAATTTCTTTGAACTTTTCTTTTGTTGTGCCAAACCTCTTCTGAGAGGTGTCTACAAGACTCTCTAACAGAAATTTTGCAAGACATTCTACATATTCTTCTATACTTCATACCCCAATTATGGTATCCATTGAGTTCTCGATACAATAACTTCCATCACACATTTGTCAACCATGACTATGAATGTGATATCATCCTTATATTTGGTGACTACAAATTTAGGGATTCTATCCTAGTTGTGTATCTTTTACTGTAATAAATAGAAAAAATGAAGTAAATTCCATTTCTTGTGCAGTAGTATCTACATAACTCCTCATTCACTCAACAATTTGGTGAGCAACTGGTTTCTCAAATGACCACACTGTCAAACCAAGACCAAGAATTTCAAGCATGAAGTAGAATAGTAAATAGAGTGCAATGGTTCCATACTAGAATGCGGCCTTCTTCTTGCTTCGTTTGCAATTATTTAGATTCTCAAGAAATTGCTCTCTTATGAGTTTGCATAAGTCATAGTCTGCTCCATTTACCACCATATCATATGCAGTGGAGACAATAGTAGTTGAGATGGAGTTATCTTTGTTGGTGTAGTAGATTTTTTTTCCAATGACCTAGGAAACATACCTCACAGCTACATTTGTAACTGTATGAACTACCAGAGACCTACTGTAAAAAATAACCTAAGTTAGGTTTTCAACTTCCTTGTTCTTGACTTCCTTTGGTACTAGAAGAATGCCAGTGCCATTCAACCCAATAACAACCTTCAGTACTTATTTTTTGATCATATGAGCTTCATCTAACCACATGAATGTGTCATAGAACCTTCTCAGAGCCATTCGTACCCATTTATCATCAAAACAAAAACACGGGAAATCATTCCAGACATGCAACTTCTTTTCAACCAAAACCACGTATTTAGGTTTGACATTAAAATCATCACTAGTGATCTCATTTATCCACACATTAACTAATCTTATGTGATTAAACTCTTTGAGCCTCAAATGTAGGTAAGCCCTAACATCTTTCGAAGGAATGACTCCATGTAGAATTTTTGATAAACAACCAGCCATATCATTTTCAATTGATATATCCAGATACTTCTTGAATTCAGGATGAGGCTAAGATTCCACATCGACCAAAGGAGTAGCCATAACTGTAACCATAGAGAAATATCAAGACTCAAGAAAAATACCTCTTACAAATACACAAACCCTAGGATGCAAGTCGACTTCTTTCTTCTCCTTAGCTCCTTCTAGCTCTTTTCACTCAAGTGATCAAAATGACTTGCAAATTTTACTTTCATGCTAACTTTGTAATAAATGAACCTTTTTGCATTTAATTCATCGTAAATCCATTTGCAATTCCTTTTTTGTCAGATGGATGTGACTTTACTAGATGTCCACAAGTTTCTTGTCCATCATTTTTCTTTCTCTCTTAGGCAACAACCAGAGATCGGATAATTACTAGAACAAATGTTTGCACCAAAGCTAGATCCATTATCTTCTTTCTTTCTCTAGATCTTCTTCATTTTGGCCTTAACTTCTTCCTTATCAATTTTCTTCATTGGATTGGTTGGCCTAACTGCATCAGTTTTGCAGAGTCTTGCAATGTGCCCAATTTTATTGCAATTATAACACCTGTTGGTTTTCTTCTCTTGCCTCGACCTGCACTGGTTAGCCTTATGTCCATATGCATAACATGTATAACAATAACCACTAAAATAATTGCTCTTATTTGGTTTCCTACATTGATTAGCATTGTGACCATAATCATTACAACTATAACATCTACTAGAGAAAAATCTAGCTTTTTGATTCATATTATTCCTGCACTTTAATGCTTTATGACCTATTTTATTACAGTTAAAACAATGACCATTAAAAGAGAAGGGTTTCCTACTTACCTATTGATTTGTTAGACTTACCATTGTATTCTTTGCCAGATTCAGTTTTAGCATCTTTTACCAGTTCAGGTTCCTTCTTTTCATTGGATTTACTACGTGAGCATTCACCAATTTCACAACCTAAGCCTTTCTTATTTTCCAGTGATCTTTGAGCTGCTAATATTTCATCAACCTTTTCTGAACTTGCTTTGTATTTGATCTCTTGCTTCTTTGATTCTTCTAAATTTTATTTGAGAGATACAACTTCTTATTCCAACTTCTTGCATTCATCAAGTTTGTCCTTGATTACATTATTTAGATGTTCCTTGGTCTTTTCATCTTCTTCACACTTAGCTTTCAAGTCAAGGATAGTATTATTTGCTAACTTGAGTTCATTAATGACCTTATGTTTTAGCTTGAATTTTTGGATATGATCTTTTAGTTTATGGATGTAATCATTTTCCATTTGAAGATTTTCTTAGAGTTCATTATTTTCATCTTTAATAGTTTCAAGATCTTCAAAGATGAACATGAATTCTTTCTAATCCATGGTAGATCTGAGTATCATATGTTCAACCTTCTAGATCTCCTTTGAGTTGTTAGACTCTTGTAAAGGATTTGGCTCTAATACCAATTGTTGAACATTCAGAATACTGAGAGGGGAGGGGTAAATCAATATTACTCTAAAAATATTAAAAACTTTAAATATTTGTCCACATAACATAATTAAAATTTCCAAACAAAAGCAATCTAACACAACACCACATAACACCAAGATTTTTACATGGAAACCCAAGATGGGAAAAACCACGAAGAGGGTTAACTCTCAAGTATTAAGTAACCAGTTACAAAATATAAGGCGGCTCACTGCTGAGGTGGCTCATTGTCGATTTGGCTCACTGCCCTAGATACAAAAACTAGCTATTACAGCTGAGAGAAAAATTATAGTTAGAGTATATATTATAAAATTGAACTGTTATAATTGCATTTGCAAATGCATGAATACAATTCTCGCTGAAGCACAAAGATCTTCAAAACTCTACACTATTCTACTACATCACATGTATCAATTCACACTATACATCAACAAATCACTATCAAATATCATATCATATCACATCATAACCTATATTTGTTTATGCCACTTCATATATATATATATATAGGATCTACACATCCACTTAGTTGGCTTGCATCAGAGATAGAGTCATGTTAACATGCTACACATGATGTTGGAGAAGTTGACATAGATGTAAAAAGATATCCCACATTACATCAAATAGGATCAAAACAAAACTTATGCTAGTAACACCGCTGCAAAAACAAAGGATTAGCCAAAGGTAAGAATACTAGACCGATTAATGAGATCAATGACAAATATCAACACATGTAACTACATATATCATGTTTCACATATGCACTTAACAAAAGAGTTCAATACAAATGATAGCCACTCAAGTAAGTCAACTCAAACACTAAACATGTGCTTGTTTTTATATAATCAAGTTCTCACAAAACAACCAACTGATAAGGTAAAACCATGTGCTTCAAAACCATGAGTACACAAAACCATTGACCCTAGCATTTATTTTATGTACTACATTTTTTCAATATTAAATATTTTTCTATGTACAACCCACACATAAAATATCTAATAAATATTACATGTGCAACCTTATGAATGGAACCAAATAAATATTTAATGTGGCTAAACACATTTATTAAAAATGTACCACAAATAAATATATTTTTTATATAATTAAAATAATTCTTCCTTATGCAAGGTGTACAACACCATTTTCCTAATATTTTTGGTTTCCACAAAAAGGACAAGGATTCACAACTCTCAAATGAATTAATAGATGGTTAATAAGAATATTCTAGTAGAAATACATCAAAAAAAGTGAGCATGTCTTGATTCAAGAGTTGACTAAACGAACAATTTAGAAGGTTTGTGTTGCCATGAGCCAATTGATGACTATAATGTTCATTTGTATTTGAGCTTTTACAAAATTTGTAGATGCAAATAAAATAAAACAAATCCTTTTCAAGGTTTGTAATTACAAAATATGGTATCAAAATACCATTTCCATATGTCCACCAAGGCTCAAGACCCTAATTTCATACACCATATGTACAAAAATAAAATCAACAATTAGAAGAATTATAATTCCTAAATGGTGAGTTTGTATTTCAATTTGGCCTCAAAATAATAAATTTATGGTGGTCCTTGAAAAAAGGTCCAAAAGAGTTTTAATACCTCTATTAAAAATTTAAGGAACAAACCCAAGGAACCTTAACAAAAGGTCTATCTTGAAAATTGATTATATAAAACCACCAAATGGACTGTTGATTGATAAAACACAATTACAAAATTCATTCTGATGTAAGGTGATCCTAGGTCAATCCTAAATCTTGCAAGTTGTGGAGATAGGATCATAATTCTAGAGCCCTGAAGAACAAGATCCTAGTAGGACTTGACAAACAAAGTGTACAAAAAAGGATTAAATACATACAAGATCCAAAATAAAAGTTATCACATAAAATATGGATATTGTGTATTGAGCATGGGGATGGACTGCATGAATCAATCACAAAGGAGTGGAAATAAGAAGGTCCATAGGTGTGGGGCATAAAAATGATAAAAATAAAGTGGCTTGCAGTAGGCACAAATGGATAAAGGTGAGCATGAAGAGGCAAGAAGAAATGTGTGCATGAGTAGAGTTCATAGGGGGCATGAAGAGGAGAAAATAAAAAGTGTGAAGGAACACACATGCAAAAGATCATAAAGAGAGCATGCTCAAAAGTCACACATGAATGGAGGGTGCAAATAGACAAAGGTTGAAGACTATGATAACAAATAGATTTAAAGGAAAATGTGTGATGGTCCATTCAAATGGATTGATTGGAAATCAATTGATTTCCAAGAACTCCTTGAGAAGGCTCCAAGCAAATAGAATATAGGGGATAAGAATAAGGGCCAAATTGAATTGGTTGGATAATGGAGACAAGGGCCCAATTTTTTTCTTTAGGTACATTAGAGATAAATAGATAAAAGAGAAAATTGATCAAATCTGGGCGGAAGGTACCCCTCTTACCAACCAAGATGACATAAGAAGGCAATTCTACTAGTTACGTAAGGGATCACTACAACAAATCCCTGTGATTAGCTCCCTTTTTTGCTTCCACCCATTGTTTTAATGTATTTTTCTACAATTTTTTGAAAAATTTGGCTCTATTTATTGGGATGGCACTATTTTTGGCATTTTTTGTATCAATTAGGACAAGTAGGGGCTAAATTAAGTGTAAATTGGTGCCAAGATTAGTGCCTAAATTAATGCCTAGAGCAGCACCCATATTAGCGCCTAAATTAGCGCCTAGGTTAGCACCTACATTAGCGCCCATATTAGCACTTGATGTAATGCCTAATTTAGCGCCTACTTTAGAGCCTGTTTTAGCACCTAATGTAGCACCTTATTTAGTGCCTAATTTAGCACCTAATTGTTCTAATCTAACATGGATTAAGGGTGTTAGAACAAAAAATCCTTCCCCAATATTCACTGGCCTTCAATTGCTTGCCTACATTTCACTTGCATCAAAAGATCTATTGCCTTTTATTTTTCATTGTATTTAACATGAAATGCAACAATTTGTGTGACAAGATCCATACTGTCACCAACATTCCCTTTATATATACCCATTTATTCCTCCAGATAATCATAAACAAAGCAAATTTTTCCTTTACCACAATACTTTGTGCAAATTAAGGGTTGAGGGTTGAGAATTGAGGGTCGAGGGTGGTTTAATGTATAGGGTAGAAGGTAGAGGGTAGAGGGTGTAAGGGTTGAGGGTTGAGGGTTTAAGGGTTAAGGGTTGAGGTTTTAAGGTTGAGGGTAGAGGGTTGAGGGTATATGGTTCAAGGATAAGGGTTGAGGGTCCAATGTATAGGGTAGAGGGTATAGGGGTTGAGGGACTAGGGTTTAAGGGTACTTGAAGGTTGAGGGTAGAGGGTAGAGGGTAGAGGGTTTAAGGGTTGAGGGTTGAGGGATTGGGGTAGAGAGTTTACTTGGGTTTAAGGGTTTAAGGGTTAAGGTTCCAATGTATAGGGTAGAGGGTATAGGGGATGAGGGATTAGGGTTTAATTAGGGTTGAGGGTAGAGGGTTGAGGGTTTACAGGTTGAGAGATTAAGGGTTGAGGGTTGAGGGATTAGGGTAGAGATTTTACTTGGGTTTAAGGGTTTAAGGGTTGAGGGATTAGGTTTGAGGGATTAGGGTCGAGGGTAGAGGGTATTGTGTTGAGGGTAGAGGGAAAAGAGTTTAAGGGTTGAGGGTTGAGGGTTTAGGGTTGAGTGTACTTTAAGGGTTTAAGGGTTGAGGGTATAGGGGACATGAAGGATTAGGGTAGAGAGGGAGGGATGGATGGAGGGAGAGATGGAGGGAGAAGTGAGATAGAGAGAAAGAGAGAAGATTAGGAGGGAGGGATAAAGATATATGAGGGTTGAGGATCTAATGCAAAAGGCCTATAGCTTGTTTCTTCCTATATAAATATGAAACCAAGGCCTAGTTTTAAATCATCATCATCATATATCATTTCCATTTCCACCAGTAGAAGTAGATAGGCTTCATATTCCACTCATCCACCTTCACATTTTGAAGACTTTTGTTATTAATGTGTATCAATTGAAGCAATATAATGGAGAACATCTTATTATCAGAGATTATCCATGACTGTGTTATCATTCTATGTTTTTCTTATGTTTTCCATACTTATTTCTTCTTATATTTGAATGAATATTAGTTATTGAGCCTCAATATTGTGCTTATGTGAATGGATATGCTGATACAATAAATAATTTACTATGGATGTTCTTAGTTACATGTTCAAAATTATGTTCAACATAAAAATGGAAACTATTTAAAAATAATAAAGTTAACAAAGTTACTTATTTAAATAATTGTGAGTTATGTGCATTAATATATTATTAACTTTTTTGTCTTCATGAACCTATGTTGATACAAAATGAATGGAATACTTGCATCCAAGTAATCCTAATTTTTCTTGCCAACAATTCATACCAAAGATTGAACAATTTAAGGATATTGCAATAGGTAACTTGTATCGACACAAATAATATTACTGAAGCATTTCAAAGTTTAGGCCATAAGAATCATCCTTTTTTAAACATGAATTGTGTTAGGATTTATCCACCAATCTTTATTTTAATCCACATTCCACCCACATCAAAAGATCTATTGCCTCTGATTTTATGATTGACTTGAAATGCAAAAATTTGTGTGACAAGATCCATTTCATAACTCATACTACCACATCCATCAATGAGTCCAAAATTCCATGGCCACCATATCCCTTTCTAAAAGTATTTACTCAACATTATTGGTATGACAATACCACATCAAGTCACTTTGCGGACGCGGCGACTGCCTATCCTAGTATTGTTTTGGCTCAAAGAAGAGGGTACAAGAAGATTTGGTTGGAGGGTGATTCTATGAACATTATTAATAATTTAAAGAATATATATCCCCCATCTTGGACAATTGGGGCCTTGATCAAGGATTCCATTGAAATTATTAAATCCTTTGATAATTTCTATATTTACCATATTTTGAGAGAGGGAAATAAGTTTAGTTGATTTCTTCACTAACTTTGGTGTTAGAGATAGTAAGGTTTGGGATTCAAATGACCCCATCCCTTATGAGGCCATGGCCATTGTTATAAATGAAAGTTAATTTAATCATTAAGGTGTGCACGTCCTTGCTCACGTGGTTGAATGCCATTAGTAAGGATGTTATGGTTATGATTTTGAGGAAAGGCTGTCATATGGCATGGAGTTCAAATTCAATATGGTATGTATGTCCTATGGCTACCTTCGCATAGATTTTGGGTGTTAGCCGCATAAGATTCTAGAGTCTTTTGTTGGATAATTCAGTTTTGGGTGGTGTCTACTGCTTCCTTCTAAGTTTCCTGTTGAGTGCTTGGTCTCTATTTTCTATTGTCATTGGTGGGGACATAAATTGTGCTGAGCCCAAATCCTGTGATACTGCTAAGCTAAGAAAGGAAGTGTGGGAGATTTTAGAAAAGGGTGGTCTAACTCCTTTCATGGAGAAACTGCATGGCAATAATCCTCAGGTTATTGAATTGTTGAGAAAGGGTGGAAAGGGAGAACCTTGGACTTGGGTGGTAGGGAAATTATGGTGGATGAGGAATTCATAGCCTAGATTAATGGCCTAGCAATTAAGGGTATAAAAGTGTACAGGGATAAGAAAGAATCACATGCCACGATGTCCCTATTCTTTAAGAAGAATGAGATTGATAACTTGAAGCCTATGAAGAGTGGTGGGTATCTGACGAGTTCCTTGAAAGCTCTTTGGCGGGATGTTGTCAAAGAAATCATGAGGTATGTAACCCTAGAAGGAAGGTACATGACCATTAACAATTACCATTTTCTATTGCTTAACCATTTTAGGCACAAGAAATGGGTGTCATTTCCCTATTATTTGCTGGTGTTGATGGATTGTGGGATTAAAGAGCATAGGAAGAATCCTAAAAACCCTGTCCTACATTCGAGGTTGAGTCTTTTGATTTATGAACATGTGAAAGCTCATGATGTCCATAAAAAACTTGTTTCTCTGAAGGATATTTCTGCTAAAGCTAGGGAGGGTTATGAAACCAAGTTAGGTGAGGAAAGGGATTCTAAGAAACTAAGGAAGAGGAGGCTTATTTTAAATAAAAATTCTAAGTCGAATAGGGATGATGGTGTTGACTATGTCCTAGATTCGTATGCCTCTTTGGAGGAGGGCCCTATATCCCCTGTTCAAGGTAAATTTGGGAAAAGGAAAATGGATGAGGAAGTGGGTTATACGACTTGCAGTGATGATGTGGAGGTGATTGTTCCTTCTAAGGGGGGCATAAACAAAAATGATATTTATGGGGAAGATTCTTCTCCTCCCCTTACATCTAGACATGTGTAGGAACCTGAGGAGGGAAGTTGGAAGAGAAGGGTTTTGAAACTTGGTCAACACCTAGAGAAGGATGTCCCTCTCTTTGTGGCTGGTGGATTCCATGGTGAGGATTTTTTGAGCACTGTCATTGGGTTGTAGAAGTAGGAGAAGGTTAGAGTTGTGGGTGGTGAATAGGCTACGAGAACTAAGAAAGTAGATGCATAGAGGATTTAGAAGAGGAAGGCTATTGCGGAGAAAATTGCCAATTCCATTTATAGGATGAAGTCTCCTGTCACTGCTAGTAAAGGTAATGATGATTTTGATGATAAGGTTCATGAGAGTTCTTTTGAAGAGGACGTTTCTATGGGAAATCGTATTGAAAATTTTGATAGGGAGGATCTTTCGTGATAGTTCCAATGTGCTTTTTAAACTATTTAAACGGTTCTTTCATGAGATCAATGGACCAATGTTTGTATTAGAATTATTGCTTGCAAGGCTGAGGACCCTTCGATCCAAAGCCAAATTGATAATTTAATGGTTGGTCTCAATATTGTTGCTAATACTGTGGTGAAGGAAACCATCAATCTAAAACAAACTATGGAGGGAAGAATGTTATCCCTTGAGGAGAAAATTGATAAAATTTGGAATGTGGTTATGAAGAGGAGAAGCCCCTAAAGTCTTGACTTTGTTAGAATCTATGATGGTCTTCTCCCCTAAAAAGAAAAAGGAAGTTTTTTCTGGTGATGTTATGGCTGCTAAGGGTAAGCTGACGAGGGAGGATTATGTTGCTGTTAAGGGTGTTGCTAAAGGTTTTGTTTTGAGTTGTGAGGTAAAAACTGGTGGGCCTAGGGTTAGGACTAGAAATAGATTGAAAAATTAGGTTGGGGCCTCGAGTATTGAGGTTTCTGATACTGGGGTTAAGGGATAGAAGCTTGCTTCTAGTGAGATGGAAGTTGAAATTTTGAACAATATGTAGTGGTGTTTGCAAGTTTCTAGTTGTTTTTTGGTTGGTGGTTTGTTGTCTTTGGGTTGATGGTTGTTTAATGTTGTTCCCTTTTTTATTTAGCTATTCCTTTTTGTAAAGGGTTTCAGGCCCCTTCATAACCTCTTTTTACCTCTAATCAAGATAATACCACATTGAGTGTACTCTCATCATAGTTCCAACGATGAACCGATGAAGGAAAATCATACAATATACATTATCGGTGTGACAACTCTCTGTCGGGCGGAATCCTAATATGGTCTCCCCGATAGACTATCAAAGCTAACTAAGATGGATTCATCAGAGTGATTAACACACATCGACAAAGCATACATTATTGTTCCCATGATAGCCTAAGTAAAAAACATTGGTAACACCACAACATATCCGAGAGAAGTGACACTATATCCCATTGATGGACCAATGCATTACACAATAAAGATGTTTAATAACAAACATGAAGTAGGAAGTGTATCGAGGGAACATGGGGCTATCAAGAAAACAAAAAATTGGTTCCCTTGATACAAGGATAAAATAATCAAGGGAAAAAGGTATTAGGAGGAATGATACCTATTGATGGAATGTGAACAGTGGTTCCCCTGATAATATGATAATGCATAAAGAGAAAATACATACCATGAATAATCAAATATAAGCCAAGGAAGGATATCAAAGAAACTAAAGTATATCAGGGAGATAGCATTTGGTGCCCCATCGATGCCTCGAAGGAAATAACAATGTATGAGTTCATCGATGAGAAAAGTGGATATTAATGGAAGTAAAACCATAGACCCTTTGATGCAATGATGATGGTTATTTTCAACTAATGTGACAACCCATATCGTTGAGATATTCAAATTAAATGTGTGTGTGTGTGAAATTTGGATCAATTGGCTAAAAATTCAACACATGTTAATAAGACATTAAATCGCAGATATGGGAGATCCCAATATTTATACTTTGAGGAGTATTTTGTGAAACCATTTCTGAAGTTGTTAGGGCATCCGTGTGATTATAACTTGTCTCCTAAAATACAAAGGTTTTTGAGACCAAAAGAGAAGGATTCTAGGAAAAAGGTGAACCATAACTGGGGAGATTCGTACACATTCTTTGATTGCATTTTGATTAGAATATATGGGTTTGAAGGAGCCCCACACTTAATACCAAGGATAGTTCTAGATAGATTGGCCTATTTAGAGATTGTAAGACAATTGGCCAAGTCATATGCAATACATCTTAAGGGGTATAGTAAGCAATCCATTATTCCTAGTACTTTATGTTTTGGAGATTTTACAATCATTGCTAGTGAAGGATATGATGAAATTGACAAAAAATTGACACACTAAAAATTTCCATTGGGAAAGGAAAGAAAGAAATTTGACACAAAAATTTTTATCAGTAAAGCAAAATTGTCACAAGGGTTTTCTAGATATGAACATCTGTTCTCAGTTGATGTATTAACATTGGCTAAAAATTCAACACATGTTAATAAGACATTAAATCGAAAAAGCTGTAAAAGAAAGACAGAATAATGCAAACCGTAATCGCGGCTTCTCGAAACCGTCTTATCCTCCTCTAACTTCAGTGTTTTATTGCTTCGAATGGCTCTCAGATCAGCAGGTAGAGCTCAACAAAATGACAACATGAAGAACGAGATAAAAATAAGAATGCATAATATGCAAAATGCAAAAAAGCTATGCTAAAATGAAAGATATTGCTGTGATATTAAAACTAATATGCATGCAAATACTGGTAAAACTATGGCTATGTAAATGAGTATACAAAGCGTGCATATGTGAGCAATTATGCAGAATGTAGGTGGATGATTAACCAAGGCTTGGATTTGCACGTACTTTTATAGAGTTTTCGAACGAGTTTGATTGGCTGAATCGATCGACGGTCCGGATTAAGCTTGTTTCGAACGGACGGCGGGAGATTTTTGAAAGTGGAGAGAAGAATGGAAGGTTTCCCTTCTCTTCGAATTTCGTCATTGAGTTTCAAAGGGAAACTTCCATTTCGAAGGATAAGATACGAATTTAGAAGGGCGAGTTAGCATGAGTTAGAAATTTTGGAAGTGGAACCGAAAATGGAAAGCCACATAATTAAATAAATTATTTTAATTATGTTTTAAAATGGAAATAGGGTGAGGTGGAAAATATTATTAAAAAACTATTTAATATTTAATTTGAGGACGAAGAATATTCCATTATTCAAATATTCAAAATATTTGAACTTTAGGATAGAGTGATAATTAAACGTAAATAAATTATAAAAATTTATTTAATTTAATCAAGCGAAAGGTAAAAGATGAGATGAAGAAGATATTCCATTATTTAAATATTTAAAATATTTAAACTTTAGAATAGAATGATAATTAAATGTAAATAAATTATAAAAATTTATTTAATTTAATTAAGCGAAAAGATGGAAATGTTAGTAATTAATTTAATTAAAGGTAGAAGAATTAGAAAAATGAATGATATAAATAAATAATTAAATTTATTTATATATAGATGACTTTAGGAGATTAATTAAATAAATCATATTTAATTAATTAACAAGCAATCATGACCATTTTAGACGTATACATTTTGCCCCTCTTTGAAGTGCCCCTCTTTGAAGTGATATGTAAAACACATTGCTTCAAAGAAAATAAGATTTTTTCCCCTGATGTGCTTTGGATATTTCTGCTGATGATGCCCCCTCAAGAGGTAAATCACAGATGGAAGGGAAAGTGGTTTAGCTCACGATAGGAAAATAAATGTCCATTTTGAAAAGAAAGTCACATTTTACCCTCGTTTTGACCTTTAAAAGGTAAAAGGTAGAAAAAGACAAGTCATTTGCACTTTTGACTATGGTGAAACTGTAGCTCTGATAGTGACATTGCAACATGGAGATTCCATATCATCGCCACCGATTCGAGAGATCGCGCCGATACCAGAGGCCAGCAGCATACGGACCACCGGTGAGTCGATCTAACCCCCTGTGCTTTCGAATTTTTTCGTTTTGAATCGTAATTTTTCAAATTTTCCACGGATTTAGTTTTAAAGTTTACGTTTGCGCGCATATAGTAAAATTTAGGCGCTTTAAAAAAAAACAGGTGCGCATACAGTAGAAACAAACGCGCATAGGGTATAGTTTTAAATTTCGTAGGAAAACTAGTTTAGCGCATCCCATAGAAACTAGCACGCATATAGGGAAGATTCAAAAATTTAGGGATAGAGCGCATATAGGGAAAAAAAACGCGCATATAGGAAAACGCACATATAGCAAAAATAGTGGCGCATATGATGAGCAGAGTGGCGCATACGGGAAAAACATGCATTGGGTGCCTGTTTTAGTGCATATGGTGAAAACAACGGCGCATATGGGGAAGCGCGCATTCCGAAAAAAGAATGGCGCATCCAGTAAATAGCCGAAATGAATGTTGCGATGAAAGTGATGATTTTGTGTTGCTTCCTTAGTCAATAGATAGGTAATTGTCATGTCATCATGTTGATATGGATAGAAATGATAGGAAAATCAAATGATCGATTGATAACCTTGCTTCCTAGGATAGAAAACAAGGATTAGATGAAACTGATATTAATTCTGATAAATTTGCTTCGTGTGATAGAAAACAAATAGTAATAGAAGGTAGGATAGATGTGATATGATATCCAGCTTGATAGAGGTGATTTGATTTGATTGATAGGACTGATTGTGTGATATGGGTCATTGATATAAGTCATTGATATGGATCTGATATAGGTCGCTGATATAGGTCACTGATAGATATGAGTCTGATTTGATTTTGTTTGAATATATGATATGATTCTGATGGATGATCGTTGTGATGAAAAATAGGAGGTTTTCAAAAACCTCCAGATTAGGGAGCGACATTCAGCAGGATGGGATAGGATCCCTGAGTTGACCCCTGCTGATAGAGCAGTGATTGATGCTTGCGGTTTGAGACCCTTATTGGTGATGCCACCGATTAGGGTCAACAGAGGATTGTTGACAGCACTAGCAGAGAGATAGCACTTGGAGCACAACACCTTTCACATGCCGATCGGTGAGGTGACAATGACTTCTGAGGATGTATACAAGATCCTAGGCATTCCAGTTGTTGGAGCCCTTGTGTATTACGATCATAAGGAGATTGGGGGTACAAATGCTCTGAGGAGAGTGTACGGAGACACGAGGATAGCCGGGTACTGGGTACCATGGGCAAACTTTCATGGATATCCAGCCTTGCCAGCAGTTTTGGGTGCTTTCATTGGAGGTCTCCTTTGTCTGGATCACCAGGCGAAGGGATTGTCAGTAGGCTGGGGTAGGATTCTCGAGCAGATGATACTACAACCGAGGAGGTATGCATGGGGGAGCTGCATGTTAGCTCACCTCTATCATGATTTGCACCAAGTAGTTTATAAAGGATCCTCTAGTTTGTCTTGTAGGGTTACCATGCTACAGATCTGGGCCTGGGAGTATTTCGCTATGACGAGGCCGGCATGCCCCAGAGTGAGGGCACGAGGCAGGCCATATATCTACACGTATTCTGAGTTCCTTACCTAGCCCAAGCTGGACAAGGTAGATTATTGGAGATGACTTCTGGATGATATAGATACGGTCATATGGCAACCATATTTGGACTGTGAGCCATGGGCTACTGATGACACAAAGATGCTCTATGTCTGTATTCCGCGGTTTCTGATAGGGAGGACTCCCTTCATTTTGGAGAGATTTTTGGCATTGCGGGTGCAGAGGCAGTTCGGATTTACGCAGGGGATGCTGCAAGGGATTGCTCATTACGCGCGGAGCAGAGATGAGGCCGGATGGGTGCCGTGTATTGTATATCAGGCTGCTTATACAGAGTATATGGCCCTAGCACCTGAGGCATGGGTGGACAGACGAGACATAGTGGATGCTTGGATGTCTGATGAGTATGCTGCCTATTTCCACACGCATCCCTTTCCATGATTTACCAGTCTGGATGAGCCAGCACCGATTTTGAGAGTACCACTACCTGGAGTAGGTGGACAGGAGGATGTGGCCAGTGGTGAGCAAGGAGCAGTTGGAGGAGAGGAGGTGGAGAGCGGAGAGGAGGAGGGGTCAGATGATGATGATGAGGGAGACGATGGCAGGGTGGGAGGACCTGCACTGGGGGGGCTGGATATCCTGAGGGGCGTGCAGATTATGCGGAAACTGAGGACAGGGATAGGGAGGTGGACAGTGATCCGGATGACCTCTTCCTCACAGCAGGGACAGGTAGCCACACTGCAGGCTCAGGTACAGACATTGCAGGGGCAGCAGGGTCAGCTACAGAGTTAGTTGTCACAGGCACAGGCTGTTATTGTGCAGTTACAGACACAGCTTGGTCAGGCACAGGCACAGGTACAGGCACAAGTACAGGCACCTGCCCCAGACCCATAGTTAGCTCAGGTGATTTTCGAGAGAGATGCATTCAGGCGACGGGCAGTAGAGGCTAAGGGCGTGGCTCAGAGACTGATGGGCACTGTAGAGAGTGCGTCATTGCGAGAGACCATTGCAGAGGGTATGGAGATGGTCAGCGAGGCTGAGTACTACAGGGTCAGATACGAGGAGCTATGCCCTCCAGAGTGCAAAGAGCCATATCCGTGATCCCATAACAGGACCCGAAGCAGATCACAGACACATACCCAGAGTAGGGGAGTGACAGGGCCACGACAGGATCTAGATGCAGGCACCAGTGGCAGACCACCTCCCTCCGGACCAACACCATCAGGAGCATCCACCAGCTAGACTTTATAGTGTAGAGCATGTATATGCCATTTTTGATCATATTTGATGTATTGGACATTGTAGTTTCATTGGACACTTGGACATTTGTATCATTTTTGATGAGTGATGATATGCAGCAGCAATGATTATTTTGATGATGATGTGATATTCATTTTTGATGTGATGATATGATATGCATTGATGTCTATATGTGATGGGTTTTGTTATGCATGTAAATGATTTGATGACTAACATGATATGCAGGATGGTTTGATTTATGATGTTTTATTATGATTATGATTATCTGATGATGTGTATTAACAATGTCATGCAGATGAATTGCCTATGATGTGTATTTTTAGACTTTGTAGTGCAGATAAAAGAGGAAATATGAATGTTGTGCTTCAGAATATGATGGGATGGAAAATGGTATGAGTGAATGAAATGATAAAATGATAAAATGAAATGGTATGGAATGGAATGTGAAATTTAGATGGAAGATTAGATGAAATGAAAATGTTAAATGATATGATATGAAATGGAATTGTTAAATGATATGATATGAAATGTTATTGTTTTAAATGATATGATATGAAGTGATAAATGGAAATGAAATGACATGATAAATGATAAATGATATGATGTGAAATGAAATGATAAATGATATGAAATGATATGAAATGAAATGACGTGATAAATGATAAATGATATGATGTGAAATGAAATGAAATGATAAATGATATGAAATGCAATGAAATGAAATGACATGATAAATGATAAATGATATGATGTGAAATGAAATGAAATGAAATGCAATAAAATGATGAATGATAAATGATATGATGTGAAATGAAATGAAATGAAATGATATGAAATGATAAATGATATGAAATGAAATGCAATGAAATGATAAATTATATGGAATGAAATGACCTGATAAATGATAAATGATATGATGTGCAATGAAATGAAATGAAATGCAATAAAATGATAAATGATAAATGATATGATGTGAAATGAAATGAAATGAAATGATAAATGAAATGAAATGAAATGCAATGAAATGATAAATGGTATGAAATGAAATGATAAATGATATGGAATGAAATGACCTGATAAATGATAAATGATATGATGTGAAATGAAATGAAATGAAATGCAATAAAATGATAAATGATAAATGATATGATGTGAAATGAAATGAAATGAAATGATAAATGATATGAAATGAAATGATAAATGATATGGAATGAAACGAAATGATGAATGATATGAAATGCAATGAAATGATAAATGATATGAAATGAAATGATAAATGATAAATGATATGATGTGAAATGAAATGAAATGAAATGATAAATGAAATGAAATGAAATGATATGAAATGATAAATGATATGAAATGAAATGCAATGAAATGATAAATGAAATGAAATGAAATGATAAACGAAATGAAATGAAATGATATGAAATGATAAATGATATGAAATGAAATGAAATGAAGAAAGGAACTAAAATGAAATGATAATGGAAATGCAAGGATGATAAAGTGATATAAAAATGAAATGAAAATAAATGATAATTAAATGGTAATAATAAATGCAATGTTAAATGAAATGATAATAAGGATGAAATAAATTGTGACCCAAAATATTGATGAAAACGATAATGGAGATGCAAATATCATGAGATGCTAATGGATGCAATAAGGAAACTAATATGAAATGATATGGAATGCACCTAATAAGATGATACCGATAATGCTACTGATGATGAAATGAAATGAAGATGAAATGCAATGGTGATGATACAAATGTTTGTATTGTCCTCCACAACCAATCGAGAATGACAGCCATTGACCCGTCAAAAATTCGTGATGCAAGATCCAGTATGCAACATTTGTATAATGACCTAAAATGAAATGCAACTAAATGAAACCAATCATTTTGTTGAGCCATTTAGTGAGCCTGCTTAAATCATCATAGAGCGTTTGAAAATGTTGGAAGTATGTACAAGCATCAAAGGGGAAATTAGCACCAATGATGACCTGAGTACAACTTTCATGATTTTTGATATAGAAAGTGAACACAAACATCTAGGTATAATTGAACCGAGATGACCTGAGCATTTCTTGCTTAAACAGACAAAGACTAACCACCATCTGATGCAAATTTGGAACTGTCATCAATGATAAATCATCACATCTCATGACATATTTGCAACAGATAAATGATTAACCTCCAGACAGTAGACAAAGAAAAATCATCCTCTTTCCTTGCCACTCTAGTTCAGTACATCATTGAGTGTGATCCAGAGAAATGATATCGAAAAATTAAACAACCATTTTTCAAAAATGAAATACTGTGATTCCAAACATTAGTCAGATTAGAGATTATCCAGATATGAGTCATGATAAGGTATGCAACTGAAAGCTATTGCGATATGGATAAATGGTTGGATGTTTTGGTTTGAGTTGGTTGTTTTGTTTTGTGTGTGATTGGCTTCGATGTCATTGTCTTACTGTTGAAAGTTGATTTTCCCCCAGTATGCCCCACGTTTGCCCTAGGTATCGACACAACTTGTTGAAATGAATATGTACAATAATCAAGCCATGATAAGACGTTATCATTCGAGGCAAATGATGAGAGCATGGTGCTGGTGTAATCCTAAGATGATGGAAAAGATGCATGAAAATGAAGGCTGAAAAAGTAAATGCAGAACATGAACTAATAGATGGATAGCTTCCAAATAGCGTCTGTTTGCCAGATTTTCACTATTTGTTTTTATTGCATCTTTCTTGTCAATAGACTGCCTGTTTGCCAGGTTTTCACCCTATGACGGTTTTTTTGGACTTTTTTTTTTGATATTTCTTCGGGACTTTTGATTTTTTGATATTTCTTCAGGACTTTTTCTGATTTTTTTGATATTTCTTCAGGACTTTTTCTAATTTTTTTGATATTTTTTTCAGGACTTTTTCTGATTTTTTTGATATTTTTTTCAGGACTTTTTCTGATTTTTTTGATATTTCTTCAAGACTTTTTCTAATTTTTTTGATATTTCTTCAGGACTTTTTCTGATTTTTTTGATATTTCTTCAGGAGTTTTTCTGATGATGATGACTATCTTAGACATAATACCTTTTTAGATGCATGCTGTTGATCGGCTCGTCAAACAGGTCCCCTTCTGGCGTTGATAGCTTGTAGGCTCCTGAACCATAAACTGTGATAACCACATAAGGACCTAGCTAATTTGGCTCAAACTTTCCTTTCTTCTCTCTGTCTTATTGATTGCGTGGGTTCTCTTTCAAAACAAGATCACCCACCTGAAAGGTATGTGGATTTACTTTGTGATTGTAGCTGCGAGACATCATTTGTTGATAAGCTTTCAAATGATCAGCTGCTCTTTGTCTCTTTTCATCTAGGAGTTCTAGTTCTTGGAGTCAGGAAACTCGGTATTCATCATCTGTTGTTAGGCCTTTCAATGATACTCTAAGTGAGGGAATCTCCACTTCTAAGGGAAATATGGCTTCTGCTCCATAAACAAGGGTGAATGGCGTTGCTCCTGTTGGCGTGCAGATACTGGTTCTGTAGGCCCATAGAGCAGGATTGAGTTGAATGTGCCAATCCTTCCCTGATGTATTCACAGTCTTTTTCAAGATTTTCAATATAGTTTTATTTGAGGCCTCTGCTTGGCCATTCCCTTGTGGATAATAAGGTGTTGAGTATCTATGCTATATGTGAAATCTCTCACAAAGTTCATCAACATCCTGATTTTTGAACGGACGTCCATTATCCGTAATAATAGAGTTAGGAATGCCATACCGACAAATAATATAGTTAAGTATGAATGATGATATTTGTTTGTCGATAACTTTAGTAAGAGGGACTGCTTCAATCCACTTGGTAAAATACTCTGTTGCTGTGATGATGAATTTATGCCTGTTTGATGAAGAAGGATGAATCTTGCCCACTAGATCTAAACCCCATTGAGAAAATGGCCAGGTTGGTGTAAACGGTTGGAGTTCTTGTGCAGGGGCATGAATGAGATTCCCATGGATCTGACATTTTGAACATGTTTTCACAAAAGTGAATGATTCTCTCTCCATTGTAGGCCAGTAATAACCCATTCTAATTAAATTTTTAGATAAGGTTAGTCCACTTGAATGAGTACCACAGATGCCACCATGAACTTCTTGTAAAGCTTTGTTAGATTCCTCACGTTCAAGACATTGGATTAAAGTACCATCAAGACCACGGCGATAAAGGGTGTCAGCGATAAGAGTGTAGTGGGCGGATTAGCGGATAAAATTGTGTTTTTGGTTACAGGATAAATCAGGTGGTAAGATGTCATCTTTGAGATAGTCATAAATTTTTCCATACCAAGGCGAATCAGATCCTACTAGGTGGCAAATGATTTGGCTTTTGGGTGTATCATAAGCAGGTGTAAATGATTGTTCCACTAGAAATTCATAACGATTCTAAGTTTTTGGGAGCTATAACAATGATGCGATCGTAGCCATGGCATCAGCTGCTTTGTTATCAATCCTTGGAATTTGTGTAAATTTAATGTCCACAAAGTATTTCTTGAAATCATCTACCATCTTTTTATATGGTAATAGTTTGTCATCTTTAGTTTGATAGTCATCATTGATCTGATAAATGACCAACTGTGAGTCACCATACACCTGTAACTCTGTTATTCTCCACTCCAGTGCTATCTTGAGTCCAATGATTAATGCCTCATATTCAACTATGTTGTTGGTGCATGGGAACATTAGCCAATATGAACGAGGAATGGTATGCCCTTGAGGGGTGACAAAAAGTATGCCTGCTCCCAATCCATGTTGAGTGAAAGAACCATCAAAATATAAGGCCCACGTTTGTTTAGATTCTGTAGTGAATACATCTGCATCTGGAAATTCAATGTGCAAGGGATGATCTGCTTGTAGTGGTGCCTCTGCTAATTGATCAGCTATAACTTGTCCTTTGATGGCCTTGCAGTCAACATAGCGTATGTCAAATTCACTTAGAATCATTACCCACTTTTCTAACCTCCCTGTCAATGATGCTTTGCTCAACAAATACTTGAGTGGATCAATCTTCGAAACCAAATTGACTGTATGGGTCAGCATGTAATGCCGAAACTTCTGTGAAGCAAAAACTACTGCCAAACAAGCCTTCTCAATAGAAGTGTAATTGAGCTCATGACTTGTTAATGTTCTACTGATGTAGTAGATTGCACGTTCCTTTCCAGTAGTGTCTTCTTGTGCTAGCAGTGCCCCCAGAGATGTTTCTGTTGCAGCAATGTATAAGATGAGTGGTTTGTCTAGATTTGGTGATACGAGAATTGGTGGAGTCATTAGATATTGTTTGATTTTTTGAAAAGCCAATTCACATTTGTCATCCCACTTGAAAGGAACATTTTTATGCAGTAGATGTGTGAATGGTAAACTCTTGTCAGCCAATTGTGCGATGAACCTCTGTATAGATTGAAGTCGTCCTTGTAGTGATCTTAACTAGCTGATGTTCTTTGGTGGGGGCATATCCATGATTGCTTGAAATTTTGCTGGATCTACTTCAATTCATTTTTCTAAAACAATGTACCCCAAGAGTTTTCCAGATTTGACCCCAAAAACACATTTCTTAGGGTTGAGGCGAACTTTGAATTTTTGTAATCTTGCAAATATTTTGGACAATACTTCAAGATGTCCTTCTCTGGTGTATGATTTTTCCAATATTTCATCCACATAATCTTCCATGAAGACATGCATCATGTCATGAAATATTGTAGTCATGGCTCTTTGGTAGGTAGCCTCAGCATTCTTCAGACTGAAAGGCATGACGTTCCAACAATAAGTCCCCCATGGACATGTGAAAGCTGTTTTCTCCTGGTCTTCAAGTACAATCTTGATTTCGTTATATCCAGAAAAACCATCCATTAATGAATACATGGCATGGCCAACTGTTAGATCAACTATAGTGTCAATGTTTGGTAATGGAAAATCATCCTTAGGGCATGCTTTGTTGAGATCTCTGAAATCTGTGCATATTCTGATAGTTTTATCTGGTTTGGATACATGTACAATGTTAGAAATCCATTCTGCATAGTCAATTGGTCTTATGAAGCCTACATCAAGAATTTTTCTTAGTTCTTCTTTAACCAATAATGCAACATGAGGGTGCATTTTTCTGAGTTTTTGCTTTACCGGTTTGACCCCTGGTTTGATAGAAAAATGATGCATGATAAGATTAGGATCAAGACCAGGCATGTTAGCATAAGACCATGCAAAATTGACCTGATTTTCTTTCAAGAATTCCATGAATTCTGGTATTTCTTTTTCAGTCATTGATGCAGCTAACTGTAAAATTCTTGGTTTGTCAGAAGTTTCAAGATCAACAACATTTGTAGGCTCAATCAGAATAGGTGATCACTCATGGTAGTGCTCCAGGAGAGTGTCAAGAGTCCCATCATTTGGTGCCTCAAAGAGGTTTTCACCATCTGATGCACTCTTTATTTTATCTTTTGTTTGATCTAACACTGCCAGATTCTGGTTTTCACCATTAGATCTTTTTTTGTTTTTATTTTTGCAGCTGGGAGACTTGACACTCTCCTGATAAAAAATTCTATGTCAAAAATCACTGGTGGAACAATCATTTGTATCTTCTGTGGAAAGGAAGTTTACAATAGCTTCATCACTTGGAAACATGGGTATGTTAATAGATTCAGTAGAATCCCAATCAATGAGGTCAGGATAGAGTAACAGTAGTGGGTCGTTAGGTTGTGTGAGATCGGTTATGGTTAAGGTCATGACAGAGTGATCTGTAGGATCCGAGGTATAAGGTGGATCAATGATGGTACTGTCCTCATGATAGTCTTGTTCGTTTAGATATGATTCGGTATCACTAGAATCATAGTCAACCTGTGGTTCAAATTCTCGCGGTTGGGACCCTGAACCTTGTCCTTCAATTAGATTTGGGGCATATTGGTGTATTATATCAACCTCTTTGTCTCTCCAGAACTCATCATTGTAAATGGTGTCCCATTCATATTCAGCAGAGTCTGTGTCAGAATTGTTGTCTAGGAAATTCTGAATTGTTGTCAAACATGCCTCTTGTGAATCTAAGCTTTCTTGCAATACAAAGACAGTGCTATGCAGTTTTTTTTCTTTGGAGTTATTTTCATAACCCAATCCAGTTTTCTCTTTGGCAGTGAGTCCACGAAGGTGAATAGGTTCAACTACTCCCTCCTTCCTTTTTCCGATAGGTCCTTCATCATAACCCATCTTCTGCATGATTAAATATCCTTTTCCATATTTGTCTGTGGGTAATTTGACATTAGAAACTACTTCATCTTCCTCTTTATAGAGCCAATTTAGAATTTCAGTATCCTTAGGGTTTTCCATGGGGAATTTTTCTTTGATGAATTGCCCATTAAATTTTGTAATTGGCTCTATTGGCATTTGCTTTGATGTTGATGCTGCTGATATTTGGTGTTCCCTGATAGATGGTTGTCCATGTGATTGAGGTGATGTAGGTAAATTGACAAGACAAAGAGAGTATTCTCCAACTCCATGATCCTTGAATTTCATCTTTTTGTCAAAGCTATTGGTCAATTGACTGATTTGTGTGTCAATCTTTAGAGAAGTACTAGTATGAGCTTCTCGATTATTAGGGACCAAAGTATCTTGACTGAATTTTACGTTGGCACAAGTTTGAATGTTGGAATTATCAACAGGTATCATGATTTCTTGTCCATTATAAGGAAACTTGAGACATTGATGGTAAGTTGATGGGACAGCTTGCATTTCATGGATCCAAGGATGACCCAACAAGATATTATATGCCAGATCACGATCCAGTACTTGACAAAAGGTATTCTTTATAACAGGACCCACTCTAATTGGCAGCATGATTAGACCTTTGGATGCTCTTTCTTCATCATCATAGGCTTTTATGGTAATCTTTCTTCTGAAATCAATAGAGTCCTCAGAAAATCCTAAGGCTTTGACCAACTTTAAGGTACATATGTTCAAACCAACACCTCCATCTATTAGAACTTGTCTGATGCGAAACTTATGGACCATGACTTCTAAGTACAAAGAGGAGTTATGAGGATGAGTTATGGAAACGTCATCTTTATCAGAAAATGAAAGACAAGTGGGTGAGGACAAATGCCCTACCATGGCTTGAAGTTGATTCACATCTAAATCAGTAGATACGTTGGTTTCAATGAGGGCCTTTTCAAGAATTTCTTTATGGGCTGGAGAAATCTTTAATAGTTCCAAAATAGAAATTTGGGCGGGGGTTTTTCGAAGTTGATTGACCAAATCATATTGATGTTGAGGTGAGGGTTCAGTGGATTTTGAAGAAGCGCCTTTTAGGAAAACTTTTTCCTGCGCTCTTGTTGTTGCATTGACTTCTCTATATTCCACCTTCTGGTTGACTTTTATGACATTCACCCGCTCGTCGTCCGCATAAAGATGATTAATTATATGATCATCTTTGATGTGATTCACCTTTTTTTTAGAAGACTCACATTTTTGATAATTAGGTAAAGGATTACGAAATGCTTGGTGGTCTGCATTGGTTTGTTGATTTCCTTCTATTGTGATGATATCATTGTCAATCAAGTCTTGAATAGCGTTCTTCAAGGCTTGGCAGTTGTTGCTGCAATGACCCTTACATCGATGATAATCACAATAGTATGTCTCATTCCATGATGGAGGCTTTACACTGGGTTCATAACTCCATTGAGGCGGCAAAGTAATGACATTTTTGGCCATCAACTCTTTGAATGCAGATTCTAGGGATTGACCCAATGGAGTAAAATTTCTTCTATTCGAGAAGAATGAAAATCTTTGCGGATTTGAATTTGAGGTGTTCTCTAAAGAATTTTGATTGTTATTGTTTCCTCGGTAACCCTGGTTGTTGTTTGAAGTCCCTTGATGGGGAGTGGAGTGTTGATTTGTATTGTTCCTTTGAGGAGGAGGATTATTTCCGTGTAGTGAGGACAAATGGTTTGGTTGAAGCATGATTTGCATCCACAACACCATCATTCACCATATTTTTGTTATGGGTCCAGAATTTGGATTTGTCCTGATTATGATGGTTGGATGAGCTAGGATTTTCTTTGTCATGTTTGATTATGCCTCTTTTGACCAAAGCATTTTCAATAGTTAAGGCATCTTCGATCATTTTCTCAAAAGAAGAGGGACAATGTAAGTTCAAGTGATAGCTCATTTCTGAATTTAAACTGTTGATGAAAGTAACCATCTTTTCTTTCTCAGGGACAGGACGTGGGTATCTGGCAAACATTTTTCTCCATCTCTGAAGAAATGTAATGAAAGGTTCACCCAATTTTTGTGCAACTTTACAAAGGTCTATCATGGTGATCTGATGTTGTATGTTGTAAGTATACTGTGATATGAATAGGTTGATCAATTCTTCAAAGGTTCTGACGGGAGGTGTGATCTTGGATAACCATTCCATAGAGTGCACTCCCAGACTCCTAGGAAATAATCACATCAAGTAAGTATCTTCGTAAGCAATTCCAATGTCAGGTTTCTGAAGTCTCTAACGTGATCGATTGGATCCGTTTTCCCATTATAGCGATCAAATTTTGGCATTTCACAATGCTTGGGAAAAGGAATCATGTTTAAACCTCTGTCAAAAGGATAAGGACATATATCCTCCAAAGTGTATTTCTTTGTAGTTGTTCCCCCTTGTAATTCTCTAACTTGTCCTTGAAGTGCCTTGATTTGTTGGGTCAAGGCACTAAGATCTGAAAGGGGTGTTTCTTCAGGTTTATTTTTCAAGTTTTCTGTGTCAAAGTCATGAGGTAATTTAGCCTCTTGTTCGGCTAGATAGCGAAAATATTTTTCCTTGTCTCGCTGCAAGATCTTTTCAATGGCTTTATGGAATTTTGGATCTTGTTCAGCCTCTCTAAGACGTTCTTCTTCTTGTTCTTCATCACTATCTACTTGATTTTTATCTTTGTAATTATGAAAAGGATTTTCTTCTCTATTTTCCATGTTGTTGTTGAAAAGTGGATTTTGATTTATGCTGAAAATGGGATTACTGTTTTCCCCTTCTTCGTGAGTATTCTGAATATGACTTTCTTTTTGGTTTGTATCCTTCAATTTGTTATGTTGAGATCTTGTGGAGATAGGCATATGTTTTTGAAAATTTCCTCTAAACTTAGATCATGGTTTTTGACAAGTGCAACAGTGATGATATCTTGATCTAATAAGATATGTAATCTTATGATATGATCAAGGATGCCCTTAACTTATTGGTTGTGGCTTCCAAGATGATAAAGGATTTCAGAATCCTGTTGAGGGAAGTTGAACCAAAAATTAGAAAGCTGTTTTTGAAAGGTGCACTAAAAAAGATTTTGATCTTTGTTTTCAAGGAGACTTTCTCAAGATCTTTGAAGAATATGGCTTGGGTGTGAAGGATATTCTATAGAAGGTTGTGGTATGTTGTCAAATTCAAGAGGTTGGTTATGATTATGCCATTGTGATAGAGCTCTTCTTTGATAATAAGCTCGGGAATCTAAGGGATCTACAACATATTCATCAGTGAATCCTCTAACAAAATCCTGATATCTATGAAGAAATCCTCGATAGTGAAGCAAGACTTGTCGACTTTTGTACAAGAATTTTCTTTTTTGCAGTGTTTTCTTATATCCTAATGGTTTCTTAGGTTTTCTAATTCTCTTGGAAACTGATTTCCTGGTAAACTTTGTTGACTTCCAATCCCTAAGCATGGAAAAGGTATTGGGAATGTTTTCAAAACAATGATATGACAAAATTCCTAAGTGGCTTTCAGTTTTTGTTCTTCATGTTTCTTTTGGATAATCTCTTTATCTGAATTAATGTAATGGAAGACACAACAAACATTTTTGAAAACAGTTGTTCTTAAAGCCCTATGCTAACATGAAGTGTTTGATCAAGAAATATTTTTCATCAAATGTTTTCACCAGTTTTTCACATGAAAGACAGTTCAGGTAGACTCACTCTTAAGTGCTCAAGTAGGTCATTCTAGTAATCAACAGCCCACATCTTAGAACTACGTCGACTCACACAGCTGTGTCACCCCCGAAGGGGTGCCCATGTTTTTGTCTTTTCCAGGTGCGTACTCAGAGTTATGGAAGTGGATACCGGATCCCCTGAGCAAACAGTCCTTGGCAGTTATATGGTGAGTGTCTTGGGGGCAGATTCTTCCCTCCCCTTGCACTGTGATTATTAGAATGTTTGGCAACTGACTCGGCTGGCTACTACACTAGGTTTGTAGTAAGGATTTCCATTTGGTGCAGCAATAATAAACTCCCTCAGGAGACCTCCCAACCTTTAGAATAAAGGCTTTGGGGATGGTTATCTTGCACACTACCGGCAAAAGAGGGTTTCGCCAAATTCGCTTTAAATTTTATAGTGGGGCGGAATAGCCTGGCTTTGGATTGAACCCACTTGAGTCGTTCCTGTAGGGTGAGTACTTTTTCCCACTACGGCAGGCTCTCTAAAGGATGTAACAATAAAATTGCATGAAATTAAAAGGCAAATCTGGTATTCTGATCACCCAATTAAGGGGAGAGCATAGACCTATTGCCACAATCACAACAAGCAAATGTTCATTTTAAATGCCAAATCACAATGATCTAATCTAAGTGAAGATTTTGCTTCACCAAAAACAAATTGTTCAATTTTAATTGCAAAATTCATTGTTTGGTGACTATCCTAGATTGCTTCATTTTATCCCGATGTGGCTACCCTAGGATTGCTTCATTTTTAAAACTTTAGAAAAGAAACAGAATTCTGTCTGCGGAATGCGTCAGACTTAGAATTCTATAAATTTTATTACAGTCTATATGCGCCTAAATAGAGGCTATATGCGCCGAAACACATATGCGCCAGAACAGAGACTGTATGCGCTGAAACAGAAACTGGATGTGCCCGAATAGAGGCTAGATGCGCTGGAACAAATACTATAAGCGCCTAAACAGAGACCGAATGCGCCATAAGAAAATTTCAAAATAAGCAGTGTATAAAAAAATTATATGCGCCTTAACAGTCACTGTATGCACTTTAACAGCCACGGATGTGCCGTAACAGACACGGGATGCGTTGTAACAAACACGGGATGCGCATTGAAATTCTACAAAGTCAAAAGTTTAGAGTTTTCTGTATGCGCGCCAGGAATTTTTGAATGCGCCTAAACGTAAGAATTTTCCGAAGAACCGATTCTGGAAAGCCGAAACTGTCAAAATTAGACTTACAGAAAATGTTAAATTTGTGGGTTCGAGCCCCACAGTGGGCGCCATTTTATCATTAGTAGCATTATCGGTATCATCTTATTAGGTGCATTCCATATCATTTCATATTAGTTTCCTTATTGCATCCATTAGCATCTCATGATATTTGCATCTCCATTATTGTTTTCATCAATATTTTGGGTCACAATTTGTTTCATCCTTATTATCATTTCATTTAACATTGCATTTATTATTACCATTTAATTATCATTTCTTTTCATTTCATTTTAATATCACTTTATCATCCTTGCATTTCCATTATCATTTCATTTTAGTTCCTTTCTTCATTTCATTTCATTTCGTTTATCATTTCATTTCATTTATCATTTCATTGCATTTCATTTCATATCATTTATCATTTCATTTCATTTCATTTATCATTTCATTTATCATTTCATTTATCATTTCATTTATCATTTCATTTCATTTCATTTCACATCATATCATTTATCATTTATCATTTCATTTCATATCATTTATCATTTCATTGCATTTCATATCATTCATCATTTCGTTTCATTCTGTATCATTTATCATTTCATTTCATATCATTTATCATTTCATTTCATTTCACATCATATCATTTATCATTTATCAGGTCATTTCATTCCATATCATTTATCATTTCATTTCATATCATTTATCATTTCATTGCATTTCATTTCATTTCATTTATCATTTCATTTCATTTCATTTCACATCATATCATTTATCATTTATCATTTTATTGCATTTCATTCCATATCATTTATCATTTCATTGCATTTCATTTCATATCATTTATCATTTCATATCATTTCATTTCATTTCATTTAACATCATATCATTTATCATTTATCACGTCATTTCATTTCCTTTCATTTCATTTCATTTCATTGCATTTCATATCATTTATCATTTCATTTCATTTCATTTATCATTTCATTTCATTTCATATCCATTTATCACTTCATATCATATCATTTAAAACAATAACATTTCATATCATATCATTTAACAATTCCATTTCATATCATATCATTTAACATTTTCATTTCATCTAATCTTCCATCTAAATTTCACATTCCATTCCATACCATTTCATTTTATCATTTTATCATTTCATTCACTCATACCATTTTCCATCCCATCATATTCCGAAGCACAAAATTCATATTTCCTCTTTTATCTGCACTACAAAGTCTAAAAATACACATCATAGGCAATTCATCTGCATGACATTGTTAATACACATCATCAGATAATCATAATCATAATAAAATATCATAAATCAAACCATCCTATATATCATGTTAGTCATCAAATCATTTACATGCATAACAAAACCCATCACATATAGACATCAATGCATATCATATCATCACATCAAAAATGAATATCACATCATCATCAAAAATGATACAAATGTCCAAGTGTCCAATGAAACTACAATGTCCAATACATCAAATATGATAAAAAATGGCATATACATGCTCTGCACTATAAATTCTAGCTGGTGGATGCTCCTGATGGTGTTGGTCCGGAGGGAGGTGGTCTGCCACTGGTGCCTGCATCTGGATCTTACCGTGGCCCTGTCACTCCCCTACTCTGGGTATGTGTCCGTGATCTGCTATGGGATCACGGATATGGCTCTCTGCGCTCTGGAGGGCATAGCTCCTCATATCTGACCCTGTAGTACTCAGCCTCCCTGGCCATCTCCATGCCCTCTGCAATGGCCTCTCACAATGACGCACTCTCTACAGTGCCCATCAGTCTCTGAGCCACGCCCTCAGCCTCTACTGCCCGTCGCCTGAATGCATCTCTCTCGAAAATCACCTGAGCTAACTGTGGGTCTAGGGTAGGTGCCTGTACCTGTGCCTATACCTGTGCCTGTGCCTGACCAAGCTGTGTTTGTAACTGCACAATAACAGCCTGTGCCTGCGACAACTGACTATGTAGCTGACCCTGCTGCCCCTGCTATGTCTGCACTTGAGCCTGCAGTGTGGCTACCTATCCCTACTGTGAGGAAGAGGCCAGCTGGATCACTGTCCACCTCCCTATCCCTATCCCCGGTCGCCGCATAATCCACACGCCCCTCAGGATATCCAGCCCCCTAGTGCAGGTCCTCCCACCCGCCATCGTCTCCCTCATCATCATCATCTGACCCCTCCTCCTCTCCGCTCTCCACCTCCTCTCCTCCAACTGCTCCCTGCTCATCGCCGGCCACATCCTCCTGTCCACCTGCTCCAGGCAGTGGTACTCTCAAAATCGGTACTAACTCATTCGGACTAGTAAATCGTGGAAAGGGATGCGTGTGGAAATAGGCAGCATACTCATCAAACATCCCAGCATCCACTATGTCTCATCTGTCCACCCATGCCTCAGGTGCTAGGGCCATGTACTCTGTATAAGTAGCCTGATATACAATACACGGCCCCCATCTGGCCTCATCTCTGCTCCGCGCGTAATGAGCAATCCCCTGCGACATCCCCTGCGTAAATCCGAACTGCCTCTGCACCCACAATGCCAAAAATCTCTCCAAAATGAAGGGAGTCCTCCCTATCAGAAACTGTGGAATACAGACATAGGGCATCTCTGTGTCATCAGTAGCCCATGGCTCACAGTTCAAATATGGTCGCCATATGACCGTATCTATATCATCCAGAAGTTGTCTCCAATAATCTACCTTGCCCAGCTTGGGCTGGGTAAGGAACTCAGAATACGTGTAGATATATGGCCTGCTTCGTGTCCTCACTCTGGGGCATGCCGACCTCGTCACAGCGAAATGCTCCCAGGCCCAGATCTGTAGCACGGTAACCCCACAAGACAAACTGGAGGATCCTCTGTAAACTACCTGGTGCAAATCATGATAGAGGTGAGCTAACATGTAGCTCCCCCATGCATACCTCCTCGGCTATAGTATCATCTGCTCGAGAATCCTGCCCCAGCCTACTGACAATCCCTTCGCTTGGCGATCCGGACAAAGGAGACCTCCGATGAAAGCACTCAAAACTGCTGGCAAGGCTGGATATCCATGAAAGTCTGCCCATGGCACCCAGTACCCGGCTATCCTCGCATCTCCGTACACTCTCCTCAGAGCATCTGTACCCCCAATCTCCTTGTGATCGTAATACACAAAGGCTCCAACAACTAGAATTCCTAGGATCCTGTATACATCCTCAGGAGTCACTGTCACCTCACCGGTCGACATGTGAAAGGTGTTGTGCTCCGAGTGCCATCTCTCTGCTAGTGCTGTCAACAATCCTCTGTTGACCCTAATCGGCGACATCGCCAATAAGGGTCTCAAACCGCAAGCGTCAATCACTGCTCTATCAGCAGGGGTCAACTCAGGGATCCTATCCCATCCTGCTGAATGTCACTCCCTAATCTGGAGGTTTTTGAAAACCTCCTATTTTTCATCACAACGATCATCCATAAAAATCATATCATATATTCAAACAAAATCAAATCAGACTCATATCTATCAGTGACCTATATCAGCAACCTATATCAGATCCATATCAATCACTTATATCAATGACCCATATCACACAATCAGTCCTATCAATCAAATCAAATCACCTCTATCAAGCTGAATATCATATCACATCTATCCTACCATCTATTACTATTTGTTTTCTATCACAGGAAACAAATTTATCAGAAGTAATATCAGTTTCATCTACTCCTTGTTTTCTATCCTAGGAAGCAAGGTTATCAATTGATCATTTGATTTTCCTATCATTTCTATCCATATCAACATGATGACATGACAATTTACCTATCTATTGACTAAGGAAGCAACACAAAATTATCACTTTCATCGCAACATTCATTTCAGCTATTTACTGGATGCGCCATTCTTTTTACGGAATGTGCGCTTCCCCGTATGCACCGTTGTTTTCACCTTATGCGCTAAAATAGGCACCCAATGCGCATTTTTCCCGTATGTGCCACTCTGCTCATCATATGCGCCACTGTTTTCCCTATATGCGCGTTTGTTTTCCCTATATGCGCTCTATCCCTAAATTTTTGAATCTTCCCTATATGCGCGCTAGTTTCCATGGGATGCGCTAAACTGGTTTTCCTACGAAATTTAAAACTATACTCTATACGCGTTGGTTTCTACTGTATGCGCCCCTATTTTTTTCGAAAGCGCCTAAATTTTACTATATGCGCGCAAATGTAAACTTTAAAACCAAATCCGCAGAAAATTTGAAAAATTATGATTCAAAACGAAAAAATTTGAAAGCATAGGGGGTTAGATTGACTCACCTGTGGTCCGTACGCTGCTGGCCTCTGGTATTGGCGCGATCTCTCAAATCGGTGGAGATGATATGGAATCTCCATGTCGCAATGTCACTATCAGAGCTACAGTTTCACCACAGTCAAAATTGCAAATGACTTGTCTTTTTCTACCTTTTACCTTTTAAAGGTCAAAACGAGGGTAAAATGTGACTTTCTTTTCAAAATGGACATTTATTTTCCTATCGTGAGCTAAACCACTTTCCCTTCCATCCGTGATTTACCTCCCAAGGGGGCATCATCAGTAGAAATATCCAAAGCACATCAGAGGCAAAAATCTTATTTTCTTTGAAGCAATGTGTTTTACACATCACTTCAAAAAGGGGCAAAATGTATACGTCTAAAAATGGTCATGATTAAGCTTGTTAATTAATTAAATATGATTTATTTAATTAATTCCCCTAAAGTCATCTACATATAAATAAATTTAATTATTTATTTATATCGTTCATTTTTCTAATTCTTCTACCTTTAATTAAATTAATTACTAACATTTCCATCTTTTCGCTTAATTAAATTAAATAAATTTTTATAATTTATTTACATTTAATTATCATTCTATTCTAAAGTTTAAATATTTTAAATATTTAAATAATGGAATATCTTCTTCATCTCATCTTTTACCTTTCGCTTGATTAAATTAAATAAATTTTTATAATTTATTTACGTTTAATTATCACTCTATCCTAAAGTTCAAATATTTTGAATATTTGAATAATGGAATATTCTTCGTCCTCAAATTAAATATTAAATATTTTTTAATAATATTTTCCACCTCACCCTATTTCCATTTTAAAACATAATTAAAATAATTTATTTAATTATGTGGCTTTCCATTTTCGGTTCCACTTCCAAAATTTCTAACTCATGCTAACTCGCCCTTCTAAATTCGTATCTTATCCTTCGAAATGGAAGTTTCCCTTCGAAACTCAATGACAAAATTTGAAGAGAAGGGAAACCTTCCATTCTTCTCTCCACTTTCGAAAATCTCTCGCCGTCTGTTCGAAACAAGCTTAATCCAGACCGTCAATCGATTCAGCCAATCAAACTCATTCGAAAACTCTATAAAACCACATGCAAATCCAAGCCTTGGTTAATCATCCACCTACATTCTGCATAATTGCTCACATACGCATGCTTCGTATACTCATTTACATAGCCATAGTTTTACCAGTATTTGCATGCATATTAGTTTTAATATCACAGCAATATCTTTCATTTTAGTATAGCTTTTTTGCATTTTGCATATTATGCATTCTTATTTTTATCTCGTTCTTCATGTTGTCATTTTGTTGAGTTCTACCTGCTGATCTGAGAGCCATTCGAAGCAACAAAACGCTGAAGTTAGAGGAGGATAAGACGGTTTCGAGAAGCTGCGATTGCGGTTTGCATTATTCTGTCTTTCTTTTACAGCTTTTTCGATTTAATGTCTTATTAACATGTGTTGAATTTTTAGCCAATGTTAATACATCAACTGAGAATAGATGTTCATATCTAGAAAACCCTTGTGACAATTTTGCTTTACTGATAAAATTTTTTGTGTCAAATTTCTTTCTTTCCTTTCCCAATGGAAATTTTTAGTGTGTCAATTTTTTTTCAATTTCATCATATCCTTCACTAGCAATGATTGTAAAATATCCAAAACATAAAGTACTAGGAATAATGGATTGCTTACTATACCCCTTAAGATGTATTGCATATGACTTGGCCAATTGTCTTACAATCTCTAAATAAGCCAATCTATCTAGAACTATCCTTGGTATTAAGTGTGGGGCTCCTTCAAACCCATATATTCTAATCAAAATGCAATCAAAGAATGTGTACGAATCTCCCTAGTTATGGTTCACCTTTTTCCTAGAATCCTTCTCTTTTGGTCTCAAAAACCTTTGTATTTTAGGAGACAAGTTATAATCACACGGATGCCCTAACAACTTCAGAAATGGTTTCACAAAATACTCCTCAAAGTATAAATATTGGGATCTCCCATATCTGCCATCCCATATTGGCATCCACATCTGAATTGGTTTATAATTTCCATATTCATCTACATCTCTTATCCTCAATTCTTCTCCCCAAAACCCTCTATCTTTTCCTTCATATAAGAGCAAGTGCAATAATAAGGAGTAATGTTTAAAATTAATGCAATCATTGTTGTTTTTAATATTCTCCATTCCTTGGTTTAGAGCATTGGCTACATAACTAGCATAATCAAATTTTCTGGCATCTCTACTTTGTACATCCGCTACCAAGACCATTGGAGCAATTGGCATGAGAGGTGGAACCTCCACTCCCAATACTTGTCCAAAAATGTGATATGTATATTGAAAATATTCTTCAAATAACTCTTCATGAAAGGGAGGGTTTTTATTGCTGGAAAACCTTTTGAGCTGATTTCCTTCCTACCAAGGCCTCTGTAGTGGTAGTTTCCATCTCTTATAACTATTGTCCATGTGATGATATTCTGTCAAAAGGTCTTTCACCATGAATGGAAAATTCATGGAGCAATTTAATTGGAAAAGAATGGAGATTAAGTCTTTGGATATAATGATCAATTCAGACCCATCATGTAAGTGGATAGTTTGTTGTTTAGGGTCATATCTAGTAGCTAGTTCCTTAATCAGCTCTATTATGTTCCACCTCACCCTATTTCCATTTTATTAATAATATTTTTACACACACATAAAGTTATTTTTTTAATAATATTTTCCACCTCACCCTATTTCCATTTTAAAACATAATTAAAATAATTTATTTAATTATGTGGCTTTCCATTTTCGGTTCCACTTCCAAAATTTCTAACTCATGCTAGCTCGCCCTTCTAAATTCGTATCTTATCCTTCAAAATGGAAGTTTCCCTTCGAAACTCAATGAAGAAATTCGAAGAGAAGGGAAACCTTCCATTCTTCTCTCCACTTTCAAAAATCTCCTGCCGTCCGTTCGAAACAAGCTTAATCCGAACCATCGATCGATTCAGCCAATCAAACTCATTCGAAAACTCTATAAAAGCACGTGCAAATCCAAGCCTTGGTTAATCATTCACCTACATTCTGCATAATTGCTCACATACGCACGCTTCGTATAATCATTTACATAGCCATATTTTTACCAGTATTTGCATGCATATTAGTTTTAATATCACAGCAATATCTTTCGTTTTAGCATAGCTTTTTGCATTTTGCATATTATGCATTCTTATTTTTATCTCGTTCTTCATGTTGTCATTTTGTTGAGCTCTATCTGCTGATCTGAGAGCCATTCGAAGCAACAAAACGCTGAAGTTAGAGGAGGATAAGACGGTTTCGAGAAGCTGTGATTACGGTTTGCATTATTCTAAATTTCTTTTACAGCTTTTTCGATTTAATGTCTTATTAACATGTGTTGAATTTTTATTTAATTTAATCAAGCAAAAGGTAAAAGATGAGATGAAGAAGATATTCCATTATTTAAATATTTAAAATATTTAAACTTTAGAATAGAATGATAATTAAATGTAAATAAATTATAAAAATTTATTTAATTTAATTAAGCGAAAAGATGGAAATGTTAGTAATTAATTTAATTAAAGGTAGAAGAATTAGAAAAATGAACGATATAAATAAATAATTAAATTTATTTATATGTAGATGACTTTAGGGGAATTAATTAAATAAATCATATTTAATTAATTAACAAGCTTAATCATGACCATTTTTAGACGTATACAAAATGTTCTCCCCACTGACAAGATTGAGAGCAAGTAGGACATTTATGAACTAGAGCCGAACAAAGTATACCTCAAATCAACCAAATTTATGAATTAGAAAAGCTTGCAGAAGGAAAGAATAGAGTAAAGAAGCTGAAAGTATGCCATTGTTGCACAGTTCAAGGTTAAAGGAAGAAAGCGCAACACAAGTAAGTATACGAAACCTAGTTGAGAAATTTATTTCAAAGTAAAAGAATTACAAAAATAAGCTAGAGTTTTGGACAATGGAAGGAAGTTCAAGAACACCAAAGAAAAAAACAAAAAACAGAAGCCGAGACCAATGAGAAGACTAAAAGACTCCTGAACCAAGACTGGATTGACCAATGTCCTGGGTCAGGGTCAAGACCTAAGAGAACTGCACAGTCGAACCCTTCCATGGATAGGTTGTGGTATAAACATAAAAGGTTTAGGGGATGTGTGGAAACCAAAGAGAGGATATGAGTTGTTCATGTATCATTATAGAAAATAGTATAGGTTCCAACCTGTTTGCAATCCATGGAGGTTGAACCTATGGAAAGTGGTTGTACCTAATGTGTTCATCAATGTAGAGCTGATTAAGGAACTAGCTACTAGATATGACCCTAAACAACAAACTATCCACTTACATGATGGGTCTGAAATGATCATTATATCCAAAGACTTAATCTCCATTCTTTTCCAATTAAATTGCTCCATGAATTTTCCATTCATGGTGAAAGACCTTTTGACAGAATATCATCACATGGACAATAGTTATAAGAGATGGAAACTACCACTACACAGGCCTTGGTAGGAAGGAAATCAACTCAAAAGGTTTTCCAGCAATAAAAACCCTCCCTTTCATGAAGAGTTATTTGAAGAATATTTTCAATATACATATCACATTTTTGGACAAGTATTGGGAGTGGAGGTTCCACCTCTCATGCCAATTGCTCCAATGGTCTTGGTAGCGGATGTACAAAGTAGAGATGCCAGAAAATTTGATTATGCTAGTTATGTAGCCAATTCTCTAAACCAAGGAATGGAGAATATTAAAAACAACAATGATTGCATTAATTTTAAACATTACTCCTTATTATTGCACTTTCTCTTATATGAAGGAAAAGATAGAGGGTTTTGGGGAGAAGAATTGAGGATAAGAGATGTAGATGAATATGGAAATTACAAGCCAATTCAGATGTGGATGCCAATATGGGATGGCAGATATGGGAGATCCCAATATTTATACTTTGAGGAGTATTTTGTGAAACCATTTCTGAAGTTGTTAGGGCATCCGTGTGATTATAACTTGTCTCCTAAAATACAAAGGTTTTTGAGACCAAAAGAGAAGGATTCTAGGAAAAAGGTGAACCATAACTAGGGAGATTCGTACACATTCTTTGATTGCATTTTGATTAGAATATATGGGTTTGAAGGAGCCCCACACTTAATACCAAGGATAGTTCTAGATAGATTGGCTTATTTAGAGATTGTAAGACAATTGGCCAAGTCATATGCAATACATCTTAAGGGGTATAGTAAGCAATCCATTATTCCTAGTACTTTATGTTTTGGAGATTTTACAATCATTGCTAGTGAAGGATATGATGAAATTGAAAAAAAATTGACACACTAAAAATTTCCATTGGGAAAGGAAAGAAAGAAATTTGACACAAAAAATTTTATCAGTAAAGCAAAATTGTCACAAGGGTTATCTAGATGTGAACATCTGTTCTTAGTTGATGATGTGAAGGAATTATGATGAGGCTTCAATAAAACAAAGAATGACCATATATAGCAAGATTATGCTTGCTGAGGCATGGAAGAAATAAAACAAACCATCATTCTAAAAGAATTCAATGAGGTGAAGGACCCTTTGGAGAGAGTTAAGTAGCTCATCACTCATGTGGATGAACTGATTAAGGATGTTTCCACAATAGTCTTTGAAACACCTAAGACGACTTACTCAAGAATGCAGGCTGAGGATTTGGAGCCACTTAGTTACATACCCTCATAGCCCACTCCTAAGGTAAGTTTCTTTGTGGATACAACCATGAGTGAGGAAGGGGATGAAGAGGAAAGTGATATGTATAAGATAATGAAGTTGAGAAAATAAGTGCATCTATGGTCACATGATATGAGCCACTCCAGGAACATAACATAGTCAAATTTGAAACAACAAATGAACTCTCTGATGATGTGAGGGTCAAGGCCGGACAAGAGTTTATCTCTAATAGTGATTTTGTTAAAACTATGGATTTTAAGTCATTTTCTTATGAACATAAAGGTAGAATGTTAAGAAATAGAATGAAAGATATCACTCCTGAACAAGAGGCAACTGCCTTAGAGGAAATAAGAAAGGAGGTAGATAAGGAGTTAAAGTCTATCACCCCCGAAAGAGGAAGATAACTGCTTCAATAGGTTGGGGTTTTACTCTTACCAGGATGGGACATTAGCTTTTCCATAGTGTTCTATAACTTCAAAAAAAGAGGAGATAAAAAATGCACCTAACTAAAGAAGCTAGTGACAAAATGTATTTAGGGTTAGGGTACAATCCAGATGAGGCCACCTTACTAATTTGGGCATTGTATCCTCAAGAAAAAATACCTGCTATTATCAATAATCCATGCCAAATGTTTGGACACCTCTTGGTCCATAGGGTGGGGGATACTAATCCCATTGAGATAGAAAAGTTAAACATAAATGTGGAAAAGTTCAATAAGGCACAAATTGAGAAATTAGTAAGGGAAAATGATAAACTAAAGAAAGAAGTGGCTAGTCACAGAGACAAAATATCTTCCTTGTCTTCATCAGAACTATATTCCCCAGGGATGGAAAATGATAAGAGGTTATTGGATGCAATGACAAATGTCGTCTAATGGAAATGCTGCCATGAGAAGGCTCAAAAGAAGTGTAGTGAACTATAAATAAAAATAAAGACCACCAAGCATGATTTTGTATTTAAAATAGTCAAAGTAAGATTCAACAGGATGATTGATCCTGCTGATGAATATTGGGAATTATTTCAATGAACACACTTAGCTCTCTTAGAAAATGAGAGATTGCAACAAAGGATGATAGAAAAGAAAGAGGAGCTTATCAATGAGAAGGATATGAAGGATCAAGTAATGTAGGTATATAATAAGTTGGTGGAGTCACATAACAAGTATCACAATAGAATTAAGGTGGATCTTGATTATTTTGATCATCCCCCAACACTCTTTGATAGCCTTGGTAATCTAGAACAAAGTGATTGGAAAGATGATCTAGCAATGTTTCTACCTTGTGGGGCTATAATTATTTTTTTATGAGTTAACATTTTTTTTTGTAGATTTGTGAGATTGGAAGCCATGGATATTGTTAATGCGATCTATATTGGACATTGGAAGCTCATGATTACAAATCTTTATGGAGTTGGCTATGTTTTGGTAACTTGGAGCTCTTGTTTGACAATATGTGTATACCCTCTTATTTGGTGGCTTTTTCCCTTTACCTTGTAGTCATGTGTAGTGAGAAGGTGTTCACATTTGATGGTTAGAGATATCCTAGTCACATGGAGAAACACCCTCTATTTGGACTACATAATGGAGTTCTTGTGTTGGCTTCATGGTTTTATCCCTTGGTTACATGAAAGCACTGGAAGATAATCCACTAAACTCTTTGTGAGTTATAAAGCTAAATTTTTTTCATATGTTATAAGCTCCTAGACAACTTTTCTTTCTTGTTGGGTTGCATTTTACTTTTGTTTTCAGTTGTGGGTTTGTAGATCTATGCTTATTCCATTATTTAAATGACATCTTGGATGTGAATTTATAGATGTTTAAATGGATTTCAAATTTACATATATGGATTTGCATTTTTTACATGCTAACTAAAATATGTGATTTGTGATGAGACTATATTTAGGATGTTTTGGATGAAGACAATTATAGGTTTGCATGGCTACTTGAAGGGTTCTTATTGATCTATTGTTACTCCTATATGTATTTGTTTGGAAAAAAAAATATAGTGCTGATCCTCGTGTTTGAGTCATGGAAATCTACATGTTATACCTAATTACCTCTATTTTACATGATATTGATGTGGGGTTGAATCTTTTTTTTTCCAATGATTTGAGATTGGAGCATTGATTATTCATTTATCCTTTGAGATGTTGCATATGTGTAGATCTTGTAAAATTATCTGATGTGGATTTTGTTTGGTAGGCCATATTATTGGTCACCATTATTACAATGCAAAAAAATGAGAAAAGTAATGAAAAGGTTAGGTATTTTTGTTAAACAAAGAAGAAAAGATCAATTAGTAAAACATGCTATGTCTACTATTGCTAGTGTGATTCAGTCTATTGGAAAAAATAGTAGATCTAAAGATACAAATGCAAAAAGAAGAGCTATAACAACTACTATAGTTAATAAATCAACTTTGAATAAAAGAATGGTAATAAATATTAGTGAAGTTTTAAAAATACATCCTAAAACATTGCTAAGAGTGGTAAAGAAAAGAGAAAGTATAGAAAATGATCCTACCAACCAATGTTGGAGTTTCAGTGGTTGACTCCCAAGGTCTGATATGAAGTTGAATGTTGAAATTAAATCTTTGATTGAAAAATATTGGCATGATAATACTAGGGTATCATCTAATGCTAGAGATGTTTTAAAATTAAGGGTGGCATCCAAAGTTCACGATCCTCACCTAAAACACCTATTAGATACAACACAAACTGAATTTTATAGAAAATTTTGTGGTGATTTAGTGTTACTTGGTAATATTAAAATAAGTCAAAGGTCTTTTAAAAAATGTAAACCTTGGTATGTAAAAATTAATAAGAAACAAATATCTTGTCGTTGTAAAACACATGTTCAATTTCATTATTTTTATGATGTTTTTTGATATATATGTTTTACTTTTCATACTAACATGATTATGCAAGAATGTGGTATTAATATGCCACCTGAAACAATAAGGTAGTTTATATCAAGTTTTTTTTGTGAAAGATCTAATGGAAAATATTTTTAAGTTCTTGTGTTTTTGGAAAATGCACTAATTGTGGAAATCTTTCATTCTTAAGAGTTTGCATGCATGAAAGTGTTGATAATTATTTTGGAAAACAATTATTGGATGTTAAAATATTTAGGAATGTTAACTATTATCTAAAAGATGGAAAAATTGGAAATTGTTGTGATTTAGTTACAAAAAAATTTAGTCTACATGCATTCATATTAGAATTTAAGAATAAGATTGTACCAAAATAGGTTATGCACTCTCAACATGCTTGATGGTCAATTTTGCACATGTATAAACACATTTACAGTTGGTAGTAGACTATCAGTGGTTGATTTTGTGGAAAACTATACTCTAGCTCTGCAAGAGGAAATTCGATCACAATATTATAATTTAATGCAAGTAGCTATGTTTGTTCATATTGTTTATAGACATGCAGATGATAGTACAGAGGATGATAGAAATTTTTGAGGGAGTATCATTTCTATTTGAGTGACAACTGATTACACTCATAAGAGTTTGTTCAATACTGTTTCAATATATTTTATAAAAATTTAAGAGAAAGATGAATCCAAATGACGTAACACCTCATATGGTCAGATAATTGTATGGGACAGTTCAAGAATACTCAAATTTTCTATTGGTTAAGTAGGGATCACAAGGAACTTAATATCCAACATATGTGGATTTTTTTTTTAGTTGGGCATGGTAAAGGAGAACATGATGGAGCTAGTGTGTGTGTTAAAAGAATTATTGCTAGAGAACAATTGAAATTTAAGGATGCAGTAAAGTTTAAAGGTGCACGTGGGATTGTGGATTGGTGCAATACAAGATTATCTACACCTGGTTTGAGTGAGTACTCTATAGTTCATTGATCCTTTTAGTTGGTTGAAGAAGAGAACATTCTACCTAGACTTGACTGAGACAATTAGTGGATCTACTAAATGGCATTCATTTAAGAGTTTGAATGAAAGCACATAGACTATCTGGACAAGGGAGCTTGCATGTTTTTGTCAGTTTTATATCTCAAGAGATTGGGAAGGATGTGAAAATATGGAATGGGTTGAAGATTGGAAGCAAAGTTCATTAACACCTGCACAAGCACATGATCAATATGAAACAATTGAAGACAATGATCAAGTGTTTGCATCAGAAGACTATAACTGTGTTTGAGACCTTGTAAAAGAAGGTAATTTAATTCATTTTATTTTATTTTATTTCACTTTATTACTATTTTGTAATACTAAATTATTTATTTATACACATATGAATGGATGTATGTAGATTGGTCAAATTATATGGACGTGTGCACAAGTTATTAAATCAAATTTTGTTTGTAGGAAATGTGTATGTCATTGCACCTGAGAGGAATGAAGAGGAAACAAAACATTGGTTGACTCGTTGTGTGGAGAGTAAAAATAAGTTAATAATACCTCAAGAAGATGATGATGGCTGTCATTATCCAACAAGTACGGTGATCCCCTTAAGAAAATTTTGATAAAATTTTTTTGATCCCCTTAAGCAAATTTTTAGAACAAGTCTTATCCCCTTAAGAAAATTTTGAGAACTTAGTTGATGATGGTTAAATCATGTTTTCCAATAGGATCAGTGGTGGTTGTTGTAATTTTGCTACAAAAATACCTAATAAGGAAGAATTGTTTTCCTACATTTGTAGGTTATGAAACACATAAAAATATGATACACTATTCACATCTGGTGGTGGAAACAAATATAAAACTAGATCAGTATTGTGGAAGACCTATAAATAAAGTGTTATGGACAATTTCTATGGAAGAGCATGAGACAATCATAGATGTGTTGCAAAAAAGAGAGGATGCAAATGGTATAATGGAATAAGTAAATACAAGTAAATATAGTTTTAGTATTATATTTTCCTTTTAAATAGATTAAATACATGTTTTGATATTGTTCAAGTGTGTTATTAGTTGAAATTTATTTAAATTTTCCTTTCATAGATCCTTAAGCCATCATCAAAAAAAGGAGAGTTCATGCAGATTCAACCTAGACAACATGGAATACTTGGTAAAAACAAGTAATTATTAGTTAAATCATATTGAAATACATGTTTTGATTATATATTTATATTGCTTGTACATTAATAGTTAAAATTGATTTATTATCCTTTTTTATGCTTAAGCCATCATCACATTGATCTCATACTTTGAAACAAAAAGGAGATGATGCAAATTCAACCTACACATATGTGTGAAATAATTTTAAATATAGGTACTTGAGTTGTGTACATATATATAGTTTTATATAAATTAAAATATGTATGTTTTGATGATTTCATTGATATTGCTTGTATCATTTTGATATCAGGTGGTGTAAAGACCTACTACATTCTAGGCACAAGTTTGAGATGTTCTTGAGATGGCATGGAAAAAAATTTAAACATTTTTTTGAGATGAAATATATGTACATACATACTTACACAATTAACCATTATATACAAATTACAAATACATGTATATACACAATTATACACTGTGATTGTATGTATCAAAATCAATAATCTATATATTTTGTTCATTAAATGTGCATGTTTTCCTACTTTGAAACTTTATATTTGATTATATAAGAACTAAATATCATGTATAAATTATTGTTAAATCAATTATATCAATTGTGATTAAACATGACATGGACTTTGAAGCATTTCATCCCCTTAAGACATACTATTAGGACATATCCTATTTATTATATTTAATTGTATCATTTGTTATGATGAGTCCCCCTACTTTGAAACTTTAAATTTGATTTTATAATCACTAAACATGTATATTACTTATTTTATCGCCTTAACATGTATATAGTTGCAAGGCTTAAGGAAGCCAAAGAGAGAAAGGATGAAAAAGAGGGTTGCAAGAGACAAGAGAGTTGCAAATAGCACTATAAGAGCTTGAGAGTGTCGTAAAGAGAGTTGCCAAGGGAGCTTGAAAGTATTGTTGAAAGTTGTAGAGAGAGCTATACAAGGTTGAGAGAGTGGGAAAGGAGAGGAGAGTTCAAGGTAGAACCCAAGAAGAAAAATAAGACCAAATGAGTTGAAAAAACAATTTTTAGAGAGGGAAGAGAAGCTTCTCCAACCATTACAAGGCATCCCAGTCTATTACCCTCGAAAAAACTTGTTGACAAGTGGAAAACATGCTTGAAAATAGTTGTTTGAACGTTAAAATGTCATAGTACATGAGCGATGTGCACGGATGTTCATGCGACACACTAGAATCTAGACACATCATGCTACAAAATGATAAGAACAGGGAGAGCACAAGGTGTGACACAAAGCTAACACACGAGGGTAGTTGCTGAAAAGGGGTCCTGAGCATCCTGAGAGGGGAAAAGGCTGATGCAAGGGCAAAAATGAGCCTACACAAGATGCTAAGGGAGTGTAAACTAAAGTAGGTACAAAAATGCATGTGAAATTGCAAGGGGTGCAATTTTATGACATTACATTTTTCCCCCACTTTAGCAAGCATATGAATCTACACTAATATGCACGCTAAAGGAAATCTACTAAACATAAATAACATGATGCCAAAAGGATATTGTAGATGAATCAGATAACTCTTTGAACCAAGGAAGCATACCCCTAGGTTGAAGACCTTCAAAACAAACACATTAGAATAGAAAGACATACACCAAACAATAGTGTTAGAACATAAAAATCCATTACATCATGAGGTTAAAACACACACACAAGCACACAACAAACTAACAAGATTTGAGTCAGCAAAGTGAAAGAGACCTTGATGTAAAAGGTTGACTTAGTACTATGCATGGACTCGAAATTAAAAATCATAACACATAGAAAAATTATAAAACAAAGAGAAGAATCTAAGGATTGATTGCTTCAATAGAAGAATGCACCCAAAAGAAAGGGCATATATTTAGCATGAAGAGGATGTAGATCTTCGATCTTGTATACACAATTGAGAAGAAAGAGAATTTAAGAGAGAGATGAAGAAGATAGAAAGGAATGAAAATTCCAAGAGAGATGGATCCATAGGTCCTTGGACGCAAGGAGAGTTAAAAAATGTGCCATAGATCTGTAGACCTATGGAAGGTGAACAAAAGGCCCTGTAGGCACTCTCTCATACAAAGTTGAGCAAACTGCACCAGAGGCCCATAGACCAATAGTGAGCAGATCTCGTAGGATGAAAGAACTTTATAGGTCCTCAAACTTGTAAAGAGGGAACCCCAGGTACTCTCTCCTGAGAGAATCCCAATGTGGGAGGCTCTTTAGAGTTGGATTGGGTCCTCATGGGCATTTGGTCTTGCAAGGTTGATTGAAAAGGAGCTTCATAGGCACACTTGCAAAGAAACATGTTAATTTGTAGACTAAACATGTTAGGAAATCTTGATGTAAAGAAGCTCTTCAAGTTCTCAGACATGTAGAGCAAGACTAATCAAATGAACCTTTGGCTATTGTAAGTTGCATTGAAAGATGGTCACATAAAAGATAGGTCTAGTTAGGCATCCCCCAAGCTAGATGCTAATGAATTCATTTGAGAGGAAAGCTTTCAAAAGGGCTCCCTCAGGAACCCTTCAAAAGAAAAGGGGGTCCACTCAAGGGATACTCCAATTGAAAGATAGAGAGGATGGGGTCATTAGAAGGATGCACATCTCTAGAACAAGTTATTACTACCCCCAACATACAGGGGTGGAAAAACACACAAGATACTATAGAAGGGAGGTGTGAGAACCTCACAAGAAAATTATTAGAATAGATAGGGTAGAGGCAAACCTTGATCACTTGTCATTAGAAGAAGAGGCAGGTGCATCAACAAATAAATGAGTGATGGCACCTGAATCAAGAATTTTTTGTATTTTATCCTTCAAGGCCTTACCTTCACTAGTGGAATGGTTAGGCACTCGATGGTATGCATAGAAAAAATGTTTTTCTTTATCATGCTTTTGAAATTTCTTATATGTAGAAGGAGGAAGAGTAATTAGGTGGGATTTAAGAAGCCTCAACAAAATACAATCTTGCTCAGATAGAGAATGAGGAGCAAGAAGTAACCCTTTCTCTTATGGAGAAAGACTCAACTACTCACAAGAAGAAGACATAAAGATAGAAGAAAATGGAGGATGAACCAGTCTGAGAGAATGAGGTTGAGCAGAAACTATGTTGCCATTCAACCATGATTTTCATTTAGACTGTTCATTCAAGTAACCAAGCCCCAAATTTACATTTATGAGGTACAAATCCTATAGGGATATGAATACCTTGTTCGTTACACTCACAACCTTTACACCCATAACCACATTTAGAGATGAGCTTAAAGCCAAGGCCATGATGTTCTTGCAAATCAAGGAGGGGGATCTTCATAGAGAACATTGTTCCAAAAATGGGGATCATGCTCCTCTACAAGATCACCATCTACCTTATTGACAAGACTACTAGCATTAGCCTCTTTAACAGAGTTGTGATCATCTTCCTCAGAAGGAGGAGGATCAACATTAAAGACATTACAATTTGCATTCTCATTACCCCACAATGCAAAAGAATGATCATCTTTGATAGGAGCTTTGGATGATGTTATCGGAAGGACTAAGTGGATTGAGGTGACCTTATGTTCTCCAATGAAGGATTTTGTAAATTCTAAATAACCCCGATCATCACCAAGACATGCATTTTCTTGAGAAGAGGTAGAAGGAGAAGACATAAGATTTCTTGCTTCAAAAGGATCTTCTTCAGGGATATCTATCTCAAGAGTATCCTTTGTAGTGGGTACTACTAGAGTAAACATCAACGCATTAGAAGACACTCAAGGAATAAGAGTAGGAACAAACGAAACTTGACCGACAACTACCATCTCACATAAGTGCATGGCCTTAGGGTTAAACTTAACTGTGACTACACGATTATTGCAAATGAACTTAATAGATTTATGCAAGGTAGATGGGACTGCACACATAGCATTAATCCATGGTCTACCAAGAAGAAGATTATAAGGTAATTTTTCTAACATAACATATACAAGGGTTGGTATGGTAAAGGGTCCCAACCTCAAAGGCTAGACTGTTGTGCCTAGGGATTGTCGACTGACATTATCGAACCCATGAATGACAAAAAAAGAAGCATTAAGAGAAGATGAATCAATATTAAGCTTAAGAAATAAATCAATGCTACATACATTGAGTGTTGAACTGGTTTCAATAAGAGTACATCTAATGCCAATGTTGTTAATGTTGACTATAATCATTAGAGGGTCCACTTGCTTCTGTACTTTTGGAGGCAAGAGTTCCTGCGGATACAATGTAATATTCAATGAATCTGCATGAATATGGGATATCAACACATTAACATCTGTTGGCATAGTAGAAGAAGGAAATATTATCTTTTGAAAGGATTCCTAAAGCATACCTTCGTAAACTGGAGTAGATTGAGGCAAGTCCCATAGTGAGATCTTGGCAGGAGTAACACAGAGTTGCTTGACAAGATCGTAATTACTAGGTACTTTAGTTGTGGGTTTAGGTTCATGGGGAAGTCTTGTTTGTTTATTCATTCTATTCTTATAATTATGGTCCACCACTCTATAAGAGGGAGCCATAGAAAGATCAAGAGAAACGCCATCAAATGGGACACCATCAATAGAACAAATCCTTTTAGGAGAAGGAATAGCTAGAGTCAGATAAATGATCGATCTCTTAGACCTTTGAGGGGAAACAAATGCATATATTACATTTACAAAATCATAACAACTAGTGGATTAATTATTTTAAGACATATTCTCAACATTGATTCGAGGAGGATCAGATGTGGAAGGAGGTTCATTATTCACTAATGCATCGCCTCTAGAAGAGAGTGCATTGAAATGAAGAGAAGGTAGAGTAATGTTAAGAAAGGTATCAATGATTTCATCCTCTTGCAACAAGGTATCCTTTAAAGAAAGAGGAATCTAATGAGAAGGATCAAAGATACAAAGTTACATAGGTGAAGCCAAGTCACTATCACATGCATGAAATGGAACATCATTAACACTTTGAATAGAATTAGATATTGAACTGATAAAAGAAGATATTAAATTCATTTTGAAAATAGTAACCTAAATATAATAAACAATGAAAAAACAAGTCGGATGATCTGAAGCAGTCTAGAGGTAATAGAACTGAGAAAAACCAAAAATCTAGATTTTTGGATTTTGTTTGATATTTTCTAGGTTCTAGTAATTTGCATTTTTAGAGATCTTTGGAGCAAAATTTGGTGTTGAAACTTGCATTAGTACAAAAAAATTGGTTGTCAAAGGTATAATATTTTAGGTATTGCAGTAGTCCTCTTAGAAAGATTTCCAACAGTGTAAACGGTTCTAAATTTTGAGCAACGATTCAAAAGTTATAACCCCACCAAGTTGGAGTAAATAAATTCCTAGTTCTTTGAAAAAAAAGTCATTTCACATCAGGTTCGCCAAAATGTAGAGAAGGGGGATTCACTACTCATGAGTCTCTTTATTCTCAATAGATTCCTAAGGAGTAGACTGCCCTAAACTACCTCAAGGAATAAAGAAAGATTTCTAGAATTAGAAAGAGTAAATCATAGAGGTTTTCTAGACAGACTAGCAGGCTCTCGGTCAAAGGATGGAAATGCAGAACAAGGATGACAACACAATGCACTAGTGTCCTAGAGGCACATTGACATCTTGTACAGACGAAAGAATGGAATGTCATAGAAAATGACAAAGTGACTACTGACAACCAAATTGCTAAGAACTTACAGAGTATAGGAAAATAACAAAACTAAAATGAAGTGAAATACAAATGATAAAGTTAAAGAGGATGAGAGATAGAAGAAGGTCACAAAAACCCAAGTAATGAAGCCTCCAACATGTGAATATCTTCAACACCTACATGTGTAAGATCAAGAAAAAATGTTGGGGTTGTATAGGGGTTTTCCTTAGTCAAACCCCTGTTTTAGTGTTCCCACCTCCATGAACAACCAAATAGATAGAGAGAAATGAACAAAGGGGTGATAAAAGCAATCCCCACACGAGGAGGAGAACCCATATCACAAAATGGAGATCTAATAGATGGGGAATTTGTCAAATCCTAGGATAATCACAAGCACAATATAAGGGAGATATAACTACCAAACTTAAGGAAGCCAAAGAGAGCAAGAAAAAAAAGAGGGTTGCAAGAGCTAAGAGAGCTGCAAAGAGCACTGTAAGAGATTGAGAGTGTTGCAAAGAGAGTTTCCAAGGGATCTTGAAAGTGTTATTGAAATCTATGCAAGCTTGAGAGAGTGAGAAAGGAGAGGAGAGTTTAATGTAGAACCCAAGAAGAAGAAGAAGACCAAATGAGTTGAAAAGATAGCTTTTAAAGAGGGAAAAGAAGCTTCTCCAACCATTACAAGGTGTCTCAGGCCGTTACCACTGACAAAACTTGCTGAAAAAGTGGTAAACATGTTAAAAAATGGTCATTTGAATGTTAAAATGCCATAGGATGTGTACAGTGCGTGGACATCTGCACAAAATGCTAGTATCCAAACACATCATGCTACAAAATGACAAGAATGGGAAAAAGCACAAGGTTTGACACAAAGCTGACGTGCGAGAGTAGTTGATAAAAAGGGGTCCTAAGCATCTTGTGAGGGAAAAATGCTTATGCAAGGGCTACAATGAGCCTACACAAGATGCTAAGGGAGTGGAAACTAAAGAAAACACAAAAATGTATGTGAAATTGCAATGGGTGCAATTTTGCAACATTACAATGCTTCAATTTCATCTGATGTTAGTTTTATTTTACCTTTTCTCTTACGATGACTGCTGCTCCCCATTGCACAAACAAAAAAATACACCCAAATGATTGTAATTGTAAAAAAAGTGTAAGAGAATCTTTCAAAAGCAGAATTGTCTCTGATGTAGACAAAAAACACGAGAATTTCACAACAAAAAGAATGTAGGGACCATTGAAATACTCAAAATGGTCCCATTTTTGTTTTTTATATAACTTACAAAACGAATATCCGTTTTGAAACGAATATTCATTTACTTTAGTGTTGTGAATTATTATGTCATAATATATATATATTTATTATATATTAATATACTATATTAATTTATTTATATATTTATATATTATATACTATATATTAATATATAATATATATTAAGATATATTATATATTATGTATATTATATATTAATATTATATTAATATATTATGTATATTACATATTAATATTATATTAATATATTAATTTATATTATATATTAATATATATTGTTGCTTGTGCAAGTGTATACCCTATAACAAAGAAAACAAATATCTGTTTACTTGAGTTTTAAGAATTATTATTTGTTATGATATATAATATATATATATATATATATATTGATATATATTATATAATAATATATTAATATATAATATATATTATCCCTCTCTCCCTCTCTTCCACTCTCCCTCTCTCTCTCCCTCTCTCCCTCTCCCTCTCTCTCCCCCTCCCTCTCTCTCTCTAGGTCTTTTCTCCTCTCTCTCTCACACTCTCCCACTCCCTCCTCTCTCCCAAGTCTCCCCTCTCTCTCACTCTCCCTCTCCCTCCTCTCTCTCTCTCTCTCTCTCTCTCACACACTCTCCCTCTCTCTCTCTCTCTCTCTCCCTCTCCCTCTTCTCTCTCTCTCCCACTCTCCCTCTCTCTCTCTCCCCACTCCCTCCCTCTCTCTCTCTCTCCCTCCTCACTCCCTCCTCTCTCCCACTCTCTCCCTCTCTCTCTCTTCCACTGCTCTCTCCCTCTCCCTCCCATCTCTCCCTCCTCAAGTCTCCTCTCTCTCTCCCTCTCTCTCTCCTCTCACCTCTCCCTCCCACTCTCTCTCCCTCTCTATCACTCTCCCTCCCACTCTCTCTCCCACTCTCCCTCTCTCGCTCTCACTCTCCCTCTCCCTCTCCCTCCCCCTAGTTTGGGTAAATAAATGGTGTAAATGATTCTAAATTTTGAACACCAAGTCAAAAGTTATAACCCCACCAAGTTGGGGTAAATAAATTGCTAGTTCTTTGAAAAAATTTGTTTCACGTCAAGTTCACCAAAATGTAGAGAAGGGGGATTCGTTACTGATGAGTCTCTTTATTCTAAAGAGATTCCCATGGGGCAAACTACCCTAAATCACAGAGATTTTTTTGGACAGATTGATAGGCTCTTGGCCAAAGGGTAGCAACATGAAAAAAGGATGACAACACGGCGCGCTAGTGTCCTAGAGGTGCACTAGCGTTTTGTACGAACTAGAGAATGAGAATATCGCAAAAAATGACAAAGTGACTACTAACAACCAGATTGGTAAGAACTTACAGATAATATGAAAATAATAGAACTAAAATGAAGTGAATACAAATGATAAAGTTAAAGAGGATGAGAGATAGAAGAAGCTCACAAAAACTAAAGTAATGAAGCCTCCAACATGTGAATATATTCAACACCTACATTTGTAATATTGAGAGAAAATGTTGGGGCTGTATAGGGGTTTGCCTCAGTCAAACCCCTATTTTAATGTTCCCACCTCCACAAACAATCAAAGAGATAGAGAGAAATGAACAAAGGAGTGATAAAAGCAATCCTCATTCGAGGAGGAGAACCTGTATCACAAAATAGAGATTTAATAGATGGGAGATGTGTAAAATCCAGGATGCTCGCAAGCACAAGATAAGGGAGATATAGCTACCAGGCTTAAGGAATCGAAAGAGAGCAAGGACAAAAAAGAGGGATACACCAAGAGAGTTGTAAAGAGCACTATAAGAGCTTGAGAGTGTTGCAAAGAGAGTTGCCAAGGGATATTGAAAGTGCTATTTAAATTTGTAGAGAGAGCTATCCAAGCTTGAGAGAGTGAGAAAGGAGAGGAGAGTTCAAGGTAGAACCCAAGAAGCAAAAGAAGACCAAATGAGTTGAAAAGATAGTTTTAAAAGAGGGAAAAGAAGCTTCTCTAGTCATTACAAGGCATCTCGGGCCATTACCACTGACAAAAATTTCTAACAAGTGGCAAACATGCTCAAAAATGGTCATTTGAATGTTAAAATGTCACAAGATGTGAGTGTGGTACATGAACTTCCACACAATGTGCTAGTGTCCAAACACATCACACTACAAAATGATAAGAACAGGAAAAGCACAAGGTTTGATGCAAATTTTGTGTGCAAGGGTAGCTACTGAAAAGGTGTCCTGAGCATCCTGAGAGAGGAAAATGCTTATGTTCATGCAAGTCTACCTTTACAATCCTTAAAAAAAGAAACAAATATTTGTTTACTTTAGTGTTATGAATTATTATTTGTCATAATATATATATATATATATATATTTATTATATATTAATATATAATATATATTAATTTATTATATATATTTATATATTATATACTATATATTAATATATAATATATATTAATTTATATTATATATTAATATATATTATATATTAATATATATTATATATTAATATATATTGTTACTTGTGCAAGTGTATACCCTATAACAAAGAAAATATATATCTATTTACATGAGTTTTAAGAATTATTATTTGTTATGATATATGATATACATATATTTCTTTATTATATATTAATATTATATTAATATATAATAATTTTTAATATATTAATTATATATATTATGTATATTAATATTATATTAACATATAATATATATTATCCCACTCTCCCTCTTCCTCTCTCTCACACTCTCCCTCTCCCTCTCTCTCTCTCACTCTCCCTCGGAAAAACATGAAACCTAATGTGATGATGGTAGGTAGGAAGGATTTCATAGAGGTAGAGGAAGAGAAGCACATGGATCTTGCAGCCATTCCTAAACTTGGAGATAGTATGACAGCAAACATGAAGAGTGAACTAATTTTCGAGATCCAAGATTGGATGAAGAAATATGCTGCTATGGTGATAGGAGTGCTCCATTCATTGCTTTCAAAAGGGGATATTGGTCATCTTATTTTTTTCATACCAAAGGTTAGTATGACTTATCAAGATATAGTTGTAAGGGCACAACAACAAATGGAAGAGATGGGAAGCAACGGTGAGAAGGTCAAGGATGAATTGCAAGGAATGTGGACAAGTCTGAGCACACACCTAAAGTAAAGAAGAAGGATAAATGAGATATGGTAGCAGGTAATGATGTTGGTTCCACAACATTCTTAGATGAAGCACATGTTAAAGATCATCCACCAGGTAAGTCTCTATAGTTGGAGCATAACCTAGGAGCCAAAGAATTCAAAAAGACAAGGGATGATGCATATTTCTAGTTTTTGGTTCATTGGAAAGGTCTGCCAGATGGAGATGTCACTTGTAGGTCAAAGAATGATAGGAACAAAATTAAATTTGTTGTTACAACCTTTTCCTCAAAGGGACTTGAGTCCTTTTTGCTCGGGGAGTATGGTGCAGGGCACCATAGGTCTTTATGCAAAAATGTTGCAAAATGTTAGTTTTTGTCATGTGAAGTCAATTTTGGTGTAATAAGGTATTTAATAACATTTATTAGGTTTTTAGGTGGTTTGAAGTTAGTTGGGATTCAATATAGTAAAGTTTGTAAAAAGTTGCAAAAAGTTGTCATCCAACTTTTGCATTTTTGCATTTTTTGTCTTTTTAGGGAAGTTGGACTGTTATATTTTCAAAAGATAGTTGTAAATGATTAGTTTTGGTTTTTAATGGCTTAAATAATCCTTGTGGATTCAAATACAAGGTTCTGGTGACTAATTTGAAGTTTAAACATCAATAAACTTTGTCTTTCTATGTTTTCCATTGTGAAATTGTTGTTGCATTGACTTGTACGACTTGGTAATGCTTAGAAATGGTATGAGTTTCATTACATTTGACGTGGAATTGAATCTTCTATCTGTTGTATTCAATTTCATTAATATTTGAGGAAGTTAGAGCAAATTTACTAACAGTTGCTTGAAACCCTCATTTTTGTGAGTTTTGATAGAAAATCATGAAGTTCTTCCCATTCCACCAATGAATCAGTTTTAAAATTGGTGGAATGGGTGTATAAATGTTAGGTTTTGTGTTCTTGAAGTTGTACGAGTAGGGGAAGACATTGTGAGCAAGTTTGTTGATGCCCTAGGCTGAAAATCTCATGTTTTTGGGCATAGAATGTGCAAATGAGTTAGGGTTTGTAGAAAATCTCTTGTGAAATGGTTTGTAATGGTTGTAAATGTTTGGGAAGACCATTTCTGACATGTCTCAGCCATTTTTATGAAGGTTTTAGGTCTTATTTTTAAAAAACCTTGTTGTGAGCCATCCAAACAAGCCTAATTATGCCTATTTAAAGCATAGTAATAGATTTTTGGCTTTGTTGTTCCAAAACAAAAACCCCTAAATTTTTATTATGTTTTATAACTTCCAAATGGGTATCAAAAATATATTTTACATTGTGGGTATGAAGCTTTTCTTAAAATTGTGTTGCCAAGAAAACTTTATTTATTGTCCTACAAGCCTAGAGGTAGTTTGTGAGGGAAATCACTTTCTTTGGTGTCTAAATATTTTGGAAAAGAGTTGTTTGAATGAGTTTTTATTTTGATACCCCCTATTATACATCACACTCTCTCTCACTCTCTCTCACTCTCTCTCTCTCTCTCTCTCTCTCTCTCTCTCTCTCTCTCTCTCTCTCTCTCTCTCTCTCTCTCTCTCTCTCTCTCTCTCTCTCTCTCTCTCTCTCTCTCTCTCTCTCTCTCTCTCTCTCTCTCTCCCTCTCTCCCTTTTAGGTCTCTCTCTAGTCTCTCTTTAATATATAATGATGAAATATATATATACATTATAGTATATATTATATAAAATATACTATAATATATTTAATATATTATATATATTATATAATATATAGTATATATGAAATATATTATATATATTATATAATATATAGTATATATGAAATATATTATATTATATTTATATATAATAAATTTATTATATAGAAAATGGATATTTGTTATTAACTACATTGGATTTGAACCTCGTGAGAATATATCAATATTTTTTTGATTCGTAGGAGGATGGATATATGAAATATCATGTTTCCCCAACCAACATTCAAGTATTTCCTAGGAGTCCTAATTGGATTTACTATCAATCTCACAAGGTGAGTCAATTCTCAACAAGGAGGACCTAGGAGGGGGTTGTTTAATCTTTTAGGGGTTCACAACAAAGCAAATGCTTGGAAAATAAAAACAAGCATTCAACTCACAAAATCTAATAATGCAAGCTAAATGAAAGATGCAAATGATGAAATTATTCAACAAGGAGTTAGGATGTACGTACTTGGGAAGTCTGGAGATGTTGTGAGGATTCTGGAAATGAAAACAAGCTACCAAAATGTTCTATGGAGGACTAATATTCCCTTACTATTGTCTTATCCTCATTGTTATTTTTCAGGACAGATGCAAAATCTTCAGATGTCAAAACCGGATCTCGGAGAATTTCTAAAAAAATACCCTCAGAAGGACTAAGACACCCTTACTGTTGTCTTAGACCTTATCTAAATTTTTTGAGTGTGGTCCTAAGGCTTGATATTTTCTCTTCCTTCTTTGATCTCAGGGTTTGAAACCTTTATATTTGGCTTGTAGGTGAGTTTCCGTGAAGATGACAACTTTGCAATGCAACTTTGTAACTTTACAACTTTTCACTTCAAATGATCTTCAAGTATTCAACCTAAATCTACAAAAAAAAACATGCAAGAGGAGAAAAACTTGTTGATTGTTATTAAATGGGGGTTTTCCTTGGTCAAACCCCTTGTAGGTGATTAAACCAAATGATGAAATGAAGCATGAAATATGAAATATATAAATGATATCACCTTGGATAATGTCTTATGAAGAAAACATGCAATCTATCATGTAGTGGACATGAAGAATGTAGATCTTGGATCCTTTAATATGATGTGAAGAATGGTTGAAAATAGATATTCAATGCTACATCCACAATCTTGGCTCAACAACATGAATGGATGCACTAAACCCTTGACATGATGCTTGAATCTTGATGATGGCTCCAAATGCTTGATGAATTACTCTTGAATGCATAAAATTTTTGTAGGAATTAATACTTGAATTCTTGTTATGAAAAATGAGTGGATGAACCTTGTATTTATACTTATTCATGCTTAATATCTTGAAAGTACACCACAACAAGCCGACATAGGAATTCATTAAATAAAGGAGGCTAAATCCTACCAGAATTTGAAATTAAATCTCAAAAATAAGCCAAGGAGTACTAAGACTCCCTAGGTGGCATCTTAGTCTCAATGCTCAAATCTCGAACCACAAACTCCAAAAAGGGACCTTTTAAGGTACATTCAAAATCAGGGTTCGAAGACCCATGGAGGACAAAGACACCCTAGGTTGTGTTTTAGTCCCAGTCCAAAAATCAAGGACACAAATAGAATCATTAAATGATCATTTATCTTTTAATGTTTTTCAAGATTTTCCATAAAAAAATATAGTTTATTAGGCTTGTGGATGTAAAATAGGACCAATTAATCCATAAAGAAGCATAAATAAATCAAGGCAGGCCCAAACAAGTGTGAAAATGCAAGGGTATATATTTTACTACAATACATTTAGCCCCCACTTTAGTGAGAAGATGAACTTGCTTCAAACTCACACCAAAGTAGCCAACTACACCATCAAGAGGGGTTCCAATTTATGAATGATAGTAAGATAGGATGACAATAACCTAGAGGGATGATCAAGCCCCAAGATTAAGATCCTATGGAAAACTAACATAGGCACAAAGGAAAACACTTGTGGATGTTATATGAAGCCATAACCAAATCGGCAGTATACACCATCAAAGATAGAAAAAGGAAAACAAAAAAGGAAAAATGAAAAATGAAATAGATCCAACTTCGACTAGCCATCGAACGTGGTGGACCAAGTCTAGGTTGTTTGTCCAAAAAAATTAGAAGAGGAACACATTGTCCACTATGCAGACAAAACACATGCTCACAAGGGCTACTGAAGCTAGGTGTCCATTAGTTGAACCCCAAGAATTCCATATAAAATTACAATACCCCCATGGCTATGATCAAGACAAAAAAATTGCACACTCATAAGGGCTAGTGAAGCTAGTTGTTCACTAGGTGAGCCCCAGGAGACCATATCAAAGCCATACCTCCATGAATTTAATAAGGTACAAAAATACAACATAAAAAGAAAGAGAGAGGTTCAAAGGTATTTTTCTTAGTTCATGCAAGGTCTCATCTTTGGGAACATTGTGCTTAACGTCTCCAAGAGAGGACAAGTCAAATAAATATCACGCTCTCAAAGGAAATCAAATCCAATGACACCACCAAGAAAAGGATACGTCGCAAGAAGAAAGAAAATAACACAATGAAACATGAGAAGAAATGAAAATGAAATCATGCAAAAATATTTCCAATGTATGCCCCCACTTTAAAGGAATTTCTAACACCATGCTCTGGAAATTACTTTAAAGTAGACAAAATGAAAAGGAAAAGAGGGTTGTACCCAAAATGCATAATTCAGAATGTCACATGCAAGCCAACTTAAGGCATGTTCACATTCCAATATTGCTCTTATATGTACATGAAAGGTGATCAACTAGCCAAAAGAGGAAACAACAGGTGACATACGATGAAAATGCTACGTAATCCCTTGCCCCCACTTAGTGCAGGACAAGGGTGAGTCTATAAGAAACATGCTAATGTGAAAATCAATATCAATTATAGGAATTAGGCACCACCACATAAAGAAGAGAACCACATTCCTTAAGATGTTTAATTTTATCACACGAGTCCTTGCATTCATTAGTAGCATGACCATGAACTTTATGATATGCACAAAATGAACTCTTCTAGTAAAATTTGTTTCATGTTCTTGGAGGGAGAGATATCAAATGATCTCAAAGGAGTCTCAATGATATATTTTCTTGATCAAAAGTAGGAGATGTTGCTTTATTTTGTCACAAAGATATCTCTTTCTTAGTACAATATGTCATACTTACACAAGACTCTTTAGATTGCAAGATTTTGTTCTCTTCTTTACATAAGGGTGTAAAATATAAAGAATTCCAATCATTAGTGTTTTGTGTGATGAAATTGATGTTAAGCGAGGACTTCTCTGTTTCCCTCAAATGATAACAATCAAGACCATTGGTGTTGCTATTAAGAGAAGGTTTGTTTATTTCTATCAAAGGACAATAACCAATACCATTAGTTGTTTCTTGTGTGTTAGGCTTTATAGGGACATGGATACCTTGCTCTCTATCACCACATCCTTTTCCACTATATCCAAGTTGTTTCATAAGTTCATAACCTTTTCTATAAATCTTTTTAATTTCTTTAGGATTCAGAGGTTGTTGATAGCCAGTTTCATCAAAGTTTGTTGTGTATGTTGTCCTTTCTTCTAAAGTGGGTGAGGTGGATGCTTTTGAAGGGTCTACTTTTTTTGTTCTATTTTTAGAGTCTTTTTTTGTGATCTTCTATTATCCCATGAATGTAGGTGTGAAATCTAAGGAACCCCAATCATCTTCTAATAGCTTTGTGACTTCTTCAATGTGTTTTTCTTTGTCTTTCTATTGCACGGGTTCTACTTGTGTAGTTTTTGTTAATGTTTTTAAGGAGTTCTCTTTGTTTTTCTCAAGTTGTAAGACAATATAAGGCTCATGAACAATGTCAGGTGTGTGTAATTTTGTTTTGTAGATGTATTTCATTTTACGATGAAGAGTGGAAGGTACCCCATTCATTGCATGAATCCATATTCTTCCTAAAAGAAGGTTATATGAAAGATCATCAGGAATAACATGGATCGGGGTTTGTAATGTGGCCTTTCCAGCTTTAATAGGTAAAGTGATTGCACCAAGTGATTTTTTTTGCATGTTATCAAAGCCATTAATAGAGAAAGAGACGGGTTGGATTTTTGATCTATCTACACCAAGCTTATCCAAAAGGTTTACTCTACACACATTTAAGGTTGAGCTATTGTCAACAAGGGTTCATTTTATCCTTGTCGTATTGAATTGAGCTATTATCATGAAAGCATCACATTTTTTTTGCACTTCCAAAGGATGGATTTCACTTTGGTGGAAAACAATTGTTAGCATTTATTCCTTGAATTATTGCTACTATGTCATTCGCTTGCACATTACAAAGGATAGGAACTTGTTGTGAGGAATTTTGAAGCATAGTGTGATAGTTAGGGGAATTTTGAATCAAGTCCCTGAGGGATATCTTTGCGAGAGTATTCTTTAGTTTTTCAACAAGATCGTACTCCTTTCCACTATGCCAAGTTAAACAAGGAGCACTAGGAAAAATAGGATTAGGAAAGGGGAGGGATGTTGAAGTTGTTTTTCTTGGTTACATATTGTTTCTAGTGTTATATGTATGAGTTGTAGACACTAAAAATTGATCTAGACCTGCGTGCTCTATTTTTCACCACGTTCATCCTAGCATAATTAAAGTATTTAATTATGTTGTGTGGTCCATTTTTCATCTACTAATTAAATGATTTTTAATTATTTAATTAATTCATGTCTCTTTATTCTTCCTGATTATTTAAGCAAATAAATTTTATTTATTTACTTAAATGCATCACTAATTATCTAATGCCTCTTTATAATTAAATAAATTCCCTAATTTATTTAATTATTCATGTCCAATAATTCATCTAGATTATTTAAATAAATAAATCTTGCTTATTTATTTAAATACGTCAATAACTTACATATTCTTCTTTTAATTAAATAAATTCTTTAATTTATTTAATTATAGCCACATGTCATTTTCCCCATTTTAAATAAATAAATAAATGATTACTTATTTAAAATGGTCAAAATTTCCTTATTTTGGCCCAAGATGGGCATTTATTGCCTACTCACATTTGATTCTCCATTTTGAATTAAAATGATTTTTAATTCAAAAAAATGCCTTTTTTCATGAAACGGTTGAATAACTGTTATTAATTTGATTCTCTAGCCTTTTTTTCACCATTTTGTCCTATCTTAGCTTTCAATCTTGGCTGTCGATTCAACCTTCAATCTCGTTCATTCATATCAAAATTTCCCTTTCTTATAAAATGGCAATTTTGAATTCTTTTTGCTCTCTCAAACATTCACATGAATTTTCTAGCTCTCATTCTACTGTCATTTTTCTCTCATACTTTGCATATTTTAGAGTCATTTTCATAGTAAAATCCTTCAACACTTGTGTAGGATTGTCTTAGGTTGCTCACATAAATCTAAGGTCAAATCATTATTTGCAGCAAGCTAGAAGGTGTAATGGAGATCATCCATGAAGATTGAGGATTTGGGGTAACTATGTTTCGTTTTATTCTCATGTTTTCTCCTTTGCACTCTATTACTTCTTTGGATTTTTGGATTTTATTTCTTATAATTTAATCCACCATAAAATTTCTAGAGGTACATTTGGTGAGCCCGACGTCTTTCATCGCATTTTTTTTCATTTTCGAATGGCTCTCTATTTCTGTTTTGTAGCTATAGGTTTCTAAACGATGCATTTGAACCATAGTGCATTGCATTCGCTATGTCACAACGCACTCAAAAAAATTGACACATTTGAAACATCATACCACATTTGTGACTACAAGTGACACATCCAACAGAGACATGACACATTTGACAAATATTCTAACGCATTTGAATTATTCTGACGCATTTGTCTGTAGAACAACACATTCGGCTGGTAAAATCTGACAAAAAAAATTGTGATGCATCTGCTCTGTCGTAACGCATTTGTCTGCTTAGTTTTTGTATTCAAAATTTCTATTCAAATTGATGCATTTCTATTATTTCAATCATTCCTTTTTTTTTCTTTACATCCTTTGGAATATGATTTTTTGGTGGCTAATGTTTAGTTGCAACATCTACCATTAGGATTCGCGTGGGTCAAAGACATTTGTTGAACCTACTAACATGTGGGTTTATAGCGCTCGTGAGTCAAAGACAATCATACAAACTACTAACATGTGATTTTGCAGCTACGTTTTTCAAAGACTAATCTTTCAAACCATTTGTTTGTGATTTTTAGTTTAGGAACATTTCCATTGGTGCACTAAAATCAACATTTGTTTGCAAGTGTTTGATTGTGCTTGAAATTGGTAGGTGACTATGCTCTCACTTTGTAAAAACTTGGTGATTAGAAAGCCATGCCCACTTTATTTTTGTAACCTTTAAAGACTTAATAATTGATGTATCCTCTCCCCTTGCACTTTCAAGCGATCCTGGGTGTAAGAGAAATGGTTATTATTTATAGAAATGGCCCTGCCTTAAGGGAAAAAGTACTCACCTTAAGGGATGACCCGATTGGTAATAGGCTAAATCCAAGCCACTTCCAGCCATGATATAAAATGGGTGGTTGAGGAAAGTTCAAGTACCACAAGTGCGGATGTGTCACATGAATGGATTAGTACTCCCATAAACCTTGTTGAGCATAACCTCTTCAAGCTGGAGTGCCACCTAATTGGTGAGTAATCTCTCGCCCCATGTGTGGCCACTCGAACGGATGCCCTTACTAGACGCCTATTGTTTTAGAAGTCAACCATTTTTATTCATTGCTTGGTATAGTGCAGGGTATATTATCATGCCTGAAGATACTCACTATTGAATCCCTTGAGTAGAGATAGCAGTTCTTGGGAAGTGACTACCCAAGAATCTGAAGTTGGTGTGCCCATAGAAGTGAGTTTCACAGAGGGGAGCCAGTGCTACCAAACTTCTAAGCTATCCTCTCTCGAGAAGGAGAGGTGTTCAACACCAATCTAGGGTATATTGGTGGGCTATATCAAGTATACAAACCCTTGGCCTATTAGGATCGTGCTTGTCCCATGTGTTTTTTCTTACACTAAACATTGTACTTGTCAAGTGCTTCTGGATTGTCAAATAGTATTCAACACATTCACAAATTTGGAAAAAACATTTGACCTTTGACAAATCAGATTTCTCCTCAATACATCAAAAGAATCATTTCTTTACAACCTGTGATGCAACTGTTGAAATGCATCTGTTGTCCTAAAACACATTTGACAACACCTGAGGGGCAATCACTTTGATAAACTACATCTGACACCATAAACACTGCATATTCTTGCGTCATGATGCATATGAACCTCACAGAACCACATTTTCCAACCTTTGTCGCATTTGTTCATTTTGGAACTGCATTCGATTAAATTGAAATGCATTTTCAATATCGTGATGCATTCGAGGTCTCAAATGATGCATTTTCCTGAGAAAAAAAACCCTAATGCAAACCAGAATCTAAGTCTAAACATTGTCAGCCTGCTGTCAAACACTTTTCTTTTCCAAGAGGTCTCTATCAGAAACCAGCTTTGAAATTGCTCAAAATCCTCATTATTCATCCATTAGTTTGCATTCTTTACCTTAGGCTTAATCTGTCAAATTTTAGTTGCTTACATTGGGCTTCATAATCATAATTTCCAACATTAGCTCAATCTTAGGTTTTCATTTCCGCATACTTTGGATTAGGCCAACCTCATCACAATTTACAAAATCATTGCTTTCAAAACTAGGTTATCTTGGACTTAGTCATCATTCCTATTTTCAGTCATTGTCCCTTTTGTGAGGATTTCCACCTTAGTAGTCTACTTGGAAAAACTCACTCATCATCTTAACCTTGTCACTTTGACATTTTCAACAAGTCCTTTGGTAACTAAAATTGAAAACAAAGATTAAGCTTAGAATGTTTAGGTATCCTTTTCTCCAAATTGCATTCTAGTTTATACATTGTGTAGATAGGGAAAAATCCAAAGGTTTATATGTGTTGAAAACAATAAACTAATTAAATCCTATCAAGCACCATGAAGCACAAACTAGAATGAAAATGAAAATAAAGAAAGAACATGCAAACCGATTTTCAAACTAGACTTGATTAATCTCCATGGCTCTTCTCCACCTGCATAAGAATGCAAGATTTTGAAGGTTGGTTGTTGAAGGAATGTTGGTTGCTCAATTCTGCAGCATAATAGCCTGATGAAGATGATAGATGGTGATGGATGGAAGATAGAAGAATGATTTTGACAGCATAATGATGTCTGATGAATCTGATAAAAATTGCTTGTGAAAGGTTAGATTTATAGATTTTCGATGTGGACAGAGATAAGATTTGATAAGATTAATAAGGATTTTATTTTTTGACAAAAGAGGAAATACAATGAGATGACATAAGATTTTCAAAAGATAGAAAGATTTTGATTTATTGTTTTAAAGGAATTAAAACAAGATAAGATAAGATGTGAAAAGATAGAAAGATTTTGATTCTCTTTCAAAGGAAATAAATCTTAAAAAAGATGAGAAGGATAATTGATGAATTATCTAATTAAATAAATTAATTAGATACACATGAGTTTAGATATTGGAAAGAAAGTGAGAGGATCCTTTTAAGATTTTATTAATTAAATAAATATTTGATTTATTTAATTAATGTTGGATTTATGATTTCATCAATTAAATAATATAAATTATTTAATTAACATTATAAGAATTGATAGAAATTATTTAATTAATTAATTAATATAATTTATTTAATTAACATTAGAGGAATGAACGAAAATGATTTGATTAATTAAATAATATAAATTATTTAATTAACATTAGAGGAATAGATGGATTATGATTTAATAAATTAAATAATATAAATTATTTAATTAACATTAGAGGAATGGATGGATATGCATAGGAAGCAAATAAATGAAATTAGTCAAATAAATAAGATTTATTTAACTAATTAAATGATGACATGGGTACCTAGGGAAAAACATGATACAAGATGTCTAAATGATGTGATGTTGTGACAAGGTATCGTAAGAGGACAATTTTTTGATGTCTCCACCTTGCATACTATATTCCCAAAAATACAAAAATATTGTTCATAATCATCTTAGTCCTTATTTTGCACCTTTTCATCATTGTCATCTTAGTCATAATCATCACTTTAACTTTTTAGCATTACCCATCTCCTTAGGGAAACATTATCATCTCATTGCATCATCAACCTTTATCGCACAAAAGACAAAAAACATAGACTAGTGTCATAGTCGCATTGTCATTATCTTCATTTGAGCAATTTCTTTTGATGGTGGAAACAAGACTTCAACAAAAGAAAAAAAAAATGGTAGACTTTGACAACAACACCAACATCATCACCAATTCCAATGACTAGATCTTTGATGACCCATTTGGAAATTTGAACGCACAATCTTCCATGAGCATGTCAACTTCCTTTCAAAATCCACTTTTTGAACAATTCATACAGAGAGACCAAAATGGACAAGTACTAGCTAAGGATTTAGACACTTCCGCTCGAAATCTTGGCATAGATTCATTCGTAGAGGACTTGGTCTTGAATGATCCTAAAAGATACCTTGCTATGCTCTTAGACCAAGGTACAAGATTACCAAAAGGCTTTGACATTAATACCATATGGCATGTCTCTCCTAATAATATGACACAAAACACATCCCAATGTGACATGATCAATAACTCGACCAATAACATAACTGCCATTACTATGCAAGTAGTCACTACCACCATTAATGCAACATCTAGTGGCACCATAAATCAAAACACCTCCTCTTCAACCAATATGACATCTATTGGAGGAACATCTACTATGGCCATGCCTAGAATGGCAACATCATCTTCACAAACAATAGGAGCTACCTTTTCACAGTCCATTCCTACAATGTCCACATCATCTTCACAAACAATGGGAGCCACCTTTACATCCACATCAATAGGAACCACCTCCTCAAATATGTTCAGCTCTTCATCTATGACAATGGGGGAATCTTCATCACATCCTTACAGTGGAACCTCATTTAATCCCTTTGGAAGAAACCCATGATGCATTTTTATTCAAGGCCCTCAACACAACATTAACACATCATCACAAATGAACATCCCACATGGACAAGGAAAAAATATGAATATCTCACATGGACAAGGACAAAATATCCATATACCATATGGACACCTCCAAGGAACAAACACCAACTTGCTACATGGAAAAGCACAAGGAACTCAAATGATGCAACAAATGTGTAACTTTGGCAATCAAATGAGTCAGGGATTTCAAATACCTCAAATACAAACAAACATGGTTGGGTCACATATTCCCACATACTCATCCTAGATTCATACTCAACAATAAATTCCCACTCACAACTGGCAATATTAGCAAACACCTAATCAGAACATGCCATACTTTTAGGCAACCAATGATCCTATTGTACACGCCTTGCTAGAAAAAGTGGATGACCTTCAAAAATAGATGGAAAATATTAAAACCTCTGACAAGAAGATGCAAATCCCATACAACTTATGTCCATATCATTCTGATACAACTTTGTACATGCCACCATTTCCACATGGTTATGTGGCTCCAAACTTCAACAAATACAAGGGTAAAATAAATCCACTTGACCGCATCAGAGAGTTTGTAACAAGTTGTGTGGATATTCCTCATGAGAACACATATTTAATGAGACTATTTCCTAAAATCCTTGTAGGACTGGCCCTAGAATGGTTTTATACACTGCAACCCAGAATACAGTCATGGAAAGAACTTGCTGAAAAATTCATGAAAAATTACACATACATTGACACAGATACCTCCATCACCAACTTATGCCAACTCACACAAGAAGATTCGAGTGAAACCTTTTTACCATTCTTTCAAAAATGGAGGATCCTAGTGAGTCGATGTCATATACACATACCTGAAAAGGAAAAAGTTGAAATGTTCGTAAAAACATTATTAGGCCCACTAAAAAATGGCTTGCGTGTTCATTGTTGCACAAATTTTACAGATCTAGTTGAGCAAAGTGTCCAAGTTGAAAAAGCCCTCATAGTTGAAAGAAGACTAAAATACAGTCCCAAAAACACAAATGCAAACCCTCCTTCTATTGACAAAAATAAATACTAGGTTAAGAACAAACATGTCACCAACAATGGTGTAGTCGATGCTAAGGTTGTCAACGATATGGGTCCTATGATTACCCTAAAAGGGACACAACCACAAAACACACAGATTGTGACACAAACCTATGCTGCTAATGCTATCTAGACAAATCAGAATAACCAAGGCAATCAAAACAATCAAAATCAAAGGTAGCCTAGAAAACTAAGACAATTCCCTATAGGCCGCACATACACCCCTGTGGGTGAGCCTATTGAAGAAGTTCTCAAAAAATGCCTTCAAAATGGTGTAATCACACTTGAGGACCCCAAACCCTATGATCTGGGGTAGTTTAAACCATCTTGGTGGGATGATAATGCATTTTTTGACTATCATCGAATAAAAGGACACAAAACCTCTTCTTGTAAACAATTGAAAATTTTGGTACAAGACCTTATATAAAAGCGTATCATTGAAATTAGTGGACCACAGTTTGCTTCTAATGCGGACCACACAATACACAAAAACCCACTACAGGATCATGGTTATGGAAACCCTTCTACATCAAATACGAATAACAATAGTCAAACCAACCATGTCTGTATTGGATATGACTATTCTGGAGGACCTATCATACATCACATTAGAACAACTACTGACCATGTTTGCATAGTCACCATCAGAAAGGCCCCTGAATGCAATATCACCACCCATGCCAAAAAGGTCACCATAGCTGGCCCTACTCCCCCTATACAACCAAAGGTGACAATAGTTGGCATGTCTACTTCACAGCCACAATCACGTCCATAGAACAAACAGTCCCAACCTAAAGGAAACTTTAACCTTATTGACCAGCTTGGAAAAACACTGGCACAAATCTCCATTCTTGAGTTGTTATGCATCTCGCCTACCCATAAGGCCATCCTAGATAAAACATTGCAAGAATCCTCTATTCCCTAAGATATTGATGTCAGCCAATTCAAAGCCATGGTAGGATATCTCATGACTCCCCACCATATCACCTTTTCGGACCAAGACTATTTGTCATCCAAATCCAACCATAATGATGCCCTTCATATTGAAGTTCTTGTTTAGAAACATAAGATCTGACGAGTCTTAGTGGATGGTGGAGCAGGACTAAATATATGTTCCTTAAAATTGGTCAAGGAACTAGGATTTTTCTGATGCCTGTGTAGACGCCACAAGAAGCATTGTTATCAAGGCATATGATGATGAAGAATGTTCCTCTTGGGGTGTAATTACACTCCCAATTCGGATTGGGCCAGTCATTGTCGACACCACTTGTTAGGTTCTAGATTTAGACCTTCCATACAACATTTTACTCAATCAACCTTGGATCCACACACTAAGGGCCGTCCCTTCCATGTATCACTAATGTTTGAAGTTTCCATTTGAAGGCATTGAGATTACTATATATGGAGACCCTGATTCATTCCAATACTGTACCAACTTATGTGGTGTATCAGAGTGTCAAGTTCCTATCAATAGGGAAGCTTCTACATCTTTGTCTTCCAAATTCATTGACCCATCAACACTCGTGAATCCTTCCACTTCTTCATCCATCGCATCCACTTCTACTTCTTTGACCACCATGACCACTTACATAACACCTACCACTTCATTTATCACCCCAAGTGTCAACCCAAGCTTCCAAATTCAGGACCAAGGATGTGGAGAGTACAAGCTAAATACGACCTATTGCATAACCAAGATGCCCAAGTCTCCCTAGGTCAATGGAAAACATTGCTTTAGAATACAAGCAAAAGAAATTTTCAAGGTTCCTCCAAATACAATTTTCATTAAGTGGGGCAAAATGAGTCAAGAGGACACAAATGATATACTATCCTGGATTTATAAAGAGCCACAAGATGTGACTCCCTTGCCAGTAGCAATATACAGAAAAGGATACAACATGATAAAAGCAAAAGGCTATGATGGAAAAAGTGGTCTTGGCAAGGACAAGGATGGAAGGTGTGAGCCATTATCAGTTTCAAAAAGACCAAAACATCTTGGGTTAGGGTTAGGTCCACAAGAATCCAGTGATCCACGTACCAGTGTGCTTCCATGTGAGTTAGTGTATGCTTCAAACTTTGTTGATACAACTGATGACACATGCTCTGAAACTGACTCTCACAAATGGGAATTTGACTCTCAGTAATCCTTAAGTGATTGTTTCCTTGACGAATTATTCCTTGAACCTGGCAAGCCTACATTTGAAGAATGGTTTTGGAAAATGTTCAAGATTGATACAACACCAAATGATGCCAATTCCAAATCACATCCTATTCCCATTAGTCCTAGCCTTAGCACACTTGTCTAGTCACCCCAAATCGATGACCATCATGCAAAATCACTTGAACTATAACTTTCCATTACTGACCCTGCCCTTGATGCTACTCCCTTTGTCCCTTACTTCACTGGAGAGTATGAAACAATTGAAGCAACATACTAGATAGAATCTAACATAGATCCAGATGATGACAACTTCATTCTCAATGTCTCAGTGTCCATTTACATGTACTTTGTGTCATCTCCTCAATTTAAAAATGTTGATGATGGAATATCCTTAGTATACCCTAACCTAATTGACTGGAACCAGCAAGGCCCACTAGTAATCAACACTTTTCAAAATGATGAGGCTCTAGTGAAATTTCTAGGGCTATGCGAAGGCATTCCAAATGGGGATCACAAATTTGGATTTACCATTGCCTTGGATTGTGTTGTTTATTTTGGGGAGATTGCGCCATCCTCTAGTTGCAAAATTAAAAAGAAAAATAAAACAAAAAATGATACGTCTCTAGGTGAAAACCGAAAGGCACCTTCTGATGAAAAAATAGTAAAAATAAACTACGTATCCGAGGGTGAAAACCTCCTTGAGGCCCCCAAGGGTGGAGGATTGGACTTTCTCCCCGTAGACAGAAAAATCAAAAATGCTTGTCGAGGATACCATAGCAGTTAATATAGCTATTGTGGAGGACCCTAAAATGGTCCTCTTTGTGGCATCATTGATAGAGACTGAACAACCAGAATTTCAAAAGTTCTTAGAACACAAGGTAAAATTTGTGTGGTCTTATACTAACATGTCGGGATTAGATCCTGAGTTAGTATTACATCACTTTCCATTATTGACTATATAGAATGGATATCCAACATCATCCCTGTCACCAAGTATATTGGACAGATTCACATATGCATAGACTTCTGAAATCTCAATAAAGCATTCCCTAAAGATGATTTTCCTTTGCCAAACATTGACATCACTGTGGACCTTACAGTTGGATATGAGATGTTGTCCCTATGGATGCTTTCTCTAGTTATAATCAGATATGTATTGCCCCTGAAGAACAACACAAAAATGCTTTTACATGCCCTTGGGGTATATACTGTTGGACTGTAATGTCATTTGGTCTTAAAAATGCAGGTGCTACATACCAAAGGGAAAATGACAATAATATTCCATGACATGATACACACATTAATGGAGGATATGTGGATGACCTTTTGGAAAATTCATTGACAAGAAAAGGCCATATTTTAGTATTAGATAAAGTTTTCAAGAGGCTAGAAGAATATAAGGTTCAGTTGAACTCGAAAACAGTGTGTTTTTGGTGTAACATTAGGCAAGTTATTGGGATACATAGTCTCCCGTAGAGGCATTGAAGTTGATCCCGCTAAAGTCAGAGCTATATTGGATATGACTCCGCCTAAAGGAATTAATGACCTAAGAACACTACAAGGTAGGCTTCAATCTATCAGACGGTTCATTGCTCAACTCGCAGATAGGTTCCAACCATTCCAATATCTCCTACGCAAAGGGATCCCCCTTGTGTGGAAAGAAAAATGCCAAGAGGAATTCAACTAGATCAAATAGTACTTATTGTCACCTCCAGTTATCATGCCTCTTATTCAAGGAAAACCATTAATTTTGTACATCTTTGCAACTACTTCGACACTGGGGGAATTACTGGCACAAAATGACTATGAAGAAAGAGAAAGGGCCATATATTATATTAGTAGAACATTGGTGGAATATGAGCTAAATTAAACACCCATTGAATGTGCTTGTTTGGAAGTGGTATCTGCAGTCCAAAAATTAAGGCATTACATGTTAAACCATAAGTCATACTTGGTAGCCAAGATTGATCCCTTGAATTACCTCTTGAGTCGAGCAGCATTGACAAGATGTTTAGCAAAATGGGTCACGATCCTTAGTGAATATGATATTCAATATGCTGAGAGAAAATCCATCAAACAACAAGTAATAGCAGACTTTCTCATAGATGCACCAATACCAGATATTCATCCTTTTACAACAAATTTTCTAGATGAGTCTTTATTTCATGCCAAATCCCAACAACGGTGGAAATTATACTTTGATGGATCTCATACTAATCATGGATCAGGAGCTGGAATATTATTCATTACTCCATAAGGAGACTCCATCCCAAGGTCATTCTACATCGCATTTCCATGCACTAATAACATGGTAGAGTATGAAGCACTAATTACAAGACTCTAAATGGCTATCAAGTGGAAAATTGGGAATCTGCAGGTCCTCGGTGATTCTTAGTTAGTTATAAACCAATTCAATGATGAGTATGAAATAAAAGATGAGAAGCTAATTCCTTATAAGTGGATGGTTGATAGTTTTCCGAAATATTTTCACAAGCTATCCTTTGAATTAATTCCAAGAACACAGAACAAGGCTGCTGACACTGTGGAAACAATTGGATCTTTACTTGATATCCCAGCAATGTCCCACAATTTGAGTTTTTGGTTGAGCAATTATTGGTTCTGGCTTATGATGTCCCCAAATTAGAAATGGTTTGTGGGCTTGTTGGTTCCAATTCCCCTTGGTATAAGGACATTTTTTACTACCTTCATTCACAGATCCTTCCTAAAAACCTTTCCAATAACCAAAGAAAGTCTTGTATCTGCAAAGTTGCACGTTACACCATCATCAGCGACACCCTTAACCATCGAAGCTTTGATAATAACCTTCTTCATTGTCTCAACTCTAATGAAGCAAAAATGACCTTACAAGAAGTACATTAGGGTATATGTGGGTCCCATTCAAGTAGCCTGACCTTAGCTAAAAATATTATGAGACTTGGGTATTATTGGTCGACACTAGAAAAGGATGCACTGGAATTTGTAAGAACATGTCGCCAATGAAAGATTCACAATGATTTGATTCACCCTCCAACACAAGAGTTGAGGCCAACCACTTCTTCTTGGACTTTGGCACAATGGGAACTTGATCTCGTGGGTAAGATTCACTCTACATCCTCCAATGGACACAAATTCATTATCACCACCACTGAGTATTTTACTAAGTGGATCGAATCCATTCCATTCACTTACATTACCAGCAAAAAAAACTCCAAATTTATCCTCAATTATATCATTTGTCTATACGACATTCCACAATCCATCATCACGGATAATGGTCATCCCTTCAAAAATCATGAGGTTCGTGAACTATGTCAACATTTCCATATTATCAACCACTTTTCCACACCATATTACCCATAGGGAAATTTTCAAGCTACGGCATCTAATAAAACCATTATCAAACTTATCAAAAAGACCATTAATGACACCGGTCATGACTAGCAAATCCAACTCAACCCTTCTTTGTGGGTAGATTGCACGAGCATCTGTACCCCCACCGGTGCCACTCCTTTTGCCCTTGTCTTTGGAGTTGAAGCCATCTTTCCCATATGGGTCAAAATTCCATCTTTGTGAGTCTCCATGAAAGGCCTTATCACTGATGAAGAATATAGACAGTCAAGACTGCATGAGTTATAAATGCTAGATGAACGTAGACACAATGCATTGAATCATTTACAAGCATACCAAAATCATCTTTGTGAAAGTTATAACAAAAGGGTGATGACTCAAAAGTTTGACATTGGTGACCTAGTTCTCATGCAAAATCCCAAGAATCAGTCAGATAGGGAGAATCCAGGAAAATTTGAACCAAATTGGTTGGGCCCTTACATCATCATAGCATCATTTGGTTCTGGAGCATATTAGTTAGCTACTACCAAAGGTGAACAGTTGAAAAAGCCAATCAAGAGTTTACATTTGTGCAAATTCTATGCATAGCATTAGAAAGCTTGCTTGAAAACCAGTTAAAAATACAAAAAAATCATCACCTTGATGAAAACCTAGCAAACAGGTGTCCTGGTGACACCAAAAAAAAAATGAATGATGATGAATAAAATGACAAAAATAAAGAGAAATAATTCTTTCAAAAGTGAAAACCTGGGAAACAGGCACTTTGGATATGTACCATGGTGAAAACCTGGCAAATAGGCACCATGTGTAGTCAGTAATTGTTGTGCCATCTACTGTCACTCTATGTACCTTTGTCCCTAATAAACATACTCTTTTCCAACATTCATCATAACACTTCACCTCAACATCATGACATTTTCATCCATGGCTGACAATGGTTGAAATCAAGTCTTGCATATTGTCCACTATCCATGCTAGTCATGCATTTTCTTTGCATTCCATTTTTCTTGGCTCATTCTCAACTTGACTAGGGGAAAACTTTCATCATGAGACTATAGTGGGTACTGCACGTGATCCTGAAAATCATAAAATGTCCCAAAAAAGACCTAAAAATAAAAAAAGTGTCCTAAAAAAAAGACCTAAAAATCATAAAATGTCCTAAAAAAAGACCTAAAATTGAAAAATGTCCTAAAAAAAGACCTAAGAATCGAAAATTATCTTGAAAAAAGACCTAAAAATCAAAAAAAGTCCTAAAAAAACACCTAAAAATCAAAAAATGTCCTAATAAAAGACCTAAAATTTGAAAAACGTCTTGAGGAAAACACAAAAATTCCAAAAAAATAGTCATGTCAGTCAACAAAGTCACGTCAATTCAATTCTTGATTAGTCTTTTTCTTTGTCGAACTACGTTGTCTCTACGCATTTGCTACGTAGGCAAGGCTCATCTTCAAACCCTCGAGACATTAGGTCATTCCTAGTAGGTTTTTCAAAATAAGTCATGACTCAATCTTTTGTCAAAAAAAAAAAGTCATTGGTTGTGTCGAACTACGAGGTCTCCGAGTGTATGACATAGGCAAGGCCATTTGTCGATGAGCCCCTGAGGCCACACTAGGTCAGTCCATTAGGGTTCATTGGATAATTTTCTCACACATGTAATAGTCTTTAAATTTATCATGATCTTTGTCCAAATGAGCTTCAACAATCTGTTAAATCAAGCACAACAATCATCTTGGCATATCAAAATCGGCCAAACTTAGTCAAGCTTGGTCAAACTATTCAAATCTTTCCTATTCTTCATATGTGTCCTTCTGAAGGATAGCCCTGTCACTTATTCATTTCCTAGGATGTGTCCTTCTTAGGCGTCATCACAGTCATATGGAATTATTCGAGGTATGTTCCTCTTGACATCGACATTATTTAGGATGTGTCCTTCCTAAATTCGACATCTTGGCATCAACATCATTCGGGATGTGTCCTTCCTGAATCTTGACATAAACTTGGCATTTTGGCATTGACACTATTCAATATGTGTCCTTGAATTTGACATTGTGACATTAACATCATTTGGGATGTGTCCTTTCCAAACTTGACACCAATCTGTAATTTCAACATCAACATTGTTCAGGATGTGTCCTTCCTAAACTTGATATCATTTCGACATCTTGACATCGGCCTTGCTCAGGATATGTCCTTCCAAAATTTGGCATCACTCTAGCATCGACATCATTCAAAATATGTCCTTTCTAAATATGGCATCTCAACATCATTTATGATGTTTCCTTTCTAAACTGGACACCAATATGGCATCTTCATATCACCAACTCGAACACTTTGACACCAGGACATTCAAAATTTTTGACAAACTTGACATCTTAGTATCCAGACACTTGGAAAGTACTGGGCATTTAATTTTATGATGTTTTTGTTTATTTCTGACAATCATGTTGCTAGTTCCTCAAGGATTTCCTAACAACAGGATTTAGAGGAGTAATGAAGTTGCATGATTTGTCTTGATTGTCTTCACTGTTTTCGATTGATCATGACAAAATGACTGGGGAAATACGCTTCTAATATGAGTCATGATTATTCTTGTCTATGACTATTTATATCAAGTGATGGTATGACCTTGCACACCTTGATTTATGTCATATCATGATATTTTTTGGCCATCGTGATAATTCGCCCAAAGATGATTAAGAGCAACAATTGATATGTCCTATGGAAATGTGTTCTAGGAACTTTTGTCTTACTAACATCCATCACCTTCTTTCTTGTCGCCTCGTTCTTCTTCTGTCTCTCAATAATATCCTGTGACACACAAAAATACATGTGCATACGTAATCATATAAACTTTTCATTACATTAGACATTCACATTATATTAAATCCAAATCATAAAACAACCCAATTGCATACACAGATTCTCATAGCATAACATGGCATATCATCGTGCAAATCACATGTCAAATAATACATCAACAATATTGTCATCCATCAGTACATCCATAATCATAGGCAGTAAGTGAAAACAAATAAAAAAATAAATATAATCATCTATATCATCCATGACATCATAACATATAATCATAACTAGAACATAGAGTTTTCATCATAAATGCATCTATGTCATAGGCATATATATAACATCATCATAGGAATTAAGAAATGCATCAAGAAAGTATCACATAGATAGTATAGCTTCATAATCACAATATGACATATGAATCATCATCATCACATAGCACATTGTCACATAATATAAAATAGATAAGCTACATCAAAACTGCATCGCATATATATACTCTCAAAAATATCAGTGTCACAAGATAGAATCAAAGAGATATCCCAAAAATGAAGCTCACATGTGCAATAGCTAATAATGTCATAATACAAGAAAATTCAATATCTCAGGAGGCACTCTCCTCATCTCCTCGAGCAGAAGATCTAGGGGATCAGTGCTCTGTCAAGGGAACTGAGGCCATCATGGTCACTGTCACCTATCCCTGCATGGCTGAGACATCTGTCACTGTAACATCTATCTGGGTTGTCTATGTCATATCTATGACCTAAGTAGCTGGGGTATCTGTCACTGGTGGTTGCCTCTATAATGACCTCTTCCTTGAACTGGTGGACCCATGACTATGGCTCAACTGATGACTCGAGGCATTCCTGCATGAGTGGTGAGATCTATGACCTGAGGTGTGCCCTAAGGAAGTAGACCCTCCCACACTGGTGGGGCTCCTGCTGCTACTCCCACTCCCTGACCTGTGGCCACTGCCTATCCTTGTCTGTGAGTGCAACAATGTACGATCTTGTTGCTCGGGAGGCACTACCTGCTCATAGAGGGTCTTGTATTGGCCATACTGAGCGCTCACCCTGGCAAACTCACAAGCCATATCCCTTGAAGGTCCTACACATAGCATTGCAAAATCTACACACCATTGTGCTACCTCCTGCCTCCAGATCTCAGCCTAATCCCACTCGACCCTCACTAGCTCAAGCTCAGCCTGTAAATCCCTAACCTATGCAGTGCTCTCGTCAAGTCTCCTCTAAAGGTCAACAACCTATTGTTCTATAGTGGCATCTACTGGCAGTATTGGCCCTGTCGGCACCCCATCATTGCCCTCCACCATACTCCATCACAATAGACGCTCTACCTCTTCAATGACCTCATCCTCATCATCCCCTATAGCCTCCTCTCCTCCAATCTCCACCTCTGCATGCTTTGTCTCCCTCTCCTCCATCACTCTCTCCTCTCCTCCAATCTCCACCTCTGTGTGCTCCACCTCCCTCTCCTCCATCACCCTCTCCTCTCCACCTTCTCCCTCCATCACCTTCCCTCTCCAATATCCACCTTTGTGCTCCCCTCATCCATCCACCCTCCATCCATCTCCCTCCCTCCTCCTCGGCTACCTTTGGGATAGGATCCACTAGTGCTCTAACCACTCGCTGTCTCACCCACCTCTAGTGTCTCCCTCCATCCCCTCCTCTCCTTCGTCTCCCACCAGCTCCCCCATCATCACCATCATCCCCATATCTCCCTCAACCCCTACCTCTAGCCCTATTCCCATCTCTCCCTCGGCCTCTACTTCTCCCTCTGTCACCAACTGTGCCCCCTCATCTAGCTCACAACACATGTGGAATAATGGATCTCTGGTCCACTAATGCAGGTCCATCTAGATCTATGAGGGGAATAGGCCTATGTGTCTGCCACCATAAATCAAAATCTACAGTGGTACCTAGATCTGCAATGCCTCCTCTCCATCCCCACTATTACACCACTAGTCCATCTATCTACTGAGTAGCAAAGGCCACAGATATAGGCGGTCCCCATGCTGACTCCTGGGATGACCTCGCATACTCAGTTGTCCTGAGCGGAATACCCTGTTGCTCACCAAACTATCTGAGAACCCGCTATAGAAAGTACATCTCCATAATCAACTACATCTGCATTGTCCAACCAATTAGATATTGATACTTTTGGTAGAAACTGAGATGATTTGCCTCACCCTCCCACTGCCCGTAATCCCTAAATAGTCTCCAGATAAATGCAGTCATGGTGTCGATCCTATGTCTCCACCAACCTATCTCACTATAATGGCTTTGTTGTAGTGCACTAGCATAGTAATATACATATGGCATCCCATCTGCCAAGTATGGCCTCTCAATCGATGGGCAAAAAAATGGCAATGTGCTCCCACGCCCAGATCATAAGAAGGGTCGTCCTGCATGAAATGCTTTGTGCCCTCCCGTATGCAACCTCATGCAACTGATGATATATCATACCTACTAAACATGGTTGCAAGGAATAAACCATCTGATCTTGCCTCATGCCAACAAGTACATCCCCCCAACCAATGGGAAACCTGTATCCTTGGCGATCTGGGATAACCACACTAGCAATCAATGTCGCTAGTAGAGCATCAAATCGTCTATAGTGCTCTGCCATGAACTCAAACCGAATCTCGTACCCCTCAATACCCAATTTGGCACCTTGATCATGATAGTAGGTAATAAACATCTGATGTCTATGTCGTGGATCATAAAAAATCCTCTCCCCCTAGGTCGGTAGGCATAAAATCTGGTAAACATCCTCAAGGGTAACTGTAGCCTCCTTAGTCAGTAGGTGGAAAGAGCAAGTCTCTGAATGCCATCTCTCACATAGCACTATAAAGAGTCCCCTATTTTCCCATACAATGGGCATATAGGTGACATAGTAGAGACCTAATCACATCAATCATCGTCGCTCTCTATCTATCAAGTTGTCTCTAAATGCATAAGTCGATGGCTTACTCTCTCGTGGGTAAATGGGAACTAACTATATCTACACATAACAACACACGCATCAACATATTTTTGAAGCTTGTCATTATCACACAGTCTAAGCCAATGAAATGTAGAAGTTGAAGCAACACTAAGCTACCATTAGTAAATTCAAAAACAAATGTGTCACAATGGCTTCAAATGTGTCACAATTAGGTGATTACATCATTCCATGCAACGTTTGCATTGCTATACAATGATTGTGTCGTTCTGCTCCGCAATTGTGTCTCAAGATTACACTTGTGTCTCGATTTTGCATACATGTGTCATTTGATTCATATGCATTGTGTTGGGATTGTAAATTTTTGAAATTTTTCACATGTTTTCACACCCCTGATTTTCCATTAGAGTCCTTATCATAAGCACATGGGTTTGTTTTCATGTCATTCTACTCACATTTTTCCATATTGCCCCATTGAATCTATCATGTCATGCATTTTTCACATTCTGGTCTGTATCAACATAGGTCTGTCTAGGTCTCCCCGACCCATGTTGCTTGTTTGTTAACATTTGTTTGCTGCAAGTGGTCGGCAAGACTTTTTCATTGTTGCAGCGATCGGCATCTGTATCTGGGTTCATATCGGCATGAAGAAAGCAGGGTCTCCCCGATCCATTGTGCGTTTTATATTGATAAACGTCTGAATTGCCTTCAGCAAGACATTTCCTATGTCACAGTGATTGAAGTTTATTCACTGGCAACTATCAGCAGGACACTTCTTTTGTTTCAACAACAAAAAAGATTCATATCAGCATAAGTCATACCATCGATATATGGTCATAGTGAATTTGTTGTGTCTTACCGATTAGCTAATATGGGCTTTCTTCGGCTAGAGTCATGGTATTCGGGATAGGGTCTTAGCGATATCTTATTGTCTCACTGACCAGTGGTTGAAGAATTATCTTATCGGCATAGGTTAAGATCTTTGGTGGAATGTCATAACGATTCTGTGGTGTCTCACCGACTTGTGCAAAGAGCTTTCGGTAAGAGTTGAAGTTTGCAGCAGGAGGTCATAGCGAAGTGTATGTGTCTCACCGACAGAGTACTAAAGGTTTATTTCTAATAGCTTTCGGTGAGAGATTGGCTATGTCTTGGCGATCAAGTGTGAGCTTGGGTGTTTCGGTATGACACAAAATAATCTACAAGATGTCTCGTTGTTAGTTGGAAGTTATAGTGACATACATGGGGCAGATAGACTAGTCGATGAGAAAGGACTTATGTCACGGCGACCATAATGTTTTGTGTGGACTTTCGGTATAACAAAGAGTAATCTCTATAACATCTCCCCGACGGTTGAAAGTCACGGCAACTATGAACGAAGCCAAAAGAACACATCGGTGAGAGATATCACTGTGTCTCAGCGAATGGTAAGCACATAAAGGAATACATTTCGATGAAACAAAGTGAAATCTTTATGACATCTCCCCAATGATCGCCAGTCATGGTGAAAGCGAATAAAACCACGGGTAGACAGCGATTGAATTTCCTTCGTCATAGTTGTTGCGTTGTCTGGCCGACTGTTTCACTAGTGAATAACAAAAAATTCAAACACTGTGGGCCGACATATGAGAATTTCTAAATGTCGTTGCAGGCCGACATAATAGGAGCCCGAATTTTGTGGGAGGCCGACATGGATTTTCAATTTGTTTTATTTTCTTGATGCTTGTGTATAAATAGGAATTTTTGGTAATTGAAAAATCATCACGAGTTAATTAGATGTTCGATACACAACAAGTAGATACAGTGGGATAAAATTATCCAATCAGAGACTATTGTTGCATGATTTCAAAATGGAGGTATTTATGAAAATCAGATGATGTTGCTGCATTTTTCTGGTGTCAATTGTCTGTTGAATTCAATGAAAATACTGCTAAGTTGTCTCCAAGATTGATGCTTTCTATTTATTTAAATTGACATAACAAGTTTATGTTCAGTTTGTCAATGCACATTTGATGTATTCGTATGATTAATCAATTGGTTATTTCAAGCAAAGATTAGATCCTTTTAGTTGATCACAGTAATTAGAAAAGTTCATTTGGATTATTCAAGTAGAGCTTAGTAGTTACAATATTGCATGTTTATACAAGTTGTAAACAGAATGTATGCCAGATAATTTGAGTTTTCTCCAAAGAGTGTTGCTCATCTTGATTTCATTTGACTCTGCATACCCAACAAGGCACTGGTCTCTACAGTTTCATCATTAAGATTCATTTATTCTCTTTATATCTGTTAATTAAGTATTTTAGGATTTAGATCAAGAAGATTGCTATTGTGCTTGAATTCATTTGTTCACCTCCATTTTCCATTGTGAACAAATTGTTGTAAGAGATATAATCATAAGTCTGCTTAATTCATAAAGGTATACCCGCGTAGGTTTAGCAGCACCTAAAGAGTAGAAGGTTGAGTTCTCTTGACCTTGTCTGTTACCCTAAAGTGTATCAAGAGATTGGCAGCCTCTTGAGGCATTCAACCTACGTTTTTGAGAGCTAACACATTGCTCGTGCCATCAAATGCATCTTGATATTTTGAATGTAGCTTTCCAACTGTCAAATGCAGCTTAAATTTTTGATTGCATCACAATTACATGCAAATGTGTGGCAACTTTTGACCGTAGCCGGATAGTCTTATGCATTTGTTTTGTGATGCATTGAATGCTTCGAAAGTAAAATAGACTGCAGCTTATGCGAATGCAAATGTGTCGCAACGCATTTTATCCTAGTCCTAGAAACCCTAAAAAAGCATGAAAAATGATAAATTGATGAAGTAGGCTAAGGGTACATACCGCTGGCTCCACGCCCTCTGGTCACCTATAGATCCTAACAATATATTTGCGGTGCTCTATGATCAGGATCGCCATCTTTTCTACTGCTATCCTCGCTCTAGGCTCTCTAAAATTAATCTAGCAAATTTGAAAATAAAATGGGTTTTATCACCAAATTCAACTATTTATAGGGTAAAATTGAGGTTTTTCACAAATGTTATTACTGGAGGCTCCTTTTGTCACCTTTGATTACTCTTTTGGGTACCTTAAACATTTCCAAACTAGAAACTGTCTCATCATTACTTTTTTGGTCTTTAAACTAGCTTGTCGGGATACCTTCCAAATTTTTTTGTCGCCAGGACAAAATTTGAAAAATTTCCCAAGGGGGCATCAATATTCTATACTTTCGCTGGGGCATGACTTTGACTTGTTTTTCTTTGTCACAATGCGATAGGTTGCATTGTGACAAAGAGGGGAAAATGTAGACACTAAAAATTGATCTAGACCTATGAGCTTTGTCTTTCACCACGTTCATCCTAGCATAATTAAAGTATTTAATTATGTTGTGTGGTTCATTTTCATCTATTAATTAAATGACTTTTAATTATTTAATTAATCCATGTTCTTTATTCTTCATGATTATTTAAGCAAATAAATTTTATTTATCTACTTAAATGCATCACTTATTATCAATTTTCCTTATAATTAAATAAATTCCCCAATTTATTTAATTATTCATGTCCACTAATTCATTCAGATTATTTAAATAAATAAATATTGCTTATTTATTCAAATACGTCCATAACTTACATATTCTTCTTTTAATTAATTAAATAAATTCTTAATTTATTTAATTATTCATGTCCACTAATTCATCTAGATTATTTAAATAAATAAATATTGCTTATTTATTCAAATACGTCCATAACTTACATATTCTTCTTTTAATTAAATAAATTCTTTAATTTATTTAATTATAGCCACATGTCATTGTCCCCATTTTAAATAAATAAATAAATGATTACTTATTTAAAATGGTCAAAATTTTCTTATTTTGGCTCAAGATGGGCATTTATTTCCTACTGTCATTTGATTCTCCATTTTGAATTAAAATGATTTTTAATTCAAAAAGATGCCTTTTTGCATGCAAAGGTCAAATAAATGTTATTAATTTGATTCTCCAACCTTTTTTTAGCCATTTTGTCCTATCTTAGCTTCCAATCCTAACCATCGATTCGACCTTCAATCTCATCCGTTCATTTCAAAATCGCCTTTTCTTATAAGATGGCAATTTTGAATTCTTTTTGCTCTCTCAAACATTCACATGAATTTTTTGGCTCTCATTCTGCTGTCATTTTTCTCTCATACTTTGCATATTTTAGTCATTTTCATAGTAAAATCCTTCAACACTGTTGTAGGACATGGCATAGTCTTATGTTGCTCGCATAAATCTGAGGGAAAATTGTTATTTGTAGCAAGCTAGAAGGTGTAATTGAGATCAGCCATGGAGATTGAAGATTTGGGGTAACTGTGTTTCGTTTTATTTTCATGTTTTCTCCTTTACACTCTATTACTTTGGATTTTTGGATTTTATTACTTATAATCTAATACACCATAAAATTTCTAGAGGTACATGAGTAATGGTATTATAACTTGGTTGTTGCGAAACATTGTTCTTAGGTGGTTCAAGGATAAGGATGGGTTTGTTTTGAACACGTGGTTTTTGAGAAGGTTGATGGATGATAAGTTTAGGCTCAGGAGAGTACTCCAAGGGTTATCTAATGTGTATAACCTTAGAATACTTATCATTATTTTTATGATCTCTTAGTGAAGAGGAGTCTAATCTTACTTCATCATCTTCATCTAAGGAATTACTATTGTCAATGTTCTCATTTTCTTCCACCATGATATCTTCCCTAGGAGGAGAGTTTTTAGGAGAACTACAAACCAAATGTTCTTGACATTCAACGATGGGTTCTTCTAAGATGACTTCATCACACGTAAGGTGGTTATTAATGGATGAATTTTCTTGGTCATCAATGATGTAGTTGTGTTGTTCAAGAATGCTTTCTCTAGGAGAAGAGAGAAAATCCAGATTCCCATGACTTTCAGCAATTATATCTTCTAACATAAAAGTATCATCTTCACAACTAGGAGATATACTAGGAGAAGAAAAAATGTGATTGCCATGATCATTTGCAGTTGTTTCTTCTTGTTCATCAATGTTGTGTTCACTAAGAGAGGTAGGAAGAGAGAAACAACTAGGACTCTCAAAACTCTCATTGATTAGTTCTTCTAAAATCAAAATATCTTCTTTGCCAATAGGAGAGATATTAGGAGAAGAACAAATATGATCATTAGGATTGTCCAAGGTTGTATTATCTTTCACTAAAACACTCTCATAGGGAGGGGATATGAACTTTTTCTTAGCATGCCTAGAAGGTTAAGGTACTAACATTGTTTGACCAAAAATGAAAATCACTTTTAACCATCTCATGTAATGCTTTAATAATGTAAACAATGTGTATCCAAAGATGCAAAACACTTTTATCCAATGAATGCAAAAATTTAAGAAAACAAACAATGTATATCCAAAAATGAAAATCACTTTTATCAAACTTATGCAAATTTTTATGAATGTAAAAATAGTATATACAAAAGCAAAAAGTAATTTTATCCATATTATGTAAAGCTTCAAAAATTTGAGCATTTTCAAATCTAATGATGCTTGAAATGATTTAAAAAATGAGAGCCCTAAATTGATGTTTTTGACCTAGATGCATAAAATAGATGTTCTTGAGACTTTCTGAACTTATAGTATATGTTAGCATGAGTCTTAGGAAGCATAGAAAAGTAGATTGAAACACTGAAAAATTGTAGCTTCAACTTCAACATAGACTAAGATGATGTAAGGGAATTTTAGTCTTACTAAAGGAATTTGGAGAGTCTAGAAAGTGAAATAGAAAGCAATCAAGACATACAAATTTCTGAGCCAAAAACCCACAGAGGAACTAAGATGCCAGGAAGGGAATTTTTGTCCTAGTAGAGGTTTTTGTCAGAAAAACAACAAATTCTTAGGTGATTACAATGTTCCCAAATTTCCTACTCAAGGACCTGATGTTTGGAAATAGAAAATTGTACAACTAAATACAAGAAAAAGTAACTAGTGATAAGCAATTGGATGCAAAGTTGAATGTATTTTTTTTAATTTTGAATGCAATAAAAAATTTCCTAAATGCAATTAGGATAATTGATAATTCACTTTTCAATTTTTCAATGAGATAAGATGATGCAAGAAAGAAAAAATGCAACCTATATGCACTTTCACTAATGCAAATGTGAGAAACCCTAGATGCAATTTCAGTAATGCAAGATGCAATGCAAGAATGGATGCAACCTAGATCTAGGAATATAATGGAATCCAAATAAGAAAATGAACGCTCAAAATGTCAAGTTCACCAAAATGATTTGTAGGAGAATGGATATATGAAATATCACTTTTCTCTAGCTAAAATTCAAGTATGTCCTAGGAGTCCTAACTGGATTGACTATCAACCTCACAAGGTGAGTCAATTCTCAACAAGGAGGAACTAGGAGGGGATTCTTTAAGCTTTTAGGGATTCACCACCAAGAAAATGCTTGAAAATACAAACAAGCATTCAACTCAAAAATCTAATAATGCAAGCTAAATGAAAGAAGCAAATGATGAAATTATGCAACAGGGAGTTAGGATGTACATACATGGGAAGTCTGGAGATGTTGTGAGGATTCTAGAAATGCAAAGAAGCTGCCAAAATGTGTTATGCAGGACTAAGACACCCTTACTATTGTCTTATTCCTGCCACTATTTTTTGGGGCAGATGTAGAAACTTCGGATGTCAAAACCAAATCTTGAAGAATTTCTAAAAAATACCCTCGAGAGGACTACGATGCCCTCACAGTTGTCTTATTCTTGATTTGAATTTTTGAATTTTCTGAGTGTGATCCTGAGGTTTGATGTATTCTCTTCCTTCTCTAATATTAGGGTTTGAAACCTTCATATTTGGCTTGTAGGTGAGTTTCCATGAAGATGACAAATTTGCAATGCAACTTTGCACTTCAAATGATCTTCAAGTATTCAACCTAAATCTACAAATACAAACATGCAAGAGGGGAAAAACTTCTTGATTTTTAGTAAATGGGGGTTTGCCTTGGTCAAACCCCATGTAGGTAATTAAACCAAATAATGTAATGAAGCATGAAATATGAAATATATAAATGGTATCACCTTGGATGATGTCTTGTGAAGAAAATATACAATCTACCATCTAGTGGCTATGAAGAATGTAGATCTTTGATCCTCGAATATGATGTGAACAATGGTTGCAAATAGATCTTCAATGCTACATCAAAAATCTTGGCTCAATAACATTGCTCTAACCCTTGACATGATGCTTGAATCTTGATGATGGATCCAAATGCTTGATGAATTACTCTTGAATGCATAAAATTTCCTTAGGAATGAATACTTGAATGCTTGTTATGAAAAATGAGTGGAGGAACCTTGTATTTATACTTATTCATGCTTAATATCCTGAAATTACACCACATCAAGCCAACATACGAATTTATTAAATAAAGGAGGCTAAATCCTGCCAGAATTTGAAATTAAATCTCAAAAATAAGCTAAGGAGGACTACGACGCCCTAGGTGGCATCTTAGTCCCAAGGCTCAAATATTAGAGCATAAACTCAAAAAAGGGATCTTTTCAAGTAAATTCAAAATCAAAGTCCCAAGACCTATGGAGGACAAAGACACCCTAGGTGGCATTTTAGTCCTAGTCCACAGATCAGGGGCACACAAATAGTATCATTAAATGATCATTTATCTTTTGATTTTTGTCAGGATTTTCCATTAAAATATATAGTTTATTAGGCTTGTGGATGTAAAATAGGACCAATTAAGCCATAAAGAAGCATAAATAAAGCAAGGTGGGCCCAAACAAGCGTGAAAATGAAAGGGTATACATTTTACTACATTACAACTATTACGAAATGGATATATGTTTATAACGAATATCCATCATAAAAAATATCTATTTTGTTGATGACTTTATAACCTGAACCCTTCCTCATTTACATGATGCTACTAATTGAGCAACGACCTCCATCATGCACAACGACCTCCGATGTGTTCCAAGTCTGTGTTTTTTGCATTTTTTTCTATTTTTTTGCTAATTAGTGATTAATTTAATTTTTTTTGCATTTTTTGTAGTTTTATTGAATTTTTTCATTTCTATCTAAACCTACAAAAAAATTGAAACCCTAGTTACTAGAAAAAAAAATTGAACCTTCATTACTGGAAAAAAAAACATAAAATTGAACCTAGCATCCTAAACAAACATAAAATTGAACCTTCATTACCCCCTTTCTATATTTATTTAAATTGTTTTACATTCTTGTCTATTTTTCCTTCTTCTTGATCACTTATTCTCGTGCTTCTTAAATTATGGCTTTGTTGCTTATTCTTAAGTTAGTATTTCTTTGCTAAACAATTTGTTTTTTAATTTTTTAATTATTTTCACTCTCCCCAACTCTCAAAATAGAAGGGAGAAAGTGGTTTTATAAATAAATTTTAAATGAATTCATTTGAACCTCCAAAAGGTAAATCAAAAGTGGTTTTTTATCAGCATTTTGATAGGTGTAAAGGAGACTCCATTATAGATATGGTTTAAAACTAGCAGTGTTCTATCCAAGGGGGTTTGATCTAAGGTAGTTTGATCAAAACCTCTTCAATTGGAATGCTTTAAATGGAACTTTTTAAGGCTTAAATCATTATATTTTCTAAAAATATGTGATTTTAGTAAAAATCAGAATCTCCCAAAAATTGTAAACCAACTTTGTGGGATCACTTGAATCCATAGTTAGTACTAGGAAAATAAAACTTTTCCTAGCAGGCATAGGGAAATGGGTGAAGTTAATGGATAATAATTGATGGGCTATGCAGGAGGCTATCATATTATATGAAATCCTCTTGCATAGCCCATTGATTATTACCCGTTAACTTTTCCCATTTCCCTATGGCTGTTGGGACAAGTTTTGTTTAACCATTACAAACTATGTATCCAAATTCACTAAGTATTGGCAATTTGGAGCTTAACACTTCCACATTGCAGTGAGGTAAAAATTTAATGTATTTTTAAATGAGATTTCACATCACTTGAACAATTATTATTTTCATTTACATGCCTTAGACATAAATGAGCTTTACACTTTTTTAATTTGTATTCAGTTAAGTCATTTATATTGAATGGTTTAAGGGGAATTTTGAACATGTATCTTACATTTTAAAATTACAATTGTAATGCAGGTTCACTTATATCTAAATCATGGATCCATGCCCTCCACCTCCACCCACTCCACCTTGCAATCCCCCACTTCCACCACCTCCATTGGATGGTGCTCGCTTTTGAGAACAAATCAATGTGAATGTTAGAACAATTCATGATCAAGTTAACACTATTCAAAATGAAGAATGTGTTCACCCATTATTGAGGTGTTTTGCATCAAATATGCAAAATGTTGTTGATATGGCTAGGTCCATGGAAGTGGACTTAGATGAGCATCAATGATGGCTAGAGGAGAGGAGCCAGTCCCATTCTATAAAGGAAAACACAACGAAATGAAGAGATGCAATAGAGACCCACAAAACTTTATTAAGACAATGCTTTTATTTTTATAAAGATTTTGACCTTGGATGGATATTTTATAAAGAATTTAGTTGGATGGATATTTTTATTGTTGAATTTATGAATATGATAGTATAATGATGAGACAAAAATTTAGAAATAAATATTAAATAATCTATTAATTTAGCATTTGTTCATATATAGTGTGCATATATAGTGTTTATTCATTCATCATGATTGAGTGATGTCTTTTTTTTATCATGATTATTGTATAGATTTCACATGAACAATCTAATGAACATGTATCTTGTTGTCTTGTAAGGATTTTTTTTAAAGGTTGCATCAAACCCCTATGGTGTACATAATGTTCTTGTTTATGTATCTATATAGGAGCGAATTTTCACCCCTTATGCAAATTCCCTTTTTACCCTTCCTCACTTTAGAAAACCAAATTTGAAGGCTAAATTCCACATAAGCCTACTTCCTTCATTCCATTGGGAATATTTTTTGTGTGTCAGTAGACGAATAACTATTGGGGATGCCCGCAGGCTGCTAGAATTCCATGCGGTGTGCTTACGTCCCTAGAAGATTCTTGCATTTGGAGCCTACAGAGGCATTACACTTCCCATTGGAGGTCAATTTGTAACACCCTCTTCGACCAACCGACCCAAATATGGCCATTTTTCTCATTCTCACTTCAAATTCACTCATTCTTCATGCATTTCATCTTCTACACATCCTCTAAGCACTCAACTTGATCACTCTCCAAACATTCTAGCATTCATTTCTTGCCTTCTAAGCTTTCAAGAAACACTTTGGCACTCCATAGCAGCAACAAAAACACTCTGTAAAATCCATAGAGCAAGTATGGAACAACACCATTGCAGCAGGGGCTTGAGTCCTCTCATTTTATCCTCCATTAGCTAGTGAGCTCTTGGTGGAGGTGGTAATATTTTCCCACCTCTCCTCTATGATTTGGTTGAGTAGCACATTATAATTTGTAGTGTTATTGTGTTCTTTACTTTCTTTCTCCTTTATCATACTTCTCCATAATTTCTATCTTGGTTGTCCATGGAGGTGGAAACACCAAAACAAGGGTCTAACTGAGGCAGGCCCCTATATAGCCCCAACAATTTCCCTCTTCTTTGTGTGCAGGTAGACGTGCTTCTTGGAGCCAACTGGAAAACAAGCTCTTTTGTGAGATCATTCATGTCACCCTCGCTTTAATCTACTTATATTATCACATCTATTTATATATATCTTATTTCATAGTGTTATTTTGTTCCCTTAAAAACCATTAGCTAAACTGTTAGTTTGTTTTCTAGTGGTTAACCTTGTCTTTTTGGTCCTCTAGTCATACAGATTCTAGTGCACCTAAGAGACACCAATGCTTCATCCCATAACTGCACTTTTGTCCTCAGGCAGATAGCTCCCTGAGGTACGGTTTTGAACCCAAAAACTAGCTCGCCTAGCCCCATTCTAATTTTTGGGTCTACAAAGTGATCGAGGGACCTCATAGTCTTCATCATTCTTGTCCCTCATTTCAAAACACTCCTTTAAACTGAGGTAAGTTAGGGCAGCCTTCCACTCTTGGCTCTCTATGACTTGGGGCCTTGAATGTGGTTGGTCCCCCTCTTTTATATTTTTGTTGAACCCGACATGAAACATTTTCATTCCATTCTATGATACTAAAAGTTCCTTTTCTCATATCCTAGGAGTGTCGTAGGTGTGAGTGTTGTGAGACTTTCGCCTTACAACCGAATCTGCAACCCCTAGTAGGCATAGTTGGAAGGTTCTAAAGGTGTTGTGTAATGAAACCTTAATTGGGTCACCATATTATTCTTTAACCTTTAGGGACTCTATGAAAGTATCATCTAGTGTGTGCAATGGCCTCTTTCCTGCATCAACCTATCCCCTATGCGCAACTTTTGAGCAATGGTATTGGTATAACTTCACTTCATAGGACCTGTCGATGGGTTGTAATAGGGAACCATCTCCTCTTTGCATCCCTGTGCGAATCAATGAAAACATTGTGGTAGGTTTTCTCATTGATCTAATGTCTCAAGTAAACATTATAAGTGAGGAGATCATGCTAATAAATATTTTGCATAAATATGGGTATGATGCACCTATGAGCACCATCCACACATATGAGACTTTATATGGCCCCTTTGGGTAGTATTGTCCTGTTGGTTTTGGTTGGACCTAAATCTGTGAAGCTTTTGTTTGACATAATCCCTAGTTCTAAACTCTTTAGAGTAAAGCTGGGTATCCCTTGGTTAGTGGCTATGAATTTCATACCCTCAATCATGCATAAATGTTTAAATGTTATCCATGAGGGTTTTGTGCATGTGATTCATGACACTAGTTATAAACCATCAGTTGCTTAGGGTAGTTACTCCTTGGATTACTCTTGGCATGTGCTCATTGGTCCTCTCCCTCCTAAGATGGATCTCCTGCACCAAACGTATCAAAATTATAAGAAAGAAAACCTAAGGCTGAAAGTGAGATACCCTTCGTCACCTTATGTCATTTCACATAGGGATTTCCTAAAAGTTGACGTAGGATAGAAGAAGAGAAGTGGTCTTGAGATCCTCCTTCCTCTTTCACTATTTATCCTAATGCTTCCTCTCGCCCCACTGAGGCACCATTGGATTTTGTTCTATGTTTGCAAGAGAGTCCTATGGTGCCCACTTGGTGAAATCCCAAGCATCCCATATTTGAGTTTCCTATTTTTTGCATAGACCTTATTCCCATTCGATATAATAGGGAGAAAGGTCTCCATGGAGAGTCCTCTTTGTCTCGACCTTCGTCACCTCCCACCGCTTCTTCTCCCAAAGTAGTGAACGGGAAGAGGCTCATTGTTGAGGCACTTGAGTCAACTTCCCTTGCTGCTTCTCAACTTGCTCCTCCTACTCCCATTCAGGAGTTTGTTTCTCTACCAGAAACAACTATAGTGGACACTCACATGGCTGAGTAGGAGCCTTCTATTCCTTTGCAGCCTCTAGCCTCTGGTTCAAAGAGTTGTAGAAACCACCTTGCGTGCGAGCGCAAGCGCTGAAAAAAGGCTCTCTTAGCTGAGCAGGTCACCTTACAGAGGAAGGAAGAGGAGATAACTGCCCCTATATCAGGGCCTTCTGTTGTGTCCTTCTCTCTCCTCCCCTTTTCTTCCATTCAATCCAATTCTACATCGCTTCTAGCTTCAGCTGTGAGTGCAAATGTGCCTGACCCTAAAAAGGTGCAGGTCTTCATCACTCCTTTGGTGGAGCTTCCTTTATTGATGTCCCTTATGGATGTTCCTCCTTTCTTGAAACCCATAGATATGATGAACACCTTGATCGTATCTATTGTGGTTCTCTCCTCCCCCTCTTCCTCTACACTTCTTACATTTTCTATGTGCAGTTTGCCTCTTTTGATGAAGCAAAAGGTAGAGATTGGTCCTTCCAGCAATGAAGGACATAAGAGGATCCCACCTTCTCTAAAAGGTAGTCCCACACTGACTTGTTCTATCCTAGTGATAGAACCAGTCCTAGCTTCTCTTGAGTTCATCACCGCTCCTAAGTCACTCGATGAGACTAGCAGTGATATCGAGTGCAACCTTCTCTACCTATTGAGGTGAAACATGACACTCCTATTAAGTACATGTTTAACTCTTTGGATGAGGTTCCATCCTTTTCGATGATCTTCATGAAATTGGTAACCTTAGCTCCACAAGAGATCCGTGCAAAGGACCTTGTGGGGCCCTCTTCTTTAGCCCTTATTGTGGGAGGGTCAAACACTCCTCTTAACATTCCACCATTACAGGCTTGTCCTCCTCTCCCCTACAATTATCAAGAGTGGGAAGCAGATGACCTCTTGGTCGATCAGTGTTAGAGGGAGACCCCTTCTTTATCTTTAGATTAGATGTGTGTGTGTGTGTATTGTGATGTGTTCCCCCATAATCATGCTATGTGTGCTTGGATGACCCTTGTCACCCCTATTGCTACTTCGATACAAGTGTGGCTTTTGTGTCGTAAACCTTCTTCTATTTCTATCACCATCCTTCCATGTTTGTGACTTGATTTTTGATAAATTGGGGACGATGCGAACGTTGGGGGAATTTATACTTCCCTTCCATGTTCACTCAATTTTTTATTTTTACTTTGTCTTCTAATGTATTCTCCACATGGTTTGATATAGTAGGGGGTTGATGATAGTTCATTTTATATACTACTACTATACATATATATATTTATAAGAAATTTTGATCCTGAAATATCAAACTACCCTTGTGCCCTTTGTAAGTGTTTTTATTTTCTCCTTTTCTTTTCCTTTATCTTTCTCTCTTATTTTCTTTAGTTTTCCCTCTCATGTGTGACAATGGCACTTCTAAAAAAATTTGATTTTTAGAAAATGCATTCATTGTTAACGAATATTTTCTCAAGAATTTTTGCAAAATCCTTTTCAAGAATTGTGTTCTCAACTTAAAACCCTAATGAAACATGTTTCCTTCATCATAGGTTCATAAAGAAAGAATTTGAGAACATTCCTTCAAGGTGGGAGTAGCTCTGACTTTCCCCTCGCATGGGGTTGTATTCTTCCTTTCAAATTCCTTGATGAAGTGAACATCTTTTGAAAGGATTCCTTAATGATGAATCAATTCAAGAAAGAAACATCTCTTTTGTGCTTTTGAATAGTGTGTCCCTTGAGTAGACCCCTTCTTCACATTGGCTTCCCAAGGGACCCCTTTGAAATTTTTCAACTTCTTGACAATTTGTGTGACTATTCACTTACTTGCCTATGTAGCCACTTTTTGACATGTTATGTCTGTGGGTAAACTTGTTGCTTTACAAGTGCGCCTATGAATCCACTTTCTGACTTTATGGAGTTCCCTTTCCTTGGGTTTCCTCCATGTGAGAGATCTTGGGAGATACCTTCCTATAGTTTTGCGGTCCTGTAGGATGCTTCTTCTAAGCTTCTTCCATGGAAGACATCTTGGGAGTGGCTCCCCTACAAGTTTGCGGGTCTATAGGGAACTTTCTTTGGGTTTCCTTCATGTGAGAGATCTTGAAGAACACCTTCCCTATAGGTTTGCGGGTCTATAGGGAACTTTTCTGTCTTCCTCTATGTGAGATATCTTGGGGGACGCTTCCTTGCAAGTCTACAGGTCTGTAAGAACTTTTTTGAATATCCTTTATGTGAGAGATCTTGGACACCTTCCTCATAGGTCTACAAGCCTATGAGGAACTTTCTTTTCAGGGCTTCCTTCATGTGAGAGATCTTGGGGGTCACCTCCTTGTAGGTTTGTGGGCCTGTAAGACACTTTCATTCTACAACTTCATAGTTTTGTGGGGCTATGAAGTCCTTTACTTGTCTTGCACTCTCGAGCTCACCAAATCATAGTTTGCTTCCTCGATAGTTTAGGTATACATTTATAACCTCACTACTTATTCGATCTACTTTACTGAAGCACTCATCAGTATTTGTGCTTGCTAAAGTGGGGGAAAAATGTATATGATCGAATTTTCACCTAGTATGCAAATTCCCCTTTTACCAGGCTTCCTCACTTTAGAAAACCAAATTTGAAGGCTCAATTCCACATAAGCCCACTACCTGAACATTCCACTTGGCATCTATTTTGTGCGTCAGTAGAGGAATAACTGTTAGACATGCTTGTGTGGCACATAGATTTATGTGTGGTGCGCTTATGTCCCTAGCATATTCCTATGTCTAGATTCTACAGAGGCGTTACACTTCCCATTGGAGGTCGATTTGTAATGCCCTCTTCAACCAACCGACTCAAATATGGTTTGTTTTCTCGTTCTCACTTGAAATTCACTCATTCTTCATGAATTTCATCTTCTACACATCCTCTAAGCACTCAACTTGATCACTCTCCAAGAATTCTAGCATTCACTTCTTGCCTTTTAAGCTTTCAAGCAACACTTTGGCACTCTACAGCAACAACAACACTCTGTCAACTCCATAGAGAAAGTCTGGAAAAACACCATTGGAGCAAGGGCTTGAGTTCTCTCATTTTCTCCTCCATTAGCTAGTGAGCTCTTGGTGGAGGTGGTAATATTTTCCCTCTTCTCCTCTACGATTTGGTTGAGTAGCACATTATTGTTTGTAGTGTTAGTTTTTTCTTTACTTTCATTCTCCTTTATCATAATTTTCTCCATAGTTGCTATATTGGTTGTCCATGGAGGTGGAAACACCAAAATGAGGGTCTAACTGAGGCAAGACCCTATATAACCCCAACAATTTCCCTCTTCTTTGTGTGTAGATAAATGTGCTTCTTGGAGCTAGCTGGAAAATAGGCTCTTTTGAGAGATCATTCTTGTCACCTTAGCTTTAATCTACTTATTTTATCACATCCACTATATATTTCTTATTTCATAGTGTTATTTTGTTCCCTTAAAAACCATTAGCTAGTTCGTTAATTTGTTTTCTAGTGGTTAACCTTGTCTTTTTGTTCCTTTGGATGCACAAATTCCAATGCACTTGAGATATGCTAGCATGTTGCACTGTCATCCTGGAATCATACTTTCATTCTCAAGCAGAGAGCTTCTAAGGTATAGTGTTGAACTCAAAAACTAGCTTGCCTAGCCCCATTCCATATTTTCACGTCTACAGAGTGATTGAGGGACCTCATAGTCCTCATCATTCTCGTCCCTCATTTCAAAACATTCCTTTAAGCTGAGGAAAGTTAGGGCAGCCTTCCACGCTTGGCTCTTCGTGACCTAGGGCCTTGAATGTGGTTGGTCCCCCTCTCTTACAATATCATGGTTGAAAGATAATGATTCTTGTTCATGATGATTTTATACCTTTTACATGAAGGATCTAATGACATGTTATTAAGCTTGAAGGTTTTAATGCATGCATGTTGAATTGAGTTGTAATAGTTTTGTTTTATGGTTGCATCACTTCTTATTCTAGAGGGTCCCAACACAGGAAAACACTCTTCCTCTCAACTCTTTCTCTCTCTCCCTCTCTCCCTCTCCCTCTCTCCCTCTCTCTATCTCTCCCTCCCTCTCTCTGTCTCAACTCTCTCTCTCTCCCTCTCACTCTCAGGTCCTTCTCTCTCTCTCAAGTCTCTTAGAGCTTCCTCTCTCTCTCTCCCTCTCACTCTCAGGTCCATCTCTCTCTCTCAAGTCTCTTAGAGCTTCCTCTCTCCCTCCCTCCCTCCCTCTCAAGTCTCTCTCTCTCCCTCCCTCTTAGGTCTCTCTCTCTCTCAATACTATCTCTCTCCCTCTCTCTCCCTCTCTACCTCTTGCTCTCCCTCTCAACTCTCTTTCCCTGTCAAGTCTTCCTCTCTTTCTCTCTCCCCCTCTCACTCTTACCCCCCCTCTCTCTCTCTTGGAATCTCTCCCTCTCAAGTATCTCTCTCTCTCCATCTCAAGTCTCTCTCTCCCTCTCTCCCTCCCTCTCTCCCTCTATCCCTCTCAAGTCTCTCTCTCTCCCTCCCTCTCTCCCTCTCAACTATCTCCCTCTCTCCCTCTCTCTCTTTTGAATTGGTCGCACATCAACAAATATATAATATATAATATATTATATATAATACATAATATTATAGATTATAAATATATGTACTATAAATACATAATACATAATACATATTATATAATATTATGTATTATAAATAATACAAGTAATGGATATCCATTCTAAATGGATACCATTTTTTCTAACATAATCAGTAGGATTGAGGATTTGGTTCAGGATTGCCTAACTTGGAAAGTCAACCGAGAAAACATGTTTAGAAAATTTGCCTTTTTTTTAAAGTTCGCCCTTGTGGCTGATGACTTTTTTGTTTATCCAAATTTCATGGAACGAAAAAATTTTATAGAAAAAATTTTCATCTTTCCACAAATATAAGTTATGCCTTAATTTGAATATAATAAATAATTATTATTGATTTTCTACATGCATTACAACAAAATTCCTAATTGATAGGTTGATTAAACAACTTCTGTAACTTTCAAACTACTTAACATTTTTCAAACCTATAATATGCACCACAATCTATGCTTCCCATAATATAGAATTAAAAAAAAATGAATTTCATTAATTTTTTACCAAGTTATGGTGGTTAGACATAGACATTTTAATGATTTTGAAAAGTTCTAATAAAAAAAACACAACTAATTATTTACATGGAAAAAAATTACAAAAAAAAAATCGGCACATCCAGCCATGTGTCCTATACTTATATTGAAAGATTAAGAAAGAATATATTTTTTTTTCTTGTACTTAGGGTGGTCAAACATACATCCGCTTCTTATCTTTTTCCTGAAAAATTTAGTACCACTACATTGAAATTTCAAATTTTTGCAACAAATTTATCTTTTTCCAAAAAAAGACTAGTAGCCTATAAACTACACTCAATTTGCTACAACTTTTGTTCTTGCATATTTTTCAAATTATATTAATAACCTATTCAAATTTTTATTTCATGTTGTCTAACTCTGATTTTCTGAATTTTTATCACCGCTTAGAGGCCTAGTTTGGACCCCCATGATCCTGCATTGACCCTACTCACAAGTGGAAGGCATAGATTTCCAATAGAATTTTGCTCTAGTGGCTAGAATGGAAGCTATCAAAATGTTTTTGGCATTTTCTACTCATAAGGAATTTAAAGTTTACTAGATGGATGTGAAGTCTGCATTTCTGAATGTTGAGTTATAAGAAGTCTTCATGAAACAACTAGAAGGATTCCAGTTGTCAGATCAACCATATATGGTTTGCAGATTGAAAAAGGCTTTATATATGGTTTGAAGAAAGCTCCCAGAGCTTGGTATGAAAGGTTGGATAGATATTTGATTCGGAAAGGTTTCAGCAAAGGTACGAAAGATAGTAATTTATATTTCAAAATTGAAGATGATAAGATCTTGATAATAGTTGTGTATGTGGATGACATTATTTTTGGAGGAAATGAAACTATGTGTAAGATGTTTGTTGAAGAGATGCAAAAAGAGTTTGAAATTTCTATGTTTGGTGAGATGAATTTCTTCCTTGGACTACAAATCAATCAAACAAACAAAGGAATTTTTATTTCACACTCAAAGTATGCAAAAGAAATGTTGAAGAAATTTGGGATGGATGGTTCCAAATCGGTATGCACTCCTATGGTAACTAGCTGCAAATTGAGTAAGGATGATGATTCACCTAAGGCTAATCAAAGAAAATACAAATCAATGATTGGAGGACTGTTGTGTTTAATTGCTACTAGGCCAGATATTACACATGTATTTTGTCTTGTGTCTAGATTTCAAGAATATCCTAAACAAACACATGTTGTAGTTGTCAAGAGGATATTTAGATATCTAAATGACACTCTCGATTATGGCTTATGGTATCTTAAGGATACTGATTTTACACTTATGGCTTATGGTATCTTAAGGATATATATTTTACACTAAGTGCTTATATAGATGCAAATTGGGTAGGTTGTGTTGATGATAGAAAAAGTACAAGTGGTGGTGCATTCTTTCTGCAACAATATACTATAGAGGTTGAGTATATTGTTGCAACATCTTGTTGCACACATTTTTTGTGGATGAGACAAACATTGAAGGATATCAGAGTAATGCATGATGATCCCATCTCTATTTTCTATGATAATACAAGTGTAATTAACATTTCAAAGAATCCAATGATGCACTCAAGGACAAAGCATATATCTATTAAGTATCACTTTTTGAGAGAGAAGGTTATGGAGAATGAAGTAAAGCTTGAGTATGTACCTATAAAGGATCAAATTGTCAACATATTTACTAAGGCTCTTCCTAAAGATAATTTTGAGTATCTCTGAGAGAAGTCATGGGTTATTGCCCCTCCTTTCTTGAACTAGATGCATATGGAGATGCATTAGTCTAGTGGATCTATGGATCTATATCTTTTTTCTGGACTAATTTTTAATGGCTACTTTTCATGAGGAGTTGATAGTGTCATGTTTTGTCATTGTGCAATTGTTGGGTGTACTCCTAAGGGGGGGTATTCAGTACTGGTAAATTTCTTGGTGACAAAGGAGGATAACAATGTAAAATATCTTTTTCCTTTGCCATTGATGTCAAAGAAAGTATCATGTGAAATTTTTTATCTACACAGGGGGAGAGAAAGTAAAAGAAATCAAGAGATTGATGGTTCAAATTTGTTGTATTTTCTTTGATGGTTTTTCACATCATGAGTTGCCATCAATGACAAAGGGGGAGATTGTTGCAAGTATGAAGGTATTTTCATTGATGTCAACTGGTTGTTGTTTCCATTGATCATGGAAGTTGGTTAGTGATTATATATGTCAAGGATATTGAGAAAATTGTAATAAAGAAGGTTTGCAGGTTGTACATGCATAATTGAGATACTGAAGAAATTTTGTGAGTAAATGGAGTTATCCTTATGTTTCTATGTCTAGAAGTGTGCTCTAGTGAAGTAATGTGTTGGAATGATGTCTCTGGTACTTGGCTTCCAAGTTATTTTGATAAAATTTGATATATAGGGAAAATAGTGCCATGCATGTATTTAGTGTATACTCTGGAATGTGATATGTATTGCTTCTATGCTTGTGTAGTTAGTATATATTTTTCATGAATATTAGTAGTTGCTATATCCAGAATTTGGGCTTCTGGATCATCATATAGTGCAAGATAATTTCACCAATATGTGATTTGTTCATTTTAGTGTATCTAGTTGTTGTATGGGATAAATGTGATTGCTTTAGATTCCTCTAAATTTTGGTTTAATGACTTAAAATTCTAAGAATAAGTTGATAAGGTCATGTTCAGGTGAATTTTGTTTTCTAGAAAGATTAAACTGTGTTAAGGATGTGTGTGCTTAATTGCTTTATGTGTTTTGCATGGGTGTTGGCCGACCTTGTGTTAAACACTACTTACAAAGATCATAGAAGTGTGTCAAGGCATATTGGGACTTATTTAGGTCCTCATTAAGAATATGTATGGGTCTCCCTCATTCTAATTCTATCATAGAATTTTTTTGCATTGATCTAATTTGAATGTGTAAATGCAAATCATGTATGGCCGACTTTGGAAGGGTTCCAAGGCTGAAGACAGTATAGGTACAAGTTGAGATGTTTGTGATAGGTAAGATAGAGGCAAGATAGATGCGAGATAGTGTGTGTGATGCAAGTTTGAGCAGATCAATGCAAAATTCTAGTGTTGAGTTCCTAAGGGCAGTGAGTTGAAGGTGTACTCTATCTTTCAAGCATATCTGCAAGTGTGTGAGTGAATTGTGGTGGAATCTTTGTTACATTGAGATATTTTTCTCTCTATAACAATCCTCTTCTATCTTCTTTGTAATTCTGTGGTAGTGAGCCATCATTGGATAGTGTGTCTTGTCTTCACAATGAGCCTTTCTAGCAGTGAGCCATTGTATTAAGTTTTGGAATTCTTTATATTGTGATCTAATCTTGACTGTGGTTTTTCCCTCATTGGGTTTTCCACATAAATATGGAGTTATTGTGTGCATGGTTTTATTACTTTCAATTTTTGTTTATGCAATTAATGATTCAACACATTAACAAAGTAAGGGTTTTGTGAATGCTTATTGATCTAACTTCTGGTGAAGAGTTTTAAAGGTTAAAATTGCTACAAATGATTCATCCCCATCTCAATTGTCTTGTTCAATAACCTCATGACCACTTATACACTTTGAAGTGATCTAACTTGAATTAAGTAGTTTTTGATTGCCTCGACATTAATGATATGAAAATCCTTCTAGGTCTTCAGTTTATCTGACCCTTTTGACCAAACTTCTTGATCAATGCCATCATTTGAAAAAAAAATCCTACAACTTGTTAGTTTTCTTGTAAACATGGCTAATTGTGAAATTACCCGCTAGCTCCAACAATGGGTTGATTCTTGCTATCCAAGCCTTCAATTTACAACTTTGTGTGTGCTTTGAACTTGTTGCACTTATTATGACTTATGAATTTCCTTCTATGTCAACAAATTGTAAGTTATTTCCAACACAATATTTTAGACCTTCAAAAAAACATGTTTCCTTTGCTTCGTTGTTGGTACCATCTTGCAATTTTAATGATGCAGCACATACTAACTTACCAATATGATCCCTCAATGCAAAGCCCACCCCTAAGGGCCTCGGGTTGCCTCTCGAGGCCCCATCAAAGTTTAATTTTAGCCTACCACTTAGAGGTAACTTTGATTTTGTATTGCTTCCTTTTTTGGAGATTGCCACTAAGGGCTTTTATCAAGGACTAATTCCTGACTATCTGTTGATCCCATGTAAAGAATTACCTGTATTGTTTGTTTTTTGAGATCGTGTAAAATTCTCACTTATGCCCCTTTCAATTTACTGATTATATTGCTTACTTGGGATGCATTCTCATTGAAAATTATATTGTTCCTTTTATGCCATAGTTGTCATATTACCATAAACGGGACTTCTAACCATAACCCTACAAGTGTAGATCCTTTCCCTATTTGGTGCCATGATTCAAAGATTACCTTTACACTATTTAGCAATGGTCTATGCCAACCCAGCTTCAAATAGAAAGTTGACCAACAACATTGTGCAAAATCACACTCTACCAATAGGTGATTGGTTGTTTCTTCACAATTCCTACAAAGAGGACACCTAAATGGGCCCAACATTCCTATTTTTTTGAGCCTTTTACTTGAAAACATGTGACCATGCATAGCATTCCATGCAAACGCACTTGATTTAGGTAAAACAAAATTTCCCCAACATAACTTCTTTGACCATGTTTCTTAAGAGTGCTCAAAGTTTAAAACTTCATAGCCTATTTTTAACCTAATATTATAGCACACCAATTGATTGTATTAGTTTTGCATATCAAGAAAAGATTTTTTTTTCTAGTTCCACTTTGATTATCTCCCTTGTGCAAGTATCAAGCATATCTAAACTTTTCCATTAAAATTCACATTTTCCCCTACCTCTATATAGATCAACAAAGGTGGCCATATTTTTACCATACACATTATTGGTTACATAAATTGCCTCCTCCATCCCTAGCAGAGTATTCAAAGGTGTATATGTTGGAAACTCAAGGGTAGACAACTAAGAGGGGGGTGAATCATTTGTCACCAAATTTAAAACTTATTCAACTTATTAGCCTTATTCTCAGATCTGATCATTAAACATGAAAGAATAAATGAAGAACACATCAGAAGCACACATAACACCAATATTTTTGCATGGAAACCTTGTTAGGGGAGAAACCATGATGGAGATTAGTTCACAAGATCATACCATGTTAAAAGTATAATGAAAATATGAATGGGGAATGCACATCCATTCAGGCACACTGCCGAGAGCTCATTGCTCAATTACAAAGAATCTGCTAATGCCTGGTTGTAGTTCCAGTTAAGCACATGAACACTTCCTCACTCTTCATCACTCTTCTTCACTCTCTTCTCTACCTTCAAATGATCTGAACAATATTCACACATGAACTCACACACTTTACACTTGCACACTCATACACACTTCCAAATGATAATAAAATCACTCATATATATCTGCAACAAGAGATTACATCGCTATAAGTTGGCTTCAACAAAATAGCAAGAAAGAATATAAACAATCGACTTAGATCAATAAAGATTATTCATGTGAATCAAACAAGGTCAGAAATAATAGACTGAAGACCAAAAATAACATCCTCAAATGTGAACCACTTCAATTATTTACTCCTCGAAGATCCACAACACACTTCAACACCTTATCACCCAAAAACATGAAAAAAATGGCATTCAAGAGAAAATCTTGGATCATGAGCACAATGATCAATGGACATGCAAAATAGATAAAGCACAAACTAGAAACATCCACAAGCATCATGAAACTCTAGAGAATCATCCAAAACAATTGAACTAACTGAAATCACATGATCTTCATTCAGGAACACAAACAAAAGCAATGAAAAAACTATCAGAATACAAATCTTCATAACTTGATCAAATCTTCATGTGAATATTTGAAAATTGATTTGGATAAACTAGATATGCTCAACAAGAAACCCTTTAGTCCACAACCTCTGAACAACAATGTATTGATCACACCGATAGAAAGAACTTTGCTTCACCATTGACAACCTGTAGCACTTCTTATTAGAATTTTCTTAATATCCTCGACATATATAGCTTCTAATACAACAATACTAATAGTGTTGACATCAATGACAACCACATATTAGCAACACACCACAACATCCAACAATCTCGCCCTTTGGAATTGATGGAAACACATGACTTGAAAAATACCATCAACACAACTACACTTAATCCTCCTTAGGTTTTGACTCTTCTATCGTCAAATCTTCTCCCCACAAATATTTTTCACATGATTCTTCTCCCCCTTTGACATCAATGACAAAGATCTCTTCTATGCAAGCTCTGAACCACATATCTGAACACCTAAACATTTGACTACTCCCATTGAGTGGCAGCCACCACAACATCAATTCAGATCAAAATATGATCATGAAATTCTTGTGGATTGATGCAAATCAATGCATCCTTAGTTCTGATTAGGAGGGGTAATCACCCCTAATTTCCCTCTGAGATACTCAAAATTATCCTTAGGAAATGACTTGGTAAATATGTTTGCAATCTTCTCCTTAGTAGGCACATACTCCAATCTAACTTCCTTTTCACTTACTTTCTCAAAAAGTGAAACTTGATAGATATATGCTTGGTTTTGGAATGCAACACCATATTCTTAGAAATGTTAATAGCACTTTAGTTATCATATAATATAACAATAGGCTCATCATACACAACTCTAATATCCTTCAACATTTTCTTCATCCACAGTACTTGAGTTAAATTGTTAGCAACAACAATGTATTATGCCTCTGTTGTAGATAAAGAAGTAGCATTCTACTTTTTGCTTAACCATGAAATCAATTTGTTTCCCAAGAAAAATTCTCCACCACTAGTACTTTTCATGTCATTCACATCTCCTTCCCAATCAACATTAGTAAAGGCACTCAAAGTAATATCATCATCTTTAGGATACCATAGACCAAAATCAATTGTCCCCTTCAAGTATCTAAAAATCCTCTTCATAGTAGTCACATGAGATTCTTTAGGATCAACTTGAAATCTTGCAAAAATACATGCAACATTCATGATATCAGGCCTAGTTTGAGTCAAATAAAGTAATTCACCAATCATTGATATGTATCTAGTCTGATTTACCTTCTTAGAATCATCATCAGTTGTCAACTTACATCCGGTCACCATGGGTGTAGCAATTGGATTTGAATCTTCCATGCCAAATTTCTTCAACAATTCTTTCACATACTTTGATTGAGATATAAAGATCCCTTTATCCAACTAAGTAATTTGAAATCCCAAGAATAATTTCATCTCTCTAATCATTGACATCTCAAACTCATTATGCATCTCATTATCAAACTTCATGAACATGCTATCATCTCCTCCAAATATGATATCATAAAAAAAAATTCCATAATTAAATATTTATCATCATTCTTGAAATATAGATTACTATCAACAATACCTTTGTTAAATCCAAGCTTCACCAAGTACTTATCTAATCTGGCATACCATGCTCTAGGGGCTTGTTTGAGTCCATACAATGCTTTCTTCAATCAACAAACCATATCTCCCTAATCAATTAACTAGAATCCATCTAGTTGTTCAACATAAACTTCTTCCAACTCACCATTTAGAAAAGCTAACTTGACATCCATTTGATAAACCTTTTAGTATTTGTAAGCAACATAAGCAAGAAACAATCTCACGGCTTAAATTATAGCAACAGGGGCAAATGTTTCTCCAAAATCAATAGCTTCCATCTATGAATATCCCTTACATAATAGTCTTGCTTTGTTTCTAACCACTTCACCTTGTTCATTCAGTTTATTTCTAAAAACCCATTTAGTTACAATTACATTCTTATCCTTAGGTCTAGAAACAAGAACCATGTATCATTCTTTTCAATTTTTTGTAGTTCCTCTTTCATTGCTTCAACCCAATGTTCATCTTTGCATGCTTCATTCACATTGTTAGGCTTAGTATTTGAAATTAGACAATATCCTTCTACAATTCTTCTCCTAGTCTGGACAAATTTGTTCTTATCACCTATGATATGATTTTTTGAATGATTTAATCTCACATACCTCAGAGTCTTCTTAGAATGTTCTTCAACTTCAGAATCTTCTGATCTCTCTTTTGTTCTTCCACTAGTTTCTCTTTTCTCTTGATCTTCTTGATTCATCAGAATGATTTTAACTTGACTTGTAGTCTTACCTTCCTTTCCTTTGTCTGTATTATCATTCTAATCATTATAATCATATCCATAGGTTATGGATGGTGTACCAAAGTATTCATCAACCTTTACATTTACACTTTCAACCATTTTCTTCAGTCTCTTATTGTAACACCGATAGGCCTTACTTTTAGTAGCATAACCCAAAAAGATTTCTTCATCACTCCTAGCATCAAACTTTCCTATATCTTCATCTCTTTTGATATAACATTTACTTCCAAAGATATTGAAATATCTAACAGTAGGTTTTTGACTAGTCCATAGCTCAAAAGGAGTCTTACTAGTATCACCTTTGATTTGTACCGAGTTAAGTGTGTACACAATAGTACTCACAACTTCTCTCCAGTAGATATGAGGTACATTTCCTTCCAACATCATGGTTCTAGAAACATCTAGAACTATTTTGTTCTTCCTTTCCACAACTCCATTTTGTTGAGGGGTCCACAGTGCAGATAATTGTCTCTTTATTCCATGATCTTCACAAAAATAATTAAACTCACTAGAAGTGAATTTTCCACCTCTATCTGATCTCAGACACTTAATCTTCAGACCTATCTCTATCTCAACCATAGCCTTAAAGATCTTGAACTTTTCCAGAGCTTCAAATTTCTCCCTTAAGAAAGTATCCCACATCATCCTTGAATAGTCATCAATAAGCAACATGAAATACCTATATCCTTGTAAACTTCTAATTCTATCAGGACCACACAAATCAATATGCACAAGATCTAACAATCCATTTGAATTTTGTTTTTTACTCCGAAATAAAATTCTTGTTTTCTTTCCTAACTGACATTCTTTGCATATAGTATTAGTAGGTTTCATTAGCTTAGGAAGATCTCTCACAACCTTAGTGGAACTTATCTTGACAATATTATCAAAGTTAACATGACACATTCTCCTATGCCACAACCATCTTTCATCAATTTTAGCAATCAAATAACTTTTACTAGCAACACTTAGGTGGAAAATATTACCTTTTGTTTTTGTACCTGATGCAATCACATTTCTAGAATTTCCCAATATCTTGCACTTACCATCCATGAACTGAAGATTGTATCCCTTATCAACCATCTATCCAACACTTGAAATATTATGCTTCAAACCTTCAACATATAAGACATCATCAGTATTATGCTTACCATCAAGAGAAATACATCCTCTTCCATGGATCACACCAACTTTGTCATCACCAAATATCACAACACCACCATCATAATTTTCCAAACTCACAAACTTACTTTTATCTCCTGTCATATGATGAGAACAACCACTGTCGGTTACCCATTCATCTTTCTCTTCAACTCGAGCAGCTAGGGCTTTCTCCACATTTGTACAACTAGCAGATTCAGTAGACACGAGATTAATCTCCTTGATAGCAATAAACACAAATTCATCTTCACTTGAATTTCCTTTGTCAGATTCATCATATGTCACACCTTCATCAATAGCATAGTAACACTTCTTTTGGAATTTAGCCTTCTTAAATCTTGGCTTGGAAACTCTCTTAGGACACCTTGATGCAAAATGACCTATCTTATTGCAAGAGAAACATTTAATAGGAAACTTCCCCTTATACTTACCTTGTCCTTTGGCTTCTCTTTTCACAATGAATGCTTCATGTTATTCAAGCTCTCTTTATTCTTCATCGAGCAGTTTCATTTCATCCTCATACTTGAATATCTTTCTTGATGAACTTTCACCTGGATCATACCTTCGTTTATCTCTTCCAGCAGTAGTGGCCTTGAATGCATAGTCAACCTTAGGAAGGGCATCACCAAATTCACTCAACTCAAAAGTAGTAAGCTTACCAATCAACATATCTTTGGTAGCATTTGTCACAGTTTAGAGCTCTTCAATAGCAAGTTAGCCTTGACTTTGTAAGAATCAAGCAATGATCTAAGCACTTTAGCAACAATCTTTGATTCGTCTATTTGTCCACCAGCACATCTAATACCACACAAAAGTTCATTCACTCTTTACATGAAAGTAGTAACATTTTCATCATCGCCCATTTTTAACTTTTCATATTCCCCTTTCAAACTTTGTAGCTTAGCAATCTTCACATTAGCATCACCTTCATACAAGGTCTCCAAATTTTTTCAGATCTCATAAGTAGTCATTAGATCCATAACATTTTTCATCTTGGTATTAGTCAAAGCACTCAACAAGACTTCCTTAGCCTGGATATTATACTCAACATCACTGATCTCAACAGAAGTAGCAAGATCATTCTGTGGAATAACATTTTTTTTTTAATGCTCCAATAGGGTTCTCAGATGACACTCCATTCAAGTCTTCCACAAGTCATAATTTTTTCCATCAAATCTAGGACTATCCTTCTTATAAGTCACCATTCAGGGTCACCTCAAGCTATAAAACTTCTTCCAAGGAACCTACTCTAATACAAATTGTTGGAAACTCAAGGGCAAACAACTGAGAGGGGGGGTGAATTAGTTGTCACCGAATTTCAAACTTATTCAACTTATTAGCCTTATTCTTAGATTTGATCATTAAACATGAAAGAATAAATGAAAAACACATGAGAAGCACACATAACACCAAGATTTTGACATGGAAACCCTATTAGGGGAAAAACCATGGTGGAGATCAATCCACAAGATTATACCCTGTTAAAAGTATAATGAAAATATGAATGGGGAATGCACATGCATTTAGGCACACTGCCTAGAGCTCACTACTCAATTACAAAGAAAGACACATTGTCTTACAAAAAGGTTTTGATTAAATAAATTAGATTTTGAACTGAGAAAATAACATCTACTAATGCCTAGTTACAGTTTTGGTTAAGCACATAAACACTTCTTCACTCTTCTTCACTCTTCTTCACTCTCTGCTCTTCCTTCAAATGATTTGAACAATATTCGCACATAGGACTCACACACTTTACACGCACACTCATACACACTTTCAAATGATAAGTCAATTGCTCATATATATCCACAACAAGAGATTACATCCCTATAAGTCAGCTTCAACAAAATAGCAAGAAAGAATATAAACAGTCGACTCAAATCAATAAAGATTATTCATGTAAATCAACCAAGGTTAGCCACAACATAGTGAAGACCAAAAATAACATCCTCAAACACGAACCACTTCAATTAATTACTCCTCGTATATCCACAACACGCTTCAACACCTTGTCGGCCAAGAACATGAAAAACATGAACATGCAAGAGAAACTCTTAGATCACGAGCACAAAAATCAATGCAAACATGCAACACAGATAGATCACAAACTAGAAAAATCCAAAAACATCATGAAATACCAAAGAAGTATCCGCAATAATTGAACTAACTAAAATCACATGATCTTCATTCAAGAACATAAACAAAAGTAACATAAAAACTGTCAAAATACAAATCTTCATAACTTGATCAAATCTTCACACGGATCTTTGAAACTTGACGTGGATAAACTAGATATGCTCAAAAAGAAAACCTTTAGTCCACAACATTTGAACAACAACTTACTGATCACACTAACAAAAAGAACTTCGCTTCACCACTAATAACCTATAACACTTCTAATTACAATTTTCTCAATATCCTCAAAATATAAAGCTTCTAATGCAACAATGCTAATAGTGTTGACATCAATGACAACCACATATCAACAACACACCACAACATCCAACAATATACCTATTCCATGAATCATGCCAAAAAGATGCTTGATTACCATCTCTTATGATCCAAGTCAAGTGCTCAGTTATCAACAATTTGTAATTCAGGATGAAGTTCCATAGAGCTAAACCTTTTTATAGATTTTAAATTGTTAGGATTTGATATACCTCTTGTGAATTTGGATATTTTTCTCTAAGAAGCTTGTACCATTGCGACTCTAGGTTTCTATACATCCTCCAAGCTATTTTTAAATTCAAATCCGGATTTTGTAATTTCAAATCCTTTTAACCCACACACCCCTTGCATCCTTTAGGTTTTTTACCGTCTCCCAACCTATCAACGAGATGCATTCTTTATCATGGGTGTCATCCCACATTAGTTTACATTAGATGATAGTTATCCTTTTAGCAAAAATTTTCATCTAATTTCCACACATTCCAACATAAAAATAGGTATTGCGGCAAAAAAAAATTTGACCATTATGATTCGACCAACGAAATTTATCCATCAGCCCTTCCAACTATCTGACTTTGACTTGAATTTTTTCATTATATCATCCCATAAAATTGGCTTCGCTTGCCTTGTAAACAATAGAATTCCTAGATACTTGGTTGGGAGTCTGCCCCAATTGTAGCCTAAAATATTTAATAAGCCCTACTACAATCTTTTATTCATGTTGAAAAAGAAAATATTGGACTTCTCAACATTTAGTAGCTATGTGGCTTCATTACCAATGAGATCTATTACCTCTTTCATTACTTCAACTTTGACAACAGAAGAATTTCCATACAGGATTGTATTGTCCACAAACAATTGATGGGAAGTGATTGGAAGTGCAGGTGCAGCCTCAATTCCTTTCCATAGCCCAGACTTGCATTTGTTGGATATTTGTCGACTTAATGTGTCCATAATGATAAAAAAACATGAATGGTGATATTAGATCGCCCTGTTAGAGGCCCCTGGCTCTATTAAATAAACCACATGGGAAGTGATTGGAAGTGCAGGTGCAACCTCAATGCCTTTCCATAGCCCAAACTTGCATTTGTTGGATATTTGTCGACTTAATGTGTCCATAATGATAAAAAAACATGAATGGTGATATTAGATCGCCCTGTTAGAGGCCCCTGGCTCTATTAAATAAACCACATGGAGAGACATTAACCATCACCGAATACCTTGGTGTAGATATGCAACAAAAAAACCCATTTCAACCACTACTCCTCAAAACCCATCTTCTCCATTTTTTCTATTAGAAATTTCCATTGCACCCTATCATATGCCTTACTTAAATCCAACTTTATCACCATGCCAATTTTATTTGACTTCTTTAATGTATGTACAATTTCATGCGCAACAATTATCCCATCAGTTATGTTCCTACCTAAAATAAAGACACTTCAATGCTCTTGAGATATTGGCAAGATTCTTTTCAATCTATTTTCCATCACCTTTGTGATTATCTTGTAGACCGTATTGCATAGAGATATTGGTCTAAATTCTAAGAATGTTGCACATTTTTCTTTCTTCGGGATAAGTGCAATATTTGTATTATTCATATCTTTAAGCATGTTTGTTTTCCTTCAAGATTCCTCCACTCGGTCTGTTACTTCTTTGCCCAAAAAGTACCAACATATTTGATAAAAAGTGCATTAAAGTCATTGGGCCCTAGAGATTTTTCATGTTGCAATTCAAAAGTTTTTGTTTTCACTTCCTCTATTAATACTGGGCTAGTTAACATAACATTGTCTATGTGTGTCACTGATTTATCAATGTTGTCAAGGATACTATAATTTAGACACTTGGCCATTTCATTACCACCCAACAAGCCTTCAAAATATTCCACATAGATTTTTTGAATATTGTCCTCTTCTTGAATACTATTTCCTAGATCATCCTTGATTTGGCTTATCTAGTTCCAACTTCTTTTTATTTTAGTGGTATTATGAAAGAGCTTTGTGTTTAAATATCCTTTCTTTAGCCAATTTTCCCACAATTTAGACTTCTAATATCATTCCTCTCTTGCTAGTACTTTGTTGTAATCAGCCACCAACGTCTTCTCATTTTCAAATTCTTCAAGTGACATGCCATCCTTTATATGTTTTGTCCCCTAACACTTCTAATTCAACCTCCAACCTTGATTTCTCTTCAAATATGTTCTTAAACACATTTATGTTCCAATGCTTAAGATTTTCTTTCATTCTTACTAATTTCTTTTGAAAGATGAACATTTTTTTTCCCTTCCATTGTATAGGTTATATCCACCAAGCCTTCATCAAATCCACTAGACCTTCGTGCCTTAGCCACATTTTTTCAAATTTGAATTGGCTAGAAAATGATCTAAGATAGAAATTGGCCTTATTGTTGCCTTCAGAGGGACATTATCTTCCAACCATTCTTTCAACACAAGATATCTATCTAATCTTTCTACAATGTTAGTAAAGCCCCGACTCTTATTATTCCACGTAAAATACTTAATTTAACGATTTGATGTCGAACAAATTATTTTCTTCTACAAACTTAGAAAAATCTTTCTAAGATTGGGCCACCTTCCTTTAACCCCCCACACTTCTCGCTTATATTGAGAATTGCAAATTGAAATCCCCTCTAACAATAGTTTTTACTTTGACATTTTCTTTACTTATAACATCCCACACTATTTTCTTCTCTTCAGTTTTAATAGGCCCATAAACATTGAAAATTTCAAAATTAATTAATGGTAGAGGCTAGAATTTTTACCTTTGTCTTCATCCAATATTGATTTGATGACAACAATTCCACTTCAACACTTGTTGGCTTCAAGAGAATTCCTAGGCCACCAGACACACCTACCACATCAACAAACCTTTCTAATTTTTATAGGAGTTGCAAAATTCTCATACCTCTAAACCTTCTAGTTTTGTTTCTTGAAATAAAACAAGATCAACCTTTTGAATTTCCAACTTGCACTTTACCAGTCGCCTTTTGTTAGGGGTGTTCAGGCCCCTAACATTCCATATGAGGATCTTCATCTCCTTCCAAGGGAGGGGCATCCTCCCTTGGATGATCTAGTCATATATGTCTTTATTGAAGGTTGATTACCTTTATGAGCCTCTTCATCATGTTTATGTTTATTTGTTTTCCTCCCGAGTTTTGATGATGAAACCTTCATAGCTTGACAAATATGGTGTTCTTCTATGATGCCTATTTCATCCACATCCTTTTGATAGATTGAGTCATCCGATTTTGAAATGTCTACTTCATCACAATGTCCTAACATTAAGAATTCATAACATTCGATTTTCAAAGTCCATGATTGTTAGTGAGGAAAAGGAAAATGATAGAGAAATGAAAATGAGATAGTAGACTTGGAAATAAAAAAAAAGAGGAGAGCTAGAAGGGTTGGGAGGCACACAAACCCAAAAAAAAGGAAAAGGATAAAGGACAAAGAAGGAAAATTTGCAACAAAATTGAAAGAAACTAATGCTAAGAAACCACTAATTAATAACAATAAATCAAACTCAGAATTAAGGAAAGAAAGGAAGAGTTAATAAGGAAAGGAACACAACAACAAATAGGAAAAATAACAATTAAGTAAAAATAATATAAAACCAAAAACCAAAAGAAAATAGAAAAGAAAAAAAGGAACAAACCAACATTAAAAACTAAGGTTAATGAAAATCTTAATAATAAATAAAGAGATATAATATAATAATAAGAACCACAAGAATATTAAAAACAAGAAAAGAGACTATAAATCAAATAAATTAGAGAAGACAATAAAATATCAAACAAGAAAAGAACCAAAATTAACCTAAAAGGTAAAAAAGAATAAATAAATAATAAGAAACTTCAATGCCAAGGAAGAGAGAAAGAGAGAGAGTGAGGTCTATGATTAAGAAAGAAGAAACATGAATAAAGAAAACCACAATAAAAAATAAGGAAACAATTGAAAAATATAAGAACAAGAATACCAAAAATTAAAATATACAATAAAAATAAATACACAGAGCATTAAAAGAATAAGGGTGGGGGGAATAAAAACTATAAAGAAGAGAAAAGACTATAAGATAAATAATAAAAAGAAAAAGAAAAAGCAATTGGGGCACTAACCACAAAGATTAAAAGAAAGCTAAAAAAGGAAGAAAAAATGACAACAGGTGAAAATAATAATAATAAGAATGCAACAACTAAAGTTAAGGAAAAAATACAAAAGAGACAAGATAAGACAAGAAACAAAGAAAAAGAAGCAAAATTTAAAAGACTAAAAAAATTGAAAAGGAAAAATAAAATACTAAATCAAAATATAATAGGAAAGGGAAACACAAAAATGGTAAAAAACAAAAGAACGAAGACAGGATGACATAAATAAAAGAGATAACAAGAGGAAATGAAATGAAAAAAGAAAAAGAAATTAAGAAAAAAGAACACAGAATAAAACAACATGATGAAAAAACATAAAAGGATTTTAAAAAAATGAATGAATGAAATAAGGATCAAAACAAGAAAAAATACATAAAAAGAGTATAACGGATTATTATACAAAAAAGTAACAAATAAGACTAAAATCATATAAAAATAAAATAATATAATAATGAAAACTGGATAAGGAAGACCAACTAAGATAATCAATAAAATAAGAAAACCCAAGGGGACTAGAAAAAGGCAAAGGAGAAGATGAAAAGAAGAGGGCGAGAGGAAAGAATAGAAAGGAAAGGAAGGAAAGAAGCAAGGAGAAATGAACGGGGAGCAAGGAGAGCGAGCTCGGGGAAAACAAGACTAAACACAAAGGGATTAAGAGTGAATGAGAGAAGGAACTTTGAGGCTGTTTAATAGGGGTTTCCACTAGAAACTTAAAGCCCAACCCCCATCAGGGTTAAGGTTGCAAGCGTGATTGCTAATTTCAATGGCCTCTTTGACTTTCCTCTTAAAGAAGTTTTCTTCTTTGAACAAGAAGTTTCCAGAGGTTCTACAACTACCAATGCCTAATCCTTTGATTGGTGTGTTTCCTTTGGTGCTTCTATTTCCATCTTATCTTCCACTTCATTCTTATTGGTTTGGGATTTTTCCCGCCATACTTCCTTAAAATCCTTTGGAAATCTTTTGCAATCTTCTTCATTATGGTTTTTCCTTTTACATTTTAAACAAAAGAACACAGGTTTCTCTTTTTTCAATGATTGTGTCTATTCCTCTTCACCATAAACTAGTTTATTCTCCTTTGGTATATCTTTGATTGCTAGTATTTTGATCCTTGCATAGATCAAGGATTCACAGTTCCTCAAATCAACATCAATCGTGTGGCCTAATGCATTTCCTATTTTTTAAGCAACTCCCAAACCAATATTCATATGGTAATTGTATAATCTAATCCATGTAGGACCCTCCCTTGGGTTACAGTCTAACGGATTGAACTTTCTTTGCCATTTTTGCATATACAAGTTCATAGCCACGAAAAATCCTTTTGGTAGAAAATTCATTATTGGATCCAAGCTCCAGGTTCTTGGCACCCATTCCCTTATTTCCTTGTGTAGGGTAGAGGGCCCAATAGTGGTGCACCCTAACTTTATGGGTCAACATAGCAATGAACATGCAACATTGATATTAAAAAATTATATCCCCAAGTGGCCAGGGATGTGGACAATTCAAATATTTCGTTTCACCTGCATAGATCAAGAAAAAAGGTGTCATCAACATGCTTTTTGTTAAGGGGTCATAATAGACCCCTAAAAAATGTTAGACCAATAGTGGTGCATTAAGTCATGTTTTTTAGTGTGTCAATGTGGCATCATATGATTTGGTGTTTTTTGAATGTAATGGGCATATTTTGTTCAACTATTGGGTCCTCTCTTACAATCACTAGTTCCATACTTTTAAAATATTGGGCTTTGAATGTGCATGTACTATGACAACTATTGGTACCTGCACCACAATTAGACCATCTCCCCTATCTTTTCCCCAAAAAATGACCTATAACTGGCATTTTCTCAAAAGCCTCTGCGTCTCTCACCACAATTCCAAAGACATCCACTTCCTGCACATTAATTTCTTGGCTATGATTCATTTGTTCATGTATACCTTGGAATTCCTACTGCTCTAAATGTGTGAATCTAACTAAGAAACATGAATAACAAAATAGCAAGGACACCTCAAGATTAGCCAAAAGAGTGATACAATGAAAAGGAATGCAAATAAAATGAAACACAAACACTTTTACCTCCCTTGTTGTTGATACCTCTTTGATTGGCCCTTGCTTGGATTGGTTGTGTGCTCCTTAGATGATTGTTTGAATGACTATATGCAAGATTCAATATGCAAGATGATGAACAAATATGGCTAAATGATGGAAAAAGGATTGAGAGTTCAAATGGACAGCATGTAGTTATCAAAATGCAAAGTGTTCTAAAAATGCCCTTGAGGAGGGGGTATTTATAGAAGAATTTGAATTCTCTAGAAAATTCAAAAGCCCTCACATCTTGACATGTGGAGGGTGAAGTGGACAAGAGGATATGAGGTGGAGATGAGTTGTCAAAAAGGTACATGAGGTGGAAAAGGACATGCACCTTGGGGGATGAGAGGATTTCCACAAAAGGGATTTCTTGTCCCCAAGTGGGAGTGAAAGGGACATTTGAGGAATTTTAGAATTCCTCAAAAATCTACATGGGAAAAGGAAAGGTGGTTGGGGATATAAATGTGAATTAAAAATTCACATTCATAGGATGGTCTAGAGGACAAAAGGTGGGCTCCAAAAAGGTGGGACTTGGTCACATGTGGAGATTGTGACAAGTCAAGGTTGGTCACATGTGGAGATTGTGACAAGTCCAAGGTTCTAGAAGCCTTGGAAGGGATGGAATGTGAATTAAAAATTCACATATAAAAGAGGGGAATCTAGGAAAAATAAAAAGGAATTAAAATTCCTTGGAGAATGATTAGGCTTAATTAATCAGTAATTAGAAGATAAATGAGGATTAGAAGCCAACTTGCAAAAGTTGGAGGATGTGACACATCCTAATCAAGGATTAGGCATGTGCACATCCTTAATGAAGAAATTAGGAGATGGATTAGGATTAGATGAAAATGACATGTGAGGAATTAAATAAATGTAATATTTATTTAATTTATTTGATGAAAAGAGGATTAAAAGAGGGTAAGGTATTTAATTATTAATTAAATACCTTAGGGATTTGGCAGAATTAAAGATATTAATTAAATAATAGTAATATTATTTAATTAACTCGGATAAGAGGGTGTTTAGATGAAAAGTGATAAATTTGGATAAATTAAGTATCCAAATTTGGATGTCTACATTTTGCCCCTCTTTGAGATGGTGTTACGAAGTAGCATCATTTCAAAGAATATTAAAATATAGACCCTAGAAGAAGATGGTTAGATTGGAAAAGATGCCCCAGTCATCAAAGGGATGACTAGGAGGAAAGACGATGGGGGTAAAGATGAAGAGTTAGGGATGAAGGATGCCCCCTCGAGAGGACATGCGGGTTGAAGAGAACACGTGTGTGCTCTCGAAATAGATGATGTGATGCAGGGGGAGATGAGGAAGATGATGGAAGGTGATGGGTGAGAGAGAAGGAGAAGTGATAGGAGATGGATGAAGCACAAATGGATTTGAAAAGGTGATGTTTCCCCAGTCAAGGTACAAGCCAAAATGGGTTGATGATGGATGGAGTGTTGTCAATGACGGATTGAAGGATCTCAAAACAACACGAGGATAGGGAAGGATACATCCCACGGAGTGGTATTGATGAGGGAAGGATACATCCCAAAACACCACAAGGATAGGGAAGGATACATTCCATTGAGTGGTATTGATGAGGGAAGGATACATCCCAAAATACCACTAAAGGATAGGGAAGAATAACTCCCGATGATAATGATGAAAGTGTTGGTGATGAGGGAAGGATACATCCCAAAACAACACCAAAGAGATAAGGAAGGATACTAAGGGATGATGATGATGGGTCAGGGCTGGTAACGAGACTGGGGACAAGACGAAGGATTTGATTAGGTGATTTGTGTGAGATTGAACAGATGAGGAGAGGATTGATATGTGAGATGGAGAGAAGGATCTCAAGAGTTGGTTTGATATCCAAAGATTTGGACTGAAGAGGGACGAAAGCTCAGATTAGGGGTTTGGTTAAGCTCAGATTAGGATTGGATTAAAGCTCAGATGAGGATTGGATTGAAGACCAGAATGGTTGAAGGATATGATTGGATTGATTCTACACCGAGTTCCAGAGTTTATGTTGCCCCAGTCAAGGTACAAGCCAAAATGGGTTGATGATGGATGGAGTGTTGTCAATGAAGGATTGAAGGATCCTGAAACAACACGAGGATAGGGAAGGATACATCCCACTGAGTGGTATTGATGAGGGAAGGATACATCCCAAAATACCACTAAAGGATAGGGAGGAATACCTCCCGATGATGATGATGAAAGTGTTGTTGATGAGGGAATGATACATCCCAAAACAACACCAAAGGGATAGGGAAGGATACATCCCACTGAGTGGTATTGATGAGGGAAGGATACATCCCAAAACACCACAAAAGGATAAGGAAAAATACCTCCCGATGATGATGATAATGAAAGTGTTGTTGATGAGGGAAGGATACATCCCAAAACAACACCAAAGGGATAGGGAATGATACTAATGGATAATGATGATGATGGGTCAAGGCTGACAATGAGACTGGGGACAAGAGAAAGGATATGATTAGATGATTCAAGCTAAGTGGAGTGGATGGAGATTGGATAGAGATAAGGATGAAGGATGAATGGATGGGGGAATACATGCAAGATGATAGAATGGAAAATGAAATGCAATCCTAATGCAATTTTCCATCTTCGGAGCACTGATTTTTGCTATAGCATAAGACACCAAGTGCCAGGGTATGTGGAACCAAGGTGAATTAGTGTCTAATGCATAAAACAAACATAATAGACAAGAAGACTACCCCAACACCCCAAAGTCACAAAGACCTTGGTCGGGCCAGGTATTGAGATAACCACAAGCACAAAAGGATGCCCCAGCATAACACAAGACCTTGGAGATCTTGGTGGGTACTATGTGGGACAACCAAGAAGACACAAATAGACATAAAAAGATCAAGATATGCCCCTATGTTGACCAATCAAAACACACCATAATATGATGGATTATGGCGGCCTTGACAAGTGATGATAGGGAGCTCCAATGATAAACAAAAGCCAAAAACATCAAAAAATTGCAATCACTTTCAAATGTCCTTTGCCATAGGATCAAGGGGATAGATGGGATTGATGAGGTCTGTTAGGAAGGATACATCCTGTTGAGACCAAAGATGATGGATATTAAAAGATCGTTATGACGCGAGATGTTCAAAATCGATTGGATCTCATGATACAAGTGGATCTTGTTTGTTAAGAACCAGCTAGATAAGGGCATAGCTTGATGGCACGACACAAGGAAGACAAGAAATGGGACTGACAAAACCTAAAGACCTAGGGGCTCGGGGGCCGATCAAAGATTAGCCTTGCCTACGTGAAAGCGCAGAGCCCTCATGGTTTGATGAAAGGTGGACGACTGACCAAGATGGAGACTTTGATGGATGGTAAAGATAGGATGGACAAAAGGAGAAAGACCGATGGTAGAAGAGCAAAGTGAAGATCGATGATGGAACCCTGGGGGCAGATCAAATGATTGACCTTGCCTATGCGAAATCACAGGGGCAACGTAGTTCGACAAGACCAAAGGAAAACAATGGATAAAGGATGATGGATGATAGGACAAGTGGATAAAAAGATGGGACCGATACAACAAGATAGGATAGACCTATTGGCTTGGATAGGATGATGATGATCACATAAAGCTCAGGAGTGGGATAGTTATCCAAAGCATTAAAATGACTTGGGAGGATGATATGATAGATAGATGAGGGATGAAAAGTGATAGGAGATTGGAAAGATTGGAAAGAGAAGTAGGGGTGATGACCATAAGATAAATGACATTGGGTTGCATGGAGGGAGGCCTATAGCCATATACCAATGACAAGAGATTGTGAGATGGGATGAGATGGGATGAGGATAAAGATGAAATAATGGATAGAGATATAGGGATGGGGGATGGGGGGGATTGTTTGGATGGATAGGAATATAAGGATTGGGAGATGAAAGGGATGCTAGGATAGATGGAGAGATGGAAGGGATGCTAGGGTAGATGGGGAGATGGAAGGGATGCTATGATAGATGGATAGGATTGGGAGATGAAAGGGATGCTAGGATAGAGGGATACGAAGACAAGGATGGGCAGATGGAAGGGATGCTGTTATGATAGATGATTTCTCCAAGGACTATGTCACAAAGGAAGCAGATGCCCCCACTCTAGAAAGACTACATTTCTTTAAAAGATGCATATAAACTACTTATTTTGTGTTCCAAATTGAAATGAGATATACTAGGATTTCCCACCAAATATTGTCCTTAACCTAGAAAGTAGCCAAATCAACTAGCTTTAGCCTAGAAACCAAAATACATCATCATATAATAATTTTTGTGTACTACCAATTTCAAATATAGGCTACATTTCTCAAAAAAACTTGCTATATATTTAATTGTCATGATCATTTCACACGTTTGTTTGATCTAATGTTTGTAAAGTTCAACATATAGAACATAGTTCTTGTAATTTGTTAATTATTTGTAATTAATTGCCATGTTTTCCTCACTCATTTACATGCTTAAATTCTTATATTGCACTTCTACTTATACCTATATTTTATCCACTCATGTCGGGGCATGGCTACACATGCAAATACTCCAATATGGCTACACATGCAAATACTCCAATACAACCTAGCCCCTCCATGGCAGTGCATCCAACATAGTTAAGTATCTAAGTCATCGTCTACTATTGATGAGCCCGACTCTGTTCACACAACTGTCCAACATCTTGTTGTAGTCTTCTATAGTCAACTATAATACGCACTTTATTGGTGTACCTATACTATGCCTACTTATGGCTCCAATGTACACAAACAAGATAGACTTCTATAGTCAACTCTAATACTGTTACAAACAAGAAAAAACAACAAATTTTCTTTGTATTTTCTTTTTGAAGAAAAGCTTCGATATTATAAATATATTTCTTCACCATGCAAATAAATGGTGTTTTTCAAGATTTTATTCTTTCCAATTAAACTCCAACAAAGTGTTATACTATAGAGCTTGCATCAAAGTTACTCATTCACAAACCAATGGTTTGATAAACAACTACATAAGCAATGTGGTCATACACTATGAAGCCTAAGGTTCCCGTCTTTACCTTCCAGTTATGGTTTTCCCCATTAACAACAATTGTATAGTTAAGAAGCACCTTTATTTTACTTGTCATAATAGCCAGCTGTAACACTCTTAACTTTCCCGTAGGCACAATTCTTGAACTTGCTCTCACCTCCGAAATGGAAACTCTAACTCCAAATGCCATTGAAGGAATTCTTGCAGGCATGTTTGATCTTGAGCCTACACTACAGGTTACATCCATAGACGCTATACAACAGGCTCATTCAACAAATGTTAAATACCGGGTTCAACTCTCTAATGGTGTCCACACCCATCCAACTTTGCTTCCCAGCCAATTCAACAATGTTGTTGTTGAAGAAGCAATGGTCATTGGGTCTATTGTCAGCCTTAAAGAATATACATCCAAGGTGTTCGACAAATACACGTATGTCCATTCATTCTCTATTTTTGAATAGTACTCTCATTCATTGATTTGGTTTTCCTAAATCATTTACAACATTCGATTGTAGGGCTATAATTATCAACAACCTTGAAATGGTCTCAAACAAAGCATCACTCGTTGGTACTCCAACACCTCTTCTGCAGGCTACATCTCGTTTGCCATCTACTAGCTCGCAGGCACCAGTTGCTTTACACGAAGATGTACGCTCTACCCAACAACCAACCATAGTCCCTTCTAAAATACTCCCCATCAAAACTTTGACCCCATACTATAAGCACTGGTCCATTGAGGGTAGAGCATTAACAAAGACTCCAATCCATGAGTTTCACAAGGCTGACTGAGAAGGAAAAGTATTTGGCTTTGACTTCATTGACAAAGCAGGCTCTGAAATTCATATCACATGCTTCAACGAACTTGTTGATGAGTTTTACAATGTGGTGCACTCTAACAATCTATATATTATCTCTAATGGTCGCATACAAGTTGCTAATAAAAAATACAGCAGCTCAACAAACCCATTTGAAATTTTCCTACAAAAATCATCAACTATAACTCCTTCACCATGTGTAGACTCTACAATCCCCATGGATAGCTTGCATATCAAGAGCATTGATTCCCTACTGTCACTACCTATTAATTCCCTTGTTGATGTTCTTGGCATACTTTTATCTGTCTCCCCTGCATCAACCATTCGTAAGAGAGATGGAACCAAAACAGTCAAGTGTACTGGAACAATCATAGACATGTCATGCTTGACCATTGATGTTACACTTTGGGGCCGTCATTGTGAATTTGAAGGAAAAGAATTATCTGGTTTTCCTATTCTACCAACCCCTCCAATCATTTTGATCAAATGTGGACGTATAACCTCCTGGCGTGGAAAAGCTCTTGATACTATTTTTGCAACTACAATTGTAATAAATCCAAAATTGTTAGAAGCCTCAACATTGCATGACTGGTATGCCACTGTAGGGAAAGAGACACCCTTCATTTCCCTCTCAATAGATAATCTTTCTTCCAACAAGTTTTCAAATCTAGTTGACATCATATCGATCACTAATACAAACTCTCCTGAAAAAAGAAATGTTTGTGTAAAGACAAGCATATCAAAAGTCCACTTGGACAATTTTTATTACCTCTCTTGTCCTCTTATGGTGGGAAATAAGAAATGTAAGAAGACGGTTGTACAAAAGAGCCCCAATAGCTTTCATTGCCCAAAGTGTTCTAATGATCTCCCTGGTTGTGATTTTAGCTACATGGTAAAAGTGGATTTGGAGGATGGAACAGGTGCTCTTCTTAAAGCCACTGTATTCGAAGGTCCCGCAAATGGCTTGTTCGGTGTATCAGCTGAAAATTTTCAACTACTTATGGCGGACCCTGATGGTACTAAACACGTGTTGGACCAAGTTGTTGGCCACCAGTTTTTCTTTGAAGTGGCCATCACAATGAATTCATTTGCTGGGAATGAAATACAAAGCTTTTTAATTACAGCGATAAAACCTGTTTAAAGTTTGCAAGTACCTCTTGCTTTCCACAATACTATATAGTGTTTGTTTAATATACTATATAGTGTTTGCTTAAATTATATAGCTTTTGTTGTTGGCAGTACCACCAATTGTAACCATGTGTTTGTATAATTATAAATAAAATCTATACAAAGCCTTTTTTGATACCAAACAGTTATCTTGTGCACTTGTTTCAAAATATCATTTCTTGATTTTACATGCAATGTTTTCCAATAAAATATGAATTCTTGTTTTTACACAACATAATTTGACACCTACGTTTTCAAAAACTGTTTTGCAAATTAATATTGCATTGCTCTGTTCCTCAGCAACCCTTATCATGGAAACTCCGGTGGAAAGTATGGAAGCACAGAGATCTCTTCGTAATCATTTGCAACGTTCGAGGTACCAAGCAAATAAGGGGTCTATTAATAGACGAAGAAGAGAAAACCGTCACAATCACCAAGAAAGCTCCTCCACATCCCCACCTTGTCTTTCCAATAACATCTCCCCATCACAACCATCCACACCCCAAATGCAGTCTACATTACACCCCAGTTCAGCCTCCCAAAACCACCATCGTCCACTTTTTCCTACAAACTATTACATCGCTAGGAATTCCTTCCGTGCAAAGTTGGATAACCTATCAAACATTTCAACATGCCAAATTTGCATGGAATGATATCCGAGAATAAAAACTAGGCTACTAAATGGTAGTAGTGCTTGTTCAAGATGCATTTCAGAAAAAAATGGCAATCGCTTCTCAAAGTGGAACAACATGGACCCTGGAGAGCAGCCCGCTTGTTTACAATGCCTATCTCAGATCGAGGAGATGCTCATATCAAGAGTTAGCCCTATCCTCCAAGTTACTTATGCAAAAGGGGGACAACTAAAATACAGTGGCCACACTATTTGTTTTCCTCAAGATATTACAGTTATTGCAAATTACTTGCCACGTCATATACATGACTTGGATATACTCATAGTAAACAAAAAAAATGTTGATACCCAACAGTATAGTTTCTATGTTTCCAGAGCACATGTTCACGGGGCTTTGCAATTTAAGATTTGTAATGACCCTTACTACAAAGATGTCCAATTAGATGAGGCCTCCCTATTATGCTTGCCTATTGCCTCTACTGACATCTCTGACCTTCTAAATGAAACAACCTAAACTTCAGACCCCCCTGATGTTAGTTTCATGGAAACAAATAATACAACCGAAGAACAATTGCAAGATAATTTTCAAGCAACAACATCATTTGTGTCAAACCTGCCACCTGCACGCACAGAAGTGCAAGAATTGCGAGCGTTGTTGCAATTAGGGGAGGGACGCCCACATCCTACAATTGATTGGCCACCAATTTCTCTTACACCCCTCAATGAATACACCACTGAAGGATTGTTTGTTATGGCATTTCCAACATTGTTTCCAAAGGGAAAAGCTGCATTCAACCAACAAACTATGAAAGAGGTCAAGCTACATGAATATTCTCTACACCTTCTTAGATTCCATGATAATAGGTTTGGCCAACACCCACGGTTTAGATACTTCATCCTTAATATTCTAATTTGCCATTGTAGCCAGGCCACAACTTCTATATTCGTTCAAAAACACTTGGAAAGTAGATTGCCAACAACAATACTTGAGTTGCGCCAAAGACTCAAGGACCTCCCCGATGAACACCTTGCAGACCAGGTTATGCGTTTCGGCTCAAAAATCTGTGGTACACGTCCCTTCTGGACTCATCGTAGGGGGGAGCTATCTGACATGGTTATTCAAGTTGGTTGCCCTACTCTATTCTTCACCCTCAGTGTAGCAGATACTAAATGGCCAGACTTACACAATGTTATGCCATCGCCCGCACCAACAAATCCTACTGCAACTGCGCGATGGAGGATCCAAAATATAGTGCAAAACCCACACCTTGCTGCACTCTACATGCATCACAGATTCACTGCATTTCGTGAGGAGGTTTTGGAGAAGATTCTCTGCACAAATGACTACTGGTACAGGTAAGCATACTCCAACATCATTTATATTTACTTCTTTTCCACTTCATTTGCTTAATAACACCTCCTCTGTCCAGGTATGAATGGCAACACCGTGGCTCTGCAATTATCCACAGTTTCATTTGGCTCAAAGATGCTCCTAATATTGCCAAATTACAATGGAATAATCTTGCATCAGTACAAAATGCAATCAACTACATTGACATGTATGTCTCTGCTTGGAACCTGCGTCCCCACCAAAGCTCAAATGAAACAGCTTCATGGTCTACCTTTGACAACGCTTGCTTAATGGACACAAGAATGATTATGTTATCCACCCCTTCAAATGACTACAATGAATTGCTCAATTGCGTTCAACGCCATACACGTTGTACCTTGCAGACATGTTTGCGGAGGAAAGGATCTATAGTTGAATGCCGCTACAAGGCCCCTTGGACCGTGCAAGACATTTCAACCCTCTCAAATGAGAATGGGCAGCCAAAGCACAACCCTGCTCGTAATGATGACCGAGTGAATCTTCACAACCCCACTGTCCTCTCTATTTGGTGCGCAAATGTAGATTGCCAGCCTGTTCTCTCAATAGATGCAGTGCTCAAATATATAGCAAAGTATGCAGCTAAAGCAGAAACCAAATCCGAAACATACCATGCAATGCTATCCCGTATTTTGACAACTTATGATCTTGACAAGCCAGCACCGATAGTTTTTAGAAAAATTCTTTTTGACAACCTTGTTGATCATGATATTAGTGCTCAAGAAAGTTTCCATCTTTTACTAAAACTTCGACTCTGCTTGTGTAGTCGAACATTTGTTTCTCTAAATGTAAAGCAAAAAAACTATCAATGCATTCCACTCTCAGCAACAGTTGCATCAGCACACATGAACTACATTGATGCATACATGGCACGTCCTATTTGTTTGGAGGAATTACCACTGATTGAAGTCACTCAGAAGTGGAGCTTCAAAACATCCCGTAAAGAAAACCAATGGAAAGAGCGTTCTTCTCAAGCAATTGTTCGAGTCTCCCCCCGATTCACAAGCATTCCTCCAAAAGATGACCCAAAATTCTCTGACTTCTGCTGGTCAGAATTGGTTCTCTACAAACCTTTTCGTAACATTGTAGTTGATATTGGTTCGTCCCCAACTCATATAGTGGCACAATGGGAGAGGATGGCATGCACGTACCATCCATGGCATGTGCGACGCACTTTACCAGATACGGCCTCCAATACAGACCCAAACTCTCCTTTGAGCGATGTAGAACCCCCACATCATTGCAACCAATCCGAATGGCAAGTGTTGTCAAGTGTACACCCAAGCCATCCACTCCAGTTGGATGCACTAGAAATGCTAGGTAATCGTGAAATAGACCTTAACCATGACTGGAATACTCATTCCTTGGATCCAATAGAACTCACTGTAGCATCCACCTTCATAGACTCAAACCACACAACATATCAAGTCCCCCACCCACCCACTCTAAATACCCACCATGACCTTTCATTTGAACAAAATAAAACACTAGATTTAGTGTTGTCAAACCTATCCTCCACCACTTACCAGCCACCACTCAAAATAATAGTTCAAGGAACTGCAGGAACTGGAAAGTCACACCTAATTAAACAAATCAGGTTTGCACTCAATTGTTCTGCTCCAAACGGGAAAACATCGCTATTACTTCTTGCACCAACAGGTGTTGCAGCATTCAACATTGGAGCATCAACAATTCATTCCGCACTTCGCATACCCATCAAAGAAATGGCTCCCTTGCAAGGCCAGACACTAGCAAGCTTCCAAGAGAGAATGTGCTTTGTTCGCTACATTTTAATTGATGAAATGAGCTTCCTCGGGCCCAGGTTGCTTGAGCGCATCGACTATCGCTTGTGTGAAGCTTTCCCAGCACACAACCACACCCCCTTTGGAGGCCGCTCAATCCTGCTCTTTGGAGACCTCGGCCAGCTACCGCCGGTCAAAGACATTCCTATGTACTCTTCCACTTCCTACGGGGGCACCCTATGGCGGAGCTTTCAAATGGTTATTACACTCAACAAAATATTTCGCCAAGCGGGAGAAGATCCAACTCAACTTCTATTTCGTGAGCTCTTGTGCAATTTAAGAAAGGCTGAACCTACAATTGTAGATTGGCAACTGCTAATGTCAAGGTCAAGCTCGACACTATCATCTACAGAACAAATTGCTTTCTTATCATCCATACATCTTTATGCAACCAATAAAAAAGTCTCACTGCATAATAAGCACATGTTGTTGTCTCTAGCACAGCCCATTGCCATAGCCACTGCAGAACAAATAGGGAGCTCTCTCAACTCAAATCCAGATGATGATCAACTCCAACAAAAGATTCTACTATGTGTCGACCAAAAGGTTATGCTATCTTGTAATTTGTGGACTCATACTGGGCTTGTTAATGGAGCTCTTGGCATAGTAAAACAAATAGTTTACAAGGAGAGTGAAAAACCACCCCAACTCCCTAAGTTTGTTGTTGTTCGATTCAAGAATTACATTGGCCCTGCTTGGAATACAACCAATCCAAAAGATGTCCCTATTACACCAATAAGTCGTGGTGGACGACGCCAAATTCCACTTAAAATGGCATGGGCATTAACCATCCACAAATCACAGGGGCTTAAACTTGATATGGCCACCATTGACATTGGCAACATCGATAGACAAGGGTTGACATTCACAGCAATTTCCAGAGTAACTCATCTCTCTGGTCTTCGTATCCACCCTGCATTCACATTTGATAGATACATATGAATGCAACAAAGCCCTTATGTTGCACGTAGGATCAGCGAGGAAGTTCGATTGTCAGCACTATCGGCATCAACCACTTGAAATGCTCAACTTATTTTCACTAAAAAAAACATAACATGTATGTACTCTTATTACTCAATCCTTTGTCTGTCAGTAATTATTACTTGCATAACTGTCAAGTTCAACCCTTTCAATACAAAGTATATAAACACTACCATATTACATTCAACACAAAGTTCTTCTCCAACAACTGCTTAATCAACAAAAAAATTGGTCTTCCACAATCTTCTACTAAAGCTATTGTTTACAATGGATTTCTCCTTACCATTTATGTTCATAGCAGTAAAACATTACTTATTTACAAATCTTTTTTCACCTATATTTTGTTCTCTCATCAACTATTCTTTAAGCTTGTGTTATACATTCCTCCTATCAAACATACTTTACACTTCTTTCCTCAAACTTCTACCCTCTTTCCAAGATTTCTACTACATCCACTATCATGCTATGGTAAGTTAAAATTTCTATTATAGAAGATAATAAAAAAAAAATCTCTATCCTGTATCAGATTTTGCACTTGATAATATAATATAATATAGAGCAAAAGAGTGAGGTTGCTAAAGCTGGAAAAGGTTGGGATTTTTAAGTCCATTTGATTTTTATTGTCAACTGGTTGCAATAAGATATTCCTTAAATATTACACAAAATGAATCATTTTATTATTCTAAAATTTTTCAGTGAGAGTTTTTCTTTTAGTTCTAATTGCTAGATGTAGGGATTCTGTATTTTGCTTCTGCAACTTGCTCATGACTAATTATTACATGCAGATGCAGACCTTTCATTAGTACGGAAATCAAAATTCATCACTCTTGAGAAGCGTAAGAACCATCCAGTCAAGACTGCAGTAATTATCTTATGGTGTATTATAGGGTATACTTCAATGAGAGGTATACTTTCATAACAATCTTATGGTGTATAAGAGGTGTATTATATCAGGTTAAAAGCTTTATGTATTTTGTTTCTGATTTATAGCCTTCACTTAGTTGTATTCCCTGACCATCCTTTGTTGATATTTTAATTTGCATAATTTTTTGACAAGAAGTGCAATCTCTGTCTGTCTTTTGCACCTTTAGAGCAATTTTCAATTGAGAATTTGATATTTGTATATGTGTATGTCTTTGGAATCTTCAAAGGCATTTTCAATGTAGAATTTTATTGGTCCAAGATATGTTCATAACTAGGACAGCCAACTTATCATCTTATGATATAAATATGCTCAGATCTGAGTAATAAGTACTCAAATTCTTAAGTGTAAATGCAGATACAACTAAAACATGATGCTGGTTATAGTCCAATATGAATGCGATAGCCAACTTATCATCTTATGATCTAAATATTTACAGACTATTTCGTGAACCTATATTTTACTGCAATTTTCAAGGTTTTTGTATTGTGGATTTTGCCATTTTTATAGAGATTTCTGTATTGCTACAAATTTTAAAATATTTACAGCCTATATTTTATTAGTTTATTTCTCGCTATTCATTTCAGAGGGTGACATTCAAAATGTGGATGGTTTGTTCGATTACCATTTATGTCTGTCAATTCGTTTTCTCATTTTCAAAAACAAAAAAAATTCACAACCAAATTTCACTATATTCTCTTCGGCGTACCTATTGCACCCCAAGGTACAATTGCTAGTTAATAGATTTGGCGTGATTTTTATCTGTCATTTATGGCTCTGTCCATAGCTGGGCAGAGAGGGCAACTTGGTGTTTGGCGGCGCAAGGCAATAGGGAGGTGATGCACAGAGTATTGTACAGGCATACGGTATTGATTTGCTGTTAGATTGCATCTATGGCAGGCACGACTATCAAATTGCATGCCGCTGACGTAAGATATACCAAGTTTTCGGTGACTATGGAAATGTGCTGAGTGATGCAAAGTAAATGCTTCAGTAGAGAGAGAAGTATAATATTAGATGCGGAGATCGATGCGAGGCAAACATTATCTTTCAAGTTTTCCAAAGTGTAAGTTGCAAATTCATTCCCAAGAACATGTAATAAATAACATTCCACGGAGCGCCGTAAAATCTATTATTTATTCTGCTCGCTCCATTTCGTTCTTCTATTTGTTTGGAATGTTCACTGTGTAGCCTGCTTTACACGTAATCTGCCATTGATCTGACTAAAAAGTTAAAAGAAGGATCTGCAAACATTGCTCATTAATTTGAACGGCAGATGCATATATATTTGCCTTTACACATGAGAATTACTGTGCATACACCGATAACCACTAACTTGTGTTGTTCTCGATATTTAGTATTCTATCTTTGGACCCCTCTTGAAGTGAGTTTGTCTAATTTAATGTGAGTTTGAAGCAAGTTCATCCCCTCACTAAGGTGGGGGCTAAATGTAGTGTCAAAAAATGTTTTCGGTGAAATTTTCACACTTTTTTGGGCCCTCCTTGTAGAATTGAGCCTAATGATGCCTTGATTTAGTGTTGTAATGTGGTTTCCATATTCACATTAGGTCTTGGGATCTGGTGAATGAATGAATTCAAATGGTACCTTGCTAAAGTGTTGTGAAGTGTTGTAATGAAATCTCAGACTTTTCTAAGGTTTTATTAATTAACAAAACCTAATAAACATTTTTTTAACCAAAATGTGCCTTAATCTTGCCTTATTTGAAGTGTTGTGACACTGCACTTTCACACTTTTCTAGGGTTTTTATTAATAATTGGGCTTATTTATACTTTAATTGGTGTTATTTTACATCCACAATCCTCATTTAATGCATCCGTTCAAGAATAATCCTGACACAAATCATTACCTAATCATAATTCAAATGTTTCAGATTGAATGGCCCTAAATTAAGTGATCTGGGACTCATTCGTCACCTTGGGCGAATGAGTCCCACCTAGATTTTTGGGTATTGAACTTGGTTTCACACCTTTCTAAGCATTTTTTTAAATGGTCCCATACATTATGCGTAATGGGACTCATTCGTCACTTTGGGCGAATGAGTCCTGTGTGGCCCAAAATCAAAATTAATTCAAATTCTTGGTGGGATTTTATCCTCCTAGATCTAATGTCGGCTTGTAGTGTTGTAATTTTGGGAATTTTTACATAATTAAGAATAAATACAAGTTTTTCCACTCATTTTACAACTAACAAGTTGAATGAGCATCCTTATAGAAAAATTGAGTTCACAAGAGTATTCAAGCATTCACAAGAGCAATCAAGAGTCTTCAAGGGTAGATTATCAAAGAATTCTAGAGCATTATTCAAGCATCATGTATCATGTCAAATATTTCATGCATCATGTTTGTTTTGGAGCTAACAATTGTGATGTAGGGTTTTGTGATTAAAGCAAGCACTTCATTCAAGATCTATCCTATTCAAAAAAGAGTCAAGATCTACATCCATTGGATGCATCTCATACATGTTTGTAGCATATTATTAATAGGGTTTGGTGAGTTTTAACACCATATTTGGTTCATCCATCATTCCTCATTCCTATTTCATTCTATTTCAAGGTTTTATTACCAAAATGGGGTTTGACCAAGACAAAACCCTATCCACTAGAAAAACAACATTTTCCCCTCTCTTTAGTGTGTGATTTGTAGGTTTAGATTGAAGAGAAAGGTTGGAAATTTTTTTCAAAGTGCCTAAAGATGTCAAAGCAAGCATTAGAGAACATTGGAGAACACCAACAGGTTGATTTATAGAGATTCAGATCCAAAAACTTGAAGAAGTGGATTGAGAAGAATGAGAAGAGAAAATTCAGGTCTTGAAGTTTCAGAAAACCCTAACTAGACTGATTCACCACTTATGGTGAATGAGTTCGAGTTTTGGTAAAAATTCAAATTTTTGCAAATTCGGATACCCATTTGGTAGATTCATGTTCCCACATAGAAACCTGGATTTTGGAGTAATTCGCCCAGCTTGGAAAATGAGTCCCACTCAACATAAAAATTATAATTTCCAACATTTCAGAGCCTCATTCATTCATCTCCATATTCCCAACACTAACTCATTTGACTGCAAAATACAATGAAATTTTTTGACAAAAGATGTATAATTAGATGTATCGTTGGGTACTTGTGTATTTAATATGAAATTTTCAATTTTTAAAAAAAATTATGCTTGACGTTCATCGAAATTGAGACACTCCATGATTTTTGTTGCTATTTCGACATACACTTAAAGTAAACCATCCCCTTCCATCAATTTGAGGGTTGACATATGGTTAGCCTCCTTAATTTGTGGGCCGACGAGTATATGGTTAGCATTCATCGAGGTTTCGACGAATGTTTTTTAATAAATAAAAGTGAGTTCAACAATTTATCTATACTTGTGACAGTGTTTTGCTATACTTTTGATAGTTTGTGGAGGTTATAGGCCAAATTTTTTGGGTGCAAAATATCATAATTATTAGATTTTGTTTCCTGTCTATGATTAAAAATTATTGGAGTGTGAGTTTTATATTTTTTGAAGATCTAAATATTCAAGCTTGGTAAAGAAAAATCATGTCAAATAATATTAGTGCAGAAAAAAATGAAGAGACACTAGCTAGATTGTGGGCTAGATTGAAAAGAAAGGGTGATGGGAAATGTTATTGTCCTTCCAATAATTGTAAGGGATTAAAGACGAGAAGACTTTTAATCACAACAGCTGAGAAACATTGTAGGATAAATGGTCACGTTGAAGGGGGGCATGATTATCGTCCATTGTTAAGTTGTTAATTATATGTCTCTGTATTGATTGAATTTGTAAATGTTTATATCGTATTAACATTTTATATATAAATATATAAAATCACTTGATCATGATCATGGTTTATTTGTGTCGATCATTATTATAAAGGTGGGGTGCCCTAGGGAACATGATATGGATTATCACGGCCCGAAGAATGTGGTTTTGCAGGCGGAGGAACATGGAGCTATGAATAAAAAAGATGAAGTTAATGATCCTATGGAAGAAGATGATCATGCGCTAGAAAAAATAGTTGAAGATGATGGTAGAAATACATTGATTCATGACACATTTAGTGGCGTAGCTGATCATGATGATTGAGATGACTTTTATGATGTTCACGATTTACCTGTACTTGAGAAGGCATATGAGCCCCTTTATGAAGGCTCCCAAACAACTCTTATCTCTGTTGTATTGTTGCTGGTGAACTTGAAGGTTATGAATGGTTTATCCAACATAGCAATCTCATGAATGTTAAGGTATGTCATATATGTCATCTTTTTTCATCTATTTTTGTTGTTAGTTCATCACTAGTAAATAAAGGATGAAATATGTACCATTAATATTCTTTATATAACAAATTATTTTTTTGTTGTAGATTGATAGGTGAATTTTTGTTACCACCATTAAATATTTTACCTCGCTCATATCGATATTTATTTGCCATTATGAAAGATATTGGAATGGAGTATCAAGCAATAGATGCATGTCCCAATGATCATATTATATATCATAAACAACATGGATTTGCAATAGAATGCCTAGAATGTCATATCAGTAGATATCAAACAAATCAACTAACAAAAAATATGCCTCACAATGTTCTTTGTTATATTCCCATTATTCCACATATGCAATGATTATTTAGGTACGAAAGCTTAGCGCAATTTATGGATTACCATGCACGAAATAGAAGTGGAGATGACATTCTTCGAATGCCTGTGGATGGTTCTACATTTAGGGACATGGAGGAAAAATGGCCACACTTTAAAGAAGAACCTCGTAATATCAGGCTTTCATTGGCAACAAACGGTGTCAATCCAATTGGAGAGTTGAGATCTATTTACTCGGTGTGGTCTATTTTTGTTATCAACAATAACATTCCTCCATGGATGTCAATATAGAGGGAACACATAATGTTGGAAATGATTGTTCTAGGTATTTTTTTACATCAATTTTCGTTAACGTAGTAGCATCTCATTTGTCTTATTTGTTGCATAATGACATATGTTTTTCATTTAATAGGCATGTACATTAATTTATATATATTGCAATAAAATGGTTATAATAATTATGTAATGTTTATGTTCATTCAACTAGGTAAGTACCAAGTTAAAGATATGCATTTATATATTGAGCCTCTTATTGACAAGTTACTAAAGTTATGGAATGGCATCACTATGTATGATGTCTCTAGACCAATAGGAAAAATACAATTTCAATTCCATGCAATGCTTGTATGGACAATTCATGATGCCCCGGGGCTAACACATTTTTGTGGTATGTTATAGTGTTCGACTGCACTTTAATGATATTTAATTTTATGAAGTAGATATCATGCATGTTTTTAAATTATCTATTCATTATATATAATTATAAAAATTGACATATTTAATCCAATTATATATGATCTTGTAGGTCTTCAAACAAAGGGAAAATTTGCATGTCCAGTTTTTGGTCCAAAGATGAAATCTCGTCGTTCAACAAGTTTAGGAAAGCAGGTGTTTGATGAGTATAGGCACTTCCTCCACAAAAATCATAACTATCGAACTACTGAAAAACATATTTTCAATGGGAAAGAAAAGACTACATCAAAACCACAAAGAATGACACCTTGCCTATGGAAGTTGGAATATAATAGAATTAATCGTCAAGGTTATACATCAGATCAAATTTTTTATCTATCATATATGATATGTTTGGAATTTATATTTTATATTGTGTTTTTTTTACTCATGTTGTAATTGAAAATGATTGTCGTTGTTAATTTGTTTAATGTATATGTTTCATAAAGGTTATCAAGGCATTAATGGTCGTCTTCCACAAGGACTGAAAAGTTATCCTAGACAATTTAGTAGGTTGCCCTACTCTGAGTAACTATAAATTGTGCATTTTTTTGATATAATGCATATCAGAAAGAATATAACAAAAACATTATGGACAATATTGGATGGAGGGCATGCCAAAGAAAAAATTGTCAAGATTTGTAGTGACAGGAAGCCAATCATGCAATGAAAAATGTCATTCAATTAAATAGTGACAGAGAACAAATTAATATAAGCGCCCTTCCTTGGTTATTATTGAAGCAACAAAGCAATGCTATAAAATAAGTCATATGAAAAATTCAATTTTCCACAGGATTTGATGTGAACATAAACAATATCATAACAAAAAAATCTAAATTTGGGTTAGGGATGAAAACACATGATTGGCATACCTTCATTAAGGTAATTATTCTGGTATATTTTATATATATTTGTATATTGCATGTACTTTTTAGTGTATTATGTTTACTAATTTTGGAAAAATAATGAAAAGATCATTTTATAATTGTTGCAGTATGTTCTACCTCTATCTCTCCCAGACAACTTCAACAACAATGTCAAGAAAGTTATATATGATCTTGGAAAGTACATGAGGTAAGTATCGATATTTGTTCAATTTGTTGTATAGATCTTATATTTTCCATTTTTTTTACTTGTTATGTAATATACTTTATATTTTTGTTAAATATCGCTAATATATTTGCACCTTGAATCACTTGTAGATGGCTATCATCTAAATAAATCCATAAAGAAGATATAAATTATTGGAGGAGAAAAATTCCTCGTCTAATGTGTGAAATGAAAAAGTGTCTACCTTCGACATTTTTCAATGCACAAGAACACTACCTCATACACCAAGTTGAGGAGATTGAATTGTGTGGACCTATACACACAAGGTCAATGTGGATGGTTGAGAGGCACTTGAAATTTGTGAAGGCTCTGGTTAGACAAAGAGCACATCCTGAGGGTTCTATGGTGGAGGGATATATGATATACCATACCATGGTGTACATTACTGAATATTGTTGATGATGTTTTCTGCACAACTCAGACAAAATATGAAATCCTATCTCTCTTGAAAGGTAAATCTCGATCAACAAGCCTCAAGAGATAACCCCAAGGTCTCTATTGTCAGGTCCTTACAATACATAAACAACTCAGTGATAAATGTGAAAATGTTGGTAATCACAAAGGGACCTTACTACAAGCAAATATTGAATCTTTAATTTATCAGATCTTGAAATGTAATGATACTTCAATCCTAAATCTAACCTAAATGATAAAGAAATAAAAAAAGATTAGGGTTTCAAAGAGATTCCTAAATTTAACACTACTCCTAAGATTAACAATGCAAATGATAAAATACTTGAAATGGACCAATCCCTCATAAACTAATTCTTGCTTAACCCAGATGAACCTGCAATCTCACAAAAATAGTGCAATCTTCTAAGGTATTAAGATTTTTAGTTCATGAACATTCATCCAATACAACCCAATTGCAATTGAAATAGATAAATCTCCACAATTGAACTAAGCACAATAAATACAAGGTCTAGGAAAAATTTGCAAAGCAACTAACAATCCACCAGCTACAAAAAGTATGGACCAGGGATTGTTGCAAACACTTCAAGCATCAAATCATAAACACCATTGAATCAGATCTAGCATACATCTAATAACCTTGAGAAATTTAAAAAGATAGAATCACAAGAACCATGCAAGATAAGTCAATACAAAAGAGATCACCAGAAAATCACAATGTCTTCAATTGTATTGAATCATCCAATATCAGCAACAATTCCAATGTTCTATGTTACAACACTTGCTCAAAATGAACTAACTTCTAACTTTGCTCTACTGCCGCTCTTGTGCCAAAACTATCTATTTTTTCTATCTCTATATCTATCTCCTTTACAAATGAGGTGGAATGCAAAATTTATAGAAAAACCCCAAAGCATGTCGGCCTAGCTGGGGTTTACAATCATAAAATATCCACAAACAAGTTGGCCCAAGGAGAATTCAAAATGAGATAAAATTGCATTAAATGCAAGAACTCCATCCAGGTCAGCCTGGGATCTCCAATGTAATTCAGACCAATGCATGCAAAATAATAGGGAAGCACAAATTTTGATGTAGCCTTGCATTAACTGCCAATACCTTGAATTTCCTTTCATAGATTTAACTTCATCTCCTGAGTGCTTCAACGACCTTCTCTAAAAGGGCCCGTTATTTATCCATAATTGCAATGTAAGCAGCCGCATCATCAAACTGGTGTTCAACAACTAAATCTTCATCAACTGGAAAGTATACATTTTGCCACCATTTCTTCAATTTCTCTAACTCTATTTTGTTCTTCCAACCATCACCTCAAAAAAGAGATGCACCTACCATGAATATCAATCAGGGAATCCTCAACCTTCCTACTTTGCTTACATATCTTCTTCAGAACCTTTCGCCCTTCCAACTACTGCCACACTAGATTCAACCTTCACTCAATAAAGGAAACCATAGTAAAGATCACACAAACCCAAGAAAATTATTCATAAACAACATATTCATCCTTAAAATGAATCCCAAGACAAGAAATGTGTCATTCAATATTCATAAAAATGATCATATCAAAGTTCGGGTTTCGGGTCCACCCGTGAAATCCAAGCTAGGGAGGAATCTAGAAAAATCCTGGCTAGCCAGATTCTAGCAGAATAAACATGAAAACACATATTAGTAACTTAATTAGATCATTATCACCCAAGAAACAACATGAAACATCTTAAAATAGCTCAAATTAATCATAAAATGCATTATCATTCGATAACAAGTCATGCCATTTCATAATTCTTCATTTTCCACCAAGTTCCGAGGAAATCTACAAGGGACGGATTTCCGTGAATGAAGTGATAATTTGCAGGAACAAAGGACTTTCGAGAAAATCCGGATGAAATGGAAATCAGTGGGGAGGATGAAACTCTAAAAAACTACAAATTTTTGGAAAACCAAGAGCAAATGGAAAGTCAGGGAATTCCAGCCGAGGAGGAATTCTGTGAAGATCTTGAAATGCCAAATACCATCATATTCTCGTAACTTCATTCACTCAAATTGATCAAATGAGCACAAATTTGAGGACCTTGGGTATGGAACCAATTTAACTTGAACCTCCTACAGATCTTCCTTGAATTCTAGGCTCATTTGAAAGAAAATTAAGATGAAATGGGGACGCCCTAGGTATGAAACCCTAAATTTTGACCATAAGCCATGAAATGCCCAAACATACATGAATTTGAACTCCAAGAAAATTTAAAATGCCAAAGCACTACTTACATTCATCAATAAAAAGCAAGACAACATGTACTTACCATTTGATGAAGTGGAAATTGATCTCAGAAATAACAAACGATAGTTTGTTGGTGCCCAACAAAGAACAACAATGATAATGCCCAGGAAATCACCACCAAATCCAACAATTTGCAAAGAATAAACTCCTCATCTCAATAGAACGCAAATGATAAAGCATAGTGGCATACGAATCCCCAAAGATCGACTAAATACAATCCTCACGAATCGTATAAAGAAAGACAAGCTGAAGAAATTTAGAAACACAATGGAAAAATAGAATTTCAAAAAAATCTAGCCTAGGCGGAATTCCACGAAGAACTGAATTCTCTGAATTGAAGCATTGGAACCCTTTCACCGGAGTTTGAGTGGGATCTAGGAAAATCCGAATGGGGCAAATTTTTCTGAAACAGAGCAAGATTATTTTTTTTTTAAGCTCATGCCAAGGCAATGAAAATCTTCAAAATAAAAGAGCCAAAACACAAGAGGGGAAGAAAAAGAGGGTCCCTACTTTCAATTGGGCGTGTGTGCAAAAACTGTACAACAAATATCTTCCTAAGTTCACAACAAAGATTTATGTAGATCACATTTGAGATCCCAACTCCATTAACAAATTCGAAGGGGAGTACCTGATGGGAAAATGTAGATTGAGGAAAGTAAGAGGTAATTATCGATGGTCATGGAGATTAATTAGAATACATTTTACATTGCCTTCAATTGCTTGAAAAGAAACAACATAGAACTAATCCAAATGAAAGAATCTTCCACACACAAATAGAAAAGTACTGGTATTGTATTTCTCCAGAAAACAAGTCTTTCACTGCTGAAAAGTATTACAATCTTAAAAAATGTTGATGATCAAATATTACAATTCGAATTTCATATATATAAGAAGAAGACCCAAAAAAGGTGTCTCTTCGGATTGTCTTTTGGAATATAATTAAACTACTAATCTTAATTAAACTTATAAAACAATTTAATCTTCTCCTAACATTAAATTAGCCACTGAGAGATGTTTTTATACTCCTCCAAGGTATAGGTATCCTCATCATGCACTGCACTTCAGGCTTCATATTTGAGTTTTATCATCAATTCCATATTTTTGCATGCTCCATCCAACAATATCCCTTCTTCTTTGACTATATCCAATGCTTACTGAAGTATCCTATTCCATTCATCCATCCAATCATATTGTTACTTCAAAAAACCATTCTTATCACATAATTTGGGTAATCCCAACTTCACAATATCATCAAACCCTATGTTTTCTGAGTGTAAGTATTCATCATATTTGTCATGCTTTCTCATGATTGTGTCAATGGCTGAGATGGAATTGGTGTCGGATCCCTCATGTAGTTGCATATCATGTCTCTTAGTACCCAATATGTTTTTCACTCTCCCATGCTCAAGAATGGCTTCGTAGTTCTTTTGTGAACATGCAAAAAATCATCAAGGCATATCTTCAGGTTTGTAAATTTCTTGTGCAACATTGTTGCCACAGTGTCAAACTGAAGGTCCTTCATTATTCCTACTAGCTATTGATGTTCTTCTTGTAACTACTCATATTCACTCTGCAACTCTGTATCAGTTCTAGAGGTGATCCTCATTCTGGTATCTTTCATGGCAATAATTTCCAAATCTAATTTTTCACTTTTCATTTTGTAAGAATTTATTTCTTTCATCAACTATATTGTTTGTGCCTTGTTGAACTTGGAAATGCTTATTCCCATGTCTGTTGAAGCCACACGGTCAGTTTCCCCAACTTTAAGGGTCATCATGTGTCCAAAGGATTTTTTGATAGCGATGATCTTTGGCCTTTTTTGAGGTGGGTATAGTGCCCATATCAACATTGAATTTTCATCAGGATTGAATCTTGACCCTATCTAAATTTCCTTCACACCCTTTATGTTTAACTTGTATTCTCCTTGTTATGCAAAAAACTATCAAAAATTAAAGAGGCATTGAGGTCCCAACTAGGAAATACTATTACACCAACTTCAAGCAACAACTATCTACCCCTTTCAAGGGTCATGTTCTACACTTCACTATCTATATCATCTTTCAACCTTTTCATCAATTGTTGTTCATTTTCAGGGTTAATATTTGGGATGGATTCCCTCAACCTTTTACCTTTGTAATTACATAAAAAAGTTTTAAATTCTCTTGACTTGGAAAACTCATTATCAGAAATAAAGGATTCATAGGTTGTAAGCCTATCATCTTCATCTACACACAATTCCTTGGCTACTTGTAAGTCCTTGTCAGGGAGTTCTTCATATTCATCATTCATCATCTAAGAGACTATTCTCTATTGTGATTGTGCTTCATTTTCTCCTGTAGATTCTTCTTTAGATGAATCATCCATTTCTTGCAACCTTTGCTTTTTTTTCTCTAACTCCATGAAATTTTCTATAACCTCCTCTCCTTCTTTGTCTTCTTTGTTCTCAAACACATCTTCCCCTAGTATAGGAACATGGGTGTATCCACTAAGGTTTTACTTTCTCTTATAAGAGTGTATGTACACTTCAAGGTCATAATTCATGTTTGTGCATACTCCTTTAATTTGAATTCATCCAACAACTAAAGATAATAAGATCATTGGCAGTGGGATGTTAGGTTTTTAGGTACATCAATTATAAATTAATGTCGTATACTGTGGTAGTTAACTAATTATACGTCATTTTTGAATTTCAAATTTTTTTGATACAATTGGTTGAGAGTGGGATGCACTACATTTGTACATTACAAATAATCTTGATTGGATGATGGTATGGATTGAACGATGTCAACAATACGATCGCACATTAACATGGGAAGGTGTGGCTTCTTTGGTTAAAGAAGCTCATCGTAATGGAGATTCCAATGTTACACCAAGGGAAATTAATTTAGCATATGGTTTAAGAGATGAACAGGTACGTATAAATATATTAATCACCCATATTATTTAATTATTTTCAATTATATTGATGTATAGATATGTTGAGTTTTTTTTTTCTTTGCATACAGTCAACCAAGAATAAATATGTTTATCAACTGACGATGCAATAATTTTTACATGTTTGACATATTGTAGGTGAAACATCACAAGGCTATGTGGTACAATGGTCATAAATTTTGAATCAAAAAGTTGGTTGACACAAAGAAAACTTGTGATTCTGGGATAATTGTAGTCTTTTAGGTGACTAATGTTTCATCTAGAAGCGACATACATCTAGAAGTCTCAGAAAATTGATACTAAGGGATTTTGGATGATATACCTGAGTGTGACTTTAAGTCCTTCAAATTAGTTATGTTCGTCGTCCAATGGTACATGTTACGATTGAATGAAAATGATCTTGAGAGAACTGTTATTGAACATGATAATGGATTTACCATGGTTAATACAAGGTCAATCGAGCGAGCTAGAAATGAGCCCTATGTTCTTCCAAGCCAATGTGAGAAAGTATTTTACATAGAGGTTCTAGGTAAACCGGGTTGGTCATTTGTTGTTAGACATTATCCAAGAGGAAGGCCAATAAAGTATAATGTGTTGGAAGAAGAAGATATCAAAGAACTAGAAGATGATGTAGATGATGATCAGGATCAACAGTTAGTTGATGATGTGCCTGAAAAAGATGTCTGAGAAGAGGAACTAGATCATGATGATGTAGGAGTTAATGTTCATGAAGATGATATCCGTGTGGATGATGGCATTATCAAAACTAATATCAATGACGATGATGATGATATGACCAATCCTTACAATGTTGAATCTGAATTGGATGATACAAACAAAGAGTTGGATGAAGAAGAATATCAATGACATTGAAATGTACAAGTTATGAGATTATATTATCTATTTGATATTGATTTATTGATAGAATTATATTTGAATTTTATGGTTACATAATTAATTCATGATGTTTTTAATTTTTATGCCATTACATAATTAATACACAATATACTTTTTAATCTTGTTAATTCATGATGTTACAACTATTGTAGCTCTCCTAAAAATTTCCACATGATCAAATCCTAATTACTCTATGACTATTTATGATTACATATTATTTGATCATATCTTTGGTTATTTCATTCCCAAAAAATTAGCATTTCCTTATGTTGACCCCACATAGTGACATGTGAATGGGGCCAATGTTGATATTTTTTCAATTTGTGTTTCTATAGAATGAAAATTGACATGGTTAGCCTAGATGCATGGGTTGACGATATGGGAGGGTTTCAAGATTCAAACATGATGTCGTGCTATATAAAGGAATCTTGTCCTTCCTAATAATACAAGTTGCCTTATTATTCATCTCTTTCATATATTGTTCTTAGCATTTCTTTGGTTAATGGTTTCAAAAGATGAGGTTCTTTGAGCCTCACCTTGGATCTATTACAGATTAGTTTGTGCATTTTCATTAGCAATGAATATTTAGACGATCTTTAAAAAGCTCATTGAATATAAAGATGATAATAGGAAGCTAAAAAAATGAGTATATTTTGTTTATGGAACCTAAACCACAAGGTTTGTCACTCTAATGCTAAAACCAAGTCAAATTAACCCGTAAAACCTATTGGAAAATTCAAAACATGCCTTTCTTTCAAATTCACAAGAACGTATAAACCTTTTGAAACCACACATGCATGTTATGAAAGTGTATGGTAATCCTACTTATAGCGGAATTTCACATGATAAGCTAACCAATGGCACTATATTGGAGGATAAACCCACCTATGGAATTAATTGAAGAGGTAATGGTTTCCTCTTAGTGGAATTTTGAGTCTTGGATTAATCCATAATGCTAAAATTAGTTCTAGTGTTCTTCCCTTGGTGTTATATTTGTCTCTACAATTTCCCATAGTTAACCATTTTATCATCCCTTTTCCCAAGCTATTTGTATCATAATATAAACTTGGTCCAATCTCACATTATCCCCTTAGGTAATTATCCATTTCCTCCAAGTTGAATGGAACCTTTTATACAAATACATCTATGTTTTCCTACCCTAATGGATCAAGACTTGGCATCACCTTAACAATCTTCTTTATGTCATAGCATATCTCGAAAGTGCCTTTGGAATGCTTTAGATGTGTCACTATTAACTAGATTGAATATTTTAATTTTAAAGTCTCTTAACACATTCCATGACAAGAAAATTACTCATTTGGATTAAGGAGTACTTTCCTAAACCATTCCATCATATTCAACAATCCCTTCTCACACCCACATGATAATTCATATCTGTGTTAGTTGTAATGAGTGTCTTAAACCAACAATCAATAAATCATAGGATAGAAGAAAACTCGTTATGCAGAAGGATAAAAATCAAAGAGACTAAAATAATTGATTCACTAGATATGCTCCCCATTACTATAATAGACCAATATAAAAAAAAAGTCATAACAAGAATAAGACCAAAAAAAACTAGGAAAAGAAACCTTGTAGGCTACATTATAAGACATTGATTGCAAGCATTTCTTCCATGGTGTTTAAATGAAGAAATATCAGATAGCTCAATCTTTATTGAAGTAGTATTTCAATCACTGATTAAACATCACATATCATAAGCCTTTTTAACAATCACTAGGATTGTAGATAATATTCAATCATTTCATAGGAAATAAATCGTCAAAAATTATAAAGAAAGAAAAAACCAACTATATAAGCTCAACAAGAAACCATACAAAAATTATATTTTTTAGAAAATAAAATAAACTATATACTGACATAGCATATATATTTTGTATATAAACTATATGTTGATATAGCATATATATAAACTATATATTTTGAATTTTGGCCCCACACACGCAGGAGCGCGACATAACATACTGCACCGAGACCCTAACTAGAGAGTTGCACTGAGAACCACTGCATCCAACCCCTTAGTGGAGAGTTGCGAGACTTCACTAGATGGGTGTTGCAAGGCCATTGAGTCGAGGAGGAAGACTAGGAACAATTTGGTAGGAGGAAAGCCAGAGCGAGAGGTGAGGGCACTCAGAAAGGGAAAATAAACCAAGGGACAATGACTGTAAGTGATTTTTCCCCCACATTTAGAAATCTTGTTGCAAGTATAGTCATTTAGACTTTGTTTGTTCCCATCGAGGTGTTACATGCTATATTTTGGTCAATTCGAGCCAATGTTCCATTGACAAAGCCTACCCAAAGATCAAAAACAATTTTCACATATCAACATGCCAATGGGAGATATACTCAAACCGTAGAGATAAGATACCAAGACTATAGTTTACTTGGAGGCCACATGATGTGAACATTTGTAGGTAGGAGTCTTCAAATGTGCACAAATTCGGGCCTTCAAAAATTTTCCATTGAGAAAATCAATAATAAAAAACAAACCATTGCCAATATGTGACAAAAAATGTGCTAGAAACTAGGTGTTAGAAAGATGTAAATCCTGCAAATAGGCTATACAGGCCACAAAATTCTTGCAATAAAACAAAGAAATAATCCTTCAAAAAGGCCCAATAGGACAAATTTTTTAAATGGCCAAAATCTCGCGAAAGAGAAAATGTCAACCCAAAATTACACAATGGCAGAGGGCAGATTGGCCTTTGCTAATTTTTTACGATGGTCAAAAAAATTCAATTTTTTTAAAAAAATCAAAGTTATCGAAATTGACAAAATGAAAGGTATTTTTTTGTTTCCCTACCCTTCTAAACACAATAATGGTGTTTGTTTGGCTCCACGATGCTTTGTTGATAGGCTTGTGTGTGGGAGTCACTTCAAAGCATCAAAGTCCATTTACAAAGTATTTTCACAAAACCCTAAGGGATTAACCTTCATAATTACTCTGTTCACAGACTGTACACAATTTTTCAATCAAGAAACTTCATTCCCTCACATCTTATCTTTGATGATTTTTCCCTAAATCCACTTAAACATGAAATAAAATTCATAGTAAGATAATCTCATAAGAAACCAAAAGATTCCACCTATTAATAAAGGAGAAACATAATTATTTTTGTCTCTGCTTACCCTAACTAAGGGTTTTAGCAGTTTGAAGTAAATCCACAATAACTCACACAAGTCTTAACTAAAATGCATGAAATTTGCTGTAACATGAAGGTGATTGAGATTATTACCATATCCAACCATTCTACCATGCCTTCAAGGCCGTACAATTCTATACAATACCTAGAAATGCAAGATTTATGAAGAAAAATGATTAAAAATTAGAGATTTTCCTTGAACTTATTCTTTATTCAACCACAGTCAAAGTTCTAAAAGATACAAGAGCCTCTTTAAAGGAAAAACAATTGAATCCTAGCCTTTTAACTACCTCTAACTGACCCTAATGACTCTTCATCTCTTAATATTTACTTTCTGATTAAGTTGGCAACTTTTTACATTATTTTAATTTTTTCACTTTTGGAATTATTAAACACCAAATGACATCAACATGACCTCAAATATATGAAACATAACTCTAATAACATGATTTACAAAGTAGGATCAATAACATTGAATCAAATTTCAAAACATTCCTTCATAGAGGCCTAATAATGCCAAGGTGCTCCTGCACCAATACAAGAGATGAAAAAAAGACAAGGAGCCATTAAAAATTTCCAAATATTTCACTGACTCAACCAAAACTCCAAAAGAATAGCATAGATGCTAGCACTAGGGAAATCCCAAAAGAGAACACTAATGAAAGTGGAATTTTTTTTTTCAAGTTCCAGAAAGGTATAAATGGTTTGAAGATGTTGTGGCTGTCTGGAAAATAGTGAAGGAATGCTAGATAGGGAGGGACCCAATTAGACTCTTTAATTGGATTCTTAAGAAAGAAAGAAAATCTGATACATTTTTGGATTCAAACTCGAAGAAACAAGACAATGACTCCTCTAGATGTTCCCAAAACCCAAGGCTTCAACACACAAGGTTGGTGACCCTACAAACCATTCCCATGCTTACCAAGTGATTTCTGATCATCAAACCCTTACAAGGTTTATTGATACATTCACAACTATTGTTACCTCCACATACATTTGACTAGTAGTGACAACCTTGGTTTTTAATCCTCTAACCCATACCTTGGGATCACATCACCATGAAAGAACTTCATCCAACATCCTTATGAGTGTAGGTACCACCAAATAGGTATTTGTCAAATTTTTCCTCCTCGAGCGAGGGAAATTCCAGGAAAGAAGAGGAAAGCAAGACATGTGGTAGGTCTAAAAGAGGGAGATCAACTAGAGGTCAAAAGATTAGAAAAAAAAATTGTAAACACATGGAATTTTTTCTTGTTGAATGGGGGTCATGTTCTTATGATGATGAGAGCATAGGCGACATCGAGGTGCCCTTGAAGTACAAACATCTATGGAAATAATGGGTACCCAAGGAACTTCCTCCAATAAACATTGATTTTTGTGTCAAGGAGAGGATATATCGCATAGCACCATCGTCATTACATGGTTTGGGCCTATTTTGCATGGACGACATAAAGGTCTGTTACAACAAATTTACTGAATTGATGGAGTATGCCAGACCCTGTTGTAGTTGCAAAGATTGGATGCAGCTGGTTTGATATACATGAAATATGCATAGGTATGCACTGTCAACAAATTATATACAGCTAAAAGATAAGGATCAAAATAAAGGAGTGGCTATGTACATTGATGGAAGGCCAAAAGTATTAGGGAAAACTTGTAACAATAATAAGAAAACATATCAATTTAACCTTTCTTTGTTATTACAGCAGAACCCCCCTTGCAGTGGCCTCTATATCATGAGTACATGACTAGGCATACATTAAGATCACGAGCAGAGGGAAGAACAAATGAAGGGGGAACAAATGATTTAGAAAATGATACTCCACTTCTTCTTCTTTTAGCTACAAAAAAGAAACAAAAAAGAAGTGATTGTAATCATATTATGACAACTATATTTTTGATAATATGTAAAAACTAAAAGAATGAATGTTATATGTCAATGAATGAATGTGAATATGTTAATGAATGAATGTTATATGTTATTAATGGATGAATTAATGATTAATGTTATTGTGAACCTAAATCTAAAACCTACAATAAAACAAGAAACCAATCAACAAATTAGATCAAATGGAAGGTTAGAATGTAGATTCCTCAAGAAATTCATCTAGATTGCAAAAGAGGAAAAGAAATGAGATGAAGAACATAATAAAATAAAATCATATCAAATACTATTCTAATGCAATGTAAATTTTTAATCTCTTGACGGAATTGGTGCCAATTTGATGTGAAAATTGGCCCTTTCCCAACTCCAAATGATGCAAGCTTGATCTGTTGATGAAGAGTGATCCACCCTAATGAAGAATGGTGAGTGATCCAAGCTAAAAACCTACACAACCTAGCTAAGAACTCAATGGTATTGATGAAAATGGCTAAAGATTTGAGTATAGTAACTTTGCATAAATTGTGGATGATCAAGTGAGGATATTAGCCTCTTATTTATGGAATGCTAAGATGGATGAATGTCCAAAATAGAGCAAAGTGGGACTAACATTCAACCAATGGTAAGATGCCACTTGTAAAATTGTGAGTGGATGGAGGATGTGCAAGTTTTGATGATTGTGCCAATAAATGCATATTTTTGAATTTTGAATTTGTTGAAATGACATGCAAAAGGGAAGAAAGAATGCATTGAATGCCACTTGGATCAAGGCAAAGGACATGTAAGAGAGAGTTAATGCTTTGTATGTGCATGTAAACTTAGATTTTGAATTCATACTTGAAGAATATTCTTTAAAAGATGCCTTGTTGAAGAAAACAGAGATTTAATAAATCAATTAAATCTATTTTCATGTGCAAGTGGGAAAAGCTAGAGGATGGGACATGATAAGAGATTAAATTAATCAAAGTTAATTAATTTAATGAAGGGGGTTAAATGATGTGACCTATTTGACTTAAATTTGTGGATTTACTTAAATCAAATATGAGAAGAATGTGATAAGGAATTAATTAAATAAAGATTTTGATTTATTTAATTAAAAGGGATGATTATTAGATTAAACTAAATAAGGTTTTAATTTATTTTATTTAATAGATAGACTTTGGAGATTTAATCAAATAAATTAATTATTTAATTAAATTATATAATTAGATCAAAATGGTTAATTTAATTATCGAGCAGAGGCGACTTAATTAGATAACTAGTTTATTTAATTAAGAGAGGAATATTGCTGAATTTAATCAGATAATGGTATTTGATTAAATGGTTAGACTGAAAGATGATTCAAGATGAAATGATGTTAATGGTTAGGATTAGATGCACAATTTCAATCGGTACATTTTACATGTCTACATTTTGCCCCTCTTTGAAGCAATGCACTTGTTGTGTTGATTCAAAGAATAAATGATCTCGATCAAAGCCAAAAAAAATTGTTTTCAAAATATTTCCCCACTGCTGGCCAGCGAGAGAAAACATGCCAATATATTGCCCCCTCGAGAGATTGGACAAAAATTTCAATTTTTGAGTGATCTTGCGAAAAAAAGAGGACAAGGTGCTCGACAGGTCCAAAAAGGCTCTAGGAGGCCAAAAACATGTCTAAACGCCATAAAATGATGTAAAACAGGCCTTAAGTGGACAAAAAAAAGTTCAAGGGTCCAAAACCCTAGCAAGATAGCCAATTAGGGTGAAAAAACCCTAATTTTCATGCTTAAAACGGCTCTGAGGGGTCACTTTCAATTCATTTTCACACAGTCATCTAGCAACCTTGAGATTTGAACTCTAACCTCTTGACTATATAGCGCAACAACAACTCCCGATGCACATTTATGACTGAGTCTGGACGTACTAGTAGCCACTCGACATTGGGGCACCGGTAAGTGATCCTTACTTGAGCTTTATTTTTTGTTTTTAGCATTCATTTATTGCTTTCAAAGTTAGTCATTATGCAACGACGCTATATAGCGCCGCTCAAAAATCAAACTACATCGCTCGGTGTTAGATTGCATCGTGGCAGTGGAGTTTGGAGTTTGAAAACAAATTCTAAACTTTGATGTTGAGGTTATGGCCCGTGGGGTCATTTCCAAAGTACGACGCGGTGGTGCCTTAATGATAGGAGTCTTTTCAAACTACGCTGCTCGGAAGGAAAGGGCACCGCGGCGGTGTGCTTTTGTCATTTTGTGCCCCAACATCGTAGTTTGATAAAAATCAAACTATGACACCTTCATGGATAGTAATGCTAGAGTGGTTTCTTGGACACCTGACAAAAAAAAATCAAATTTTTTAACATGATGACCCTTCCTAATGCAAGACGCAGTGAGGGAGCTCTATTCTCGAGAGCACAGGTCACAGGATCTCATCAGTAACTTATGAGATCTCAGTGACAGAGATCAAGATTGACTACGAGACATGGGGTTGTGGTACATTGCATATGTCGCGCCCATATGTACCCACCTTGGGATGATGTTAGTGCTTGTCAAGAGATGGCACAACGATACCTCTTCCTTCCACCTTCCCACCGGCGAGTCCACCATCACCTTGGAGGATGTTTGGCGCATCTTGAGATTGATGATTCATGGTCAAAATGTCATTTTTGATATAGATGAGGGGTAGAATTCCTATCACACAGTCCTCATCACAGACGACATTATCCTTTGTGAGGGGTAGATCGAGCTTGAGCATCATAAGGGATTGGCCCCTCCCTTCCGCTTGGTTGTTGCGGTGATTATTTTAGGTCTTGTTTCCCTAGATCGACGAGGATGGTATTTTAGTCCTGGTTGGGGACTCTGTTGGGAGTGCATGGTGATACGTGATAGGCCTACTTGTTTTGCTTGGGGTTCGATTCTTCTTGTGTCACTATACAGAGATCTTCATGAGTACATCTACTTGGATGGTAGAGCACTCGAAGCAGGCATCACACTCCTCCACGTATGGGCATGGGAGCACATTTCTATCTTTCGGCCACGGGTTGTTGCAATTTCGATGGGGCCTGATGATCCCCTTGTATGGCGCTACAGAGGTGTTGTTTTCTTCACACACACGGGCGAGCACGAGATTCCCTATTGGAGGAGGTCCTAGATGAGATGCAGGTGTTTATATGTTGTTTGTACTTTGGTCGGCCTAGATGGGCTGACAATGTACATTAGATTTTCTATGCCCGCCAAGACCGCTTCATGCAGGGGTGAGAGCACACGATGATAGAGAGATATCTACCCGAGTGCGTTCAGCGCTAGTTCAACGAGCCTTAGGATCAGCCAGACAATGATTATGTGGTCGTATTTTGCTGCACCATGTCACAAGTTTCATTAGGGTGATACATTCCTACTTCTGAGGCTGTGGACAACTTTAGAAATTTGGTAGCTTGACCATGGGCTTACAATCAGGGGCCTACAGATTCAGGCGTCACATAGGTATATAGAGACTGGTTCCAGCCTCCCCTACGGTTGAAAATTCTAGGAGTAGTCCCCAATCGACAGAGTATGAGAGGTAGAGGGGGAGGACGAGGATGGAGAGAGGGTGTACGATAGGACCAGCCGATCGGGCTCCCAGTTTAGCTATCCCAGCCAGCTCAACTAGGTCAAGCCGATGTGTAGATGCAGGATCAGCAATAGGTGTCGGTAGGTGCACCACCATGGGCAAGGGGTGAGGATTAGCCTCAGGTACAACCTCTATGAGCATAACCTATAGGGTAGCTAGCAGGGTAGGTGGACCGTTGGGATAATTGATTGCATAGCTACAGGCCCAGCTGCAGACTTTGACAGGGGAGAGAGATCAGGCGCGGACCGAGAGGTACCAAGCCAAGGTCGAGAGGGATCAGACCATATTGTAGAGACATGATGCAGAGTTAGAAGCGGCTGCCGAGATGGGCTGAAGACAATAGTTGGAGAGCATAGCATCCTCCTCCTCTCAGAGTATAGTGTCACTTCATTCTTACAAGGAGGTCATCTGAGAGGCCAATTATTATCGTTGGCATTATCACGAGGTTGTGCCTAGAGAAAATCGGGCCCCAAAGTACTTGCAACGGACTAGCCATAGACCAACAGAGGGTCATGATGATAGGGGTGAGGGCAGCAGACAAGAGAGTTAGGCCTCTTTTTTGATCAAGATGATATTTTTTTGTGCCTTGTGGGCTCCTTTTTGATAGCCCGATGGGCCCTTTTGTATTGATTGAGATACATGTATAGTGATCCAATTATTTTGTACTATGACAGTTACTTGATGATGATATATATATGAGATGATGATTTTGATGTGATGTGATGTGTATCATTTATTTATGCATGTATGGATGATTCTATTTCTATATGCTATTGCAATGATGATATGGTGTTATATGATGTATTTATGGATGCATTTATTTCTGATGATATATGCATTATGTAATGATTATGACTAACATATCTATATTATGTTGTTGAATTATGATATTCAGATGTAGTTATGTGATGTGTGATGATGTTGCAATCTATATGATGATTTGAAATGATATGATATATAATATGCAATATGAAAAATGATATGGAAATGATCTATGGTGTATACGTGAAATGATGTGAATCATGCTTATATATGAAATGATTATGGATGGATGTACGCTTTGCATGTAATGGTTTTTTATGTTTCTTTTTATGCTTATAATGATGTGGAATGATTTATGCAATGAAATGTAAAAAATGATTGTGATGCAATTTATGAGATGATATGGATGATTAATGGACGGTATAATGCAATGGTCGTGTTTTATATGATGTGTATTGATGATGCCAAAGATGGTTTTCTAAGATGCCTAGACTAACAAATATTTTTATCCTAAACATGATAAATGTATGTGATGCATTCACTATGATGTGATGGGATATATGAAATGATATGTTAATGCAAAGGGGGTATGATGGTGCTTAATGTAAAATGAACGCAATGTGGGAGATGACTTTATGATGTTATGTGATGTGGATGCAATGGATTATCTATATTAATTATGTACCTATTATGTATGATTATGCAATAGATGGTAATGTGAAATGGTTATCAAATGTTTATGCAAATGAATGTTATGCAATGATTTATGTGATAAATGCAATGTGATGAGAAAGGGATGTGCTAATTTATGAAAAACTCTTATAATACCATGTTTATATGATGATGGAAATGCAATGCATATGTTTCCTATATGATATGTTTATGCAATATGCTAATGCTTTGTGGATGTAGGATCAATGGCGATGACGACGATGATAATGGTCAACTATCATAGTACCTTGTTAGCATGGTAAGCAAGAAGGGATGAAAGAGAAGAAGTCATTTCAAGAAGACACAAGATGACGAATATGCAAATGATGATGATTACTTGCCGAGGAGTTGGGATTTTCAAAGGGACAATTTTCTTATGTTTGATGAAACATGTGGTATGGTGCATCAAGGTATAGAGAACTAGGATGGTGTTATACCCAGTGTGATGGACTTTGACTTGACAAACAAATAGGAGCATTTTTGTTCACACCTGACATACGAAAACCTTGCTAGGATGCACTTTAGAAGTTTCAAACACCTCAGACCAAAACATGGAAAGGTATAACCTATCAATGCAATAGTCAACAAGTTGCCCAAAACTTCCTCCATACAAACCTAACAAAGCAAGTATTCGCCAAGTTATATTACAAGAACGTCCAACAAGCACATCAGACAAAAGATAATGATTGTTGCCCCATTCCTATTTCTCTATGTCCTCTGCTTAGATATCATCGAGAATTCTTTGGAATGAGCACAATAAGATAAGTAAAAAGACAAAGATAAATTAAACAAACAAGCTAATGTTCTCCAATACCGCTAACCAAAAGGGGAAGTGTTTTTAAGGATAAGAACTCAAACTATTGCCAAAAGATAATGTCCATTGTATGAAGGATACATCCTAGGACATGTTAGTGGATGGCGGAACGTCATTTCGTTTATCCTAAGCGTTCTTTCAAATGATTAATATGGGACCAATCGGATGATAGGTTATCGACACAAAGAGTTGACCAACTTGCTTATGTACTGACTTAGACCTAAGACTTGACGATTTGAGTTTTCACTTTTAACTTGCTAGACTTGCTTCTGATTGTTTCACCAAAGGTTGAAGATGATGGATTTTTATTATGAGTGATGTTATTTCAAGTGAAAGTGAGATGAGATAGATGGATTTTTTTAAATATTTGGATGTTTTTGACGTTTTGCGATATTTTTGAGGCTATTTTTGGTATTTTTGGAGATTTTCAAATGTTTTGATTTTTTTATTTTCTAATGTTTTTGGGGTTTTCTGATACTTTGACCAAGAGACTAACCTAAGGACCTATCTTAGGGGCCTAGGGGGATGATCAACAAATTATCCTTGCCTACGTTATACACACAAAGACCACGTAGTTCGACTGACATCTTGACTGATTCACAAATGACGATATACATGATAAAATGTCAGTTTATTATGAAAGACTCCTAAAGGACTGACCTAAGTGTCTCGAGGGATGATCAAAGATTAACCTTGCCTACGTTCCAAGGCTCAGAGACCTGTAGTTTGACAAGAAAACATTTTTTTTGAATTTTTGATTGACTTTTGACCTATTTTTGGGTTTTGTGTTTTTTCTGATGTTTTCATGTTTTTGGATTTTATGATGTTTAGGACTTTAAGAATATACATGAATCCGATCCTATGAGAACATGCCCCCAACGTGATGCAATAGACTACTCTATAAAGGTAGGACAAGCTGACCTTGAGGATGGGCCGAGTAGTATTAGGAGTGATCATGATGCGAAAACAGGACCAAGCTATGATGTGGATGCAGGTGGATGAGTGATGGATCATGGAAGTGTGATGGATGGATGATGCAAAACAAGCCGCAAAGATCCTAGTGGATGGAAAGTGTTTATTTACACAAGGTTCCTGTTTTCCATGTTTTCACCAAGGTACTTGTCTAAAGTTCCACCGAAGTGGTTTTCACTAGAGGACGATTTTTCTCTTTACTATTTTTTGATCCTTTTTCTAATTTTTTTGTTGTCACCAAGATGCCTGTTTTTCAGGTTTTCGCCAAAGTAACCATTTTTTCAGGACATTTTTTTGATTTTTTTGGTTCTATACCTTGAAAGATTTAAGCATAAAACTTTTTGAGATGAGAGCTATTCATGGGCTCTTGCATAGGTTCCCCTTCAGGTGTTGATAACTGATATGCCCCTGACTTATAGCTTGTTGTGATAATGAATGGTCCCAACTAGTTGGGTTGAAATTTTCCTTTGTTGCTTGGGTTTGGGACATTCTTCAGATTCTCTTTTAATACCAGTTCTCTGACTTGGAAAATATTGCTTCTGATTTTCTTATTGTAGCTCCTTTTGATTCTATTCTAATAGACTTGTAAATGATTCAAAGCATCCATACGATGCTCATCCAATAACTCCAGCTCACTTAGTCTTGATACTCGGTACTATGAGGTTTTGATACTCGGTGCTATGAGGTTTTGTAGTGATATCCTGAGTGATGGAAGCTTGATCTCAATGGGTAGTATTGCTTTTGATCCATAGACTAGGGAAAAAGGGGTGGCATCGGTGGGTGTGCAGATACTGGTTTGATAGGCCCAAAGGGCGAGATTAATCTAAAGATTCCAGTCACAACCTACATCATTAACTATTTTCTTGAGGATTTTCAGAATGGTCCTGTTTGTAACTTATGCTTGGCCATTGCCTTGGGGATAGTATGGGGTGGAGAAGCGATGTTGGATTTTGAATTTTTCTCATATGTTGCAGACATCCTTATTTTTAAATGGTGTCTCATTATTTGAGATAATTGCTTGTGGAACACCATAGCGGAAAATGAGATAGTTTAGGATGAACTTTGATATATGCTTCCCAGTTATATACGTCATGGGGATGGCTTCCACCCACTTAGTAAAGTACTATGTGGCGGTTATGATGAATTTGTGGCCATTAGATGAAGTGGGAGTGATTTTTCCAATGAGATCGAGTCCCCACTGTGAAAAGGGCCATGGTGTGACGATGGGATGAAGCTCTTGAGCTGGAGCATGGATAAGGTCCCCATGATTCTTGACATTGTAGACACCTTCTGACATAGTCATGTGCTTCTCTTTCCATTGTGGGCCAATAATACCCCATCCTCAACAATTTCTTGGCTATAGTCATTCCACTTGAGTGCAAACCACATATACCATTATGTACTTAAGTTAGACTGGTCAATGCCTCCTCAACATTTAAGTAGCATAGTAGGGTTCCTTCTATGCTCCTACGATATAGGGTATCTCCTAGGATAACGAATCAGTATGCCTTTTTTACAAATGATAATTTTAGTTTTGAAGGTAAGTTGGCAGGTATGACTCCTATTTGAAGGTATGTATAAATTTCATGGTACTAAGGATCACCAGGACCAACGATTTCGCACACAAATTCTGATTCTGGTACCTCAAATGCGGGCATGAGAAGCTGCTCTATCAGGAATTCATATTTTGGAACATTGTTGGTGATGTCCAGTAGGGCTCCAATTGTGTCTGTGGCATTTGTTGCTTTGTAGTTGGCTCTGGGTATCTGCTCAAAGGTAATTTCAATGAAGTATTCTTTGAGAGTCTCCACCAATTTTTTGTATGGAGTGAGCTTATCGTCTTTAGTTTGTTATTATCAATTGAGAGTCCTTCGTATACTCTGAGAGCTATAATGTTCCACTGTACTGCTATTTTGAGACCTATGGTTAAAGCCTCATATTCTGCAATGTTATTGTGCAGAGAAATGCCAATTTGTAGGATCTTGGTATGCAGTCCCCATGTGGGGTGATAAAGAAGATGACAGCTCCTGATCCATGCTGCGTGTATGAGCCATCAAAGTACAATTTCCAATGGTCAACTACGTCAAGATTGAAAATAGATTCATCTGGAAACTCAAAAATGAGAGGATTCTCTGAATAGATTGGTGCTTCTGCCAGTTGATCTGCAATGAATTGACCTTTGATTACTTTCCGCTCCACGTATTCAATTCCATATTCTGATAGTATCATCACCCATTTGGCCATTCTTCCAATGAGCGTTACCTTTTACAATAAGTGCTTGAGAGGGTCAATTTTGGTGATGAGTTTTATTTTATGTGCCAACATGTAATGTCTGAATTTTTATGATGCAAACACTACTACTAAACATGCTTTCTCAATGAATGAATAGTTTAGCTCATGCCCAACCATTTTTCTACTGATGTAGTAGATGGCCCTTTCTATTCCATTTTCATCATGTTGAGTTAGGAGAGCTCCAAGGGCTGCTGTTGTTGCTGATACATAGAGAATTAATGGTTTTCTTGGGATTGGTGGCATTAAGATTGGTGGTGTCATTAGATATTCTTTGATTTTATTAAATGCCTCTTCATACTTGTTATCCCATTTGTATGCTACTCCCTTGTGAAGTAGGTGAGAGTATAGGTTTTCTTTGTCGGCCAGTTGTGATATGAATCTTCAAATGGATTGAAGCCTACCTTGGAGACCTCTCAATTGCTTTAATATTTTTGGTGCCTCCATCTCGAGGATTGCTTTTACCTTTGTTGGATCTACCTCAATACCCCTCATTGATACTATGTATCCTAGCAGTTTTCTTGATTGTACGTTGAAGACACACATTTTTGGGTTTAATCTGACTTTGTACTCCTCTAGCCTATCAAAGATGGCACTTAAGGTTGCTATGTGATATTTTCTCTTTCTAGATTTGGCTAGGATTTCATCAACATAATCTTTGACTGTCTTATTGATCATGTCATGGAAGATCAATGTCATGGCCTTTTGATATGTTGCTCCTACATTCTTTAAGTTGAATGGCATCATATTCCAGCAGTAAGTCCCCCATGGACAAGTGAAGGTCGTCTTATGTTGGTCCTCTTTATATATCATGATCTAATTGTACCCTGAGAATCCATCCATTAGTGACAACATTTCGTTTCTAGCTATCATATCGACAATCATATCAATGTTTGGAAGCAGGAAGTCATCTTTTGCACATGCCTTATTCAAGTCTTTGAAGTCTATGCAGATTCTGATGCTTCCATAAGGTTTTGCAATAGGCACCAAGTTTGAAACCCATTCTGGATAATCTATCAGTCGGATGAATCTCGTATCTAATAGCTTTTTTAGCTCCATTTTGACTAATAAGGCGATCTGAGGGTGCATTTTTTGAAGCTTTTTTTTAACATGCTTTGCTTCTAGATATACTACTAAGTGGTGAACCATGATTTATGGATCAAGTCCTGGCATGTTAGCGTAGCTCCATGAGAAGTTTATTTGTCTTTCTCTTAGGAAGGTTGCTAGGAGCTCTTGTTCCTCTGATAGTAATGGCTCCGTATAGAATGTGATGTGCGAGGTTTCCTCTATTCCTAGATTGACTGGATTGCACCTTTCTGCCAAGACTGTTAATTTTTCTTGATGAAGAACTCTAAAAGGAAGATTGAATCCCCCATCCTTGGGTGCCTCAGAGAGGTTTTCACCGTTGGATGGATCCTCTCTTTTTACTTTTTTCTGGTCAGAGAGTGTCACAGTGTGGTTTTCACTCAAGGACTTAGATATTATTCTTAATTTTTCACTTTTGTGACTAAGGGATTCAATCGTTTCCCCATAATAGGCATGTGTATCTAGCTCAATTATGAACCCTTCTTTGTGATCCCCACATGGAATGTTATCCCTTAGTCTCATGAATTCAAAGAGTGCCTCATCATTTTTGAATGTATCAAGAATTGGTACTCCTCGTTGTTTGTAGTCAATGAGTTGGGGGTATACTAGGTAGATTTCCTGATTTTGGTGGTCTGATTCAAAAGATAGGGTACTAAACATGAACAAAGTGGTGTCTTCAAAAAGCCTAGGTAGATTGGATGTGGGGTCCTTGTAATCACTAATACTATAGACGCTGGTTATATCAAACGTATAGTTATCTAAGACATGACCTATGGATATTGGTAAGTGCAGTTCAACTACAGTTTGTTGAGGAGGATTTTTTACTTTTCTAACTGGAAGACTCTGGCCACGTATGGTTATACTCGAAGGGGTACATACAAGGCCAAGATTTGTCATTCGCATCTCTGGAATGATAGGTATTATAAGCCCATTAACATTTTTTCCAAGTCTTTTATTTTTGTCATAGCCCATTGCGAGCATCATTTGTAGACCCTTGCTTCTGTCATCCATTGGTAAATCAGCTATTGGTCTCTCATCTTGATATAGCATATGAGATGGATCCACCTCAATAAATTCTTGGCCGAGATTTCCCCAACTTGTAAAGTTAGGGTAGTCTTCAAGAGATGTTTGAGATGTAGAGGCTTCATTTTCTTGTGGACATCCTCGTGATCTAGGAGATTGTGGCAACTCTCCTACTACAAAATCATTTTTAGGGATCATGTAGTTTCCACAACCATTATCTTAGATGATGACCTTAATTTCAGAGATGGTGGGAATGGCAGGAGTGGCAGGTGTCTCTGTCGCAGAGGTGGAAGCGAGAGTGGTTGGATCAATGTATGGTGTAGATGGACCGTCATCTTTTTTGGTACTTGGGGGATTTTATAATACTTTGCTTCAAGGCTTTTGCAATAAAAGAGTTCAGGATCTCCATGGATAGTGACTTCTTGTCCCACATGTGTGAATTTCACACATTGATGGAAATTTGATGCTACTGCCTTCATTGCATGAATCCATGGACATCCTAGAAGAATTTTATATGGTAAGTCAAGGTCTAGGACCTGACAAGTGGTTTCCATGATAGCAGGCCCTACTTGAATAGGGATTTTGATCATGCCTTGCGATATGTTGGAGCCTAAAATTTCATGCAAATTTTAGGTTCCCATATTCAAAGAATTGATTTTGACACTCAGAAATAAAGTTGAAAAATCTACTTATGTAGCTCAATTTGAAAAATCATAACTTTGGATTTGTTTTTTTTTATGCCAAACCACTTTACAGACATGTTCATCTACCATATGGGAGTATGCACACCAGTTTTCAGCTTCATCCGATCAGTTTTGACAAAGTTTCAGAAGGCCAAGTTGAAGGGTTTTTGAGAAAATCTGTTGTCAGCAAATTGAAAATCCCGTTAAAGTGGTCAACTTTGAGGGTGAATAATAAGCAAATGGATGATGATAATGATAGAATGGTTGGTGTCTTCAATTATCTATATCAAATTCTACCTCAATTCCAATTCTCAAGTCTCCAGGGCATCATTTGATATTTTTGCAAAGCCAAAACCAAATGAATTTTACACAGTTTGGAAACTGCATTTCTAGAACAGCTGCAAAATAGTCAACTTTGGTGTTTGATATTTCATGAACGAAGATGGTTGGAGAAAAATCATCCTGCACACATGGTCACCATGCCTAAATTAGCTAATATCCAAATTTATGGCTTCTCAAGATCACATTTGATATTTTTTCAAAAGGGGCAAATGGAAGGTTTCAATTGAGCTTGACAGTGGTAATTTTCAGAAAATGTCAAGTAAGCAACTTTGGGGATTTATAGTTTTCATTTACAAAAACTTCATGCCAAACCATTTTATGAGCATATTCTCCTATCACAACTGAACATGTATATACATTTCCATGGTCGTTGGAAAAGTTCTGGTATGTTTTTTAATTGTTTTGTGATTGCCCCGAGCTAGATTTGGCGCTTCGAAAAAGTTGCAAAATTTGAAATTATAAGGATGACCCAATTGGTGTTTTGGCCTCAAATATCTCCAATTTCAAATTCATTGAATTATGAGGTCATTTGGTGCATTCATTTAAATTTTCATTTTTCTTACTACATGCTCTGAGAGGGTCTGTTTACAAAGGAAGTACTTTGATTTGGCGAGCTGCTCAAAATCCGACAGATACCCATTTCCAAAATAATTGATCATAGTCCCTTGCAAATTTTCGTGGCTCTAGGATGCTCCGTGTGCCCGCGGTGAAAAATTATTTCTTAAGTTCTAAAGTTCAAATGACATATATTTTAAAACATTAGGTATGTTTTAAAATGAATATGGATGCTTTCAAAACCCTAAATATTTCAGTATTTTATAAATTTTAAACTTTGTAAAATATTTAGAAAATAAATAAGCAATGAAGAAAACTAAAAAGCTTTAAAGTGGGTGATTATTTTTGTTGAATAAAAATGCACGAAGTAAATACAAGGTAAAATACTTTCACCAAGACGAGAAACATTTTTCACCAAAGAAGTCATGAAGCGGGCAATTATTTTAGCAAGAGAAAGGTGAAATTTTCAGCAAGGAATAATTACCAAAGTTAATTCTTCACAAGAATGAAAAATGAAAGTTAAAGATAAAATATTTAATTTGCCAAAGGCAACTAATTAAATATTTTAAACAAAGAGGTGTGTTGAAAGGAGGAATCACATTGGACAGCTGCTGTGAAGGGTTGTAACCCTAAAATAACAATGTATATATACAAAGTGAAATTGTATCATAAGGGATAGATTAGATTTATGAGAAATAAGTAGGTTAGGTAGTTGGATAGGGTGAACAATAAATATCATGTTGTATATTGTAAAATCCTTTCAAATTATTTAATGGAGAAGAATGCATAAATTTGGCGAAATCCTTTCTTGGTGTTCAGTTGTTGTGATGAAATTATTTACATTTCTATCTGGTTATCTCCAACTTGAGTTCTTTTAATCATTTAAATCAGTATATCAAGTATATCTTTGATTTATCGAAATGTATTCCCATTTTGTGTGAATTAATCAATTGGTGTCTACAAGTCAGATTTAAATTCTTTTGGATGAATCATAGTGATTTAAAGATTTATTTTGGATAATTGAAGAAAAGCCTAGTAAGAAAATATTCCAGCACAATTTATGCAAGTCATAAATTTGGTGAAGTTTTATGCCAGTCATAGAACCTCATTCTCAGAGTGCCTAGCAACTAGAGTTAAGCCAAAAAGGGAAAACACATATCATTTACCTCTTGACTCCATTAGCCCAACAAAAGTAGGCACTGGTCACACCAATTCCATTTTAGAATTTTATAAAGCATTATTCAAACATCCATGTCTCAATTCCAATATTAGGAGTAGGAGTAGTCTGTAAACTTTTATCTATTACGTTTGTGCCATTGTAATAGATCTATCAAATCGATCAAGTCATACAACTTTAAGTCTGCATCACTCATATAGGTTCATCCGCCTAGGTCTAGCAGCACCTAAAGAGTAGAAGGTCTAAACCATTTGGCCTTGTCTGTTACCCTAAAACATACCAAGAGATTGGCAACCTCTTGAGGCAGTTTGCCTGCATTTTTGAGAGCTAATAGGATACTCTTTCTTGATCATCATATGCTCTTATTGTGATACCCTTTCCTTTTTCGATAGAATCTTCTAAGATTTTTAATTTTTTGATGAGCTTGAGAGAAAAAATATTCAAGCCCACACCTCCATCCACCAAGACCCTTTTGACTTTTCTCTTTTGTACTATGACTTCTAAGTGGAGTGCACGGTTATGAGATGGTTGAGCCAAAAAATCTTGGTCAAAGAATGTGAGGAGATTTGGTGTGATGATATTTCCGACCATAGCTTGGAATTGTTTCACATCAAGATCCGTAGGGATAGTGAATGAAGTCAACGCTTCCTCGAGGATTTTCTTATGGGAAGATGATATTTTTAGTAACTCCATGATTGAGATTTGCATTGGTGTTCTTTTGAGTTGATCTAGGACATTGTAGCCTTTGGGGATAGATCTAGATGCAGGGACTCTATTTGGCTAGGATGATCCTACGATGGTAACTTTTATGCCTCTTGTGGTGACTCCACAATCAGCATGAGCGCCTTTGATGGTGATGACTGTGCAGTATTCATTAAGAGAGATGACGACAGTTTCATACACATGATTTACGTTTGTGTGGGTTCCTTTCCCCTTATTAGTGTTATTATTCCTTTTATTTCCATGGTTAGGCATCGAATTTGTGTATATCTTAAGGTCTTGGTTTCCTGTTGGGTGTTCCACGTTTATAATTATTTGATCGATGAGATCTTGAATTATGTTTTTTAGCCTCATACAACTGTTCGTGGTATGCCCTTTGATTTTATGGAAGTTACAGAGTTGATTTTCATTATACCAAGGAGGTTTCACATCCGGTTCTTGGTAATTCTCATAGGTGGTTGCTTTGATGAGTTTTTCATTTATCAGCTTCTTCATGATGACTTCAAGTGGTTCCCCCAGAATGGTGTACTTTCTCTTAGGGTAATTCTTGTTTTGTTGGGGTGGTCCTCTTTGATAATTGACATTATTAATTGTCGGATTTTTGTTTGGTTGTTGTGTTACGTGATGCTTGTTTTGGTGTTGGTTTTGGATTTGTGGTGTGGGTGTATTTTGGCACGGGGAACTAATGAACACTTTGGTGTCGACAACACCATCATTAGTAACATTTTTGTTCCTTTCCCACGTGCGAGGTTTATCGTTGTAATTGGTGGGTGGGCAGTTTTTTTTTTGCTTGGGGTATGAAGTTGATCCCACAGGTTGTGTCATAAGGGCTTGTTTGATGCTAAGCACCTTGGAGATCAACTGATCATATGTGGTGATCCCTTGTACCTTGAGATGGAATTCCAAGAGGTCGTCAAGGTTTGATATGATGGTGCAAACTTGTTCTTTGAGCATGGTCCATTTGCTCTGATTTGCCTTGGATTGTCATTATTGTAGGAATGAAGTGAATGATTCATTCTTACCTTGCTTCAGAGCTGAGAGTTCTTCTAGACTGACATCCATTGCAATATTGCATTCATAGTTTTTAGTGAATGTCTCTATAATTTCTTGGAATTTTTTGATGCTTGTAGGTAGGAAAGAGAACCATTCCATAGCGTGACTAGCCAAACTCCTAGGAAATAGCCACATCAGATAGGTATCGTCGTATGTGACTTCCATGCAATGAACTTGGATTCACTAATGTGATCTTCAGGGTTTCCCATCCCTCGATATTTTTCAAACTTGCGGATCTCAAATCCCTTGGGGAATGATTTCATCAGCAGAATCCTGTCAAAAGGATAGGGACATAAGTTGCTTGGTGTTTTTGTGGTTTTCCTTGATTGAAGATCGAGCACTTGTTGTGAGAGAAACTTGATTTGTGTCATTACATCGCTTTGCGTATCAGGGGGTGGGATGAAGGTGTTCTAGGGTGTTTCAAATGTGGGTTGGATGGGTGGGTTGTTTGGTGTGTTGTTTGATGGTATTTGCACATTTTTTTGAGCTAGGTATGCTTGCACTTGTTGTTGTATAAACAACGCTTGTTGTTCTTGTTGTTTTTGTGCTAAGATTTCCTATTGTTGAGCTTGTTGTTGTTCCAACAACGCTTGTTTTTGGGCCACCAATTGGGTTGTTTCTTGCTGCTCTTGATATTGTTTTATTGCTTTATGATATGCTTGTAGTTGTGCTGCTTGCTTTTTTGCAAGAAGTTGTGCTTGTGCTTGTGCTTATTGTGCTTGATATTGGGCATGTTCCTGAGCTTTAGCTTGTGCTTGTGTTGCTTGTGCTATGGATTGAGCTTGAGATTGTGTGGATTTTGTGGCTTGTTGGTGTTGTTGTAACAATGCTTGGGCTTGTGCAACCTGTTGTGCTTGTAATGTGGCTTGGGTTGCTTGGGCCGCTTGAGCAGCTTGGTGAGCAGCTAGTTGCATGACTTTTTGTTTTTGCACTTGTAGGACTCACATTTGATATGCAGTTTGTTGAGCTTCTTGCATTTCCATGTATTGGCTTGATATGTCAGAAGTTGGTGGTGGTGGATTCAGAATGGTGCTTGTGGTGATGGTGAGAGGTGTCATCATGTTAGTAATTGGGGTTTGAGTGGTAGATGACATGATTGACGTGATTGGTCCTTGAGAGACCATGTTTTGAGATATTATGGGGGTGGTTGATGATGTCGTGATTGATTGTGTAGTTTTCATTTGTTGTAGCAATATCGATGACAAGTTTTGAGAGTTTTACGTAATGCTTTGATTGGTGTTTGGAATGTTGGTTTTATTTTGATTGATATTTGGTAAAGGTGGGAGTCCCAAGCCAAGTAGAGGTGTGGATAATGGTGGTAATGGTGGGAGAGGTGAAAATGTGAGGGGTGTGAGTTCTTGAGAAAATGATGCGGTATTGAAAATGCCCCTAGGTTCGAACATGTCTCCTTCCTCTTGTGAATTTGTGAGGAGAGAATTTTGAGGTGTTGCATGGTAGGATGATGATGATGGATCATTAGGATTATGGAAAGTGAGAGGAACATACTTATGTAATGGATTTTGGGGTATGTTTTGTTCCAAAATGGTATTTGCATCTAATTCTTGATTATTAACAAGGGGGTGTGTTTGAATATCATTAAGAAATGCATTTCCCTTATTAACATTGGGTTGGGTTGGAGCAAAGGATGTTGTGATCTGCAGAATGTTTTGAGTGATGCTTTGGGATAGGGGTGTAGATGAGATGGGGATGGTGGATGAGATTAAGAGTAAATATGTCTCCACTATAGTACTTATGTCAAAATTATAAGGTAATTTTGCCCCTTGTATTGCTAGTTCAAGCATGTATTGTGAAGGGTTAGGTCTCATCATGATGTTGATGATCTTATAGTTTTGTGTATTTTGGAGCATTTCAGTTATTTCCTCATGTGACATCCCAAAGGTAAGATCTCATCCTTGAATTTACTCTTATGGATTTTGTGATGATGAGATAGTCAAAGGATTACTTGATTCGACATGATTCATTTCGATTTTCATTTGGCTTAGGTCACTTGAAGCAGGTGTTTCTTTGTTAGTGTCCATATTCTTCTTGTATTGAGATCTAGTTTGAACCAGAAAATAAGGATCAATTTTCAAGAATTTGGGAGATGAATCTCTAAATTCTTTTGGTTTAGTCTTTATTTTATGCACAAAAGAAAATATTAGGATATCTTGAGGATCAAAATGTGATATGACGATGATGCAAGATGTGATTGATACAGATGTTTGATCTCTTGATAAATCTTGAGGGGGATGCTAGAATTTTGGGACTTTTGGATATGTTTTGGATTTTGATTTTCTCTTTTGGCATTGTCCTTGACTTGATTGATTTTGGTTTGCTTTGATTGAACAAATAGACCCTAAGATGTTGGATGATTATCTAAAGGGTAGATTTGCTCAAAGGATGATAATTTGAATGTGTAGGGAGAAGGATGCATCTACCCACACCTATTCAAACAATATGGTAATTTAACCAAGCACATGAAGAAGGATGCATCTACATATACCTAGATAAACAAGATGGTGTGATAACTTTGAATAAGTATATGAAAAAGGATTCATCTACACATACCTAGCCAAAGATGTTTTGATAAATATTTCAAGGATTATGTCTCAAGGATTTGATGTTTTTGATTTTTGCCAAAAAGCCTAGCATGAAGGATAATTTCAAGATTTCTCAAAAGATGATGAGATAATTTTTTGGTTTGATGTTTGAAGTATGGGTGAAAAAAAATATTTGATTTCTTTCGATCCTAGGATGAACCTAAAAAATACACTTTGTTTACCTAGACCTCGGTATTGAAGAACATTCAATGCTTCTATAGACCTTCATAACCAAGAAGTGGTTCAATTTGAGCATACATTTTCTGAATTTTTGAACCAAGGACTTCTGTTTTGACTTCTTGGAAATCATTAGGTTTCAACACATGTGATAGTTCCTTTTATTATATTTTCTTAGTGGCTTTATTTTACCACAAACACTTCTTTGATTAGGTTTCCAAACTATATGTCCAATGTCTTAATTTCTTTGAATCCCACAAAGTATGTTGTGTGGAAATTTGATGAATTCAAGGCAAGGGTTACCTATTGTTTAACTTTAGTAGAAAAATTGAGAGGTAATCCAAGTGTTTAGAAACCTCTAAGGATAGAATCCCAAAGGAAAATAATAACACATGAGTTGGGTCAATTATATTTGTCTCCTAAAGGGTTTGAAATTGTGATGATGATGTTTAAGTGTTTGTTTCTAAGATGTTTTTGAACAATCAAAGCATTTTGTAACCAAGAATAAGTACAACCCTATGGATATGGAAAACAATATTTGTTGAGTCCCCACTTGGACAAGTCCAGCTACGCTTATCTTTAGCGAATGGTTAGATGCTTCACCCCACTGGCTCCCCTCCATAACACTCAATTATATGGGGCAGCCAATCATAAACACCTATGAAACTCCCATGGCATGTTTTCCATTTCTACTAAAAGACCGTAAAAGTGTGGGGAAACTTCAGAACAACTGTTCTTGCACCAACAAATAGATCAAGGATTTTGGCAATTCTAAAACATGGGTTTTAGTTAGTACTTTCCATTCATGGAGATTGACCCATATGGTGAGAGTCCCTTTTCAGATCCATCTCATCACATCCAACCGCGTGATATTGGCATTTATTCCAATACCCACATTTATATCCCGGTTGGAAATACTCTTGTCTTTAGAGTGTTACCGGTTGAGTCATTCCCTTGGGTGAGTACTTTTTCCCCAAGGTAGGCCCTCTAAGATAAGCAAAAGTGAGTAAAGACAATATTTATAACTTGATCAATCTTTTTTTGCGACACAAAGAAAGAGAATGTACACAATAATGCTCTACTCACACTCACACAATGTTTTGTTCAATTTTTAAACCAAAATGAAGTGTGGAGGTGATTACTTTATCTCAACCTAAAATCACAAAAAAATGCCTTTTGATTCTCAAGATCACTATAAAACGCGAGAGAAGCACATACGTCCTTTTTCAATGAAGTTAGTTTAAGTAAGTAATTGCAAAGAAAAATTTGTACATGTTTATTTTACCATATCAAAGCATATGTGAGTTTGTTTTGAAGCACCAAAAGACAAATGAGAGTTATTTTGTTCAATTGTTAACCAAAAAAAACAAACTCTAGTAAGTTGTAGTCCTAATGTTCATTTTAAGCCTTTGCAAAAATTGAAAAGGTTCTTTTTAAAGCCCAAAAAAAATTAGTATCCTAAGGAAGAAGAGATAACAGTTTCCTAAGAGTGTTAAACAAACACTAAAGTGTTTAAAAACACTTTGACTTTGTGAAATACCATCATCATGCTTCTCTTTCTTCTTTTTAATTGATCCAACATACAAGAAAGAAAATCCGTCAAACTCTGCAAAACACAGAGGTTAAAAAGCAGAAAAAAGAAGATAAACTTATCATTTGACAAAAAGAATGTGCTAAAATGAAATTTCATTTTTTTACTCACTACCAGCAACGCAACCCATGACTACGTCATAGTTTGATTTCTCCAGCGATGTTGTAGAGCATCATTTACCAGTTAGCTGTGCTTTGTACACAAACCAGTGAGCTCAAATGTGTCACGCTTTTCACCAACGTCGCTGTTTAAAATTCAAATTCAAAAATTTTAGTAGAGAAGGCTAAAGCGTCACAGTTTGTACTTTCTAGCGGTGCTATATGGCGACATTAGAGAGCCAATGCTGCTAAACAACGACTCTAAGCTTCCAACATTGGAATTTTCCTGTGCACAAAACAAAAATTTGGAGTTTTTAGAAAAATGTGATTAAAAAGGAGACGATTCCCTCCTTCTAGCGCCCAAATGTGAACCTAAATCCAAAACCTGCAATAAAACAAGAAACCAATCAACAAATTAGATCAAATGCAAGGTTAGAATGTAGATTCCTTAAGAAATTCATCTAGATTGCAAAAGAGGAAAAGGAATGAGATGAAGAACTGTTGATGGTCCAAGTGGCACAGCAACAGTTAAACAAAATACTACTACTCTATTTCTCCTGAAAGAGAAAGATGATCACATGGATATCTTAACTCCCAAGGTCTTTGTAGTTGGTTCTCAACTGCGCTGATGTTGCTCAGTGGTCAATATAATAGTAATGTTCAAGGGGCCTGCTGGTGTTGAGCTTATGAATTGTTCTAAGATCAAACATAAACTAAAACCTAATCTAACAGGGGTTTTTAAAGAAACAAAAAAAGATAGATTAGAGCTTTGGAACATAAAAGAACAATAATTCATCCAACTTAACCAAACTTGTTACCTTTCAATGAATTCCTAACTAAAACTGGACAACAAAATTAACATGTGATTAACACACAGTTTCATTCATTCACAGTGCTGATTTGATAGTAGATTGCAAGTCACCATTTAAACAAAACATAAAATCAAACTTCATTCCTTGAAAGCTTCTCAAATCAAATGATTAACTCCAGACAAACACCATTCAGGAACACAATGTAAAGTAGATTAAACTCTGATTGCTTCTACTACTAGTGAAACATATAAGCAATATTTACAAAACTAGCACAATCACCAGTGTACAGAGAATCCATGTCTTTAGACTATTCTCATCTACACTAAGAGAGCTGGAAAGATACATCTACTCTATTCTCTTTCTGTTAACTAACTCCCTAACTTTCTTCTAACTATTTACAAAGAGGCAAGAATGCCATATATATAGAGTCTATAAAAAAAAAGAATGTGCTCACCCCCTGTATTAGGGTTCACAAAAATATTTGCTTCCCAGAGGGTCAGCTCTTAGATATTTTGAAGAGAGTCAATGTTGCATTCAATGCGAAGCCCTGCTATTCATATCGGTGACAGCTTGACCTTAGGAGAAGCCCTCAAATCTTTTGTAGTTGTAGCATTTACTCCTAGTATCTGTGTCTATCTTTCAACTCCTTTGAAGGGCTACCTTGAATGCTCAAAAAGACTTCATTAATACCAATCCGCCTTCTTGCTAGTAGACCACACAGTTGTCCCTAAGACTCGTGGTTGTTTCTTTCCTTCAGCCTTCTTCATGTTCTAAACCCTTCTGCACATAGACCATCTCTGGAAGCATCATCGGGCCTCCCTTTAGATCTGAACCTCATCACCCGAGTCGATCCATTAGCTCATGATCTCAAAATGAGTCCATGTCATTTGCATTCTACAGATTTCCTTCACATGAATAGTCAATTAGTCAAAAGGCCAATGGGTCACTCCTTTAGTTTCTTCTGATTGGTGGAACATAGGCCACACAAGATTCTCGGGTGGTCAAAGGTCGTTTGAATGGAATCGCATGTCCGTGAGACACTCATCGTGTCTCCCCGATGCAATTATGTCTCTCCTAGCAGCCATAGACATAACATGTGATAGTCGATGAGACATTTCAGTGAATTGTAGAAGTCACATCGAGCCCACAAAGACTATCGACAAGACAATCGCTAGTTGACATGACCTCATAGTGAAGCCCCTCTCTTCTCGGTGAGCACATTCTGTATCGGTAAGACCCTACTGGGTCGGTGAGTCTTTATGGCAATGCCTTTTTTTCTCCCCAAGCTCCTTCTACTTTGGCAAGACTCCTTCAAGTCGGCGGGACGTCACGGTGAGGCATCAAAATCCTTTGGCGGGCCCATTTTCATGTCGGGGAGACCTTCATTAGTTGGGAAGACCCTGTGGCGATATCACTTTGTTTCAGCGAGACTAAGTCCCCTCACCAAGACATCTATGCGAGCCTTTCTTTTTCTGGCAAGCACACCCATGTCGAGGAGACTCCTTCATTTTGGGGAGACCTTACCCTGAACTCATGCCTTGTCGCTAAGAGATCCCTGGGTTGCTGAGACCTTTTAGCAAATTTTTTATTCTCATCGGGATCACTTTATTTTAGCGAGAGCCTGCTTGGTTGGTGAGACATCTCGCCGACCTAAAATTTTCCACGGAGACTCCATTGGTAGGGACCACCATTCCATGTCGGCGAGACTAGCTCCCTTCACTGAGACATTATACCGAAGGGGGAACCCCAAAGTGAATCCCTCTTGCTGAAACCTTTATTTCATATTGGCGAGACCCTCAAGCTTCGGCCCGACCTCATGCTGAGCACATCTTTCTTCTCCCCGAAGGGACACCCTGTCGGTGAGACTTCACTTAGTTGCCAAGACCTCCTCGCGAGAGTGAAAATCTTCCCCGAGAACCCTTGGGGAACCATTGTCGTAAAGAGTTATAGTGATGTCCTCCCCATTGGTGAAACAATCCCACATCGACAGGACATCCCGCCGAGCTCATTATGTTACATCGATGGCACATCCTTCGGTGAGACACATGCTAATCAGCAAGACCTCATACCGAAGGTAAAAATCATTTGTCGATCTCAAACTTTCGGTGGGACCTCCTTCTATCGGTAGGACATTTTATGGTTGAGGATACCTTATATCGAGCCCCTTTTTCTCTCGGCGAGCACACCCAAGCTGAGAGACATTATGGAAAAACCCTCTTCAATTCGGCGAGACACATGGCAAGTCGGTGAGACATCTTGCTGAGCCCTAGATCCTTCGGCGAGCTCATTCCATCGGCAAGACTTTCTGTGATTGGGGAGACTTTTCACCACATCCATTCCATTTCACCGAGACATCTCGCAGTCGCCCAGACATCACACCGAGTGCAAAATTTCTACGGGCTCATCTTACTTCTTCAGCGAGAAAATCGACCTTCGGCAAAACATTATGCCTATACTAACCCCTGTCATCGAGAGCTTTGTTCTTTGCTGAGACCTCACCCTGACGTCTTGCCCTATCGGCGAGACTTTCCATAGTCGCTGAGACCTTTTGGCGAATAGAAATCTTCCCTTTGATGCCCCTCTAATTTGGCAAGAGTTCACCCTATCATTGAAACTTCTTGCCGACACCACCTATTGTCACTAAGAACCCCTTTGATTGGTGAGATATTACACCGATCGAGCCCTTCTTTTGCCGAGAGATCACTCCATTTCGTTGATACTCCAATGGATCGGCAAGAGCTTATGTTGATATTACCTCATGTAGGTGAGACCTCCCTCCCTCGCTGAGACATTATGTCGAAGACAAAATCCTTTTGTGAGGGCTCCTCTAGTCAGTGAGACGCATAAAGAGTCTCGGTGACCGGGATGTTTCGGCAACCGGTAAACTTCTTTGAATTGGACGCATTGCTAGTCGACAAGACAATTGCAGAGTCTTGCCTAATTTCTTCTTAGAGGAAAACCGTGACCAACTAGATTGGGGAATGCTTCCCAATTGAGCTCCTTGAGGAATACCAACATGTGCACGATTCAATCCTTCAAAACAAATGCCTCCATCAATCCTCAAAGAATATAAAATATATTATAATAAACTATTATGTTGCTTATGATTATTTCATTGAACTCTTAGCAAGAAGAAAACCAATCCAAGCAAAGACAAAACCAAAATTTGACAAAACAAGAAGACAAACTCAGGCAGAAACAAGAACTCCCAAGAGCAAAGCAAAAACCAAAGGAAACAAAAGGAGGAGAAAAAAAAGGGGTACCCATTTTGTTCCAGAATAAAATAGGGTGGTTATGTAGGGCATAAAAAATGGTAACTCGACTGGGAAAATGGTTTAGCCATTTTCAAGGAGCTAAAGGATTCAACTACCTAGAACTCCTAGTTTATGAACATCACAACTCTAGTTGGGTCATTTTTAGTAACCAAGGCTGTGCTAAAATCTCAAATGTAAATCCATCAATGGCTACCCCTGAATCTATGTGTGTGATTGATTGTGCATCATCCTTTCATAAAGTTTTCTTCATCTTTTGAACAACAGGGTGCAAGGTTTGAACTACATAAGTTGATTCCCTTCAGTTGTCGTGCAATGATATCCTAGGCATTGCTTCGCTTCTAGTCAGGCGTCCATAGCCTCGACGGAGATACTTGTAGTTTTCTCACAACATTGCTCTACTACCAGTCAGGTGTCCATAGCCCCAGTAGAGATATTGGAATCACCCATTCATATTGAGTCCTTTTCTGTTTAGATAATTCTTTTCTTTTTCTTTTCTATTTTCTCTTGGAGTTTTTAGATATTTCATTCAAAAAAAAATTCTCAATATGTCAGATATTTAATATTTGAGCTGGGTTGAAAACTACCATAGACTTCATAACAACACTTGGGAGATCAAAATTTTCACTCAAATCTTACAACACTATCATTCTAGGACAAATATACCATTACCAGAGGAGATGATCTTAGTAGTCTGTGACAAATTCAGAGGAGCTAATGAAGGTTACTACTTTGCACCCTGTTTTCAAGACCTTCCACAACTCTTATTGGAAATGGGCATAAAACAAAGAGTTTTAGGACAAAATCACCCAATCAACAAACCTAAAAATATCTAAACCACTTCTCTCCTAATGACCAAAGTATGCCTCAGATAACAACCACCATTTTAAGATGGGAAAGAACAGATAAACCCCAAAGAACAAAACAAAACAGAAACCAAAAGAACAAATGAAATAGAAAGACATAAAGAAAGGACAAACAAACAAACAACAAATTATTTACAAACAAAAGATAAAATTAATTACATAGAGAGCAGAAGATTATTCACATAAAGGACAGAGTTATTTACAAAAGGGATTATTTACAAGCAGAAACTATTTACACAGATGCATCACCCAGCAAAAGTACCAACTTCATGACTCAAAATAGTGTTTTAGAAACTATCCATTGACAAGAAATGGAATAGGTTCTCGAGTTAAAATACTCAATCGGAAAGAATTTTGTCCTAGGATTTGAGCAATCTGATAAGGACCTAGCCAGAGTTTGTCAAAATTTTGGTGACTTCCTTTCTTTTCACTAGCTTTATCCCATAACAACACAAGGTCGGATATCCTAAAAGCTTTGATTTTGGCTCTATTTTCAAACCAACGCTTGACAATAGCCTAGTGCCTAAAGAATTGTTGCAAGGCGACATCTCTCTGTTCTTCTAATTTGAACAAGGTAGCTAATCTTACCTCTATCCTATTGTCACTAGAGTAGAATTTTTGCATGAACTCAAGGATAGGTATTTGTAGATGGATAGGGAACACAGGCTCTTGGCCATAAACTAGCTTGAATGGTGAGTTCTTTAAAGCAACCTTAATCCTAGTCCTATCTGCCCATAATGCAAATCTTAGCTGGGTATGCCAGTCCCTAGGGTTGTTTTCTAATCATTTTTAATTACCCCTAAAAGATTCTTATTGGTTGATTTTGCAACTCCATTGCCTTGTGGGTAATAGTTTGAAGAATACTTTAAAACAATTTTGTGATCATAAGCCCATGAAATGAATTCAATAGAAGAAAAGGAAGAACCATTGTCACATACCAGTGTGAAGGGTACCCCAAACCTTGTAGTGGTGCATTTGATGAGGAACTTGATCACTACCTCTATTGTGCTATTCTTGTAGGGTATAGCCTCTGTCCATCTTGTGTAGTATTCAGTGGCAGTCATAATGAATTTGTGTCCTATAGAAGAGTTTGGGTTAATTACCCCAATAAAATCTAGTGCCCATTGGGAAAATGGTCTTACCTCATAGACAGGCTGCAATGGCATGGATGAATGGTGTTCTTTTGATGCATAAATCTGACATATATGACATGTTCTCACATGTTGATGTTCCTCTTTGAACTCACAAGGCCAGTAATAACCAAATCTAAGGATCTGGTGTGCCAATGAATCTGTAGAACCATCACCTGTGCCTTGTTTCCCATGAAACTCATAGATCACATGTTTAGCCTCTTGCTGATCAAGGCATCGTAGGTACACTCCCTCAAAATTCTTCCTGTATAGTAGCCCTCCTTTGAGCATATAATGGGAAATCTTCATTCTTAGCACTCTCCTTTGAGTTGCATTCATTCCTTCTGGACACCGATTGTTGAGCATAAAATAGACAATATCAGCATACCAAGGGTCATTGGAGAAAGACTGGGTTGTGTATTGCTGACAAATGATGTTGTCACCAGCATTCACCATGGACTTAGACAAGACTGTACCTCTGACAAGTCTCATAGGGAATATCTCTAGGTCAAACTCTTGTAAGATAGCCATCCATTTCCCTCTTCTTTCTCCCAGCTCACTCTGCATAAGTAGAGACTTCACAGCAGCGTCAGGAACTACAATGATGATTTGACTGCGGAGGATGTAATGTTGGAATTTCTTGACAGCCCTGACCAATGCAAAAGCTTGTTTTTCAAGAGGTGGATATTTAACTTCAGCATTTTTAAAAGGATATCTCATGAGAGAAATTGATCTCTCCTCTACCTCTTCTCTTTGTTGAGTTAGTACAACTGCGCAAGAATGTTCAGAAGCAAAGGAATAGATATAAAACAATCTCAAATAATCAGGGTTGGTGAGAATGGGCACTTTTGAAATGGATCGCTTGACTTGTGAAAACGCGTCCTTTGCCTCCTCAATCCACTCTATTTTAGCATCTTTCTTCATCATTTCATTCAAAGGTTTTATGATTTTTGCAAAGCCTATGATAAACTTCCTCACGAAATTGATCTTCCTGAAGAAAGACATCATTTACTTCTTGCTTCCTGGCCTGGTGATCTTCAGAATGGACTCAACTCGATCTGGATTGATTGATATTCCTCTTTCATAGATTACGTGTCCCAAAAGCTTCCCTTTAGAAACCCTGAACACACACTTTTTAGGATTCAAGGAGACTCCATACTGGATACATCTTTGAAGAACCTTGGCTAAATCTACAACATGGTTCAATCTATCTTTGGAAAACACTATCAGGTCATCCATGTAAACAATAATGCATTTTCCAATTAGATCCTTGAATTCTATGTCCATGGCGCGCTGGAGAGTTTCCCCAGTGTTTATCAGACCGAATGGCATCCTTCTGTATGCAAATGTTCACCACTTTGTAGTGAAGGTTGTCTTCATGTTGTCTTTGTAGTTGATCATTACCTGATTGTATCTAGAGTAACTGTCTAGGAATGATATCATCTGAGATCCATTGATAGCTTGTAATACTTCATCTAGAGAAGGAAGTGGGTAGTTATCTTTTTCTGAAGCCCTATTCAGATTTCTGAAGTCAACACATAGCCTAATCTCTTCATTTTTCTTACGGACTGGAACTAAGTTAGCCACCCATTTTGAATGGCGTATAGGGAAGATTATCCTTGTAGAAAGCAATTTCTAAAATTTATAGATCAATGGTTCAATCAGGGCATTGACAGGGCATTGCTTCTGTCGGAAGGGTTTAGCTTAGGGTTTCAAAGGAATAGTGTGAGTCATAATAGAAGCATCAAATGTCTAAAAATCTTCATACCCCCAAGCTATTGCAGCAATATCTTTCCTAAGTTCCATCAATATTTACTTTCTAATTGCTTCAGGGTAGGCTTTCCCTATATAGATATTCCTTTCAAGGCTAGAATCAGCAGGTTAACAATTTCATATTCACCTCCTTCTTCTTCAGCTGATATCTTCTCTCGAGCCCTAGGATCTGAATCAAAAATTCTTTCTAGGGACACCATCCCCTTGGGAATACTATTGCATTTCAAATTGAGAACCCCTTCTGTATCACAATCTTTAGGGTTCCAATCTCCTTGACCCCTGTTGGACTCATCAATGATTTGTCCTTTAAAAACATCTGAACTTGCTAGGAATGCAAGGCTATGTCGATCATCATTAAAGACTTGAAAATTCTTGATATTATCAAGAACAACTAGGGTGGATATCAATTCTACCGAGAATCTTTTAAGCTTGGAGCCTTGCGTAAGTTCCAGGGTGCTTGCAGCAATAGCTAATGAATCAGCTATTTGTTTTTCTTTTCTAGGGATCAAACTAATCCCAAAAGCATCGAAGTCCTCAATCAAGTTGCATACCCGATTTCTATATTCTGCCAGTCTTCTATTGTGACATGTGTATTGGATGAGTACTTGCTTGATAACAATTTCTGAATCTCCTTTGACCACCAAGGCAGGGAATTTCTTCTTATGTGCAAACATTAGCCCTCGAGCTAAAGCTTCATATTCAGCTACGTTGTTAGTGCATCCAAATTGCAACCTGTAAGAAGCAAAGAAAGTTTTCCCTTTCGGGCTTGTTAACTCAATCCCAACACCACAGCCTATTTTGGATTTAGATCCATCAAACGTCAAGGTCCATAGCTGATCATAAGTTGGGGTTGATCCTTTTGAGTTGTTATGGGTGCTTGGGTTAAATGAGCCACTAGTGGGCCTCCTTGACCTTATGCATCAGTTATGGGGAAAGGATGCTATGTAGGTTCTTTAGGTACACTTCCCAATTCCTACTTAGTTATATCATATAATCTATGGCTATCCTTCTGATAGTTACTTGTGCCTTTGGTTAACCCCTTGGGCTTTGGTACATTTTTGAGTGCAGGGGTGTCAAACAAACCTTGGGGTTGCTCCTCATCAATATGTTGATTCAGAAATGTATTTGGGGTAAGCTTAATTTGAGAAAGAACTTCCTTTGAAGGTATCCTATTCCTGGTTAACATTATTGCTTCCTTGGATTCAAAAGAGAGGCGATCTGCAATAGTCTCAGGGTGACTTAAGCTAGCTTCCTCAACTTGGGAAACATGATCTAAAATGTTAATGCAGGGATGACAGGTCAATTCAGGATGATTTTGATAATGTACCCTGCACCAATTAGGGAGTAGAAGACTTTGCAGATCAATATCTTCCCCTAAGACCAACTGATATTGTTGCAGCTTTCTGATCAAGGCCTACTGATTTTCATTAATCATGGGATCATGGAACTTTTGTATTGACATGTCTTTAGCATTGAGAACTCATAAGGTTAAAATTTCCTCTCTTTTATAAACCCCTATCGTAGCCTCAAAGTAAGCTACCTCATTGGGATAATCATACTCAATGATGATATGCTTGAGGTGAGGCTCACTTTCAATTCTAATCTGTGTAGGCACTCCCCTCCATGGTAGCCACATATGTGAAAAGTCGAGGGAGAGATATCCTCCTATACTTTTCATCAATTCTCTGCTCAGCAGCATACCATAGGTCTCGGGAATGTCTGCTACTTGAATGTCTATCTTGGTTTGGATCCTAGGGTCAGATCCTACTTGCACATGTATGTTTCTTAATTCCACCACTTACATTAACCTCTATTTTGTCAAGTTGGATAACTTTCTTGTTTGTTTGAATAGGGTTCAATCCTCACTTCTTACATATAGAAAATGGCATGACATTTCCTGAAGCTCCTGAATCTAATAGACAATTATGTAGATTCTTCCCAAAAATTCTTAAACTCAAAAGAAATGGTGGGGTACCTACCTTGCTTTTGTACAAGGATGCATTCATGTCTGCAGTAGGTGCCACCTTGTTTTTTCCTTTTGAATTATCAGCTTGTTCTAAAGCCTTCAGCACTATCTCCCTTTGAGCAGGGCACAAATTTAAGATGTCAAAGTATGAAAAAGAAGTTTTTTGTTTCTGCATCTCAGAAACAATATAAAATTTTGTATTATAACTTGAATTGTTTTTGACAACACCAAGTAAATTACCTTTGTTATGGAAGTTAGGCGGACCCTTTGGTGGAGAAGGGTTATTATCAACACTTTGATTTGGAGGCACCATATGATTAGGTGGTGTTGGTGTAGTGAATGGACCCTTATTCTGATTCCTTAGGAAGTGTCCTCCCTTTGTCTGAAAGCCTTGGGCATCATACATGTCTTCCTCTGGTTCATTCTCACTTTGCATTAGGAGTGAGAGTTCTTCTTCAAAGAGGTCATAAGCCATTGTTGTATCTATTGAGTCACCTCCTTTATTTGAATTCCTCTAGAATTTTTGGGCATCTGCATGTGCCATCTTGACAACTTTCTCCATTTCAGGGTAGTTTACCTCAGAATGGTTTGCAGTATGATGCAGCCTACACCAGTTAGTCATGAAATTAAGGCTAGCCATATTTGTAGTATGTGACCTCTCCTAATTAGCTTGATAATTGTGAGGAACTCCACCATTTTTGGGCCCTGTATTCCATTTTCATTTGTTATTTGGTCTTTGGTTGTATCCTCTATTTTGATTTTGATAGCCTTGGTTAAGGGATTTTTGGCCTTGATAACCCCTTTGGCTATAATTGATGTTATTCTGATAAGTGCCCTGGTTGTTGTTGTTTTGATTAGGGTAGTTACCTTGGTTTTGGGAGGGGTTCAAGCGAAGCTGGGCCATGTCATTTGTGGCTTGGGACAATGTTTTCTTGAAGGTCTCTACCTCATTTGTAAGTTGAATTGTCTTTTCACTTTCCACACTCTTAGCAGTAGGTGACTGACCACCATGATTTGGTGTTCCAACTTGGTTATGATGACCATGGGAACCTTGAGGAACTTGTGGTTTTTGGGAGAAGTCAGGAGTCCCACTAGCAAAGAATGGAATAGGTTGTTAAGTTTGCAACTCAGACATAGGTCCATAATGGGAAGGAGACATTCCCGAGATAGTATTGAATGGAGGGGTTGGACTAGGCATCTGATACCCTATTGAAGGAAAGCATCCTCCCAAACTTACTTGTTGAGAGATAATTTGTTGTTGCAGCTTAATGGCCAAATGGTAAACTTTAGATAGGGAATCAATATTAGCCGGTTGATAAGTTCTTTGCAAGAACAAACCTAGCATAGGGTCTATAACCCTAAAGTATGCTTGAATGGAACTATTCTCGGTAACTAGATAGGGGTCTTGTAGTCTCCTATAAATTCGTTGAAACCTGGTATTGAACAAGGGCAGGGATTCACATGGCTCTTTCCTAATGGTAGAAAACTAGTGGTATAAAAGGGCTGGATCCACATAAACCTTAACTTATTGATGAAAGCATTTACCAAGTGTGTCCAGGTCAGAATAGAACCTTGTGGAAGATTAAGATACTAGTTGTACGCCATATCCCCTAGGGAATAAGGGAACAACCTACAAACTACATCATGGTGAGCTATTTGAGCTCTGGTACAAGCAACCTTAAAAGCTTGTATGTGCTCTTCAACGCTCCTTGATTCGCCATGAATGTACTTGGGACAAAATTTCTTAGGGTTCTTAGGCATATCATGAAAACCTCCAGGAATAGTCCCCAATGGAGAGGGATTATTCTAAAAGAACACCATTGGTGGTGGTGGTGGTGGTTGAGCCAGCTATTGAATGGGTCGAACTAGCTATGATGACAATTGAGATGGATTGGATGGTAGATTTATGGGTATCCACTGAGGTATTGGTGAAAAGCCTAGTGGAGTGAGTGGGGCTAATAAAGGTGGTATGATGGTTGCTCCAGTTTTGTGACTCTTGTGTCTTATTGGGGTCTTGATTTCTATCAAAGGTGATGTATTTTTAGCTGATTGAAGAACTCTATGGGACCTTTCTAGGGAGGAAAACCCAACTTTATCCAGTTTTCCATTCTAGGCCCTCCTTCTAGCACCAACTTCTGTTGATGGTCCAAGTGGCACAACAACAGTTAAACAAAATACTACTACTCTGTTTCTCCTGAAAGACAAAGATGATCACATGGATATCTTCACTCCCAAGGTCTTTGTAGTTGGTTCTCAACTGCGCTGATGTTGCTCAGTGGTCAATGTAACAGTAATGTTCAAGGGGCCTGCTAGTGTTGAGCTTGTGGATTGTTCTGAGATCAAACATAAACTAAAACTTAATCTAACTGGGGTTTTTAAAGAAACAGAAAAATATAGATTAGAGCTTTGGAACAGAAAAGAACAATAATTCATCCAACTTAACTAGACTTGTTACCTTTCAAGGAATTCCTAACTAAAACTACAGAACAAAATTAACTTGTGATTAACACACAATTTCATTCATTCACGGTGCTGATTTGATAGCAGATTGCAAGTCACCATTTAAACAAAACATAAAATCAAACTTCATTCCTTGAAAGCTTCTCAAATCAAATGATTAACTCTAGACAAACACCATTCAGGAACACAATGTGAAGTAGATTAAACTCTAATTGCTTCTACTGCTAGTGAAATAGATAAGCAATATTTACAAAACTGGCACAATCACCAGTGTATAGAGAGTCCATGTCTTCAGACTGTTCCCATCTACACTAAGAGAGCTAGAAAGATACATCTACTCTATTCTCTTCCTATTAACGAACTCCCTAACTTTCTTCTAACTCTTTACAAAGAGGCAAGAATTCCATATATACAGAGTCTATAAAAAAAAAATGCATTGGCCCCTTGTATTAGGGTTCACAAAAATATCTTCTTTCTGGAGGGTCAGCTCTCAGATCTTTTGAAGAGAGTCAATGCTACATTCAATGCGAAGCCCTACTGTTCATGTCAGTGATGGCTTAAACTCAGGAGAATCCCTCAGATCTTTTGTACCTGCAGCATTTACTCCTAGTATTTGTGTCTATCTTTCAACTCCTTCGAAGGGTTGCCTTGAATTCTCAAAATGACTTACATTAATACCAATCTGCCTTCTTGCTAGTAGACCACACAACTGTCCCTAAGACTCGTGGTTGTTTCTTTCCTTCACCCTTCTTCATGTTCTAAACTATTCTGCACGTAGACCATCTCTGGAAGCATCGTCGAGCCTCCCTTTAGATCTGAATGTCATCACCTGAGTAGATCTATTAGCTCATGATCTCAGAATGATTCCATGTTGTTCGCATTCTATAGATTTCCTTCACAGGAATAGTCAATCAGTCAAAGGGCTAATGGGTCACTCCTTTAGTTTCTTCTAATTGGTAGAACATAGGCCACACCAGATTCTCGGGTGGTCAAAGGTCATTCAAATGGAATTGCATGTCGGTGAGACACTCATCGTGTCTTCGCAATGTGATTATGTCTCCCCTAATAGCCATCGGCGTAACATGTGATAGTTGGTGAGACCTTTCGATGAGCTGTAGAAGTCACATCAAGCCCACAAAGACTATTGACAAGACAGTTGCTAGTCAGCATGCCCTCATAGTGAAGCCCCTCTCTTCTTGGCGAGCACATTCTATATTGGTAAGACCCTACCGGGTCAGTGATACTTTATGGCAATGTCTTCTTTTCTCCCTGAGCTCAAGCTCCTTCTACTTTGGAAAGACTCCTTAAAGCCGGTGGGACGTCATGGCGAGGCATCAAAATCCTTTGGCGAGACCATTTTCATGTCAGGGAGAACTCCATTAGTCGGAAAGACCCTGTGGCAATATCACTTTGTTTCGGCGAGACTAAGTCCCCTAGCCAAGACATTTCTGCGAGCCTTTATTTTTCTAGCGAGCACACTGATGTTGGGGAGACTTCTTCATTTCGGGGGGACCTTACCACAAAATCACGCCCTATTGTCAAGAGATCCCCAGGTTGATGAGACCTTTCATCAATTTTTTTTATTCTCGTCGGGCTCACTTGATTTCGGCGAGAGCCTCCTTGGTTGGCGAGACATCTCGCCAACCTCAAATTTTCCACTGAGACTCCACCAGCCGAGACCACCATTCCATTTTGATGAGACCAGCTCCCTTCGCTGAGACATTATACCGAAGGGGGAACCCCTCAGCGAAACCTCCAATAGTCGGGGAGATATCACCCCGAAGCGAATCCCTCTCACTGAAACCTTTATTTCATATCGGCGAGACCCTCAAGCTTCAGCCCGACGTCACGCTGAGCATATCTTTCTTCTCCCCGAAGGGACACCCTGTCAGTGAGACTTCACTTAGTCATTGAGACCTCCTGGAGAGAATGCAAATATTCTCTGAGAACCCTTGGGGAACCATTTTCAGGAAGAGTTATAGCGATGTCCTCCCTGTCGGTGAAACAATCCCACATCGATAGGACATCCTGCTAAGCTCATTATGTTACATCGATGGCACATCCTTCGGTGAGACACACGCTAATCGGCAAGACCTCATGCCGAAGGAAAAAATCATTTACCGAGCTCAAAATTTTGGTGGGACCTCCTTCTGTCATTAGGACATTTTGTGGCCGGGGAGACCTTATATCAAGCCCTTTTCCTCTCGGCAAGCAAACCCAAGTCGGGAGACATTACGACGAAACCCTCTTCACTTCGGTGAGATACATGGAAATTCGGTGAGACATCTTACTGAGCCCTAGATCCTTTAGCGAGCTCATTCTATCAACAAGACTTTCTGTGATCGGGGAGACTTTTCACCGCATCCATTCTGTATCGTCGAGACATCTCGCAGTCTCTAGAAATCACACAAAGTGCAAGCTTTCTCCGGGCTCATCTTACTTATTCGGTGAGACAATCAACCTTCAACAAAAAATTATGCCAATACTAACCCCTATAGATAGGTAGATAATCCAAAGAGTTTAAATGCATTGAAGACAATAAACAAATTAAATCCTAAGCACCATGAAGTACAAACTAGAATGAAAATAAAAATAGTAAACAAAGAAACTGCAAACCGATTTTCAAACTAGTGTTGATTGATCTCCATGGCTCTTCTCCACCTGCACAAGGATGCAAGATTTCGAAGGTTGACTTTTGGAGGAATGTTGGTTGCTCAATTCTGCAGCATAACAACCTGATGAAGATGATAGATGGGGATTGAAGACTGATTTTGACAGAGTGAAGATGCTAGAAGAAGATTCGATCGAAGAATGATTTTGACAGCATAAGGATGTCTGAAGATTCCATCCAAATGGCTTGTGAAAGGTTTGATTTATAGATTTTCGATGTGGATAGAGATAAGATTTGATAAGATTGATAATGATTTGATTTTTGTCAAAAGAGGAAAAACAATGAGATGAGATAAGATTTTTGAAAGATAGAAAGATTTTGATTTATTGTTTTAAAGGAATTAAAACAAGATAAGATAAGATGTGAAAAAAATAGAAAGATTTTGATTATCTTTCAAAGGAAATAAATCCTGAAAAATATGAGAAATATAATTGATGAATTATCTAATTAAATTAATTAATTAGATACACATGAGTTCAAATTTGGAAAGAAAGCGAGAAGATATTTTTAAGATTTAATTAATTAAATAAATATTTGATTTATTTAATTAATGTTGGATTTATGATTTAATTAATTAAATAATATAAATTATTTAATTAACATTAGAGAAATGGATGAAAATGATTTAATTAATTAAATAATATAAATTATTTAATTAACATTAGAGGAATGGATATAAATGATTTAATTAAATAAATAATATAAATTATTTAATTAACATTAGAGGAAGGGATATAAATGATTTAATTAATTAAATAATATAAATTATTTAATTAACATTAGAGAAACGGATGGATTATGAATTAATTAATTAAATAATATAAATTATTTAATTAACATTAGAAAAATGGATGGATTATGAATATGAATTTAATTAAATAAATAAAATTTATTTAATTAAATAGATGATGACATGGGTACCTAGGGCAAAACATGATACAAGGTGTCTAAATGATGCAATGTTGTGACAAGGTATCATAAGATGACAATTTTTTGATGTCTACAACCCCTATTGCCAAGAGCTTTGTTCTTCGCCAATACCTCACCCCGACATCTTGCCCTATCGACGAGACTTTCTGTAGTCGTCGAGACCTTTCGGAAAACATAAATCTTCCCTCCGATGCCCCTCTAATTTGGAAAGAGTTCACCCTGTCGGTGAAACTTCTTGCCGACGCCACCTGTTGTCGCTAAGACCCCCTTTGATCGGTGAGATATTACATCGACCGAGCCCTTCTTTTTCCGAGAGATCACTCCATTTTGTTGAGACTCTGATAGATTGGCAAGAGCTTATGCCGATATTACCTCATGTTGGCGAGACCTCCCTCCTTCGTCGAGACATTATTCTGAACATAGAATCTTTTGGCGAGGGCTCCTCTAGTCGGCGAGACACATAAAGACTCTCAATGACTGGGATGTTTGAGCGACCAGTAAACTTCTTTGAGTAGGACGCACTGCTAGTCGACATTTTAGAGTCTTGCCAAATTTCTTCTTAGAGGAAACTGGTCACCAACTAGATTGGGGAATGCTTCCCAACTGAGCTCCTTGAGGAATACCAACATGTGCGCGATTCAATCTTGCAAAAAAAAATGCCTCCACCAGTCCTCAAATCATATAAAATATATTATAATAAACTATTTTGTTGTTTATGATTATTTCATTGAACTCTTAGCAAGAAGAAAACCAATCCAAGCAGAGACAGAACCAAAATTTGACAAAAAAAGAAGACAAACTCAGGCAGAAACAAGAACTCCCAAGAGCAAAGCAAAAACCAAAGGCAACAAAAGCAGGAGAAAAAAAAAAGGGGGAACCATTTTGTTCCAGAATAAAATGGGGTGGTTATGCAGGGCATAACAAGAACATAATAAACTAAAAGCATATCAAATCCTATTCTAATGCAATGTAAACTGCTAATCTCTTGAGGGAATTGGTGCCAATTTTATGTGAAAATTGGCCCTTTCCCAACTCCAAATGATGCAAGCTTGATGTGTTGATGAAGAGTTATCCACTTTGATGAAGAATGGTGAGTGCTCCAAGCTAAAAACCTACATTACCTAGCTAAGAACTCAATGGTATTGATAAAAATGGCTAAATATTTGAGTATAGTAACTTTGCATAAATTGTGGATGATCAAATGAGGAGATTAGCCTCTTATTTATAGAATGCTAAGATGGATGAATGTCCAAAATAGAGAAATGTGGGACTAACATTCAACCAATAGCAAGATGCCACTTGTCAACTTGACAATGGATTGAGGATGTGCAAGTTTTGATGATTGTGCCAATAAATGCATATTTTTGAATTTTGAATTTGTTGAAATGGCATGCAAGAGGGAAGAAAGAATGCATTGAATGCCACTTGGCTCAAGGCAAAGGAAATGTAAGAGAGAGTTAATGCCTTGTTGGATGTACATGTCAACTTAGATTTTGAATTCAAACTTGAAGAATATTCCTTAAAAGATGCCTTGTTGAAGAAAATAGAGATTTAATAAATCAATTAAATATATTTTCATGTGCAAGTGGGAAAAACTAGAGGATGGTACATGATAAGAGATTAAATTAATCAAAGTTAATTAATTTAACAAAGGGGGTTAAATGATGTGACCTATTTGACTTAAATTTTTTGGATTTATTTAAATCAAATATGAGAAGAATGTGATAAGGGATTAATTAAATAAATATTTTGATTTATTTAATTAAAATGGATGATTGTTAGATTAAACTAAATAAGGTTTAATTTAATTTAATTTAATAGATAGACTTTAGAGATTTAATCAAATAAAATTAATTATTGAATTAAATTGAATAATTAGATCAAAATGGTTAATTTAATTATCGAGAAGAAGTGACTTAATTAGATAACTAGTTTATTTAATTAAGACGGGAATATTGATGAATTTAATCAGATAAGGGTATTTGATTAAATGGTTAGATCGAAGGATGATTCGGGATGAAACGATGTTAGTGGTCAAGATCAGATGCACAATGTCAATCGGTACATTTTACGTGTCTATAGTTATATGATCGAGTATGGGGAATTGAGAGTGATGTAAAGGGGGGGAGTGGAGAAAAATGAGCTTCCACCATCACATGGTTGGCCCTGTTAAGTAGATAATATTAAACTATTCTCAAAACAAAGAGAATCTCAATAAGGTAATGCACTTTTCAATATTTAATTATGATGCACTTTTAAGCTTATGCAATTTTCATTAGTTCTCTTTGCTTCAATATGTTACCCTTTGTACTTATTTTACTTTTTAACACATCTCATATGTTACTCTGGATGACATCTTTTGCAAGGGAAGCTATCCACAGATGGACCTTGCTTCTGGGGATATACGAGTTTGGACTAGACAAACTTGGGATGTACAAGTGTAGTGCAAAAACAAAAGAGAAGAGCCCAACCATTTCAACACAAGAATTGGCTTGAGACTGGTACATGGTTTGAACTAGGTCTGGCTATGAGGGGTCTAGGAGAGAGCCCTGTAACATGGCTGGTATTAAATCATTAAACATACAAATATTGTAATTATGTGGTTAGTGCTAAAATCATCCACAATTCTCTATGTGATGAGTAGTTAGTGATGATGTCATGCCATTGTTTGGTAGGTTATTGATTCTATAGTTGCTAACAATAATCATCTCTAGTTGTTTACATTCCATTTGATCCATATGAGGGGCACCTTTCAATCTGGGTAGCAATTTTATAGATGATTCTCTTATTTAGTGACCAATGGAATAAGTGAGTGGATGGATTGCTCCGAGTAATCACCTGTCATGTGCTTCATGCACTGATGATAAAATAATTTCATTGGATAGAATTAATACAATTATGTATTATATGTTGCTGGTTTGGTTTTTGGTTTAGGTTTAACTATTATTTTTATTCACCCAGGTATCATATGAGAAAGCACACACATATTTTGCTAGAGATCCATCACAAAAGTGACCTCTCTCTCTCTCTCTCACACACACACACTCACTTTCTTGCTCTCTCACACATACAACTGACCAAAAATAAAATGTACTATTTGGAAATAATTAGTTGTGAATTTAATTTCTATTTGAACTCAATTGTAATCAGGTTTGCTTCATACATTGCGAGAACAATACTTGTTTTGATTCGTGAGCTTGGTGTGTAGTTCAATGATGGCATCAACATACTTGTATGTTGTCTTTACACTAAATTTTTTCTGTAAAATGTTAAGAACATATTTTACTTTATTCCACTATGAGAGAATACATTGAAGAAGAGTATCATAGAAAAACACTCAATCATCAGGGAACTTCAGTCCCAAATAGAATCATGAGAAGATCAAATACACAAAACTTCAACAATTCACTTTAATTCACCAAAAATCCATCAATTCCTCTTGAAAGCATAAGGCTATCAAACATCACAAACACCAAATTAGTATTTCAAACCCTTTATCAGACTCCAATTCAACTTATCCACCATCAGAAAGTTTGTAACAATCAATAACCAGATTTGAATCACTGAAATCAGTCCATACTCTCTACAAGTACGAATCCACTCATCTTAACAACTTACTTTACAAGAATAATTAACAACAATCCAATCATCACTTACTCAAACAACTTGAACAACATGTTCTTGACACAAATACTTACTCACCAATCATTGACCCATCAAACTTGCCCTTGGTTTGCAATCTATATGCCTTTTTCCACATAGGATTCACCTTGCTCAATACATCAAGTCCTTCAATCTACCTTCAAGCCTCTATCAAACACTTAGGTATCATTTGTAACATCAATAAAGCAACATTAGATCATAATTCAAACATTGTTTTATCAAAATATTAGGCTCTACATTCAAATTACCATTTTGCACAAAGAAACCAGCCTGCCCCAATCAACAATTCCAAACAATTAATCTTCTCAACTCCTTCCAAGCATTTAGGAACCTTTACTAATTACATTTAGATAGTATCCCATCATAAAACATCCATTCTTTCACTGTTTGATAGATTCACATCTTATGAGCAATCTACACACACCAATCTACCAGTAGGACAACAAGCTATGTATTGGGTGGCATCATTCCAAATTAAAAGCATGTCCAAAAACTTCACACACATTTAGAGACCCATTCCCACTATCTTTAACATGCTAGAATCCCAAACTTCAATGTTAGGAACAATCATCAATAAAACTGATTGTGTGTTGCCAAAAGAGCCCTTATTAGGCCATATATACAAAGAAAGTTGTCTTGAAACACCTCAGATACACAAAAGAACTTGAAACTGTCTTACATCATGCCTCAAAATTGAATATTCAATTAATTTTAGGGGAAAAAAGGCTTCATATAACTATGTTATGGAGGGAATATGTTTGAATGAATAATTTTTAAAAAAGCTATAGGGTTTCATCGCAATTTCGACGAACATAGCCCGATGAACCACAAAAAATTATGACAAGGTTGTTGTACACACGACATAGTTTTTGTCATAATGGCAATGACGGTTTGCTCCACCTCATCAAAAAATGGATGAACGTTTGGTGTTTTTTTGACGATTTCAAATGTGTGTTCTGCAACATTTCATGAATTTTTGTGTTGATAGATGGATGAAGTTACGTTGATTTTGCAATGGAAACTACCAACATTTCCCATGGAACTAATCAATGATGTTGGGTCATGGTTTTGATGTATAAAAATTGGTCTTTAAAGCGATGAAAATCCAGCAACAAAATTTAAATTAGTGTTGCTTGGTAAGTCGACAATCTTTTGTCAATATGTCACCAAACATTCGTCAGAATTTGTAGTCAAATATAGTAGTGCAAGTACACACATTTCATTATGTAGCTTTCTATTTTGTTTCATTTGCATTTCTAGTTCATTTAGTTAAAGTTTGCATTGAACTAGGATTCATCATTACATCTTGCATTGCATTTGTCTTTCCAATTCTCAACTTGGTAGTGAACCCCTCATTAGTTTACATTCAACCCCTATGACAACCCTATTGCAAGATCTCTTTTTCTTTTAATTGATATCTCTAGGGTTTGTTCTTGAATGAGAGAGAGTGAAGATTGTCACTCTAGGTCCTAAACTCTAGAAAAGCACAAAAATTTTCCACCTTTCAATTATTAACAATATGTAGAGCTAAGACAATAGTGTATGGAATGTGGTTTCCATGGGATGGCTATAACAAGGGTCGAGTTTCACTTTGAAGGACAAAATAAAGTCCTTGAATTCCATGCAAGGGTCACACTTACAAAGTGTAGGCTAAAGGTGTAATGTAGGGTTCAAGGAAACCATACAATATAATCCAAATTAACCATAATAGATTGGTACAAATTATTATTGCAGCTTCTATTCTTCAAGAAAAATAAATTCCTTTGAACCAAAACACAAGTTTATATATATATATTGAAAACAACATACTAATAATTACTGCAAGTTATTTCCCATAAAATACCGATTGCAAACATCGAGTTACAATATTGTACACACAAATAAAATAGCACATTAACTATTTACCAATATTACAGTTATTGCATAAAAGGGTACGAACATTTTACACATAATCTAATCACCAAATAAACCTTTGCTTCAAATTGAACTTCTTAAATAAATCAAACATTTCAATTGAAATAGAAAATCAAGAAGAAACTTGTGCAGATTTTTTTCATCCCACAAATTTAGTTTATTCTCTAACACCTGCAAAAAAATTAAATGGAACAACCTAGTCCTACTCTCCTCCCAACCATACGACTAAATATTCCACCCTGGGTGATCCCACAATACTGGTTTACAATTTTTGGCCAAACTCAACATTGAACTGATTTTTTTTAACTAAATCTTCACTTTTGAGCACCTATAGCTACTAAACCATGAGGAATTTGAAGATGATACAAACTAGTGATTTGTGACATTTTGTCTGCAAATTCTAAATATATTTTTTAAAATTTTTTGAATCAGATTGCATTTATTTTTTCATCTCCTTCAAAAACTAGTTTTTAGTAGTAAACACCACATTTAAAGAGTGATGCTCAATGTAAACAATATAAATTTTTTCTATGAAGGATAAAATTCTAATTTTTTTCAATTTAGCTTTGTGACTATGATATCTAGCATGTTCATTTGGTTTCATAGTGTTTTATTGAATATTTTTTTCTTAATCAAGCTTTGAATTCAAACCAATTACAATTTATACATAGGTGGACCATAAACAACATAACTTTTTGTATGTATCGAAATTCAATTTTTCTTTTTTTACTAGATCAAGGAGATCAATACCTGGCCAAAACATATTTTTCAATTTTTTTTGATAATCTACTATTTTTCCACATGTGCATAACAAAGAGCTTGATTTTTGGTGAAAACCCTACATTCACAAGAAATAAAAAATAAATATAATAATCAAATTAAATATATTTAAAATCATACTTTTTGGGAAGCTTATAATAAGGACTACATGCTTACAAATAATAAATTTAAATGAATTCATTTGATCACCCAAAAGATAAGTCAAAAGTGGTTTTTTATTAGCATTTTGATAGGTGTAAAGGAGACTTTGTTAGAGATACGGTTTAAAACTAGCAAGGTTATATCCAAGGGGGTTTGATCAAAACCTCTTCAATTAGAATCTTTAAATGGAACTTTTCAAGGCTTAAATCATTATATTTTCTAAAAAATGTAATTTCAACAAAAATCAAGATGTTCGAAGAAGTGTAAACCACTATTTTGATAACCACCCCCCCTCGAGTGGGAGACAAAGTCCACATGCATAGGACAACTGAAAGAACAACAAATAGAAAAAAATTTGACTCACTCACAAAGAACCCACACGCAGGATTCTCACAAAGGGGGAGAAGGGGGATTCTCTTCCCTCTTGGGGATCAACATTACATCTTTGCACACATTAAACTCCAACATCTTCCACACAAATAACCTTCTTTATCACAACACCCAATTCACAACTCCTTCACATCTAGCCATCCACATTCCATCCATCACCCAAACCTCCCCTTCACAATACCTCCACAACTAGCCATTCCATGCACCATACAAAACCCACTTCACCCATTATCACATTTTTACACGTTTTATCATAAATCCCTAAGAGAGTCTTTGTGCCCTCCTTAACCCCAAATGAAAGAGGCTTTCAGCCCTTAGGTGAGTTCAACTCCTTATTCACACCCAATAACCCCAATTACCCAACAAAATACTTCACAAGACAAAAAATAGCACAAAACTTTCCAATACAACAACAAGATCTGTCAAACATTCAACAACTATATTAAAATTTCAAATCAAGATTCAATGCTTACCTTGGCTATCCAAGTTAGGATCAACCCAAAAAACCCAATCAAGAATTCAATCCCTTTCCCTTTTTGATGTCCTTCTATCACTAAATTCTTATAGCCAAAACCCAAAAGAACAACAATCTGTTTACACACCAATAGATTTCCCCAACCATGAAGAAAAAGTAGTAAAAAATAGTTGGAAGAACAACCATACCAATTTCCTCTTAAAATAGAATCCCCCTCAACCCTTCAACTTCCCTCAAAATGAAAATCAAATGAAAATATAAATCAATTAAAAACATATTTCCCTCCACAATTAAACTCACATAAAAATCAAATCACTCTAAACATTAAACCCCCCTTTAAAACCCAATAATTAAACATTTGGAATTTGGACTTTGTCTCCAAAACTTTAAGGAACTTGGACTGCCCACCTACAACACCTTATTGAAAACATTAGTACATTTGAAAAATTATAACATTAAAACCTCTCAATAATCAAATACTTATAAGATCTATCAAAATAGTTAAAAACAATTTTTTTTGCGGAAATTAAACATTTGATCAAAACATATCATTTCATTTAAAGAAAAATAAATTCCTAAACATGCATATAAAATATTTATATCCATACCCAAAATCTTAGCATCAACCATGCTTAAAATAAAACCTAAGTCTCTAGAATAATATTTATTTATGCCTCACAATATGTGAAATACATATTACAACACTAAATAAAGGGATAATTAAGGTTATTTTATTATTAATTATTTATTCCCTAATTAAGTGTGAAAAGGGGATACTTTTTTCTACACTACACCCTCGAGCTCCCGAAAAGGCGCATTTCCCCCATACCCCTTGCAAGGGGAAACCCCCCCTATCGCTAATGTATCAACAATAACTTTTGTAATTGCAAGGTTGAGACATTTTCCCAAAAATATGTACATCCAATTAGATTACTTTAGTCAATATTACAAGAAAACTACAAAATAAGATAGAATGTTAAATTTTCATAAATTATGCATGTAAATATTACTTGGTTGAACTAGATCTGATATGTCTTCAAATTCAACTAATGATTCCATCTTTGTGATTTGTAGAGTCACTAGGAGTTGATATGTCTCAAGTAGGCTTAGACTTCTTGTACACCATTCATCAATCCACTCTTTTGACTCACACTCATCCCAAGCCCCATTTTTACATGGATAACTAAAGCACACCATTTTCCTCATATGAATACACCATGACCCTACATTCGAGCTTCTAGAAGAGTGTAGCTCATTCGATTCTATAAATGTACAATAATCCTCATATTTTACAATGTTAGTATCATCTACCAACCAAAAAAATTGTGAACTCTAAAATTATCTTCATTACCTGAACCCATTGTAGACTCGTTCCATTTGATGATAGATGTTGCATAGTCAAATTTTCATTTTCTTTGTACTTTAACTCTTCTCATGCTAATGCTCTTTTAATACATTCTCACACACCATTATGCTCCTTCTTTCCATGCTTGACCTCTAATAAATTTCACATATGTTGAACACTAGTGATATTATGCATCCTACTCAACCAATAGAACATCCATGAGTTCTTGAATTATGATGCAAATTTATTTGACCATATGATATATTGGTCAAATGATATGTTTCTACTAGCAAACTCACAATAGAACATCTGAAAGCAATCTTGCACAAACTCTATAGAATGTGTGTGATCATCATTGATATAAAAGTGATACTCCCTCAAGATCTTGTTGTCTTCATCTATACTATCATGTGCATGAATGAACACTATATGCACAAATATAGCAACATAAATAGAGTTCTAATACTATGATTTTACCTCATTTTGTGGTTGTAGCACGTAGTTCTTTGCAAAGTTAACAACTCAAACAATGGTACCAAATGGAAATTTTCCTTCCATAACTTGAATTGTAAGTCCAACCATCAAGCTCTATGGGTATTCCTTGCGTAATCATACACTATATTCTCTCTAAAATTAGACATAAACTGATATACCGGTATCTTTTCACTCACCAATTCACACCTTTTTTCTTCTTTGCCATCTTTTAGATTATATGTCTATCTTATATTTGTCAAATCTTACTAGTTTGTTTCTGATTGCATGTGTATTCTTCATATTCAAACAAATTGGAAAACATTGCAAGCCACCACAATATTCAAAAATGTCATCCAATCATGACTTCTAGAATAAGTGATCATCCAATCTTTCACATAAAATCCTCTATATGAAATCTCTTAAAGATATAGGTGGATCTTGTATCTTACACTCCTACAAAACATCGTTAGTATGCAAATCTACACATATATTATGGTAACCATCATAATGATTAGGAAACTCAATATATACTTGTCTTTATGGAAAAAGTATCCATTTTTCTTTACCTTGCTTGTTTGGGCCCTCCTTGTGAACTAAGCTTAAGATTGAATTGATTTAGTGTTGTAACGTGTTTGACACATTCACATTAGGTCTTGGGACCTTATGAACTAATGGATATAAATTGTACCTTTCTTAAGTGTTATGACACACTTCTGCACTTTTCTAAGGTTTTATTAATTAATGACACCTAATAAATCTCTTTTTAACCTTAACAATTCCTTATTTAAGGTGTTGTAAAGTGTTGTAACACACTTTCACACCTCTTTAAGGTTTTTATTTAATAATTGGGATTTATTATGCTTTAATTGGACTTAAATTGCATCCAAAAACCTTAATTAATGCATGTTTTCAAGGATAATACTAACATTAATCATCACCCAATTATAATTTAGATTTTTTCAACTTGTGTGGCCTAGATTTAGTGATTTGGGACTCATTCACCACCTTGAGTGAATGAGTCCCACCTAATATTTGGGTCTTGAACCTAATTTCACACCTTCCCAAGCATTTTTTAATTTTGGTCCCATACATTATGCCTAATGGGACTCATTCACCACCTTGGAAAAATGAGTCCCATGGTGGTGAATGAGTCTCGTTTAGCTCAAAACCAAAATTAATTCAAATTTTTGGTGGGATTTTATCCTCCTAGATCTAATGTCAAGTTGTAGTGTTGTAATTTCAAGAATTCTTGCATAATTCAGTATAAATACAAGGTTATTTCACTCATTCCCCCCTCCCCCAAGCATTCAATTGTTCATCCTTATAGCAAGTTTGAGTTCACAAGTGAATTCAGGTGTTTACAAGAGCATTCAAGAGTCTTCAAGAGATGATTATCAAGTGTTTTGTAGCAACATTCAAGCATCAAGCATCATGTCAAAAATTTCATGCATCGTTTTTGTTATTGTGCTAACAATTGTGGTGTAGGGTTTTATGATTGAAGCAAGTATTTCATTCAAGATTAGTTACATCATTGAAGCAAGATTCAAGATCTACATCCATTTCAGCCATCTCAAGAATATTTGCAACACTTTATTACAAGGGTTTGGTGAGTTGCAACATTGTTATTTGTTCATTCATCATTCTCCATTCTTATTTAATTTAATTTCAAGGATTGATTTCCAAAACAGGGTTTGACCAAGGTAAACCCCTTTCTACTAACCCCCCAACATTTTCCCCTCTCCTTTGAGTGTGATTTGTAGGTATAGTTTGCATATCTCCTAAGAAGGAAGACTGCAGAAAATTTGTCAAAGTTGTCATCAAGAATTGGAGATACTTGAAGATCACCTATAGGTTGCAAATCTAGGTTTTGGATCTGGAAATAAATCAAGAAAGATAGAGTAGACTAGGAGGAATAGATTTAGACTTTGAATCCCCAAAAAAGTGAAAGTGGATTGATTCAGAACAAGTGGAAAATGAGTGCTACTGTAGGTGTTTGAAAGAGATCTTTGTAGATTCAGATACCCTTGTTCCCAAAACCTGCTCCTGTACAAAAATCTAGAACTAGGACTTTTTGATGGTTTTTTCTGCACAACAACTCAGACATAATATAATATCTTATCTCTCTTGAAAGATAAATCTCTATCAGCAAGCCTCAAGAGATAACTCCAATGTCTCTAATCTCAGCTCTTAATAATGCACAAACAACTAAGTGATAATGTGAAAATCCTGGTAATCACAAAGGGACCATACTATAAGCAAATACTGAATCTTAAATTTATCAGATCTAGCAATGTGGTGATACCTCCAATCTTAAATCTAACGAAGATTCAAAATAAACAACAAAAGAGATAAGGGTTTCAAGAGACTTCTAGATTTAACACTAACCCTAATATTAACAATGCAAATGATTAACACTTGAAATGGACCAATCCCTCAGCAACTAATTCTTGCTTGACCCAGATAAATCTGTAATCTCACAGAAATAGTGCAATCTTCTAAGGCATTAAATATTTTTAGATCATGAACATTCATTCAAAAAAAAACCTATTGCAATTGAAATGAATAAACCTTCACAATTGAACTAAGCACAATAACGTAAGGTTCAGGCTAACTTTACAAAGCAACTAACAATCAGTTGGTTGCAAAAATTATGGACCAGGGGTTGCTGCAAATACTTCAAGCATCAAACCATAAACACCATTCAATCATATCTAATTCTAAATCTAACATATCTAATACTTCTCAAGCAATCTCAAAAGATAGAACAACAAGAACCATGCATGATAAATCAACACAAGAGAATTCACCAAGAGCACAATGTTTTTGATTGTATTGAATCACCCAATAACAACAACAATTCTAGTGTTCTATGTTACAACATTTGCTTGGAATGAACTAACTCTTGCTTTGCCACCCTATTTGCTTCTAAGTCAATTCTTCTACTCTAGTGACTTCTACTACCCCTTACAAATGAGGTGAAATGCCATATTTATAGAAACCCCCCAAGATATGTCAACCTAATTAGGGTTTGCAATAATAAAACAGCCACAAACAAGTCAGCCCAAGAAGTTCTAGAACAACATGAAATAGCATTAATGCTTGGGACTCATCTAGGTCAGCTTGGGTCCAATGTAACTCAATCCAATGCATGTAAAGGATGGAAGAAGCATTGTAGAAAAGGCTCTAGATAAATGGGAAGCACAACTCCCAATGCAATCAGTCATTAACTGGTCCCTTCATCCCTATCTCGATCCAATTTATCTGGCACCTTAAGAAAAATCCCCCTTTAGGTCAGCCAAAGGTGGAGTAATAAATACTTTAAACCCTCCTTCAATCGATTTAATCTCCTCCCTTGATTCCTTGACGACTTTGTTAAATTCATCTTGCACTTAGCAAAAACCACCATCAATATCCATTATAACATGAGGATCAAAATTATCCCATCACCAATAATATATTCATCATTCAAATCCCCTTGAAATATTGCTAAAGCATAATTTCTTCAAAGTTCAGGATTTTCACCTCTTCACGGAATTTAGGCCAAGAGGGAATTTTGGGGAAATCCAAGCTAGGCAAAATTTCATGATGAAAGCACAATAAACATCCAAAAGTCATTCAATCAGCATCATTAATTAAGAAATAACATGATACATCTTTAAATCACTCAAATCAACCATATAATGTGAAATCACTAACTAATAACTCACACTATCCCTCAGTTATTCATTTCCAATAGGTTTTTGGGAAATCTGTGAAAATGACAAGACATCGTATATTTCAGGAAAATGAAGGAGCAATGGAATTTTGGGATTTTCCTAGGGTAACAAAATTCCGTGAAGCATTCAAAATACCGAAATATCCAATCCTTCATAACTTGACCAAATTGATCAAATGATCATTAATTTGGGACCTGGGCTCAAATGTTGATTGTCTCAAATCGTTCATAGACGGATCCAGACTTAGAATTTAGTCAAGGGAAATTTGATCGGTATTAGTGATGGCTCCAAAGTCAAAACCCTAAGGTTCCGCCATAAACACAGTCCCAACCTCGATTCACTTCGTTTGTTTCACTAAATCATGATAAATTCACCAAGGGCAAGCAATCGAGCAGATACAAGTGAGAAGTGATAACTCAGATTTGTATTTGGATGGCTAATCCATCAATTGCACAAGACCTTAATTTTAACGTAGATCTTCAAGTACACTAAACCTAGACTCAGGACGCACCCTAGACATCATAAAACCATTCATACTCATCAATCAAGGCAAGGGCACTATGTGCATACCATCGATGAAGAACAATTCAAGAGGACAGTGACTGGCACGATATCCAAACCTCTAGAAAATGAAAAGACACCAGGAAAACAAAATCAAATCCATCAATTCAAAGCTCAAACACCACTTAGAGGTTAAGCTCTTCCAGATTCAAAGCAAGACAAATGACATAAATCCTCAACAAAAACTCCCCTAAGAGATCAATAAAAATGAGCTGCAGAGTTCGTATGAGAACATAAATGCAATGACAAGACAACAAGCTTGGGATCCGAGGTCAGGAAAGAATTTGGAAATCCAGAAGCCTGGTGGAATTTCAAGAAATTCTGAGGAAGACAAAATTCCCCGAGGATCTAAAATATCTGAAACAGTGTAGAACTAACCTCTGTCGAGTTTCCAAGCCATTCGGGGAATTCCAAGCAAAGAGAATTTTCCCAAAAATAAAGAAAAACTCAAAATTACCTCAAAGACTTAGGATTTTGAAAAAAATTCCTCTAAAGGGACATTTGCACAAGTAAGATAATCATTCACGCACATGCCAAAGCAACCAAATCCTCAAAATCAAAGGGACAAAGCACCAAAATGAAAGTAAAGAAGGGTCCTCGCCTTCGGTGGAGCGTGTGTGAAAAAAATGCACAACACGTGTGCCAATGAGTCCCACTATAGGTGTTTGACAGAGATATTTACAGATTCAGATACCCTTGTGCCCGAAACCCGCTCTTGTACAAAAATACAGAACTAAGACTGATTCACCTAGAATGGCGAATGAGTTCCACTAGGTCAAAAAGTCATAATTTCCAGCATTTCAGGACTCCTTCCAGTCATCTTCAAGTTTTTAGATGCACACTTTCCAGCTTGCATCTTTATGTTTTGTTTACTTGTATTTCTAGGTCATTTAAATCAAGTTTGCATCATATTAGGGTTTTACATTTCATCTTGTATTTCATTGTCTTTTGTAAGTTTAAACTTGGTGGTGAACCCCTCATTAGATCTTAATTAGCGCCTAGGACAACCCTACAAGAAGATCTCTTTCTCCCTTGCATTGAGATCTCTAGGGTTATCCTTGAGTGTTCAAAACCAAGGAGAAGGAAAGTAGGTTGTTATATATCCTAAACCATAAGAAACAATCACCTCCCCCCTTTTCATATTGTTTCAATACTCTACAACAACAATTTGTGAGTGTGTGATTTATTTTGACATAAAAAGGCTTTTCCATTTCAAAATACCTTTGACTAATTTTAATTTGAGAATACATTTCTAGAAATTTGGATAAAATTATGTTTGAGTCATATCCAAAAAATTATTTGGATGTGGCTCATAATTTTGACAACCAAATCTCCTTCTTATAACATCTCTTTGATTAGGAGATAACCTTGTGTTATTTTTACAAAAGTCTTCAATTATAGATCTCAAGGCTTTAGTGATTAGTTTATATTTCTATGGAATTCTATGAGAGAATTCCCATAATCCATTTCTATTTGGGTCCTCCACTCTTTCATGCCCTCTAACAACTCTCATTATAGTTTTACTACTTATTTTCAATGCTTGACTTGTCTTTCTAATGAGGTGAGCTTTATTTGTTTGATTGCTTGCAATTTTTGATGTAATGATATGTCATGTGGCATTACTATCTTTGGTGCATGAAGTGGAACCCATGCTCTCATATGCACTCATTAGACTCTTTATAATAGATTTTTCACTTAAAGCATTTGATGTTATTAGACCAAGAATATTCATAATGGGCCTAAAGTGTAGATTTCTCATTATTTCAAAAAATAGTTTACATCTTCCAATTTCATTTAACTTCTAAATTTTTTTATTTTTTTTCTTATTGGCATATATTCGACAAGTACAGTTAGAAATCTTATCAACCATCAACTTCAAAACATTCTCATCGACATTAATAAAAAACTTATGCTTGCTATAAAAAAATTCAGGAGGTGTTCTCAATGGTAAAGTTGCCTCAAAATTAGGAATTTCTTCAATATTGAATTGAGATGAGATAGATTGCATACCTTCAACTTGTAATGGAGAAGATGACATACCTTAAAATTGGGATGGAAAATATGGTGTAGCTTCAACTTGAGATGTGAAATATTGTGTGCCTCCAACTTGAGATGTGATAGATGATGTATCTTCTTCTTGACAATAGAAAGATGGTGTGCCTTCAACTTGAGATGCAAAAAATTGAGTGCATTCAACTTCAGGATTCAATTACTTTCTCATTTCACAAAGGTTTTGTATTCGTTTCCTTTATACCACCAACTCATTTTCTCTCTTATCTTGAGTGGACGTTTCATGTTTATATTCATTTGTCAGCAATGCTATGTCTTCTTCTCTAGTGTTCAATTTTGTTCCTCACACTCATTCAATGTTAAATTATTTCATCATTTCCTCATAAAGATGATGAATTATATATGTATCATGAAAAATACATTAGATTAGTTCCATCATGTGAATTCTCTTACCAAATTTTCTATAGATGTGAATGAAGATTAAATTTAGAAAAAATATTGCAGTTAAAAAATACCTCGAGTTAATTCCATTTTTGACATCTCTAGTGCAAATAAAAAATCATTATTATGAATTGATTCCTAATGCATGTAACCAATGTACTTATATTCATAGCATTAAACCAATAGTGTGTGAATCTATAAGCTATAGTACAGTAATTTGAATGATAACTTGCAAGAATTTATTGTAGCCTTGTAGGTGTAATACATTATATTAAATGTAAAGACACAAGCCCCTTTGTTTTATAGGTGATATATTTAATATTTAACACTTTCAAGTTGAATTAAGAGATATCCTATGAATAACCAAACTTGATATAATTCACAATAATTTTTTGTGTCTTTATAATAATCTTCTTATGAAATTTTAAGTCAAATAAATGTAAAATACTTCTCTAGATTGAGCTCTAACTTGGGTGCAAGATAGGAATTCTCCGAACATGGCATAAGACAACTCTTCACCTCTTAGTAAGGAATAATGAGACTTCTCCTCTTAGAAAGGAATAATATAATACTTCTATTTGCAAGGCATGGAATAAGTACTTCTCCTTCTATCTCATCAAGTGCCACCACTACCTATACTTCTTGAGTTCGCTCTTCTCTTGAGTGAAGTTAACTCAATTATTATCGTACACTTACAACTATTAATTATCCATCTTAGAGGATATAAATACATATTTTATTTTAAATATTGTATGAGAAGGAAATGATAATATCAATTTGTATTCTCCCATGTTGTCAACTTATGCTTCTAGATAGAAAAATCAAGTAAAAATTAGTTTGATTGGAGAAGGTCCTAGATAGAGGTTTTAGATTTAATTTATGTGGTATCAAAGCTAATTTGGATATTGAATTTTTAATGCAAAGGGTTTCATCTTTTGGGAAGGTAATTTTATAGGTATTTTATCTAAATGTGTGATGGATAAAAGTTGAGCTTGTTTTCACATCTACATGATCCAATATTTTGATATACTTGTCTATGGGGAAAATGTGTGTATTTTGATATACTTGTCTATTGTGAAATAATGGCTAAACAATGATTCAATAAACTTGAAAGGGGAATTTGGGATGAAAAATTCTATATCCATAAAAAATTGAATTGTTAAGGATGTTCACTTGTTCAAGTAACACTTATACCACATATAGGATCCAAGATTATGCATGAGGGGTCAATACATGACATAATATAACTAAATTTTTACACTGACCAAGTAACACTTGATGCATAACAAATAAGCTCAACAAAGTATTGGAAAGCATGACATGTCTTCATCCCAAGACGTTCAAATATGATAAACACTTGATGTACTATAAATATTAATATGTGACTATCGTCGAGACATAAGAATTCTTACTACTACTTGAGCTTCATGGATATTGATTAACAATTCATGCAATGAAGGACTCATTATGATATCAAGTGAAACTTGATTCATGAATATTGTATTTACCTAGTTAAGAGATACTTGACTAATATAATATTCTATGATTGACCAAGTAACACTTGGTTGTGCATTGAGAAAATATGATTTCCAAGTATTACTTGATGCATGCATGAGTTTCATTTGATACATAAATCCTAAATCAATAAATTTATCACTAAGAATGGTATGATATGTAGCATGTAAACTATGTTGACAAGGTGGAATGCGCAAAACATAGAAAGACAAAGAGAATGTACCTTAAAATTATAGTGCAAGTGTTTTTTCTCCTCAGAGGCACCGATTGGTGGCAAGCAAGCACAAATTTGATCTATAAATGTCATTTCATGAAATGCAAGCACCAAAATTGTTCCCTTTAGCATGGTTTCATGAAACTGCACCTCTGTTTGACCCCCCTTCCCACCCTTTTCTACCTGCATTTATTACCCCCTAACTACCCTAGAGACCCTTTGAGGAGGTACTTACTAGGTCTTTTGCCTCTGTTGGTCATTGGTACTCTCAAACTAGCTTTGAATGATGCAAATATTGAGGAACTTATGCCATCTCCTTTCTCACTTTGCCTCTATCCTCCAACTCAACAAGTGAAAATAACTTATTATGGACACCCATGGCCCTATTTATAGAACCCCTAACCCTAATTTTCCCTCTCAGTTTCCCTTTAGGCATGTGGGAGATGTCCTCTCACCGAGCCACCCTCACATATTCCTTTATTGATCTCTTTGTTTCTTTCCCCTTTCTCCTTATTCCTCTTTTTTATCATCTAAGTAATTCTTCTACACCCACCTTTTCAAGATATCATCCAAAATTATTTTAAATTTTTTTCATCTGGTCACTTAAGGGAATCACCTCATATTCCTACAATCCCATTTGGGGCAATTTTAAATGTCTTTGATGCAACATCATTTCATTCTCTACATCAAAGAGGGGCAAAATATACACCTAAATCTGACTTCACACATAAATTAATTAAAATTACAAATTTTAATTTATCCATGCTGTTATCCATAATTAATTAAATATTTCATTATTTAATTAATTCCTCTATTATTCTTCTAAATTAATTAAATTTTTTATTAAATTTAATTAATTATTCCATTATTCTTCTAAATTAATTAAATATTTATTTATTTAATTAATTTTCCTATTGACCCATTCTTCTAAAGGTTAAAATACTTAATTAATATAATCTTAGCCATCACCACCTATTTCCCCTAAAAACCCATTAATTAATTAATCCCAAATAAATTAATTAAATTATCCTTTCCTAATCTCCATTCAACCCTTTTTTCAATTATAAATTCAACCACTTGTCATGTGTCATTCCTCCCCACATGCTTGCCTACATATTTACCCAATAAATCCTCATTTATCTCTCTCATTTAATCCACTAGAGACAAATGTCACTTTTTAAGTTGACTTTGTATGGGGCCATCTCTATCCTCTCCGTATCTAATTTTAAATTCCACCTCCCTAGAGATAAGCAAAAATTCAAAGATTTGTCTATCTTGGGATCCTATCACAATCTTCCATAATCTTTCCCAATTATCTTCATTTAAGCCTCCACTCTCCATTAATCCTCACATGAAACTTGTCTTCTTCCTCTTGATTGAGAGCACCTCTCAACATGATCCATTGACCTTGTGGCAAGATCTTAGCCCTCCATCCTTTGAGCCTCTTTCTATAAATAAAAGCATTCGCCCTCCATTTTGAGCATCATTTGTTTTAACTAGATTATGTTGAAATATCATTAGAGCAATCCACATTATAAGGAATTTGAGAGCATATCAATATGCTTTGGGTGCACCTATTTAGCTCAACCATAGAGTTTGGAGGTGTTAAGGCATAGCTTCTTATGTGTTTTATGCATTTCTATTTAGTTATTTTACCTTATTGCATTTCCATAACCTCAAGAGTAAATAGGTGATTACCTGATAATTAAATAATCGTTAATTAATTATTACTCTTTTTTACTTTAATTACTTAAGCTAAACTTAGGAGTTGATTTTCTTATTATTAGATTTAGTTATACTTAGTATATGTTGTTTCATTGCACTAGATGATGACACTTGTCTCAATCGAATCACACCCTAATATAGGGTTTTCTTTTTTGCTTTCTTAAGCATTCACCTTTCATTGTAATCATTCATTTAGGATATTGCATCAATATAATTTCTCGGGTTGTTGAGCATAAATATTTCTTTGATGTCTCTTTTGTGATAGGATAATTACTTGCAAGTGATTTATGGGAGTTGTAGGGTTCAATCATCAACTCCAACAAGTTTTAGGACATCTGAAGGTAGTATGGAAAAGTGTATGCAAATGTAATGTCTCCACAATCATAGATATAAGTTCAGGGTATCTTAGAAGAAGTGTGATGACACTTTAAAATATTTACAATATTTATAATGATCTTTCAATGTTTACATGTGGACTTGTGCAATTTGATTTTGGATAAATAAGCATGTTTGATTTGTATTCTTCGCATGTGATGTGTTGTTACACTTAGATCAATGATTATGTATTTTCCTTTCATTACATCTCTTTCTATCAACTCAACTTTATTACCCATGAGTAGGCACTAATCTCGGATAATTTGGCTCAAATAATCATTAAACCAATCCTTTTAGTTTAGTTTTAGTTCATGTAGTTAATGATTTCATCAATCTAGAGGGAATAGTAGTCATAATATTTTTTGGACTGTGTATATTGCTTGTGCCTTGCACTCATTTCTAAGGTATTAATTGGCTATACAAAGGTTGTAGGGTAACTATTTGCTTTCACACTCAGTGAAAAATATTTTTAGATATGTCAACAATTTAGGTTTAGTCACCACCATCTATAATTATCTTTTTATTTATACAAACCTCTAAGAAGACCCTCTCAAGTTTAAGCCGAGCTCGAAGTGTAGGAGAGAAAACCCAATCTAATTGAGTTGGCCTTAAATACTTTATAATTTTGTGGATTAACTAATTTTTCTCACTTGATGACAACCCGAGCTTTGTGAGTTGTATTTAGTTCTAGAATGTGGAGCAACAATTTTGGGACCCAACATGAACATCTTAGAATTAAAACTTTTTGAATTTTTTATAACTTCCAATGTTTGATAGGAATAGGGGGATGATGATGAATGATATTTTGAGCAATTTGACCAAGGGAAGGCCAATTTGAATATTTTTTAGACCAATTATATATGATGGGTACAACAAGGCTAAATGTACAAGGGGGCTAGAAGTTAGGAAAGTTTTTACACTTTTAGATTGAGTCCCAACACATTGTTGCAATAAATAAGGTTGTCCGTAGATTTCAAGAAAATATCAAATCAATATGTGAATAAACCAATGAGTAAATTTGTAAAAGGCGGAAGAAAGTAAAACAAATATTTAGAAATGTGGAATTCATAGAAGTAATGAAGGCCAATGGCGATCCTAGGAATATAAATGTAATTTTAAATCAATAAATCTATTTAGAAAAGTAAATTCTTAAGAATGCGAGCACAAAAGCATAAGATCAAGTGCATACAATCTAGTTTCTCCAAGAGATTATGAAAATGAATTCTATGGTTACATTCTATTTTCATAGGCATTAGATATAAATAGATATTAAATGATAAGGAATAATTATTTGTGTAAGAGATGTTTGATATAATTGTCAAGGACTCTAACAAAAATTGTAAAATAAGATGGCACTAAATTGAGATGAAGGAAAGGCCACAACCAATTTCATGATGTGAATAGGAGATCAATTGGAAATAATGATGTAGTGTAGAAAATTGTACTCATTTCTATGTGATAGTACAATTTCACTCTTAATTTGGACCTATTTTAGTGACCTTACATTTATGTATTTTTATCCTTCCTAAATAGGCCCCTAATTCCCTTCATTATGCATCTTGAGGCTTATTTTTATCATTTTTCAACATTGAAACATGCATTGAATAAATGCATTTAATTAATTAATGACCCTAAAACACATTAATCCTAGAATTTTAGGCCAAGACCCATTCGCCCTTGGGTGAATGGGTCCTCTTTAAGTCCCAAAACCAAATTTTAAATATGTAAATTGTATGTTTTTGGTGGTATTTTAAAGTTTCAAATGTTGGATATCAAGATCTAATAATTAGGAAATTAGAGAAGAAGCCTATAAAACCTAGTCTTTTCACCATTTCAAACTATATTTGCAAGAGATCAAGTTTGAGAGATCAAGGAGAAAATAACTTTTGGAGAACATTCAAGCAAGAAAATTTGAAGTCTTGGAGCAACAACTTGCTTGTATTTGTTGGTCTTCAAGCTCATTTTTTAAATATTTGATCAAGAATTGTTCATAATTGAATGTTGATGCCTATGGTGGATCATGATGGATTCTAGGTTTGGGAGATGCATTTGGCCATTCTCCTTAACCTAATGACTTGTTTCCTAGTGATCCCATCTTTTATCTTCATTCTACTAGAAACCTACAACAAGGTATTATCATATTTCAGATCTATTAGGGTGTTTTGACTTCTCCCTATTTGGATCTTTATCTTTTGTCATTGTCATATAGGAATCATGCTCTAATGAAATTGAGTAGGGTTTCTTAACATATTAGCTCATAACAGCCTTAGATGCACTTAAGGTTAGGGCTTGAACACACTGCCATTTATCAAATCTATATCATTCATCAAGGTTTAATTACCAAACCAAGGTTTGACTGGGGCAAATCCCTATACACACAAAACAACATTTTCTTTTGCAAATTTGCTATAGATCCATATTCTAAAGTCAAGATTTGTAGGTACAGGAGTGAAGTGTAGACAGAGGGCTACAAATTCAACTTTTGAAATTTCATAAAAGGACGTAGGAACCATTCACCCTTATGCGAATGAGTCCTACTACAGAGTGCAAAATCCAATTTTTAGGCCAAGTGCACACCATCATGTCCTTGTTAGATCTATGTGAAAGTTACAGTTTCCTTTTATGTTATCATAATACTCTTGTTGGTGTAATTAAATGTGTTGTACCTTATCCTAGGTCATCATTACACCTTAGTTAAGTTTACTTAGGGACCACATATGAGGTTGTTGGAGAATTTCCACTTTTGGTGGACTTGACATGTCATTACTTTATCACTTCCACCTTTTGTGGACATATGATGTGATTATCTCTCCACCTTTTGTGGTGATTATCACATTATCACTTTTCCACTTTAGGTGTTGTGATAGCTTTTCACAATTGTCTCATGTCATAAGATTACGACACTTGTCTTAATCTTATGCCCTTCTATGTTCTCACCTTGGCTATATAACCAAGGGGTCTCCTATGTACTGCTCATTCCATCATATTTGCATTCATTGGAAAACTACAGTTTATTCTTGTCATATTGTTTCTCTCTCTTATTCTTGTGCTTTCTATTAGGCCTCTAGATCTTGGGTGGCTACCTTCATAGCCAATTCTTACATGGTATCAGAGCTATTGGAGTGCCTTTAGTTAGTCTTTTGGAGAGATTCTTGGAGGGTTCCATTTTTGGCCTTGTTTTGCAAGTGCATTTTGGGATCTTTTTGCATCAGATACAAGCTCACCATTACGTTTGGAGTGTCTGAGATAGTCAAAATTTCCTTTTGTTTCATCTTAGTTTGATATTGGAGGCCAAATCTGCAAAGGGTTGAAGATTGTGGGTGGTTGCTAGATCCAGGAGCTAGCTAACACTTTGGAGCATTTTCAGCTAAAAAGAACATCGCCATCGTGCTCAGAAGGGCCAAAAACCCATAAATTGGCTGCCAATTCATCCAAATTGGAGCAAGTTGTCCGTCGAGGAAAAAAAAATTAGCAGGTAAGTCGTATTGCCAACCTGCATAGTGGTACGATTTATTTTTCAAAAAAATTATTGTTTTCTGCTAAATTATTTTTCAAAAAAAATATTTATTAGCAAATTTGTTTTTGTATTGAAAAGTTTGTTTTAAAATAAAAAATCAAAAATTTAGAGTACCCTATGTAGGCAGGGTACCGCAAACAGTACCTGCCTGTGTAGGTACCACTCCAGTCTATAGGTTGCCACGTGGCCTACGACCATGGCCCCCGTGGCCCCACGTGGACCTCCAACACATCACCAGCAAGCGACTGGTCTCCATTTGCTGACGACTTTTTGGAGAATATTTCGGCTTGTAGATTCACCGATGGTATAAAATGGCAATCGAAAACTAGCGAAGGAAAAATATTCTGTTAAAAGAATATTCCATCAAGCGCCCAGATTCTATCACAGCGACTGGGCAAAGAATATTCTAATGATGGTGTAGAATATTTCGGCAAGGAAAGAATATTCTGGTAGACAAGGCGACGACAACGGTGACGATCAAACAACCGTCAATTTTAATTGACATCATCCTACAATGGGCTTACAACTATCAAATTTAATGCAGTAAACTGCTGACGTCAGCACCGCATCAGCGATTTTTTGAAAATTAGACCCCCTCACGGATTGAGTTTTCAAATTTGCAGTTCAACTTTGAACGCTCATATCTTTGTCATTTTGAGACTTTTTTGGTGCAATTTTTTTTATTTGGGCTAATTTTTTGTGTACATCATAGTGGTGCAATTATTTTCTAGTTTTGGTGCATGGAGTTTCTAGAAAATTCAACTTCTCTTAGGTGTAGCTGAATTGTCACCATTTTTGTAACTTCTGAGGCTTCGTTTAGGCTCATACGAACTATTTTTTAGGTGCCATTTGTTTTTAAAGTGCATGGTTTTTTGTCTACTTCTTGAGTTTGAAATCATTTTGAAGCGATCCTCAGTGGATTTTGTAGTTTTAGCATATGGTTTTTCTTTGGCCTATTTGGCACTTGTATTGCATAGATTTGAATTTAGTTCTTTGATTTATTGTTCTACTATGTTCTCAACCTAATTGTGGAAAGTTGTAAATCAGAAATTATAAGTCCACTTAGCCAAGTTGCAAGTGGCATATTATACACGCACTGCATTATAAAGTGCCAAAATCATCTATTTGGGGGGTACTTTGATTGAGTGAATTGGGGGGGGTGTTTCTTATGTGATTGCGCCTATTTTCTCTCTTGTGCTCTTGCATTCCATCATGGGTTCATCTAAATTTCCACTCTTAACTACACATAATTATGCTACATGGAAAGTATGTGCATGGAGTAAACTAATGGAAAAAGGTTTAATTTACTACATTGATGGAACCATAACTGCACCTTCAGATCCTAAGGAAAATCCAACTACATATATGGATTGGCTCACTAAAAATTCTATGGCATTGGGTACACTAAGAAAGTTCATTTCAGATGATCTCATTTTCCATGTTGATAAATGTACTACAGCCAAGGAAGCTTGGGATAAGCTTGCTACTTTGTATGGCAAGGTTGATAAGGTTAAGGGATACAAACTTGAACATGATCTCCTAAGCCTTGATCCCAAGGATTTTGACACAATTCAAGATTATGTCACTAATGAAAATGAGCTAAGAGCACAACTAAAAGATTGTGGTATTGAGAAAGAGGATGATCAATTGGTCTTCAACTTGCTGGACAAGCTTCTAGTTGAGTATGCAGCCTTTGTTTCAAGTTTTCAGACTCAAAGATTGACAATAAGAAACTTCACATCACCATCTTTTGAGTCTCTCACATATCTTTTGATTCTTGAGCAAAATAAGTTGATGAAAATGGGCATTCTCAAGTCTTCAACTTCAAAAGCATTGATGGTCAATCATGGAAACAATAAGCAAGGAAAAGGAAAGGACCAAAAGCAATCTTCACCAAAGCCACAAGGAGAGAACAAACAATCCACTCCTCCACAACAAAGTTCAACTTCATCTTCTTCAAAGAAGTACAACAATTCAAGCAAGAGGGAGCAACCAACATGTGCATATTGCAAAAAGATTGGTCATGAGGAGCATCATTGTCATGTTAAGCAAATTGATGAGTTGAAAAACATCCTTAAGAAGAACAACATCAACTTGTCGACTACATATCAAGAGAAGGACTCATCTCCTTCCTCTACTTCTAAGGGAAAAGGAACAACTCTCATGGCAACAACATCAAGCTCATCTCCTTCTACATCATCTCAACATGAGAAACATAAGGGGAAAGCATTTCTTGCTTTCAAATAGGTGGATCCTTGATTCAGGAGCTTCGCATCATATGTCTTCTTCCAAGGATATGTACTCTTCATTTGATTCGTGTTCATCACCACCCATTTTGATGGCCAACAACACTTCTTTGGCAGTTTGTAGGAAGGGGTCTATTGACATTGAAGGTGGAGCATTTAATGTTCTATGTGTGCCTACTTTTTCAAGGAACATCCTTTCCATCTATCAGATTACACATAGTGGTATAGGAAAGAGTGTAGATTTCACACCAGATTCTATCATTGTTCGAGATTTTCATAGCAGGGCTCTTGTTGCATTTGGGGAGGTTGATCATCGTTCTTGGTTCTACACCTTCTCATATTTTGCTCCTATTGATGATTCAGTTCACCCTAGTGTTGACACGCTTGAGGAGACTGAGTATGGTTACTTGAATCTTGGAGTGCTCACTACTGCTGAGGTTCTTGAGCCTATTGTTGATACTCCATCTCCTATATTGACTGATGTACCTGATGATACTTGTGTTTTGACACTTTCAATGCCTTGTGATTCTGTGCAACAGTGTATACCTTGTCTTCCAGCAACAGTTTTATGGGATGACTACTTGACAGACATTGGCAGCTTCTTTGTGGAATCCTACATTACAGATTTGGGAGACACATTTGATTACTTACATCTTCTCTTTGATGAAGGTGATTCTTCTTCAATTGTTGCGAGGGAACACTCTAACCCTCCTCTACATGATCAGTCTTTCGAGGTTCATGTGATTGTGGATGCATATGTACAACAGTTGGAGGAGGCCACTTTCTCTTTTGAGAAGACATCGTCTTTGGAGTATGTACTACCTACATCCTTGCTAGATCTTGAGTTGTCTTTTTCAGTGGATGAGAGTGTTGTTGCAAAGGGGTTCTCATAGGTTCCAAGAAGTGACTACATTGCAGCTTCACATAGTTTGGGAAAGGCATCTTTCAACATCAACACAGGGAAATTTGAGCAGATTTTAGAGACTTCTTACATTTTGAGGGTTCTTCCTTCTTCACTTATGGATTGGGGAGACTTCATTCATGCACCTTTGGTATTGTTTCTTCCTTAGGGGAGAAACGTTGTTCGACATGTTCATAGCAACTTTTTCATTCCTTTTTGATCATCTTCCACGGGTGAGCATTGTACATTGAGGGGGGGCTACCTTGTCTCTCTTCTTTTTCTCTTGTATGGGGGGAATTTTTCCTCACATTGGGTTTTTTCCTTCTCATGCCATATTCATAGGCTTTTGTCTCTCATCTCTCTTTTGGGGATGAGATTTGTCCCACTGGGTTTTCTCCTTTTTCTCCACTTTATGAGAGGTTGCATTGCATTTGTACATGGGTACCTAACATGGCCTAGTAGTCGGGACCCATATTGCATTGTTTTCTTTTGTGTACATTCTCCCTAAGTTGCACTTAAGGGGGGGTGTTGGTGTAATTAAATGTGTTGTACCTTATCATAGGTCATGATTACACTTTAGTCAAGTTTACTTAGGGACCACATAGGAGGTTGTTGGAGAATTTCCATTTTTGGTGGACTTGACATGTCATTACTTTATCACTTCCACCTTTTGTAGACATATGATGTGATTATCTCTCCACCTTTTTTGGGTGATCTACCTTTTGTGGTGATTATCACATTATCACTTTTCCACTTTAGGTGGAGTGATAGTTTTTCACAGTTGTCTCATGTCATAAGATTACAACACTTTTCTTAATCTTATTCCCTTCCATGTTCTCACCTTGGCTATATAACCAAGGGGTCTCCTATGTATTGCTCATTCCATCATATTTGCATTCATTGGAAAAATATAGTTTATTCTTGTCATATTGTTTCTCTCTCTTATTCTTGTGCTTTCTATTAGGCCTCTAGATCTTGGGTGGCTACCTTCATAGCCAATTCTTACAACTCTACATATCAAGTATTAGGTCAGATAATTGAATTTTTTAATGCATTTAAATTTATCTCCCAAAAATAGCCAATCAATCATTTTTATCATTTTTTGTCATAAGAAAACAATAGACCTTCTTAACAAGGTTGACTCACCTCAAGGTTGAAATTCAACCCTATCCTTAGGAGATCTCGTTTTCTAATGAAATTAGGGAAATGAGGGTGTATGTTAGGCCATTTCATTAAACCCCATATTTCACATCATTCCCTCCATTTTCTTCATTTTAGGCACATAATGTTTCCACCTTTAATAAAAAATTAAAAGATGTGCTTGCTAGAGATAGAGAAGTTGAAGCTAACATGTAGCTAAGGATTATCAATGAAGTAAAAATATTTTCTATAGTCATTAAGGCTTCAAAGCATGTAGAATTGATCAAATTTATAAATCTTGAGCTTGATTCATTAAGAAGTTGCTATATACCTAGGATGTGCAAAGAAAAAGTGGTGAGATTGGGCCCAATTTCTTATTTCAAATTTATTAATGTTATTTCAATTGTTATGTATTTATGTTTATATTACAAAGACTTGATGTCTTTTAATTAGCCATATTGGCTTATATATTCCCATGAATTTGTTGATATAGCTACAATAATTAACCATGTTGAAGAAGCTAGAAAATTTTAGATTTTTCAGTTGTTTCCTTTTTATAGAATTGTTAAAATTAGTAACTTTTTCATGGTTTCAAAACTAGTAAGGAGGATTAAGCATATGAATCTCTTAATTCAAGTATACATGTTAGATAAATCAACATATTATGTGTTATATGTGAATTCAACTATTTAGTTTTACAAATGATGATGGTGGTGTATGCATAGTAATTATTGAAACCTGGAAAATTGTGGTGTATCTCTAATCCTTTGGGAGATAGGATAACCAATTTTCTATAAGTTTCACTCAAGGAAACCCTAGAGATCTCAATCTAGGGATGGAAATGAGGGAAAGAGATCTGCTAGAAAGGTGTCTTAGGGTGTGATTAAGGATCAAAGAGGGATCCACCACCAAGCTAGGGCTTGGAAAGACAATAAATGTAAGAGATATGTAAAACCTAACTATATGACCTAAATTATGAAACTAAAATATAGAATAAAAGACTGAGAAAGTATAGAGGTGCACCTAGAAACTGAAGAAGCTTGAATGAAGACTTGAAATCTTGAAATTTTTGACTTTAATACTCACTAGAACTCATACGCCAGGCTAGGCGATTTAGTCCCAGATTAGGGTTTTTGGGAAAAAACATGAATATGGCAGTGATAAGTTTGAATCCTCTAAAACTTGGACAAAAAACTATACCAGGACTCATACACCACAAGTGGTGTATTAGTCTCGTTTTGCTTTTTCAAAAAGTTAAGATTTGAATATGTTCTCTTATCTCTACTCTTCCTTCTAAACTTGATTTTCGAATCTAAACCTGTTATAAGAATTGCAAAACATTATATAGTGTTGATTTGCTTATGGAGGGTTTTCCTTGGTCAAACCCCTAGTTTGGTAATTAAACCTTGATAGAAACAATGGATCTTGAAAGTAAATGTGAGTGAAATCCCTAATCTTAAGTGCATCTAAGATTAGGAGATCTAAAATGCAATGAAACCCTATTCTAATGTGCTAGAATAAGATAGATGAATGAAGCATAGATATGATGACTCACTTTAGGTCTCTAATCAACCTAATAAGTCACAATAATGCATGTACCTTCCTTTAGGCTAAAAGTAGAATGATAATGGGGGATGGAATCACTTAGGAAACAAGTCATTAGGTTTGGCTTGATGGCTACTTACATCTCCCCAACCTAGAATCCATCATGATTCACCATAGGCAACCATCATCAATCCTTGAAAATGCTAGATCTTGAATGAAAGTGACCTTGAAGACCTACAAAAACACTAAAATTCTGCTCCAAGACTTCAACTTTCCTTGCTACTTGCTCTTGAACGCGCTTGTGAGAGTAAGCTTAAGTTCTTGTGAATTCTTAGAACTTGAGTTGCTTCTCTAGATGAAAATAATGATTTGAAACCTTGTTTATATAGGCACTTCATCTAATTTACCATTTATTAGATCTCAAATGCCAACATCAACCAAAAATTTGAATTGGAAACCTTAATTTCTTGCTCAAACCCTAAAAAGGGGCCACAAGAGACTCATATGCCACTTGTGGTGTATGAGTCCCACCCTAGCTTTTTGGGGTGAGTAAATGTTGGGTTGCTAGAAATTTGCATGTATTTATTGATTTTGTTGGGATTTTAGTCAAAATAAGCCTTGAGATCCAAAATAAAAGGTCTTAAGGGCCTATTAATGATGGTTTAAATGGCCATGAATGCAAGGGTGCTAAAATAGGTCCAAAGTAAGTGTGAAATTGTACCATCCCCAAAAATGGAGTGCAATTTTCTACACTACAATTCTATCTTTTGAATAATTTGGAGCTTGCACCTAAGTAGACTAGAAGTTATGTGATGATAGGAATTATTGATTATTTGTGAATCTAGAGTCCCTACTCAATAAAACTTAGGCTCACTCTTCCTAACCCATGTTTGTGTTTATATTACTTTAAAATCAAGTTAGAGTAGGTTAGTTTATAACTTTTATCATTTAGTTTATCATTTTGATTTAAAGAATGAAAAGTGTAAGTGAATTCTTAAAGGAACTTGAATCAAATTAAAATCTAAATCTATTTGATATTATAAAAGGAAATTTGTTAAGAAAACATGGTAAGAAATTTGTTTAAAATTCTCCCAAAAAGCCCTTAAATTGGAATGATACACATAAACATCTAAGGTATGCTAGTGAGTCAAGACTTAACTATATATACCTTAGAGAGATAATCATTTGTTTTTAGGAGAGGAATATCATATCATGTTGTCCTTAAGTTGAAATGGTATTTCAACCATCAATATTACTAACTTACCAATGGGTTTCTCTTGACTCCATATTATTTGTTTGGTTATTAAAGTTTTAACTATTGGGTAGTTGATGGCTTGCACTTATCCATAATAAATTGCTTCAACATATTAAATATATGTCTATAGGTTAAGAGATGAAAGTTTCCCTTCAAATGCAATACTTGCATAGCTAGAAAGTAGATGCAAGCCAATGCTTGTCATCTCAAATGAATTATTTAATTCATCTTATAATTGTGTATCAAAGAAGTAATCTATTTTTTTTTAAATAATAATCAACACAATAATAACACCACATGACCATAAAAATGCTTCACATATTTATTCCGAATAAAAACATATTGGGTGAAACCACAAAAAAAAACCTTATAGAGATTATTAGATATTGGTAGATCTTGCTTGAATCAATAGAGTGATTTCTTAAGCATGCAAAGAAATTTAGTGCTTCTATCATTCCATGTTGTGTTCAAGATCTAGTGGCTGCTCTATTGCATATTTTACATCTTGAAATCTATATGAATAAATGCACACATTACATTCATTAGCACACCTACCATCCTAATTTGATTATGAAATTTTTATTTCTAGTAAAGATTTAACTCCTTCCATATTGTAAGTTGTAGAAACATAGCATATTTTAGATATATGGAAAACCATACTAGTCAATTGGGCAATTATAAATGCATAAGCCCATGTCACTTTGAATATGATCAATGTTGAGGTTTGTGCAACCAAAATGATACCTTGTCTCACAATGTTGATTTACAAGTGTAATGCAATCATTTTCCCATGTCAATTTCTTTTTGATTGATCAAACATCAAATTTGTCTTACAAGTTAATTGATAACACATTAAAAAATATAGTAAAAAATTCAAACTAATTTCAAATAAAAGTACATAAGACTAATATGTATAATATTCCTCAAATTTATTGAAGAAAAAATAATCTTGTGTTTTGTTCATTAAAATACCATTATTGTCACTAAAAGATAAAGAACAAACCCTAATTCATTTTAGTACATGAAAGAATAATTAAAATTTGAAAATCACTAAAAAAAAAAACATAAAATATATTAATAGAAAACATTATATCAACATATACACAAATAATAACATATTAACATACTACATAATTACTCGTACTCCTCAATTTTTAATCAGTGATCAAATCAACCCACCCAGCCACCCAAAATTGTAATTGTGAAGAACATGCCCACCCAACTAAAAGAAATGGTTACATTTACAATAGCAACATTAGCAAATATAAGAGCACAATAGTACTAACCACCAAATGCTTCGATTTTAAAGAAGGAAGCAAACCCAAAATATAGTACTCATCCTCAAAAAATAAAATAGTACTAAAGGATTAGTTATATAGTGTTTATGCTTTTAGAGGGAAAACAGGGGACTAAGACGAAACTGAAACACAAGCCGATGATTACAGCACATAAACCCTGTTACCAAAGCATTGTATGTGAACACACCAGACACTAAACGATAACCATTGCTAAGCCCTCTGGTGGCTTACATCAAAGATGCAACTGGAGGCCTGAGGCTTTTTGCCAGATTCTCAAAGCTTCTAGCCAGCTCAAGTGCATCCAGAGTCAGCTGAAACTGTCCATTTCCCTTCCGTGCCATTTCCTCTAATATACTCTTTGTGGGATCATTACCAAACATTATTGTATGGAGGGTCATCCTGGGCTCCTGTCTTTTCATACTCTCTACAAAGTCAACAGGATTCCTTCTGTCATTGTTTCCTCCATCACTAAGAACGATAACAACTGGTATTTTCATGTTTACTATTGCGTCTCCGGTTGCTTTTATCAATATATTTTCCGCACATTTCAAGCCTGATGAAAAACTGGTTATTCCAGAGGGTGAATACGGAAGGAGACAATCTACAACACTTTCTTCCATATCTTGCATCTGTAGAGCTATAGTTGCAGATTGATTGAATAGAACTACTGATACAGAGTCATCGGCAACTGTTGTAAGGCGGATTCCTATAAATTTCAGAATGGCCTCATAGACACAGCCAAGTCTAGAATCATGCTCGTCAAACATTTCCATCGTTGGGGTAATATCGCGGGAGCCCATAGAACCTGATATATCAATGACAAAAATGATATGATGAGGTACATTAGCAGAATGACGGCAGGCAAAACGGTGGCCATCAACAGTTACATAATTTGCAGAACTGGCAGTTTGTCTGGTTCTCTCAATAGGTTTATGCCATAGCTGCTCCGTGCAATAAGATTTTGTCTGTGAATCCGCGTTATGCTCCTCGGATTTACACAGATGATTGCATCTGCTAAACTCTTGACGCTCTTCCTCTGTGCAAGGATCAACAAATCTAATATATTTCCAATAGGTATCATGATTCATCTCATCCTTTGGAACATCAATGTCAGGCCCATATTTGACGGTTGCGTGCCTGGAACCGTCGTGGAGATTGCTGGTGCACATCATGTATCTCTGACTGCTTGTTTTTGGACAGGGAACCAAATGGATGTGACCTCGGCCCTGTTTCCTGCAGAACATGTTACACATCTCTGCCTCCCCTTTCTCTCCCCATTTATACTTACGACCCTCAATGTCGATATCTTCCTCCTCTGAAATGAATCTTGCATTCCTCATATTTCCATGTACTGTATCATGCAGACCAGGGTGATCTAGTGGAAGGCGACAGAAATAACCACATGCTTCACATCTAGTGTCACAGTAATGCACAGCAGATGGATTTTTGGTGTGAACATGTGAGCCTTGATGAGTCCTTTGAAAGGGAGGAATAGGAATGCAACAGCCTTTGCGTTGCCCATTTTGTTCTGAAAAGTGTTCATACTCAAACGAACCTCTTTGTCCTTGGAAATTACAGCTTTTTCTTACTAGTTGTGTAAATATTTCACATATTCCAGGCATTTCACAATTCTCAGGGCATGTGTGTTCACTCCCACACAAATGCTCTGCGTTATGGAAGTGATCTTCCACTCCACATGTCCTTGTGCAGCCTTTCATGATGCATTTGCTTTGGCAATATCTTTCATGACACTGGTGTCTTCTGTGAGCTGTTTCAATGGGCACACTGCATGTATTGTTGCAGCTTGCAAGTGAACATTTCTCCTTACACATATGTCGTAGGGAGTTGCAACTGTGCGGGCCCTCATGTTTAGGCTCTTTAGAGCAAAACTCATTACAATTAGATGATAGATTGTACAAATGACAGGGCTCTCGGCAGGTGTGAGTTCTCTCTTTGCAATGGTGATAGCCTTGGTGGCCCGCCAAATCCTTACATAGATTGAAGTTGTCTCCTTCTCCAACACAATAAGTACATATTTCTGTACATGAATGGCTACCCTCGCAAGAATGGTCCTGATTATGGCCCTTCTCAAACACACATCTCCAATAGCATTGGGAACATTTACTACCACAGACGGAGAGACCTTGCTTTACTTCTCCAAGGGCTAAACTAGCCTCTAACTGCAACTTTTGCACCTCCTCATTATCACAATAATCTATGGCGTTTGTGCTTATCCACTGTTGAACTCTTACCCGCCTTCTCTCTGCGATTGCCTCTAGGAACTTCTCAAACATGGAATGCCACGAGTCAGCATTGTCTCCTTTCCTGGGTAAAATACTCTCGACTCCCGACCTTAGTTGAGACAAAACATGCCTAATGCCATTCTTGGAAGCTGTCAGAAACAGGTCCGAATCTGGAATGTTGAATGAAAAACCCTCCACCACAAGAGGTAAATCGGGAACCTCTTCCTGTGTATCAAAATTGACAAGCTTTTGTACTTCGCTTGTATTTGCAAGAGAGATGCATCCCATAGAGACGGCAGACTTAAGATTTCTCTTTATAATCTCAACTATAATACCTACACGCTTACTGTCTATAGGAGACCAATCTCTAGCTGCAATTTGAGATATGATCAACTTCATATCTCTGGTGAAGGCAGAACCGTTATCATAACAAGAATCAATTTTGTAAACTTTTTGTGCGAGCTCACTTAAGCTCTGCTGATAGTACTCAGATCTATTGTAAGGAGCCATAGCATCGATCTCCACATTCCCACCATACATTTTTAAAATGAAATTTTCTGGAGATTTGGTGCATATTTGAAAAATCTTATCATCAAACTCTTGTATAAGATCCTGTACATCAGATGAATCCACGTCCTTGATGGCAATGTAGAATAGACCTTTGAAAAGCTTATTGTCCTGCTCAAGTAGGTTGACCCCACTCTGAAAGCGGCTGAAAGAAGATTCAGTGTCCTTGTCCAAGTGAAAATCCTGTTATAACAATTATAAGAATAACAATCATTAATGATGCCTCGTCCATTGTTAAGCAGGCAGACCTAAAAGCAAAATCCTATCAGCATTGTGGTCAGATATACGTACCATTTTGTTGAATATTTGTGATCATATATGCATACCTTTTTGTTGAATATGGTGATATTGCTGACTGTTGCGTTGAGAACAGAGAGAAGCATATCCTCTTGCTCACTTCGCTCAAAACTTCCAAGACCCTCAAAGTCTAAGAGCACATAGAGGCACCTGCTGACACCGGGGTCGTCACTGGCGATGAGAGTCATCCAGACACCATCTGTGCACCTACCCCCTGCAACATCAAGCAAAGAACCTGACAGATGGTTCAACAGATAAGACTTACCACTGCTTTGCTTTCCCATAGACGAGATAACCTTAATTTGACCCTTCCAGCTGTTAAGAACAGCATCGTAGAACCCAAAACGCAATTGATTTGCAAGTGATACGCTGCCAGTGTAGCTAATATCGGGAGGGATTTGAAGTCCATCCTTTAAAGCAACCAACCCATTCTTCTCTGCTCGAGCTATTTGAATCGGTACAAGGCAAACAAGTTTACGAACCCAAACCCCCACTTTCATCTTCGCATTGTCTTCTATTGAAAGTGAATACCAGCGGCCAAATCCGGTTGCCCACATTTCTGTATCCTCCACTTGAAACTGAACCTTGAGATTTGAAAAATCTTTCTCTCTTCTTTGCTTGAGTTGTCTAATGAGTGATTCTAAATACTTGATGCACGCCTCTCCATGGCAGGAGTCTATTCTACTCTGAGTGCTCTCTAGTACCACCTTGAATGTGATGTCTTTGAATGCCGGGATCAGTGTAGGAGTTGTTGAAAACTTGTCAAATACATGATATATATACCCCAAATAGGGGCATTGCCCAGCACTCTCTTCTGCTTCCGGCTCCGGCTCAGGAGTATAGCGCACAGCTTCCATGGCTAATACAGATTTCAGAACATGGGAAGTAAGAAGATGAGAACCATCAATATAATTATATAGAACAAGGTGGCTCTGTGGTCCAAAGCTAGTTAATTTCACCCCAAATTGTTCTAGATCAGTACCAACAAAACTTTCATCCTCTTTGATTTCGATTGTTTTCAAGTGACTTAGAGTATCACCCAAACCAAAAATTTCCAACACGAGCCCATGGCTTGACACTTGTCTCTCTGGCGAAATTTCAGCATTGCCAGAGCTTTGACATTTGCTAAAGACAATGAAGAAAAAACCATCAATAGAAATGCATGCTTTTTTTTGAGAATGGGACGGAGAAAGAAAAAAGAATTTAGGCTTCATCAATGGCTTCTGTTGAATTTCTACTACCCTTGCTCTGTTCGTGTCATCAACTAACAGCAACTCCATTTTACCTGGAATTAAATGCATCCAAGTTATGATCTTGCTCCCTTTATATTTGTCCAACTGAACCTCTACTCCAGCGGGATAGAGCTTCTTAAACGAATCATCAAACTTATATATTACAATCTTGAACTTGTCTCTATCGTAGAGAGCCACAACTCGGGTGGCTTCATCGACGGACAACAAATCAAATCCCCTCTTGAATGCATAAATCTTGTTTAAATTGGAACCTAGTCTTGGACAACGGCAGAGTTCAAGGTAGGAATCTCTGAAGTTGTGAATAAAAAGAATCAATTCTCCAGACTTGAGAAGAACAACTTTAATCAAACATTGGATGTTGGGATCCATGGCCACGAATTCAACCGGCTGGCCGCATGTGGGTACAATTGGACACGTAGGGTTGCTGATTGATTGATTCATTTCCTTTTTCATCGGAATTACCTCTTGTGCTTTCCATACAATATCAAAGTCGCGCTCCTCAACGCAGACTTTCAGCTCGGCCTGATAACTCTGCTCAGTAGAAAAGAAGCTTATTAAATAGGAGGGGCGTTTAATGACCACTTCCTCAATATACCTGGTTACTAAGCTCTCTTTTGATTGGATTGAAAACTCTTCCTTCAATTGCTGTAAAAATCTGTCCTCGGTTTGTTTAAATCGCTCCTTCATTTCCTTGTTGATTTTTACCTTCTGTTTGGACACACTAATTGAGAGCTCTTTTTCTATGTTTTGCAAAAAGATAAGTTCTTGGCTCTTATACACTTCACAACACACAGTTTTGAGCGTATCATGAGATAAGAGGGCTGCTTGATCGATTATGGGTTGGGTACGGTTATGGATTAAGAACTTTTGATACATGCTTCGAATCTCTGTTGGCAGGCTTTCTGTGTTGTAATTTGTCAAGTGGTACTCCATGAACTCAAGGGCCATATGCTGGTCAGGCAAAGGCTATCCAGCCCCCAAAACGGATGGTAAGGGGCTGGCATCCATCCATGGCCATCAACGTCCTTGCAACTTCAGTACACCTGCAACAAAGGGTAGAACTGTCAGCTCAGTAAGTTTTGATTTTAACGCCCGTTGGTAGCCTGCTGCCGGAAAGTAAGTGGGCCCAGGTCATCCACCGCCAACCTACACCAATTTGAGGGGGAAAATCTAATGGTCAACCATTTTCACAATTTCCCGCTACATACGCCTAAATTTCCCGCTGCACCACTTGCAGTATAATGTAAATTTGTACATTTTTTTTTTCACTGCTACTGTAAACTCCATCTGCACACTTGATTATGTGGAGAAATTTACCGATTGTACAAATGGGAAATGTTTAAAAAAAATTACGCAAAACTCCCCTTCTGTAGTGCTAAATTTTAAAATGAGATAATGTTATGTAGGTAGGTATATTATAAATAAAGATATTATTTATTTTTAATAAAATCATGAAATTTGTATATTTGAAATAATTGTTTCTATTGTTTTCAAATGAGTAATGATTATTAATTATTATTTTTTAAATAATTATGAAAATATAAAGAATACAATGTGTTTTATGTCTATATTTAATATTTTTTTAATAAGTATTTATTTTAAATATTTTTATTTATTAATAAATTATTAATTTTACAATATAAACATTTGGAAAAGGTAGTAAATTTTTTTGTTAAGTTAAAATGGTTAAACAATTCTTTTATAAGATAAGTCATATAATTTGTAAAATGATGTCAAATTTTCAATTTTTAAATATTTAAAATGATTAGAAGTTATTATGTTCATATTTCAATGTGTATGTTTATTAAACATTAATATATAAAAACTATATTAAATAAATGATAATTGGTGAATAAAGTTGGAAACCTAAAAATATATTGATTGTATATCTCTACAAATCTTATTTTTTATAATTCAATTTTAATTAAGAAACATATCTAGGAAGAATATAATTGGATGAAATATTTGTAATTAATTTTAACATTGTGTTATATATATATAGTAAAACAAATAAATTACTAAATTAATCAATATTTACTAACCTTCTAACTAACTAATATCAACTATATTTTCAATTTTATTACAAACATGAAAATTGTTTAATCATTTCATTAATTATTTCTATTTCTATTTATTTTAACCAACCTAAATTAAAAATGTAAAGAAATTTTATTTTATATTGTATTAAAAACTATTCAATAGGAAACACTTATTAATCATTTCATTTATTAATAATTTACCACCTACTATTTTTATTTATTTTAATTATACTAATAATGTAAAACATCATTTTCTTACAAGTATCAACATGTGAGTATAAAGTAAAAGCTAAAATATTATGAAAGCGTATGTGTGGAATTTTTAAGGTGGTACGATTTGTTTATAGGTAAGTATTTTACTCACATTTTAACAAACACTGTAATTCTATTCTATTCCAATCAACTAAGGTATAATAGCATGTCTCACTAATCAATTTACAAATTTATGGGAACACAAAAAAATTAAAAATGATTAAGTTCATTTTAGATAATATTTTTGACCACTATATATATTTGTCATTTAAAAATTGTATGTAGTATCATAGTCCCCCAAGCTACATAGAATGTTTAACCAACACATGTTTACATGTCAAATATATTGTTTAGTCTCATGCATTAGTTTTATTAATCAAAATTTATCATTTCACACCATTTTTTGAAGATCAAATGAAGTCAATACATAAAAAAAATACATATATGTAGGACTCTTGTCAACTTTCTAAAACATATTTTTTTTCCTATCTCATTATGTGTTTATGTGTCCTTTTGTAAAATTGCCACAAAGTTGAGGTCCTAGTTAATTTTGACAACCCATTTTCAAGGAAGAAACCTTTGTAGTTTTGAATACAAATAAACAATTTCCCAACTATGAATATAATTAAGATAATAAATTCTTGAACATTAAGATACTAAGATGTATATATGACAAATACTATAATTTGGGGCTATACTTCGTATCTCTATATTTTATCCCCACTTTAACATGCAAGTGAGATATAGTGAATCATTTATACTAAAGTAAAATATTTTTTATTTATTTGTTAGACCTAAATTAAAGGATGCGAATAATTTTCTTTTCTTGATGTTTGATATGAAAGGATCTAGCCAACAAACATTAAAAGTAAGGTATTAGCCCATTTACAAACTTGAAATATAAAATAAAAAAGCTTTTTTTCACACCTAATGAATGTGTGAAATCATAGGACCAAAGAGAATCTTCTTGCATCCTAATGAATCTATAAAAGAGGTTAAAGTAGGACTTTGATTCATTGGAGGATTATAAAATAGTGAAGAGAGGAAATTTTCTTGTTCACTAATTTGAAGGAGATGAACAAAAATTAGATGGAAACCACTATTTAATGAATTATCTGAGTTTTCATGACTATTACTATACAAGTTTTTTTTTATATATTTTATGTTCTATATTTCATTATCTTTTATTAAAGTTCATTTTATCCAAGTAATTATAAGTAAAATAATTTTGTGATCTTAAATTATAAAATTATAATGATTTACAAATTAATTTTGGAATTAGAGCAATTTGATCTTAGTGGGTTTGTGAAAGTTTGTCTATAATAGTAACTATGAGAGCACAAAAGGCTAACATAAAAACATGAATGCACAATTAATTGCTTTATAAATCTATATGAATGGAATAATAAAAAGAGATTATATCAAGACAAAAAGAACTCATATCAAGGAAAAAAGTTAAAATGATACAAGAACAATCTTATGTTGGTAAAATATCTTGAAAATAAACTTGGTATTAAGGTAGAACTTTAACATCATTAAAATTCTAATTTTACTTATTGATTTTTCAATTATCATATATTGTTTAGGTAATTGTTATTTATATTTTCTTTTCTATCTATTTTTTAATTTTTTGACAATTTCAAAATCATAAAAAACAACTCTTTATTAACTATTTTGAAATATAATCTAATTTATTATTTAACAAGTAAAAATTAATTTTGACCAATAAACCAACGAATCTTATTTTTTAATAAATGTAATGTAAAATTACTTTAAGCATGAAACAAAATAATATTTTTCATTTTTAGTTTGTCTCCATTTTTTCTATATATATAACACAATGTTAAAATTAATTACAAATATTTCATCCAATTATATTCTTCTTAGATATGTTTCTTAATTAAAATTGAATTATAAAAAAAAGACTTGTAGAGATATACAATCAACATATTTTTAGGTTTCCAACTTTATTCACCAATTATCATTTATTTAATATAGTTTTTATATATTAATGTTTAATAAACATACACATTGAAATATGAACATAATAACTTCTAATCATTTTAAATATTTAAAAATTGAAAATTGAACATCATTTTACAAATTATATGACTTATCTTATAAAAGAATTATTTGATCATTTTAACTTAACAAAAAAATTTACTACCTTTTCCAAATATTTATATTGTAAAATTAATAATTTATTAATAAATATTTAAAATAAATACTTATCAAAAATATATTAAATATAGACATAAAACACATTGTATTCTTTATATTTTCATAATTATTTAAAAAATAATAATTAATCATTACTCATTTGAAAACAATAGAAACAATTATTTAAAATATACAAATTTTATGATTTTATTAAAAACAAATAATATCTTTATTTATAATATACCTACCTGCATAACATTCTCTCATTTTAAAATTTAGCACTGCAGGAGCAGAGTTTTGCGTAATTGTTTTTAATATTTCCCTTTTGTACAAGCGGTAAATTTCTCCGTATCAAGTGTGCACGATGGAGTTTACATTAGCGGTGAAAAAAAAGAAGGTACAAATTTACATTATACTGCAAGTGGTGCAGCGGGAAATTTGTGAAAATGGTTGACAATTAAATTTTCCACCTCAACTTGGTGGAGGCTAGCGGTGGACCTAGGCCCACTTACTTTCCCCTGGCGGCAGGCTACGAACGGACGTTAAAATCAAAACTTACTGGGCTGACAGTTCTACCGTTTGTTGCAGGTGTACTGAAGTTGCACGGACGTTGATGGCCATGGATGGATGCCAGCCCCTTACCATCCGTTTTGGGGGCTGGATAGCCTTTGCCTGCTGGTCATAGGTGAACAAGAAGGCGGTGAACATAATATTTCTTTCAAGGCTTTTCAGTTCGTTCGGTACCATGATTTCTACCCAAATACGAATTGCAGAAAGGGAAGAATTGTCATTAACTCCTCTAACACATACTTCAAGTTTCGATATCTTGGGACGATCACCAGCCTTAAAATAAGTCGGAGAGTATATAATTTGAACTTTCTCACCTGAGAGTGGGAAGCCTCTACGATCCTTGGTAAGCGGTACAAACCTCGCCTTTCCATTGATTTTACTGGAGCAGCGGCATTGTGCAGAGCAGTTGACATTCATTTCTTCTCCATACCGGATATACAGCGGTGTTTCCTTCCCTTTGACGAGGCTTTCAACAGTAATTATGTGCTGGGCATCACTAGAAGTAAACTCGATGTCTGATCCAACTATCAATACCTTGTGAGAATCATTCTCCCCTGTTAAGATCATTGATAGCTCTCGATGGAATTGCTCAAACCTGTCAGTGCTGGTGTTGGAAAGCGATTCACTTGCATTCGCTGAGTTAGTAGATGATTTTTTACCCATTGTTCCGCTGCATTCGCCGCCCATGAAAAGGAAAACATGACTGCAGAACACTGAAAGAACTTTCAGAAAGCATCTCTTCTTTATTTCCTCGGCTTGTGCAGACTCTGTGAAAGAGTCTTTCAACAAGCAGTATTCCTCATACTCCCATGGCTGACAACATTCAAGAAGACTGATAAACTCCTTGTTTTTCAGCCTAGTGTAATCAACACTCGATTCCAACGACCACTCTCGGAGCATATTGCCAAGCTCCGAAGCTGCCACGGTTACTGCTTGTATTTGTGTTGTTCTTGTGGAAACTCTGTAGTCTCTTGTCAGGAGACAGCAGCGGTAATATCCCTCACAGAATAAGGCGCTACGGTCATTGCATGCAGTAGCCATACTTGCATTCTGTGCTGGCCAGAATTTCTGAGTCTGAACAGCTGGATCTATGCTCACTTTAAATCCAGGCAACAACTCCAAGTCATTCTCAGAGTTCTTCACACTGGTCACTTGGATTTTTCGTGTACGCTTAGCTCTAGAGCATGTGTTTATGGCAGAAGCAGCCAAGGCGTCGAAAGGATAGTTCCCTCCAAGACAAATATGAACGCACTGACAGAGTTCAACCAGATACCTAATGAAATTGCATGACATGTCCTTTCTACAGGCTTCCTTCAGATGCTCACCTTCATGCCAGTAGAATGCAATCAAAACGCCAGCTGCTTCTTGAGGGATACTGACATAAAATCCAGGCTCCAACCTTGTGTCCTCCATCTTTGCAAGAACTGACTCATGAATCAAACATGCTTTGCGGAAAACCTGAACCAGTGTCTTCTTATCTCCATAAAATCCGACTGCAGGCAAGTGTAGCTGGTTCAATGCGTCGAAGTTGATACGGATTTGTGGCGGATCACCCGAGTAAGCGGAAGCAGATGCAGGCACAAGCTTATTACACAGTCCTACAATTTCAGCTTCTGGAAGCTGAACCTTTTCAACAAAGCTATAATCTTGCTTGTCTGGGACAATGCCCATAACCCGAAACAGATTGGCATTAGATTCAAGAGATTCAAACTTACAACCCGCCTCCCGCGCTCCACTGGACAGAGTCGAAGCCATCCCCTCCTCCACGACCGTTACGATCCCCATACTCATCTTCTTTGAAAATAGAAAGAGATTGCACAAACGCAGAAAGTTAAGCCAGCTGGGATACTAAATAGACGATAGGACTGCAGTAGAACAAGAAAGGAGAAATGCGAAACGACGGGCTTTATGAGCTCTTTCTATTTACAAACGCAGAAAGTTAAGCCAATTGGGATATTAATCAGACGATAGGACTGCAGCAGTACAAGGAAAGAGAAATACGAAACGACGGCCTTTATGAGCGAGCGCTAACTCAACGCAACGAATTATGTGTTGGGAATGTGAAGCCCAACGGTCACATGACCATTCACCTTCTCCGAGTTGTTTGTTTCGTAGTTAAATAGGCTTATATAAATAGTGTGCAACCTATGTATGATGTAGACTGGATATTGATTAATACAACTCTTCCCTATGCAGCTACTAATTGGTGAACCACTATAAATATCATGTCTTGTGTTTTTGCGTGTTTGTCTAATTTACTTTCTACTAATTTGTGTTGTTTGCTCATTTAAATTAACAATTGGTATCAGAGCCATGGTTGGCTTGAGCAAAGATGGAAGAAGGAGGAGATAAAATTCAGAAGATGTATGGTAGTTTTACGTTCCATGTTTCTCTGTGCTTCAAGCGTCGTGTACACTAGTGGGATCGCTGGAAGAAAGAGAAGAATTCAGCTAAAGAGGATGTTGCTAATATTGTTTCTTACTCCTCTTTTGAGGCATCCATGACATGTATTGGTCAAACTGTTAATGGATGGAAAATTGATGTCGTTCCTGTGGTGAAGCTTGAACACCATGATGCCTCGGTTGGGATTGGCGATGGTCCCTCTGTAAAGTTTGAAACTTCTTGGCAGAAAGAATCTGAAAAAGAAACTATTGTTGAAGAAAAGCATCACAAAGAAGAAATCAGAAGATTGTGGGAGGAAGAGTGTATGCCATTAAAAACCCAAGTTGAATCTGTTGTGGAGTTTGCCTCCCGAGATGAGGAGGATGTAGATTTGAGTGAGGTAGCACGACAACAAAGCCTGGAAGTAATTGAGGCTTTGGAGGGCTCTGCAGATTGCATGGCTTTGGCAAAGACGGATTAAAATTAGAGATGGCTAAACTTGGAAATCAAACTTTATAGGAAAATTTACTTTTCAAATCCCAGGCAAATCAATGAAATGGAAAATTTTTCCTAGTTGGTTCTTTTCTATGGGACGGTAAAGTGAATGCTATATTATAAAATTAGATTATATATATTTATTACTGTGGAGAGATATCACTATATATTTTCAATTATGTTATCAAAATATAAAATATAAAATATATATGTAATTTACGGTAAAATTTAGGTTAACGTAAGAGAACATAAAAACTAAAATCAGAAAGCCTTAAACCAACAATGAAGTACAATCTAACATAAAAACATGAACATAAAGCAATATTACCTATGTCATGGTTGATTCCCCTCCATTCTCCTTCATTTGTTTGATATGAATGATTGTCCTTAGATTTCAATATGCAATAGTAGCCTAATGACAATGATAGATATTGAAGATTGTAGTTTTCTCATAGTCCAGGTTGCATCATCTAGATTGAATGACAATGAAAGGTGCATTTTATAGAAAATCAAATTTGAATAAAGGGTTGAGATTAAAAGCCAAAGATATGTCAATCAATGGCTAAGATTGCTTGAGAAGCAATGAAAATAGCGTTAGGGTTAAATTAGGGCAATGATAAAGATGAATGGTTGAGACTGAATTATAAAATGGTTGAAATAATGAGATGTGAAGAGATAAGGATGACACTAATAGAGAGAAAAGCACCGAAAAAAAGGCTATTGGAGGATATTAAATAATTCTAAAATTAGTTAATTTGGGAGGAAAAGTGAATAATTAAATAATGGAAACATTATTTAATTATAAAAAAAGAAGGCAAGTTGATTTTTCAATTAAATAATAATTAAATTTAAAACTGGGAAGAAAAGGACAAATTAGTAAGTCACTAAATAAATTTATTTAATTTAAAGGAAACAAGGGTTAAATGGATAAATTAAATAATTGACATAACTATTTAATTATAGTAGAAAGTGACAATAATTAAATAAATAAATTTTATTTAATTATAGAGGAAAGGGGACATTAGTGACGTAATTAAATAAATAAAGAAAAATATTTACTTAGTCAAAATAGGAAATAAAAGGATAGCAATGAATTAATTAAATAATTATTTAATTAATGGAAGAATTATGACATTAGACAATAATCAAATAATTAAAATTATTTAATTATTAGAAAAGAAAGGAGATAAAATAGTGTTTGTAAGCTTAGGACAATTTTTTGTGTTTACATTTTGTCCTTTTTTGATATAATATAGTTTATGACGTATTAGAGAAATTTAGTCAAAATATGCCCTAGTATAAACGATATGGACCTATGCCTCTTTGGATTTTTTTTTTGAAAATTATTCTAATAAGCTAATTTGACAGCTAAGAATGCGTTGGTGATAAAAGATTTGACTTTTAGGACCTTCGAGGTAGTCAAATTAAGGTTTAAGACCTCCCAACAAGTGCATCTTGTACAAAACCCTAACTCAAACCCTATAGTTGACAAGCTATAAATAGAAATTGAGTCCAGTAATTTTGGTTCATTTGTGTATTTTGACCTTGGAGATTTGGATAGCTCTAAAGTGACCTACTATCAAAATGTTGTCAGTTCCACATGATTCTCACCATGAATTTTAGGGTTTGGATATTTAGACGGCTAGAGGGCTCTAAGGACCCAGTAAGTACTCCAAACCCACTTCATGATTATTTTGTTTTTGCGTAGATTTAGGGCTTTGAAGTTGAGCAAGTAGATGTAGTGAACATCGTTCACCACAACTACTATCATGTGCACCACATGTGGGAGCGGTTTGCTACAACTAAACAATGCATCATAACTATAGCTAGGGTTTTGGAGAATGTAGTGCGGCACAACTGTAAAGTGCATTGCATTTGCTTATGCACCACATGTGTGGTCGAGAGTGATGAAAACACTAAAGTGAATCACATGTGCTAAGTGAAATGACACATGTGCAAATGGTAATACAATTGTTAAGGGGTTGACCGCAAGTGGCCCCAACTACACATTTGTTAAGGCATGTGACGCAAGTGTATTTGTGTGATGCATATGTAGAAATGTGATGCATTTGATATGTGCGATGCATGTGCTAGGCAGAATGATGTAATTGCATGATTAAAAATTTTCCTTAGTTTAGGATGAAATTTCTTGTGCAATTTGGGTCCAATAGGTTTGACTAGGGTTTGGGATTGACACAATGATTGTTGCTTGTGACCACTACCCCAATTTATACACAAGAGTCATGGCTATCGACATTTAGGTTGCGAGACTAGTTATCTAATGTTGAGAAGTGTCAGCTAATGCACCTAGGTTTATATCATGCGACATACATGTCTGTCATTAGGGAAAATAGGGGATTATTGATTGCACTTGCTGAGAGGTGGCATTCAGATACATGTTCCTTCCACTTTCCGAATGGGGAGGTGATAGTAACATTGGACAACGTTTACAGGATACTGAGGTTGTCAATCCATGAAGAACAGGTGAATTATGATCTAGTGCAGAGGTATCAAGCTATCGAGAAGCATTATGAGCATGATGATGTCGCAGAGTTAGACATCAAGGAGTATGAGATCAGGTGGGAGTTTTTGGCAAAGTGATACAAGAGATGGGATTGCATTTTGTGTACACTCATTGTCGGGAGTGTTATACCAGACCACTAAGGAAACAAATTTCCAATCAGATGCGGTAAGGTGCTTGTGAGGATGATGAGGAGAGGGATAGTTTATGCATGGGGGCCTTGTTTACTAGCTATTCTTTATTTCTAGTTGCACAACATTGCATATCATGATGCTTAGTTGATGAGCTGCGGAGTGACCTTGTTGATGGTATAGGCATGGGAGCACATAGCTATGTTTAGTCCTCTAGTGGTTAGGTAGTTAGGTGATGGGATGTTGTATGTATACTTGTACGGAGGGGTTGTGACTCATAACCATGTTGGGGACACTAGTTATTGGCGGCATGGTATTGATTTTCTTGTGAGCTTCATATGGAGGCCATACATGGATTGCCACTAGTGGCCAGATGAGGATCAACATTTGTCCTAGTGTAGATAGGCGAGGTTTCTAATTGGACTGACCTTCCAATCACAACATATTATTAAGATGTACCTACCAAATCAAGTGTGAAGGTAGTTTGGGGAGACCCAGGATGTGCCTAGGGGGACAATAGAGTTTGTGTGGTCATCACACAAGGTTCAACCATGGGGACAGATGATTCTAGTGGTAGTGGCAGAGTAGGGGATAAATGCTTTACAACCTATTCAATGGGGATGGAGGGATGATTATGCGGATGTAGGCACCACAGTAGAGTACGACGCATGGTGGGCCACTCACAAGACTAGTCTAAACATAGATTCAAATCGGTTGGTGCTAGGAGTGTCCACGCAAGGGCCCACAAGGATGATTAAAAGGTTGAGGATAAAGATGAGATGGGGAATGGGGAGACACAGGTAGAGGTGATGATGGTGAAGATGGACGAGGAGGGAGAGGAGGCTGATCCCAATAGAGGAGGGTGAGGGGATGGCGAGTGGTGAGACCTCTCTCATTGATCAAGGAGGAGGGAGAGCATGAGGAGGAGCCACCGATAGATTTTGGTCAACATGATGTGGCCATGGAGGAGGTAGAGATGGAGGATAGATAAGAGGAGGATAGATAAGAGGATATGGGAGAGGCTAAGTGGATCCTCTGAGAGAGGATTGTAATGGGGGTGTATGTTGGAGAGGGGTTAGAGGAGGTGCCTATCAAAGGTGGAGATAGCTCAACAAATTAGAGGATAGCAGACCTATAGGCTTGATTGGATGCAATGATAGCCTAGATAGAGGTGTTGGAGGTGGAGGTGGGGGCTTTGAGGATGAAGAGGGATGTAACAATGGTTGGGAAACAACGGGCTGATCAGTGGGTGATAGACTTCACAATCACCTATAGTGGGTTGACTGTGGATATGGGTAAGGAGATCCAGAGATCCGGTAGGAAAGAGCAATATTATAGGGATCTCTACGAGAGGGTAGTGCCACCCAAGAGGAGGGAGTCAAGCGTGATAGAGGCCTTGAGTAGTGGCAGGTCACATAACAATGGTGGTGTGACAGGGCCTAGATGATCAAGACCATATGATCCATTTGAGCATACGTCATTAGGGTCTCCATGCTAAGAGGACAAAAAACCACCACGATTACCATCACCCTGAGAGGATCAGGGTAGCTCTGGCTAGATAACATTTGATATTGTATGGACACTTATGTTTTGACCATTGAGCCTATAGGCTCTATTTTGAGGGATATCTTGACTTTGTACTATGACACTTTTTTGAGCTATATATATATATATGATTTTGGCAGTGATTTATATGATGTCATGTAATTGATGATTATGTTTTTATGATGTTTATGCATTTTATATGATTATGCGATGATGCTATGTGTTGATGTACGATGGGTGACTAATGGATGTTTATTCTTATATATGATTCCTAGATGTTAGATGGATTCATTTAATTTTATGATGTTGTAGATATGATGTGATGATTATGAATGGCATGATGATTCTGAATGACATGTAGATTCCTTATGATGTATGCTTAATGGATTATGGATGCAAAATGATATGATATAATTATGACCTTGTAATGCCTATGTATATGCAATGTAATGTTTATTGTGAATTATGAATAAGACATTATGTAATGTTTATAGAATGCAAATGAAATGTATATGCAATGTGATATATGATAATGGATTATGATTATGATATGTCATGGATATGTATTATGTATGAGCACTTATGGGCATGCATACATGATGATTATGCAAGGAATTGTAATGCTATATGGATGCAAGATGATATGGTATGATTATGATGTTATGTATATGTGAAATGCATGTATGCTCATCTAAATACTTCATGGGACATCCTTGAGGTAGCTAGTAACATCACCCAAAAGACAAATTGAAAAGATAAGACAAATTAGACCAACAAATTCAACAGTCATTCAGAGTGTTTTCCATCATGTGTTTGTTGATATGTGATTGACTAGGTGATTGGTGGGTCAATTGTTTGATAGTGTTTGGTTTCAGGAGAGGAACATGTTGTATAAGACATCAAGTCTAGTTTTGATCATGTAGCCACTTATATAAGGAAAATGACAAAGTTTGATATAATGGAAATGTCTAATATCAGGAAGGATAAATCTTGTATAAGACAAATGATATGACTGATTTGACTACTTGGTGTTGATTTGATGTTTAACTGTTTTAGGAAAATGACTAATGTGACTTGAAAATTAGCTAGATAGTTTGTTTATTGATTCAATATTTGTTCGAGGTTTTGATGATTGTTTGTGTCTGATGACAATGTCTTAATTTATTATGACAGACCCAACAAACCCTAAAGGACCAAGCTAGGGCCTCAGGAGCTCATTGACTTCAACGGCCTTGCCTATGTAACAATGTGCAGAGGCCTCATTGTTCGACATTACTTGACTTTGTTTTATTGACTAAGGATTGGCTCATGATCCACTTTATTCGACAAACCCTAAAGGATTGACCTAGTCCTTTGGTGGCTCATCGATTGATGGCCTTGCTTACGTTATACATGCAAAGGCAACATAGTTCAACTGGACTTGGACTAACTTGACTTGACACTAACTCTTTTTGGGATTTTGAAGGTTATTTTGATATTTTTGAGTTTTGAAATGTTTTGATTTTTTGTCTTTTGGGAATATTCAATTTTTTGTCTTTTGGGAATATTTAATTTTTTGTCTTTTGGGAATATTTGATTTTTTTGTCTTTTTAGGAATAGTTGATTTTTTTGTGTTTTTGGGAATATTTGAATTTTTTTCTTTTCTTTTTGAGAATATATTTTTTTTTTTTCTCTTTTGATGTTGTGACCTCCAACTACAAGTGTAGGATCAAATGAAGACATATGTTAAATACTTGCCCCCAGTCAGGTATAAGACCTATAGATTTGGAGTGGGATGGGATATGCATCATGGTGGGCATATATGGAATGTGAAAAGATGCATAATGTTAATCATTCTAGGTTATGGAAAGGACAACAAAGCATTATTATGGGTGACGTGAAGAGGTCTGAAGGAAAATTATGAGGAATGGATGGTGGAAATTGGATAGAATGATGGTAGATGATAGAGTAAATATCAACTACACATGGGCCTATTTGTTAGGTTTTCACCATGACACTTATCAAAAGTGCCACCGAAGTGATTTTCACTATTGGATGAATTATTTCCCTTTACTATTTTCTTGTTTTTTTTTTTGGTGTCACCAAGATGCTTGTTTGCTAGTTTTTCATCAAGGTGATGATTTTTTTATTTTTATTTTTTTTGTATTTTTTAGATTTTGACATGGCTCTCTAGAGCTAAGTGTAAAATTTGCGCAAGTGAAAACTATTGAGAGGATCTGACAAGGGTTCCCCTTCAGGAATTGAAAGCTAGTATGCTCCTAATCTGAAGATTGTCGTGACGTTGTAGGGACCCAACCAATTCAACACAAATTTTCTTGGTTTTTCTTAGATTGCTTGATTCTTGGGGTTCTCCATTAACACCAATTCACCAATGTCAAAGTGTCAAGTCAAAACCTTCTTATTATAGCTATGATGGAGATGGTTTTGATAATCTTGTAGATGGACCAATGTGTTTTGTCTCTATTCATCTAGTAGTTCTAACTCATGTAGTTTGGAAACATGATACTCTTCATCATCAATATGCTCATGCATGGACACCCTCAAAGAAGGAAAGTTGAACTCAATAGGTAAAATGGCTTTAGAACCAAAGACTAGTGAATATGGAGTGGAGGCCCATAGGGAGGGATCAAGTTAGAGGTTCCAGTCACAACTAGAATCATGGATAGTCTTTTTCAGGATTCTGGTAATGGTTTTGTTAAACAACTCTACATGGTTGTTACCTTGTGGGAAATATGGGGTGGAAAAATGATGTTAGATATGCAAATTTTTTAAAAGCTGGTGGAATTATTGGTTCTTGAATGGACAACCATTATTAGTGATAATGGATTGAGGGTAACCATACTTAAAAATGATATAATTGAGGATGAATTTTGAGATTTGTTTGCTAGTGATGTATGTCATGGGGATGGCTTTAATCCATTTGGTCAAGTATTCGGTCATTGTGATGATGAATTTGTGGCCATTGGATGAAGTGGAGTGTATCTTACCTATGAGGTCAAGTCCCCATTGGGAAAAGGGCCATGGTGATGTTATTGAATGAATTTCCTAAGCTAGTGCATGTATCAAGTCTCCATGAGTTTGACACTGTTGATATTTCTTCACAAAGTGGTATGAATCTCGTTGCATTGTAGGCCAATAGTATCTTTGCATGCATGATCTTACCTTGGCTAGGGTCAAACCACTAGAATGGGATCCACATATACCATCTTGTACTTTATGCAAGATCCTTTGTAATTTTTCAATATTGAGACACTGCAAGAGGGTATTGTCCAAGCTTCATCGGTAAAGGGTATCACTAATAATGGTGTATTTAGAGGCATTGCAAATGAAGGTCTTGTGTTGGTTGGTAGATAGGTCAGGGGAGATGATTTGGTCATATAGGTAATCTTAAATGTCTTTACACCATGGGGAGTTGGGACCAACAAGTTCACAGACCATCTCAGACTCGGGGATATCAAAGGTAGGGATCAATAGCTATTCTACCAAAAACTCATATTTAGGCACATTGTCTGGGATATCCAAGAGAGAACCAATAGTTTCCATTGTGTCTTCTACCTTGTTCTGAATGTGAGGGACCTAATAAAAGATAATGTTGTCAAAGTATTATTTGAAACTATCAACTATTCATTTATATGAGATAAGATTTTGATCCTTAATGTGATAATCATCATTAACTTGTCAAATTATCAGTTGTGAGTCACCATAAACTTGAAGGCTCTTGAATTTCCATTTTATTGCTATATAAAGTCCTATGAGAAGAGCCTCATAATTTTCTATGTTATTGGTGCATGAGAAAACTATTGAAAAGATTTAGGAATGGTATCACCTTGAGGGGTGACAAATAATATGCCTATTCCCGAACCATGATTTGTGTGAGACCCATCAAAATATAATTTCTATATCATGGGAGTGTCCAATGTGAGTATAGATTCATCTAGAAAACCAGAGACCAATGGATAATCTACTTTGGTGGGTGCATCTGCAAGATGGTCGGTGATGAATTGTCCTTTTATGGCTTTTCATTCAACATACTAAATGTCATAATCACTTAGTATCATAACCCATTTAGCTAGTCATCCTATCAAGGTTGTTTTGATGAGAAGTTATTTCAATGGATTGATCTTGGTGACAAGCTTTATCTAATGATTCAACATGTAATGCCTAAGCCTTTGAGTATCAAAAACTATTGCAAGGAAATCACGTTCGATAAGATTTTAGTTGATTTAATATCTAACCAATGTACGACAATATAATATATATCTCATTCTCTGACTTTGTCATCATTTTGTGCAAGTAATGCCCTATTGTTGATGTTGTTACTGATATGTCTAGAGTATAAGGGGTCTTTCGTCAATGGGATGCATTAGAACTAGTGATGTTAATAAATAATCCCTAATCTATTGAATAGCTTCTTGACACTTGTATGTCCACATGAACGGTATTCCTTTTCTCAAAAAGTGTTGGAATGGTTGACATTTGTTTGCAAGTTGTGCTATGAATCTTCTGTTGGACTAGAATCTCCCTTGCAATATCCGTATTTGACTAGTGTTGGTAGGTGGTGGAATGTCTATTATGGTTTTAAATTTGGTAGGGTTAGCTTCGATGCCTCTTCTGGAAATGGTGTAGTCTTGGAGTTTTCCCAATGTCACACCAAATACACATTTCTTTGGATTCAGACACACATTGTATTCTTCTAACCTTATAAATATTTTTTCTATTACTTGTAGATGATCACCTCATGTCAATTTTTTAGCCAATAAGTCATCCACATAATCTTCCATGAGAGTGTGCATGAGGTCATAAAATATTGTGGTCATTGCACATTGATATGTGGCCCCAATATTTTTTCAATCCAAAAGGCATGACATTCCTATAGTATGTTCCCCAAGGACATGTAAAGGTTTCCTTGTGTTGATGTTCAAGAGATATTTTTATTTGGTTATATCTTGAGAAGCCATCCATGAGGCACAACATCTCATAGCCTGCTATCAATTCCACAATTATGTCAATGTTTGGTAGAGGAAAGTCATCCTTTGGACATGCCTTATTCAAATCTCAAAATTCAGTGCAATGTAGATTCCACCCGTTGGTTTTGTCACTAGAACTAAGTTATAAATCCACTTGGCATAGTTGATAGGGAAAATGAAGCCAACATCCAATAAATTTTTCACTTCGACTTTGACCAACAAGGCAATTTGTGGATGAATCTTCCTGAGTTTCTAATTCACTAGTTTGGCAACAAGGAAAAATGGAAAATGGTGTAAAACCAACTTAGGGTTCAGAATAGGCATATCAACATATGACCAAGCAAAGTTGATTTGTCATTCTATAAAAAAGGTACATAATTCTCATAGTTCTGATTCTATTAGTGACATTACAAATTGTACAATTTTAAGATTTTCATCTATGTCTATATTCATTTCCATAGTCGGTTCAATGAGCATAGGTGACATCTCTTGGTTAATGGGAAGTGTTTCCAACCCTCCACCCTTGGGTGTCTCAAAGAGGTTTACACCCTTGGATGTGTTCTTTCTTTTTACTTTTTCATGATCAAGAGGTGTCTTGCAGTTTTCACCTAGAGACCTTTCTTTTTTTGTTTTGTCATTTTCATTTTTGTTGCTGGAGGGGTGGATAGATTCCCCAAAATATGTTGTTTTATTCAAGTCAATGGTAAAACCAACTTTATGATCTCCACTAGGGATGCCTTTGTGTAATCCCATGAACTATGTGATTACTTCATTGTTTTCAAAGACGTATAAGATGGGAGGTCTTTGTTGGTCCCAGTCTATCAGTTGTGGGTAAATTAAGGGCATTCCATCATTGGTATGGTCAAGGTTTAGTGAGTGGGTAGACAAGGTAAAAATAGAGGTATCTTTAGGATCTTTTTAGTGTTAGATAGGTCATGTTCTACAAGCATCTCAGCTATATCATAGTCACTAGATTCACAAGAGTTCCACTCCCATTCATTGGAGTTGGTCTCGATATAGTCATTTTCAAGTGTCTCAAATGTATCAATATTCTTCAAAACACTCACTTCCTCACTTGAAATCACCTTAGTACTAGGAGCAACTATCTTTATTGGTTTGAACCCTAGCCCCAAAGCCTCTGGTCATTTAGTCATTAACAAAGGTTATATCATCCCATTTTTTCTTAAGCCAAGCCCACTATGTCCATCATAACCTTTTCTCTTCATGAGTTCAAATCCTTTGCCATATTATTCAGTAGGTATTTTTTTACGTTTGATAGCCTCTTCTTCTTCTCTATATAGCCATGAAGTTACATCTTCTTCGTTGATAGCTTCCTTGCTTAGTTCTTCGCATTTTGTGAAAGTTGTCATGGGAGGTATTTGATTAGTGACCTTAGATTCTCTCTTAATTACTAACAGTTTTCCATACGACTTAGGATATGTAAGCTTGTTGATGCAATAGGATGTCTTCATATGATATTCACTGCACCCCTTGTCTTGGACATAAATTTTTGAATAAGATGGCAGAGTTTTGGAAGTGGATTCCTTTTTTAATGTGGAAGGATTGATGTAATGGGATGATGTGGATGATGAAGCTTCTCAATTTATCAACACTTTTTGTTTAAGGGTTCCTCTTAAGTTGTTGCAATACTAAAAAGTGTCAGGATAGACAACTATTGGAATTTCAGTGTTATTGTAGGGAAACTTTCGGAATTGATGGCAAGTGGATGGGATGAATTTCATGGCATGGATCCATCGTCGGCCAACGAGGAGATTGTATGGGAGATCCAAGTCCAAGACTTGGAATGTGGTGTCCAATGTTGTGGGCCCAAATCTGATTTGTATTGTTATAACACCCTTGGAAGAGTGTTCTTCATCATCATAGGATTTGATAAAAATGCTTTTTGTCATGTCCACAAATGCTTTAGAGAAACCCAATTCATTAACCAGTTTAAGGGTGCAAATATTTAATCCTACTCCACCATCTACAAAGACTCATCTGACTTTATGTTTATGGACGAAGGCTTCTAGATGCAAAAGATCATTTGTGATTGGACTTTTGAGTTGAATAATCTTGGTCTGAGAAAGTGACATGGTGAGTATTAGCTAAGTACCCCATCATTTCTAGGAAGCGATTGACATCAAAGTTAGTTGGGACAAATGTTTCTTTTAAAGCTTTTTCAAGGACAACTCTGCATTCATGGGATATACAAAGTAACTCAATGATGGATATTTGAGTAGGTATTTTCCCCAAATGGTCTAATACGTTGTATTGAGACTTTTGTTGCAGTTTTAGGGGAGAACCTCAAGTATGGTCACCTAGGTTCATCGTGTATTTATGCCACATTCTAGTGGATTTTTAATGGTGATGGTATTGACATAGTCGTCTACATCTTGGATATGGTTTATGGTAGTGTAGTTGAAAGCAACAATGATATAGTTGGCATGATTATTGGTCTTGGAACTTGAATTGAGGCCTTTCCTTTTCCATGTTCTTGCAAAGGATTCATAAAAATTGTATGATCCTTATTGGATGTCTAATGTTGACTATCCACTTGGATGACACTACTTTCAATGAGGTCCTAAATGTTGTTCTTAAGTTTCTTTCATGACGAAGTTGAGTGTCCCTTGATGTAGTGATAATCACAAAAGGCATTGTCCTCCCACCATGAAGGTTTAAATTTCTCTAGATTGTAAGGTTTTGTATGGGGAAGTTGTATTCTTTTTTACTGCAAGAGTTTCTTGAGGACTGATTCAATTGGTTCCCCTAAGGGAGTATACTTTCTGCTTGTTGGAAACTTCATTTGAGGTCATTGTGCTTGATTGTTTTGAAGGACGTTTTTTGTTTGGCCAGGGACACATGGTAGGTTGTTTGATGTATTAGGTCCTTTAAGTGTGATTGAAGAACTAGTGTGTATTTCCTTTGCATCGAGAACTCCGTCAATTTTGACATTTTTATTATGGGCCCAATATTTACTTTTGTCATTTGATGTACCTTGGGAATTTTGAGTCTTGTTGTATGTGTTTATTTTCCCTTTTGTGATAAGGTCCTTTTCAAGTATGGTGCCTTTTTCCACTATGGTGCCTTTTTCCACTTGGTCAGTGAATGTTGTGCAATAATGGGCTTGCATTTTATATTTTAGGTCTATGGTCAAGTTTTCTATGAACATGACAATCTTTTGTTTCTCAAGAATGTTTATAGGGCATTGACTAGTCAAGATCCTCCATCGTTGGAAGAATGTTATGAATGGCACACCCTCTTCTTGTTTTTTGTAACATATGGTGGCTATGGTGATGTCATTTTCAATATTATAGGCATAATGAGTGATGAATTTGTCAGCTAGTTCATCCCATGTTCTTATGCTAGAAGGTAGATGGGTAGACAATTCTAGTGCTTGTCCTATGAGACTCCTAGGGAATAGTCTCATGAGATATGCTTGTTTGGATGTGATGTCTATCAAAGCCATGTGGAATTATCTTACATGTTCAATGGGATTCACCTTTCCTCTATATTTGGGTAAAGTTGGCATGAAATAATGAGGAGGAAAGGGAGGCATGCATAAGCTTCTGTCAAAGGGGTATTGACATAACTCTTGTGTAGAGTAAGTCCTTTTGGTTGATAATGTAATGTTTTCCACTTTTTTTTGCAAGAGAAGCATTTGATTGGCTAAGACATCAACTTGAGTAAGTGATGTGCCCATTGCTTGTTGATTGCATTGTGATAGGGGCCCATGTTTTTGTTTTGCAATCCAATATTATGGGTGGATGAGTTGGTGTTGACTCTAGGTGTATAGGGTATGTTTTGATTTGGAATGTTATGAGTGTATGATGGGATTTGTGTTTGGACATGTGGAATTTGAGTTAAAATTTGAGTTTGGATTTGAGGGATGTGTGTACTGTGAGTTTGAATGTGTGAGGTGTTGGTATTGAATTTCATTTGAAATGGGTTGGGAGTATTTTGAACTTGTTTGTTTTGGCTGCCATATTGGTTGAAAGGCCTTTGTGTGTTGGTTTGTTGGGGAATGCTTGTGTTAGGACCTTGGGATGTGTTGGTGTTTGAAGTGTTTATTGGTGTCTTGGATCCACGAATATGAATCTTTGTCCTCTTATTCTTACCAAAAGGATTTGATGATGATGCATTCATGGCATGAGATGTTCCAAATGGATTGAATGTATGGCGAAAAGGTTATGACATGGCTTGTGTCATTGCTTGTGTCAAGCTTGTGTGACCAATAGTGACATGTGGATTATGGTAGAATCTTGTGTTAATCCCGCTAATAGTTTAGAAACATTTATTTGTGGGATGGAACATTTAGAAGTAGATGTAGCATGTCCTTGTCTTTATTTTTTTGGTGATAGTTTTGCTTGAAGTGTGTTAACATCAAAGCCATGGGATAGTTTGGCACCATTATGCAAAATTTTTTCTAAGAATATTTTAGGGTCTAGTGCCACTATCTCATCCAGAAATCATTCCACATAAGGGTCTTAAGAGGCTACCTCTATTCCATCCTCAATTATGTCCTTAGTCTTGTATTTTTCAAAAGTATTATGTGGTCTAAGTGCTTTATTGGAAGAAGAACCAAAGTTCATGTTGCTAGTGTAGTTGTAAAGATCATCATCATCATGATGGAAGAAATCCATTTCCTTTCTCTTCCTTTGTGATCTTGTTTGGACCATAAAAATACTTGGAAGTGTGATGAGGATGGGATATGAAGCCTAAGGAATGACAATGAAAAAGTGATACTATGACTAAGGGTATGCAACTAGACTATGTTTTTGGATTTTTATAGATATAAGGGATGCCAAATGATAATGCACCAAGATAAGAAGTCAAAGTGACAATAGTAAAAATGTAGATAAGATAATTTTTCACAATGATAAAAATCTATGGTATGTCTATGACTACGGTATGCAAATGTAATGCCCATATGATTTTGTGGTGAAGGATGTAATATGACCTAATTATGATGACTAAGCACTTTCGATAAACCTAAGAAAAGGTTGATAACCAAACTAAGATAGCCAAAGTGACAAATATGATTATCAATTAACTTAAGAGGGACAAGGACTGAAATGATGACAAGTGACAAGTTGGTCCTCAAACTAGACTTGTGAGTTTAAATAACCAACCTAAAGGACAAAAGACTTAAGTGATTTGAAAGACAAGGTTAAGGTAATGTGAATTTGTGACTATGGTCTAATCTAAGTCTAATAAACTTCCTACTCTAAGATTTGCAAAGGTGTATGCAACCTAAAGCTTGACCTAAAGTTTGACCTATGATGAAAATGGAAAGCTAATGAAATGGAATGGAATGTCAAAGATGAAAAATTTCAAGTCTATGGTCTAAAAAAAAGAATGTAGTCAAGAATTGATAAAAAATCAGATTGTTCCAAAATTCCCTAAAAATTTTAGCAACTAGCAAATGTAGTGTTATGAGTGTCAAATGCGGTGTTCAGAGAAGCAATTTTTGTGTTACCATTTTTAGTAGTTTCAATGTTTTGAGAAACAATTGGGTTAATAGTGGAGTTGCAGTGAACATCTTGTTTTTGTCCTAGTTTGAATGATTTTGATCAGTTTTTATTCTAGTTTTTGTGAAATTTGATGGAAAACATAGAAAACAATTTGAAAACAATGTCTTGGGCTGGTCTGAATGTCAAAATGTGTAATGATAATGTGTTTGTTTAGAGGTTATTCACCTCAATTTGTATGGGTCTAGCACAAATTGAAGAAAAATCACACACATACAACACTTGCCTATCTTATGGTCAATGGCCAATGGTGTGACCCTCGGGCCCAAAAATTGGAATCTCCATTGATGTGAGTGAGGGAGACCCTTTCAAATTATATTTGAACTCTTTTCTTCAAGAGATGAGAGATAGGGGCCTCTTGGAATGAAAGGATAACCCAAATCACCCTTCCCAAAAAGCTACAAGTATAAGAAAGTAACTTATGAAATGTTGGGGATTTTTCGTATCATTTCAAGGGAGCCATATAGTGAGTACCTTTTGGGGTATGATGCACATCCCCTACACCACTTGTGTGATTCCAATAAAAAGTCAATCATAAAGGGTGGGACTCTAACTAGTTTTTTTTTTAGTCACAACTCAGGGAATTACCTCCCAACAAGTAGAATGGTTGGACGATAAGGCAATTTAGACTCGGCTTTCGCTTAATCCTTTTATATATCAACCCAATGGAAAAGCTAGTTGGGGTTGCCAAGGAGTTCTCTATATGGATGTATCCCACATTGGTAGGCCCACTCTAATGGGGTTTAACAAAAGCAAGACAAGCATAATTTTTTTGATCTCCAAGGTCACTCAAGGTGCGAGGAGAGAGCATACACAATGTACTTGACTTACACTAGCAAGAGATTATTAACCTTAATAAAACCAAATGTGTAGTGTGATAGTTCAAATCTCAAGAAGTTTTTTTGATTTCCAGTATTACCTAAGGTGTGAGGGAAGAGCATACACACCTCAAAAAAATACAAAATCACAAGATAATGGTTATTTTTAAGCCCCAAAAAAATGTGAGAGTTGCAAAGACACTGGATGCAAGTTGTTTGTTCTTTATAAGACTATTGAGTGAGAAAATGTAAGTTATTTTTAACCCAAATGAGAGTGAAATGCAAGTTGTGGTTAATTTTAAGCCCAATGAGTGTTAATAGATATTGCAAAATGAAAGCTCCTAACTTAAACAAAAATGAACAATAATTATGCAAGAAATCAGTTAGCAAAAATGTCAATGTCTTAGACTCAAAGCCTAAGCCACATTCTGTAAGCCAGAGATCAGTAACAAAAAAATCCCTAATCTACCGAATACAAAAGACATAAACTAAAAATTCCTAATAAAATGCTAAATTCTAAGAAACAGGCAATTGCGTGTAGAAACTGACAAATGTGGCTCACTAGCTTTTGGCAAATACAGTGTAGAAACTATTGTATGTGACATCCAGAATGGCAACTGTAGTGAATAAAATTTGACAAAACCCAAAAATAATATGATATGATAATGATGTTAAAAGATGAAAACTGAAACTAGAAACTGAAAATCAATTGGAAAACCCAAAAATAAATTCAATAAAAATGATTTTCTCGAATTCTAGATAGATGTGGCATTTTGGGCAGTGATTGTGGTGCATTAGTTTTTGATGAATGGGTCGTTTGGGCTAATGATTGCAATGCAAACCTGCATCTTCAAAATTTCTAAAAATTCCTTCCAAATTTGGTTAGTTCACATCAAGTTCACCAATGTAATCTAGGGTAAAATTCAAGTTAAGGTAATAGAACACAAAACTAAAACCATAAATCCCTAAACCAACAATGAAGTAAAATCCAACATAGAAACATGAACATAAAACAATACTACCTATGCCATGGTTGATTCACCTCCAGTTTCCTCCATTTTTCTTGATATGAATGATTGCCCTTATATTTGAGTATGCAATTGTAGCCTAATGACAATAATAGCAAAAAACTAAAGATTGTAGCTGTCTCCTTTGATAGCAATAGTCTAGGTTGCATCAACTAGATTGAAATGACAATGATAGGTGTCTTATATAGAAAACCAAATTAGAATGAAGGGTTGAGATTAAAAGACAATAAGATATGTCAATCAATTACCAAGTTTGCTTGAGAAGCAATGAAATTAGGGTTAGGACTAAATTAGGGGAATGATAAAGATGAATGGCTGAGATTGAATTATAGAATAATTTAATCAAGGGTTGAAATTAAATGAGACGTGAAGAGATAAGGATGACATTGATAGAGAGAAAAGCATGGAAAAAGAGGTTATTCGAGGAAACTAAATAATTCTAAAATTATTTAATTTGGGAGAGAAAGTGGATAACTAAATGATTGAAATAACTATTTAGTTATAGTAAAGAGTGACAATAATTAATTAGATAAATAAAATTTATTTAATTATAAAGGAGGGGCCATTAGTGATGTAATTAAATAAATACATAAATTTAATTTAATTAATCAAAAGAGGAAATAAAAGGATAGTAATGAATTAATTAAATAACTAAAATTATTTAATTAATAGAAGAATTATGACATTAGATAATAATCAAATTTTATTTAATTATTAGGGATGAAATGGGATAAAATAGTGTTCACAGGCCTAAGACAATTTTTAGTGTCTACAATTTGCGGTTTGATGTAGGAGCATCTGGGTAGATTGGCAATCAACATCAACCAAAAATAAGCTTCAGGTTTGAATTCATTTTTGGTGTATTTTGTGGTTCATTTGACATCTCTTTGCTTTGGAAAGCTCTTGGTGTGTTCAAATTTGCATAAAATTGATTTTTATCAAATCATCATTTTAAGGCTCTATAAGCAGTTTTCAAAAATTATTTTTGGAAAAATCATATGGATTAGAGTAGAATAGTTTGGTAGGAGCATTTATGGAGGTGGCATATGAAATATGAAAAAATAATTGAAGTCACATATTTTTCAATTTGGGAGATTTTAATGCTCAAAGTTTGTTCAAAAAATTGTCAGCAATTTTCGAAAAATTTAATATCTCATGATTTTGGAGGGTTGGCATAAAATACTTTTGCAAGGGTCCATTGGGTACTATTCCATGCTTGCATTCCAATTTTTGTGCAAATTAGAGAAATTTTATTTCTTTCACTTATCAGCATTCGATTCGGTGCTTCCAAAGTACCAATTTGATCGATTTTATTATGGAAGGGTATTATGAGGGTCACAAAAATTAAATATTAGTTTTTTATTTCTTCATTAACTATTTATATATTTCATAAATACTGGGGGGAGTGTTTGGAGCATAAAAGAGACAAAAATCATGATTTTAGATATTTTAAAATGCCCAAAATAGAGAAAAATGCCTCTGGGAGTAAACAAAACACATGTAGGAATTAATGGAGGCTTAAAATGTCTCATTTAATGCTGCATAAACTTAGAATATGGATATCTATGCTTGGGGAGAGTGGGGCACCCATTCTGGGAATAATTGATAATTTTCAATGCATTTTTTGAAGGTTTTTGAAGAAAAACGTGGGAAGAAGTTTGTGAGGAATGGGAAGGAGAAAAATACCTCTGTAGAGGAATTTGTTGGGGGTTCTGGTTGTAGGTTTGAGAAACACCAGTGAAGGAAAGAGAAGGAACTAGTGTGTGAGAGGTGCAAAGATTTTGGAGTTGTGTGAAGATCAGAACAACAACAAAGAGAGCTTTGCAACAACAAGAAGCTACAAGGAGAACATTTATGGATATTGGATTTGAAAACTTTATTGCACAATTTGTATTTGTATAATTTTGAATGAAAGAATTTTTAGATTTGATTTGAAATAGATTCTCTCTTTGTTTAATTGTTTTGTGAGTTGTGGCTTGAGGTGGTTTTTGCTTGCATCACGGTCATAATTTATTTTTTATAATTTTTATAATTATTTGGTTTTGTTATCCTTAAAAAATATTTTTTTAATTTTATTATTTGATTTATTTTTCAAAAAAATCTTCATCTTCACTTATGTTAACAAAAAGATAAAACTCAAAAGCATGAAGAGTCATGGTTTATTCTTTTATGATTGTATTTTATTAGTTGATTTTGTGAACATGGACTATGAAATCTCATTGTTGTAAGTGATAAATGTCGCTTGACATAATTATTTTAATTTTTTAAGTTTTTTTTTTTATATGGGAGGAAATTAGTTTTATTTTTAGTTTTTAGTTTTATTCATTGCAATCATAAGAACATTTTAGATATGATGAGTAAATTTTATAGAAATTTTAAGTATGCATCTATCGAATCATAAATCTATAATGTCAAACTTACTAGACAAGTGAGTTTTAAGTTTTTAAAATTAGTATCTTATTGTCTTAAACAATGAGCATAACTTCAACATATGAAACAATAACTATAATGAAACCATTTAGCTATTTGTAATGCAAACAATGGTCAAGATCACTTCTTCCAGAACCCAATTCCAACACGTGTATCAAATTTTTGGTTTCACACACATAGAGACTGTCCTAATTCATGTAGTAACTATTTTTGCTTGCAAGAAACCTATTTCTATTTATCTTTCACCTTGAATCCTTTCAGTTATTCCATGTATATTTCCTCCTCTAAGTCTCCATGTAAGAATGGTGTATTCGCATTGTAGACACTTTAAAATGTCTTGAATGATATCATATGCACTTGAATCAAGTATACTAACTGTTATCAAATTTCACTTACAACTCAATTTGGTAGAGTTGAAACAACTGATTACATCAAAAAGTGAAAGGTGTTCCAAAATTTTTCTACTAAAGCTTAACCATTGCATATCAAAGTTTCAAATGGAGTTTAGTTTTTATTGTATCACATAAAATGCATGATATTGTTGTTTTTCATTCATTTTGTAATGGAAATATACACATGATTACATAGATGTTGTTGTTTTATACATTGAGAGAAAAAGAATGCTCAAATGTCCCACACAAGCCATGGGCATAGTTGAACTAATAAAACATAAAGGAAAGCTATCCAACTGAAGATAAAGTAGAAAAAAAAACACATAAAAAGAGAATATGTCCATAATTTCCTGTGGCAAAATCTTGTGACGATCTTCATTGTCTTTAGCTCCTCCTTTCTCTTGATCTTTAGATTAGCCTGAATCATGATGAAAATATTTGGTTAGAGCTTCGTATATAAACAATGATCATATGTCCTACTAACAGAAATATAACCTTCATTTGAGATGCATTAAGTCAACTATCAATTGTCACATGTATCAAGAGGGCTTGAAAATCAAACATCATAGAGGTATTGAGCTTCACTATTTTTCTTATCTAACATGTTTGTTCACTATGTAGGTATAGGTGAAAATTTTCATTGTTAGATTATCTTCAGTATTAACATCACAACATGTGGATTGGAATGTGGCTCCCACAAGGTTTGAGCCCAAAATGCTATCCCATTAAGCAGAAATGTGTCATTGTGAAACTTACCCTAACCCCATTGGTTCTATTTCCTTTTACATTGGCACCTTTTCCTGAGAAGATATCATAATTTGCTAACTTCATGCTCTTATCAGGAGATACATCCACAAAGAAAGACAACCAATGTCAAAGGAAGCAACATAAGGGTATTTGAAGCTTCTTCATTGGATAATACAACTCTTAGTCAGCAGGAAATAAGAGTAATGCCATTTTCAGTCTAACGTTGCATAGAAGACAAGCTTCAGAATAGGACAAAACATATTGACAGTGCCATGTAGGACAAGTTTGGAGTGATCAGAGGCCTTAAAATGTTATGGAGCAGCCTAAAAATAGTAAAATTTGTAGAAGATAGTGTCATGGAATGAAAGAATAACGATCTACTGAACAAAGTAAAAGTGCATCAATTCTCACCAAGGAGATTTGTGTATCTACAAGTTTTCAGGTCACCCCTTGTTTTGCATCATTATTTTATGTTATTCATCTACTATCACAACATCATTTCTTGTTGTCTATATCATATGTGATGCATATATTTGAAGCAGCTCATTCATTAAGTGACAAAAAGGAACAACAAATTTAAATGCATCACTCATGAAATTAAATGACATGGTGGCTAAGGTATCTAGTCTTAGTGAGTGGGGTATAGCTTGTGACAATAGCTGGGTGGACCAAGGTGCATTGATCAAATGAGGAGCAATGTGTGAGAATGCAGAGGACAAAAGACAAAGAGAATTCATTTATCATTGTAAATAGAAGGAATGGTAAACAGTGAATGATGCATTTACCTAAATCAAATCATCATGTTCATAAACATAGGGAGAGAAAATAGATAGAAATCATGAGTTCATTGTTTCAATAAATGCTTTAGAACCTTTCTAAAATACAAATCATAGTGATAAAGTCCCTGAAAGATAAATACAAATGTTCATGAACAACTTGATGAGATAGCATAGTCCTAGGCAGCAAGAGATCATCATGTTTTTCGAGAGACAATTATCAATCATTTATTATAGAGAAATACCATATCTATAGTGGGGCAACAATTAAAGAAACACAAAGACCAAAGACAAGATAAATCAGGGTGATAGGAGCAAGTGGAATATTGTGCCATCGTATACCAAGCACAACTATGAAATAAATTATAAGAGGTATCTTGTTTTGAATGAGAGGGTTTCTTGAATCATTGCATGCTCATCCTTTCTAATAAAGGACATTTATGATAGTCCATTGAAGCAAGAGGTCAAACTAGTTTGGAAGCCATTTCTTCATCTTTTTGGAATAGAGAAAGCACAAAAAGAACCCACAGTTGTGTTTAAGGTTAAAACCCTTGAGCATTTACCGGTATGAGAAAACCGAAGGGTGATCCCATAATAGCGGTTTACAATTTTTAGCCAAACTGGACACTGAAATTATTATTTTTAACTAAATCTTCACATTCGGGCACCTATAGCGGCTAAACTGTGAGGAATTTGAAGATGGTGCAAACTAGAGTCTCATCAAATTTTGTCTGTAGATTCTAAAAATATTTTTTTCAAATTTTTGGAATCAAATTGCACTTCTTTTTCCATCTCCCACGAAAATAGATTTTTTCAGAAAACAACATTTTTAAAAGTGGCACCGTGATAACGCATAAATTTTTTTCCATGAGGGATAAAATTATAATTCTTTCAAATTTAGATTTGTAACTCTGATATCTAGTGCTTCCACTTGGTTAGATAGTTTTTCTTGAATATTTTTTCCTTAATCAATTTTCAAAGTCAAACGAATTACAATTGTTACATAACGCATGATAACGTGAACTTTTTTGTATATGTCAAAATTTAATCTAATTTTTTGTTGGATCAAGGACTTCAATATCTAGTGCACTCATATTTTTCAATTTTTTTTTGATAATCTTCTATTTTTCCACATGTGAAGAACAAAGAAATTCATTTTCGATGAAAAACCTATGTTTAATAAAACTTAAAAAACAAATACATAACAAAACCAAAACATATTAAAATTACATTCATTGGATAGCTTGTTCTAAGGAATACAATAATCATTTGAAATAAATTTTAAATGAATTCATTTGATCCCCCAAAATCTAAATCAAAAGTGATTTTTTATCAGCATTTTGATAGGTGTAAAGGAGACGCATTTATAGGTATGGTTTAAGACTAGCGAGGTTCTATCCAAGGGGGTTTGATCTGAGGTGATTTTATCAAACCCTCTTCAATTGGAATCCTTAAAATGGAACTTTTTAAGGCTTAAATCATTGTATTTTCTAAAAATATGTGATTTCAGCTAAAATTCGTTCCTCTCAGGAATTGTAAACCACTATTATGACAGCACCCAGAAGCTTAGAAAAAAGGAAGAATTGAGTACATTTTGCATACACATTAAGGCACAATGATTCTCAAGGGTCGAGCATTGATATTTTAAGAAAACCACGGCCTATTCCCAATTAAAGCCCATGGCCATGGAGAGATTTTTAAGGGAGAAAGCAATAATAAATTGCAGCTTGGGGTTTATTCTTTTTCCTCGGTTTTAGAAAGCAACCGAACCCATGAGGGTTTTACATAGAAATATGTTTGCATGGGATACAAAAAAATGAAAGAATAACTTGGGGTTTTGAGAAGCCAAATCATGAAGGACTCATAAATGCGAAGAAAGGAGAATAATTTTAAGTTTTTAAAATGAAAGGGAGCATATTTCTTGTACATTCAAAAACTTACCTTCTTGACCTCAAAAAGACACTTGATTCTTCCATGAAATCTCTAGTAAAACCCTAGTAGCCATGACCAAGCAGAAGTGAAAGTCTTCACCAAAAAGTGTAAGTGCAAAATGAAAGGAAATGAGATGCCCACGGGCTCTTTTTTTTTAGGGTTTCCATTTACCCTGTGTGGTCGACTTGTGGATTTTTTCCACATATTTTAAACTTTCAAGCAAAAATATTAATGCCCATGGTGGTTTTAGGGTCTTTTCACATTTTACAAGCCTAAGACTTTCATGCCTTAGGATCTTTTTTATGATATTTAAAGAAAATCATATGGCTATGTACCTTAGGTTTTTTGTGATTTTTGTAGAAAATCAAATTCCCAATGCCTTAGAGCGGATATTTTATACTTTGCAAAATATAATCAAATCCTTGTATACCTTGAATTTTTTTCAAAGTTATAAATTGAGCCAAGTAAAGTGAAGTCATGACTAGTCTTTACCCTTCTATTTTTGCAAAATTGAAATTGCAAGTGATGTAAGGCACTATTAAAGTAATGTTTTATAAATTGATTTAATAAGTGTCAATTAAAATGCATTGAATAAAGCAAGTGTAGAATATGCAGAGGAAATTTTAGTTCACTTTTCATTTCTAGTTTGAGTTCCCTTATGAAAAATAAAAAAACTGAGTCAATTGAACCTTCTATTTCTGATTTTCAATCAATTTTAAGTGATTTTTGAGTCCTTTGGGTCGATCCACTTGGGGAGGAAACTTTCCACCTATTTTCACTCAGTTTGGAGTAGTTCTTGGCCCTCTTTTTGTGGTTTTTTTACCTTGGCTCGAAAACAACACTTGAATTTCTATTTTGGCAAGAAGTTAACTAAGTTTTTTCCCATTCACTCATAGAGACTCATTGGAGATATATATTGGAGAAAAACTTAGTTTTTTCTTAGTTTGAATTATTGCTTTTTCCTCTATTGAGTATTGCAAAGAGCTTTGTAAGCATTTGTAACTCATATTTTCATATATGATTATACAACTCCTTTCAGATCAATAAAAGCATTAGTGCATTCCTATCTCATGATTTTTGTCCCATTTTGCAGTAAATGTTTTGAAGTTTCATTGTGATTCTAAGTGTTGAATCATTTTTATGTCTCATTATTACAAATCTTTGTGTAGAAGTTTCATGTAATTCAAGTTGTGTGTTGTGTTTAATTTCAAGCCTTCATATAAATCACTTTCGCATTGCATGTTTCACATCAAATTGTGAGAATAAATGCCTTTTGAGAGCTAATTGTGAGTTGAATTAGTGAATAAGTTTTAAAGTTTCTAGTGTATCACCCTTTAGGTTTTAGGATTTTCATTTTAGTTATCCTTTTATCCCTTTTCTCAGAAAATTTAGTATTTTTACATAATCTACCAGGGGAACGAACCCTCTCTAGAGATTCATTCTCGTTATAAGTCACCCACAACTTGAGAATGTTTCCATTTTACATAGAATAGTTGAGTCTAACTTGAATAGGGTGCAATCCTCGTTGATAACACTAACATTAATTCATCCTAAAACCCATCCTCTTTTTGCTTAATAATTACATTTTCCTAGCTATTTAATTAATTGCACCATTTGCATCTATTAACCTAATTAATCTATTTGAGTTAATCCCCCCCTTCCATGCTAACATTTCATCTTATTAAATTAAAGAAATCAAATTATTTAATTAATCCCTAAAGTCCTCTTATTTAATTAAATAACCCTAAGTTATTTAATTAAATGTCATATCATATCTCCCCTTTTCATTAATCACTTTATTTAATTAAAATCATCTAAATCTCCTAATTGCATAATTAACATTGTTTTAATTATCAATTATCTAAATAAATCTAACTCCCCCTACTTGCAAGGGAATATGCCAAGGGAATAGTCATCCTTTGCACATTCCTTCAAAAGGAATATTATACTTTGTTTCAATTTTCTAAATATCTTTTTCCCTCACCCATGAGAATATTCGAAAGAATATTCTCCTCCTCACTCATTTTAAAAAGGGGAATATTCTTTTTTTGTAAAAAAACTTACTTAAATTCTTGTGCAAGTTAACTTATGACCTCTTGTGCAAGTTAAAAGTGTGTTTGTTTGGATAAAGGTGAACCCTTGATTAAATATCATCATTGATTCTCATTCGTTGATGAGAATCCATGATCCATGCCTCCAACTTCCTCCATTCTTGACCATTGATTAACCTTTTTTATCTCAACCCTCAATTTCTCATTGATCTCCTATAAATAGGTCACTATTTGGAGATAAATGGATCCATATTTTAACATCAAACTTAAGTTGTTAAAATCACTTACGTTCACACTCATATTTAGTATCTTTTTTAGTTTAAATTACTTGCATAATAGCTTAGCTTCCATTAATGGCTTCCAAGGTAGCATAATGCTTCCATTTAGCTTATTTAATAATTAGGGTTTGAATATTTTAGCTTAAAAACTAATTTAGATTAGGCTTTCATACACCCATAGCAGTTAAAATATCTTGCATTATGTTTTTTTAGCTTTAAATCATGTTTCATCACACAAATTTTATCAATTTCATTAGTTTTCTTCCATAAAACTGATTGGAATAGACTCATTTTTCCACAGGATTTTGAAAGGGTCATCGTTCCATATCAATGTGACACCACTCCCCAAATAGGATAAGTTTCAATGGATTAGAGTACACATTTTAAAATATTTCATAGTTTAGCGTGTTAGTTTTGATAAATGCTTAGTTTAGTTTATTAAATGAATGATCTCTATTGGATTTGTGTCTAGTGGCACAAAGATGCTTTGTATCCTCATGGATCAAGTGTAGTTAGCCCATACTAATCCATCAGTCACATTTTGGTGAGCTAGAAGGAGGGCATAACCGAGCAAATTTAATGAATTTTTCTCTCGAAGTCCATTTTTTGGTTTTTGCAGATACAACAACGCTCCAGGAGATTTCAGTGACACATTTGTAAGGCATCGCCATATAGTGACACTATTTCCATATGATACAATGAAACCTAATTAATACATTGGCACTAATAAAAATAAATGGTGATGCTAATAATTTTTAGAGGTATCAAGAGTTTGAAAACGGTGACACTACCAAATAGTGACACTTCATCATCACTACCTTTCTACAAAGTGATACTTTTTTTACTAGAGTGCCACTCATTTGATTTATGGCGACACTATTTTGAATGGTGATGCTCTTCTCTAGTAAAGCAAAAATAGTGTGATTTTTAGCATGTGCTTTAATTTTTTTATTTCATCTAATCACTAACATGTCTCTGACTTTTTGTTCTAGCTTTTTAGGCTAACTAGGTTTTGCAGATTGGAGAATAAAATTCAAAGTGAAGAAGCATTCTTTTCTTTAAATATTATAATTATAACACATGTTTCAACACTTTTGGGGCAATTATTACCCATTTATCATGCTTTTCATTTTATGCTTTTGGACCACACTAGCTTTCAATTTGGTTTTTAAATGAATGCTCAAATAGGATTAAAATGAACCCTCACTTCATTATGTTACTTTGGGTTTAAAATTGAATAATACAATTTAACACTTTGTTTGGTGCTTCAAATAAACTTACCTTTGCTTTGAGGGTTAAAATTAACATGTGTTTGCCATGTCTTGTGATTTACATTTTCATCACTGAATTTGTGTGCTCTTCTCTTCCACCACTCGACAATCTTGAGAATGAAAATCAATCCTTTGACATTTTGTATAAATCACCCACATATTTTAATTTGGATTAAAATTAACCCCATGCTGGTGTGAGGAAAAGTTGTTGCGTGTGCTCATCTTTAGAAGGCCTACCACCCCATTTCAAAAGGTGGGAACAACCCAAGTGGTAATGAGCTAAAGTCGAGCTCTTTTGAATCACTATATAAAAAATGTGTTTGTGACAAAAGTCATAAGCAACAGGTGCAAATGTGTCATACCAACAAGTGCCACCCCTAGTGTCCGCGTGAAATGTCAAAATCCTTTCTTAGGAAAGGATTAGGAGGCCTCTTGATTGAAATAATCTTGAGCTAATCTTGCAACATGTATGACCACCTTGAATGAAAGCCCTTCCTAAGAGCCAATTGTTTAGAAGCCAAAAACCTTTATGCTTGCTGGTGCAGGAAAATGGTCATTCTAAAGCCACCCCACATTTTACTATTCATTGTTGAAACAAGAAATCCTTAGGAGCATCGAATCTTTAGGATGTTCAAGATTTGGTGGTCTTGAGAAGTGTGCATCATGAAGGGGAGCCAGTGTCGCCAAATCTCTAGCTATTCACATTATATTTGTGTTTGGAGAAATCCAAGTGGGGATTCAACAAGTAGTATCTTCTAAACCTAGGGTGATACATGCTTGTGAGTTAGTTTAATACTTTGCTTGGTTCCAAAACATTGCAAAAAAAATTAATAAGTCTTTTCAAAATTTCAAACGCTTTGATCTAAGTATGGATACCCTTTGAAAAAACCTTGATATTAATGCTTGTCCTAAGAATTTATTCTAGAGACTTATAAGTATTTTGGTTCATATCTCAATCCATACTTCCCAAAAGTTAACATAGGCAACTATGGATTGAACTCCATCCTTTTCACAAAAAGGAACTTGTGAATTTTATGATGTTTTTGACATAGACATTTAGTTTGAACTTAATCAAAATAAGTGTTTGTGGTAAAAGAAACTCACTTAAGCAAGATAAATTGAAAAATTCAACCCCACATGACCATTTGGAGACCAATCACTCTTGTTAAAAATCCTGACCTTACACCTGCTATAATTGAATCAAAATTTGAACTCATTGAAGGAGAACAAACCGATATAATTATTAGTCTGAGAAGCTTGAGTTTTGAAACAAAAGAAACACCAACCCAGTGGAGAAACACAACATATGTCATAGACAAAGAAGAGGAACAAGCTGATATTGTGGCTGGAAGGCCCATATTACCACCACCCATGTGGCAATAAATATCCTCTTTTTCATAATCTTAATTTCTCTAAATGATCTCATGCAAAATGAAAATCCCCAAGAGAAAGTCTACAAGTTGTCACTTTAAACTTAGGAAGCTTAGTCCAAAATCAATCAAAATACACCTTTTAGCACTTCACCAAAATAGAAATAGGTTGGTGTACAACTTCTATAAACATGCTTCAAGTAACAATCCAAACTTATATGCATTATTTTGGAGTCAAAACCTTGGTCTTTTTTATGATCTTGAACTTATCTAAATCATTGGGTCTTTAGGATTTGAAAACTTTAGAGGTCTAGCATGTTTCTCACTACCTTGGTATTATCAAACAAAGTTTCACTCTAGGTCAACATCAGGTCAAACATTTCATCCACCCCTTCATCAAATTTCATCGTTCACTTCATCAAACTTTGAAAAAAATTCAAATTCGCCAACACTTTTTGACTTAGACATCAATCAAACCAACCCCTAGCTTAGCTACTTTGTATGTGAAATGAATCATTTTCCATGAACTTGGTTAAGTTAGTTATCATCTTTGAACTAGTTTATCTTGAAGGTCACGAGTCCACCCTAAATATTTCCAATTTCATCAAACATCCTTTATCCAAAAATCAAAACATCAAACTTAAGTCAAAAGTGTTGTCCCAAAATATTCGCAAAGATTGCTTTCCACATCATCCACCTTTTCATCTCCCATTATCATAATTACTCCAAAAAGACTTAGAGCATCCCTTTTACCTAGATTTGATTCAACTAGAGCATTCAAACATTACAAATCTCAACATAACTCTCTCATAGGTGACCAAAAATATATGGCAAAGACTAGATCACAACACAAGAGAATCATGGAGAAAACCAAAGTCAAATTCACCTGAAGTGATCCAAATCCTCAAGAATTTGATTCAAGAAGTTAGGTTACCCCATCACAACAACCTTCATCTCCATTAGGGCCATATGAGATATAATACATTACCAATAACCCGATTGAACTTACAAGGGAGGAAATCATGGAACACCAAGCCATAGAAAAGATAGCTCCAATTTCTCCATCTTTTGTTCTGCAACCTTTGACACAAAGCTTAACAACTCCATCGCTAGGGATAAATCAAACATCCACTCCTAGTCTTGCAACTAGTCTTGCCAAATTATTTGGTCTAACTCTTCCATTTGAAAGCAACATGCTTGTGGGTACCCTAAACACCAACGCACCTCAAACCACTACTTGGAAACCTACCTTTGGTGCTCCTCCCATTCCTGAAGATCCCCAACATGCATATAAACCTCTTACACTTCATTACTCCACAAAAACCTCCACATATCGAGGACAGCCCTCTTCATCCATACCCTTGAGTACCACAATTGTTCCCAACATCATGCAAAGTAGTGTGGACCAAGTGTCACAAGTAGACCCAAAATGGCAAGAAAATAACCTCATGAAAAATCATCCTTTAACACAAGAAGGAACATCTTCATATAATACCACCATTGATACTAATGGAACCCCTACATTGTCTTTTGTTCCATCTCAAAAATCTTCAAGTTTTGGTTATAATCCATGTTTCTGGGCTCAAGGTTTTGTTCACTATCACTAATTTAGGGTTTGAACCTCAAAAAAACATTGGGCCTGCATCCTTTCTAGTGTTCTAACTTATTGTTAACTTGCTTGGCCCATTCCTAGTAATGTTGAAAAAAACCTAATTCATTGATATTCATTGGATAACCGGCCCCATATGGTTAGGTTTTCTTACACTGGTCATTAGATTTTTTGCGTGCCTATGTCCTCAAAATTTTCTTTATTTTATAAGGGTGAATTATTGGCCTTGTTTGGCCTTTACAACCTTTGCAAAAAATCATCATTTGTCTATTAAGGTCCTATCATACATTTCCTAGGTAGTCCCCTTTGTTATGAACAACTTGACACACGTGCTTATTCCCAATTACTCATATTATCGCTTGTCACCAAAGTCATTTTTGTCTCCCAATTCCTTTCTACGATGAGCAATGTGCTCTCAGTTATCTCTCACATCACCAATCATTGAATTCTTTTGACCCTTCAGGATCATTACCACAACAAGCGATATGGCTGCAAGCCTTGTATATTGTTGTCAGGATTTGGTCTGGTTTTCTTGCCTTGTTTGGGCAGGTCCTAGTTTTGACTCTTTGTGACTAGTCTACTTCAACCTTAGATTCTAGAATCTCATGTTGTTCTGAAGGAACATACCTCCCCAATTGGAGCCATTGATGGAACCCCTAGATTTTCTTTTGTTCCATCTCAAAATTTTGCAAGTTTTGGTTACTATCCATATTTTTGGGCTCAAGGTTTTGTTCACTATCATTGATTTAGGGTTTGAACCTCTATAAAAAACCTTGGGCTTGCATCCTTTCCAGTGTTCAAAGTTATCATTGACTTGCTTCGACCATTCCTGGTAATGTTGAAAACAACCTAAGTCATTGATATTTGTGGGATAACCGGCCCCATATGGTTAGGTTTTCTTACACCGATTGTTGGATTTTTTCATGTGCCCAGGTCCTCAAAATTTTCTTTATTTTATAAGGGTGAATTATTGACCTTGTTTGGCCTTTACATCCTTTGCAACAAATTATTATGTGTCTATTGAGGTCCTATCATATATTTCCTAGGCAGTCCCCTTTGTTATGAACAAATTGACACACATGCTTATTCCCAATCACTTGTATTATCGCTCATTTCCAAAGTCATTCTCGTCTCCTAGTTCCTTTCTGTAATGAGCAATGTGCTCTTAGTTTTCTCTCACATCACTGATTGTTGAAGTATTTTGACACTTCAGGCTCATTACCGCGATGAGCGATATGATTGTGGGCCTTGTATATCGCATATCACTAGAATATTTCAACTTCAAGTTTCCTTTCAACGATGCATGATGGACATCATCTTCTCTTTGTATCACATCATCACCAAAGTTTTCAAGGTCTTATCTTAGTTTCAGGAATGAGTGAAAGGAATGGATTGAAGGAAGTGGTGTTATTATACCATGTGTTTGAGTACAGTGTTATCATTGGGCTCACTCAATGCTGAAAGCACCCTTAATTCCAAATCAACTACGATGATATGCGATTGTTGGTAAATGTATAGTGACATCATTGGAAGTTCTTCACTAAAGTACCTACGTAGCATTTTCACCTTTCTACGACAAGGGATAAGGGATATACCAAGGAATTTTATCTTCACTAGGTTGATGTTGTTCATTTCCAAAGTTTGGTGGTGGTATGGGGGCCTTACTACCATAAGCAATAGAGTTTAGTACGATAAGCAACAAAGTGTAGATATGTGGATAACTACATGATGACTTTCCAAGGTATCATCACTATTTCTTGGTACGAATTGAGAGGAAAGTGGCAATGCTTGAGGAGCATCATTGATTATATTTTAAATCAAAGATGATCAACGGCTCAGATTCAAAGGTTGATTGACTAGCTATTAGCTCGCTCACATGAGCCTTCTTTGAACAATTAATGGTTGCATGCTCCATTTGATTGATTTAATGTAGATAATTTTTTGTGTAATCTCACTATTTGTAGTCATCAAGAATTGAGAACTTGGTTTAGAGCTAGAGGAGTGGCATGTGAGGTTGATGCAAGTAATTACAAAGTATTGAAGAAATTATCCCGGGTAAGTGGGTGTTCGTGCCTGTTCTGTTTCAAGTATGAATTCCTATGTGTTCTAATTTCCTAGGGTGGTAAGGGCCTAAATTTATTGCAATTGTTGTCTAAGTCAATTAACATTGTGTTGGTTTGGGGTTTCTTTTCTACAAGTTCATTTTAGGTGCATAAACTAGTGAAATTTCCTGCAAGTGAAAGCTAGATAGTTCTAGTTTGCTACTATTAGAATGAGTGAGCCAAGTGAGTCTGTCAAGCCTGTTAGAAGGTCTAAGAGGCTTAGTCTGCATGAATCTTAGGATGATGATCCTGAAAGTGAATAAGGCACACTAGGAGCTCCTACAACACCAAAGGGTAGGAGGAGTGTTCATGGAAATAATAAGAAGGGTGATGTCAAGAGCACCTATAATTTGAGGATCAGGGCTGTTTTAGAAGAATTGGTCAAGTTTAGAAAGAAAGAATTAGTCAAGCTTATGAGGGAAGCAAAATAGAGGAATAAGTATCACAAGGCCTACATGGGATGATACAACTCTCACATTGAATTTTTAGATAACCCTCCAGGTGATGAAGGAGATACCAACCCATAGTATGGCCAATACCTGCTCACTCTAGAGCCACATGAGGTTTTTGATGAGGGAGGAGTAGTAGCTTTTCCAGTTTTAGCATGAATGTGGAGCAAACGAGCATAATCTAATGTTGATGAATCATAGTAGCACCCCTGCTCCCTTATTGTTTTTGATGACACCATGGCCACTACATTAGACTTGTCCTCTTCAACAAGCATATGGTTTTTTGTCTTTAATGCTAAATGTGGAAACTCTTTTGGCTAGTGTGAAGGAGAGGTGTTGGACTCCATTAATTTGATGGAAAATATTCCTATTCTAAGTAATATGTGAGTTTTTTCCTTGGTACTAATGGAGAATCTTCTTTAATCAACATGGACAAGGGATTTTGGAGGTATTACAACAACAAGTGATGCCTTTTTGAAGGTGGGCAGGTCTTCTTCAACATATGTTGTGGAATTTTGTCTTTAGTTTTCCCCCTATTTTGTAATGATTACATGTAACTATCTGGGGAATCTCTGAAATTTGGGTGAAATTAACTGTCACATGCAAATGAAATTGTAATTGTAATTTTAGCCTAATGCTTGTCGCGCCCATATCTCTATAAATGGGATTTCAGGTCCGGTTACAAGGGGTTGGTGGTTGGGTGGTTTCTTTTTTCTAGGATTGGTCACACAAGGAAATGCAAATAATTCTAAATAGTTTAGTGATAATTCTTAACTTCGAGTATGTTAATATTCATATATAATCTTGATAGTAATACTGGAAATATAGAACATAAATAGTGCAAGTTTGACACCATTTTTTCTCCTATGTACTAGTTTTATAGATTAGGAATAATATAATCAAGGTTATTTTATTTGTATCTATCAATTTTTGGTGGATGTGTGGTTTTATTCTTGCTTGTTAATTCAAATAATTAATATAAAAGCTTGAATATGGCTATAAATTTATATCAAATCGATTGCTAGGATACTAGTAAGAAGTAATGGTTAAGACATAATGTTGAAATACTGTAATGTAGTGTTTCAGAGCTTCATATAATTTCATGTGTAAAAATTGTTGTCAAATTATATGGGTATTGTTATTGACTCCATTCCAAGGATGAGGCATTGGCCTATGTAAGGTAGTTATGTCACATTGTGTTGATTAACTCAGCTACTACCCATTCATTAAATCAGATTCTATAAAAAGGGTTACAAAGATATGACGTTTTACATTTCTCATGCTCTATATGTGAACTATTATTAAGAAGCAACCAATTTCTTTGATATGTTTTACTAGTTGAGCCTCTATATGAGAATTATTTGTGTGCATTGTAGTGTTATTGATACAAATGGCACTAGAATATTATTATGTGAACATTGATAGAACTATCCTCCTAGGTTTCATAGAGCCCAAAGAGTAGAAGTAATGAATTGAGAATCTTTACTTGTTTCTTGTCCAATCTTTTCTTGTACTTATCATTAGATTCTAGAAGATTCATAGGTAAATGGTAAGATCAAGTTTGGTGCCTAAAAAATAACCAATAGATACATCAAACCTAGCAGTTTCCCAAAACACATCTATTCCATCCATCATCAACCCACATCGAAACAATCCCTTGATCACAAACCCCATCAACCAAGGTAATACCTCAACTGCATCCCAAACAAAAGGGAATCTCCAAAACATTAGTCAAGGGAATCCTTTCAATTAGTGGACCCAAGGTCCTAATGTGCCCTTAACATCACAAAATCTAACGATTGCATCCTCATCTTTTCTGTTTGTCCCCCATGTCACAAAAAATAAAATGGGACCTCAAAATTACATTCCCCCGCCCAATACACTATCTTACAAGGAAGATTAAATCAAGGGAATCCACAACCTCTCATCAACAATCTACTACCCACTCAAAACATCAACACCCAAAATCCAACACAAATGTCTGAACAACTAATTGATCCTACATTATAAGTGCATGTCTTATCTTTAAACAAGCACACTAAGATTATCAACAAGTCGTCCAACAATAGCAACATTAGCAAGGAGCCTTAGCAACACAACAATAGCAGCAACAACAATAAGTAGCCTTAGCAGCCCAACAAGCACCCCTAGCAGCACAACAACAGTAGCAACAACAATAAGCAACCGTAGCAACACAATAACAATATCAAGTATCCTTAGCAATAGCACAACAACAACATCAATTCCAATATCCTTAGCAATACAACAACAACAACAAAAAGCCTAATAGCAAGCCCTAGTGTCTCAACAAAAACAACAAGCAACATTATAGCCCAACAACAACAACAAGCCTTACTAGCTCAACAGTATGCCCAACAACAACAACACCAACAAGGTTCCTACTATAATAAACAATAGAACACCATCAATACAAATGTGCTAGGAACATATACATCAACACCTCAATCACCTTCACAAAATCTCACACCACCATACACCCCATGCACCATTTTATCATATCATAATCTCCAATACAACCAATCTACCATCCAAAAAATCCCAACATATGTTCCTCCACCAAACTCACAAGATGATATAACATCACAAATTAAGGCATTATCACAAGAAATGTAGGATCTTTAGATGCGCAAGACAAAGAAGCCCCATAAATTGAACTTATGTCCTTATCCATTCTATCAAAACATCACAATGGTACCATTCCCTCTTGTCTTTGAAATCCCCAAATTTGATAAATATAGAGGGAGGGGAACCATCTCAAAGAGTTTAACATTATGTGTATGGAGGTGGCCTATAATGATTCTTATTTAATGTGCCTCTTCCCCTGAAGTTTAACAAGTCTTGCCATTGATTGGTTTTCTCAACTACCATTGGGTATCAATTTATTTCAAGAAATCACTAATAAGTTCATAGATCATTTCTTGTTTAACATTGATATGGATGTAAGCCTAGAAGATTTATATACTCTCAAACAAAACAAAGGAGAATATTTCTCTAATTTCTTACAATGGTGGAGACAAAGAGCTAGTAAGAGCAACTGGCCCCTTCCTAGTTAACAACAAGTGGGGATCATCATATAAAATCTAGATCTAGATCTATCCTTCTAGTTGAAAATGTAGTGCATCACATCATATGATGAGATTTTCCCTAGAGCCCTTAACATCAAGAGAGCTCTAATCTCACAGGGAAATACTCAAGCTTACAAAGACAATTACTCATCAACTAGTTCAAATGACAAGCCTCGTGTATGGGATAAGAACAAAAATGTGACCAATGATGATGTGGTAGATGCTAAGGTAGTCCTAGGTTCTAGGAAAAACAACAATCAAGTTGCTAACATTCAACCAACTATGCAACAAATAACACCCCCTCAAAATAATCAGATCAACAACACCAAAATGTAGCAAAGGAGAACCCTAACACGAACAACTATCTAAAATGAAAGTACACACAATTGTCAAAACTTATCAAGACCATTATGAATAAATTGGTAGAGTCAAACCTGATAACACTTTGCAACTTTGAAAATTTCCAAGAACCACATGATAAACCATCTTGGTACAACAAGAATGATCTTTGTGACTCTCACAAAATCAAAGGACACAAAACAACAAACTACATGAGGCTCAAAAATATTATCCAATTATAAAGAGTGACACCATATCTATTGAAGTACCAGTTGGTAACCAGGATCTTAAGATATACAAAAATCCTATGCCAGATCATAACAAAGGGAACAACAATTGAAAAACTAAGGATTGTACAAACATGCATCATACCTATTCTAATATAGTCACTTCCTATAAAAGTGTCATCACCATTGTCACTATCAAAGGGCCTAGTGTGGAGTGTGGAGTCACCACACGACATGGAAATGTCACCATCCAAGGAGTCCCATCTCAATCTAGGGCACACCCTACTCAACCAATAACAAGCACTAGCAAGTACAATCTCTTAGATCAACTTAGGAAGAACCTTGCATAGATATCAATCTTATAGTTATTGAGACTATCCCCTGCACATAAGGAAATCATAGAGAATGCTTTGTCATAATCATCCATATGTGAGGATATTGATACAAAATAATTTCAAGCTATGGCAGGGCATATCACTAATCATCTTCTCACCTTCTTAGAACAAGAGCTACCATCACAACCATCTCATAACTATGCCTTACACCTTGAGGTCATTATTCATAAGAATAAGGCTAAACAAATCTTAGTAGATGGAGGTGTTGGTCTAAACATTTGTACCCTTCAGTTAATCAAGAACTTGGGCTATTTAGAGGATAATATTGAGAAAGCAAAGAGTGCCACCATCAAAGCATATGATGACCAATAGCGGGTATCACAAGGCATCATTGCACTACCCACCCAAGTGGGACCTATCATTGCAAAGACTACATTCCAAGTGTTATACCTTGATCTTCCTTACAACATCCTACATGATTAACCATGGATCCATGCCGTAAAAGTTGTAGCCTCGACCTATCATCAATGTTTAAAGCTTCCTTTTGAGGGTAGAGAAATTACCATCTGTGGAGATCTTGAGCCTTTTTATTATTGCAAGAACCTTGAGGTAAAATTCTATAAGATCCCACAAATACCCAAGATGATGAAGGGCCTACACCATCCTCCTCATTTGTTGACCCCTCATCCCTTCCATCGACCTTAGAAACAAAAACACCTATTGTTTAGAACATTCCTGAAATCAAAGCCATGATCCAAGATGATGGTTATGGAAGCTACAAGGTAATGAAGAACACTTTTGTGTTAGGAAACCTACCTCTTTCTCCTCAATCCCATGGAAAACCCACAACTAGCAACAAAGAGGTTGAAACAATCAATATGGTAGCTATTACCTTCACCAAGTGGGGGGATTTGAACCAAGAAGATGTCAATGAGAAGGATGTCTCTAAACTGCTATATTAGGATGAACAACCCATCCCTATCCTTCCCATGGAAGATGATAATAAAGTCTTGTAGCTAATGAAGGGATGGAGCTTTAACAAGAATGAGAAGTTAGGACAAAATGATAATGGTTTGCTAGAACACATCATTCCTGAGAAACACCTAAAGAATTTTGGACTAGGTTGTACTAATAGCAATGTCACCCTTATTGGCAAAGGTACTTTTGTTAAATGATCTAAAGCTTCCTCTTAGTTACTTACATCATGTGATATGACCCTAGATGACTTCCCCATTGATGTTGCTGACCTATTTGAGAACAAATCCCTCTTCATGATATCTATAATATCCTTTGCTTTGAGAAATCAACTGACCAAACTACACCTAGTATACCTACAACTCATTGACTTGGACCAACAAGGACCATCGATTCTAGATTTATTCAAAAATGATGAAGTGAAGTTATAATTCATGAGACTGCACAACAACCTACCATGAGAGGATAAAAAAATGGTTTTGATATAGAGCTAGACACAAGGGCGTACTATGGGAAGATGATTTAATCTTTCAATTGTAAAATGGACAACAAGCAACTAATATGCAGATCTCTAAGTGAAAACCACACTGTGGCACTTTCTGATCCTAAAAGAGTAAAAAGAAAGGGCACATCTGAAGTTGAAAACCCCTCTAAGGAACCCAAGGATGAGGGATTAAATCTTCCCCTTAGTGCAGTGCATCCAAAGAAGTTAGTAGTGCTAGTAGAAAAGGCCACTCAATTCAATGTAGGAACAAAAGAAGCACCCAAGATCACTTTCTATGTTGAATCCTTGTTGGATGAAGAACAAAAAACCCTAGTGTAAATGCATAAAAATGTCCTCATAATAATTTTTATCCATTTCATATTCCATTTTATCATCTCCATAATCATATCTCCATATTCATAAAACCATTTCAATATTTCATATTTCACTAAATGCATTTGTATAATCATTTACCCATCTACATAGTGCATTAGTCCATTTCAATTAAATATATTTGCATAATTATTAAAATATCCCTTTCATTAAACCATTTTCACCCATTTCATAAATACATTGACATAAGCATTTCCCCATTTCATAACCATTTCATAAACCTTTATCATCATTTTTATATTCATACATAAACCAATTTCATTAAAGAATTTACTTAATTTCATTTATTCACATTCATAAGCTTCATTTACATAACCATTTTCATTAATTTTTTTTGCATAATCATTTAGTTCATTATGATTTATCTATTTATGAAATATTCATAAGATTTCACATAACCATTTATCCCACATTTCTCCTAAAATCTGGATCTTTCCCATGAGGACATCTATAAAATCCCTTCTTCTCACCAAAAAGCATATAAATTATCAATCCCCTCTTCCATTCATCACAACTTCTTGTGCTCATAAAAATCTGAGAGCATCAAATGCATAAATCAAGATCATGGTGAATAGGAAAACAATAGAGTTTGATTTCTTTTGAATGCTGATGTTTTTTGGTTTCCATAGTGTAATTTTATGTGTTTTCATTTAAGAAATGTTCCATTGATGTTATGTTGAAATATTGATTTATATTTATAGTTTAAATCATTTAGTTTTTCAATTTTCATCATATACAAAATGGTGAACCCAATGTGAAGCAATTAATTAACTTTTTCTTTCATATTATTACATAATTCATTCAATAATTAATGAAAATAATTAATGATAAATGGTTGCTATTAGATCTTGCATCAATAGTTTAATGCATTCAATATGACATAAAAATTTAAAAAAAAAAAAAAAAAATCAAAACAAAAAATTCACAGGGATATTACAATCATGTATAATGGTTTAATCTTTGACATAGATTTTGTTGTTCAAATCATGAGTAGTATTTTTGTTAAAGTTTCTAAGTGCCTACACATATACTTAATCTACTCCAAAGCTCTTATTTCATATACAAAAATCATTTGAGATTTTAATTCTCTATAATAATTTATTGGGTGTATATCCTAGAATCACAACGTCCATTTTGAGCAATCACGTCCTTACTGTAACCTGCAATCACTTCATTCTATTTTTAGTGTAGCCTACAAACATGCCAATTATCGTGCAACCCTATCATTTCATTCTACAATCAACATATGCTCTCACTTTAGAATTAATTTTCATTTAGATTTAGTTTCTAACTTTTAATTTAGTTTTTTAACTTTTAATTTAGTTTTGATTTTTAATTTAGATTTAGATTTTAGCTTTTAAATTTTAACTTTTAATTTAGCTTTAACTTAGATTTAACTTTTTAGATTTTATTTTAAAAATTTATATTTATCTTTTAACTTCTAATTTAGATTTAGATTTTAACTTTTAATTTAGATTTAGCTTTTAACTTTTAATTTAGATCTAACTTTAATTTAGATTTAATTTAGGTTTAGCTTTAACTTTAATTTAGAATGTAGATTTAATTTAATTATTTGGAATTAATTTAATTTAGGATTAATTTAGTTTTTTATTTTTATTTTTATTTTATTTTTTATTAGACTACAGGAATCGGGTAGCACGACCCCCTATAAACTGTAGTGCACCTGGTAAACTTTTTAACATGACTGGTGGCACTGGCGCGACACGCCCTCCGGTACCACGGGATGGGGGGAGACTAGAACTCGTGACCAGTAGAGCCGCAACGGAATTACTTAGCCAACCGAGCTAGGGCCCCCGCCCTTAATTTAGTTTAGAATTAACTCTAGTTTAGATTTAATTTAACTTAGTTTAGATTAACCTTAATTTAGCTTCTAGATTAATGTTAATTTTTCTTTTTAATTTAGATTTCTTCAACTTCAGAACTAATTTTGCTAATTTGGTTTTTGTGTAGGTTCACATGTTAGAGACTTGAAAAGTGAAAACATAAACACATGATTGTTGAAGACTAAAGGCTTCAAACTACTAATGACATTTGGTGTAGAATGTTTCTTGAAGACTTAATTTTTTTTTAAAATCGATTATCTTTTAGTATATCAAACACTTCAATTGGTGCTTAAAAAGAACCTTGTTTTTCATGTTTGGTGTGCTTGCACATTCTGTGTTACCTGAACTAGTGTGTACGCATGCTCTCCCCTTGTGCACTTGTGCGATCCTAGGTGATGAGAAATATAAATTGGTCTCCCTTTTTTTAGGAGAGGCTTCCTTGGGGATTTCATCACCTTAGGCTTTGACCTCGAGCACATTTTCTGACAGGCTATATCAAAGGGGGGAGAATGAAAGTTGTACCCGAAGGAGTGGTTAGCATTGTTCGAAGCCGAGCCGTGAGACCCTTAGTTTTCCTCATGATGAGAGTGGGAGTGGGCCTCCCATTTCTCAAGCTATTAAATATGGTCTCTATGTTCATGGTAATCCCTTACTAGATACCTCTTATTTTAGAAGAAAAAATCCTTCTATTTGTTGGTGTAGGAGGTTGGACCTTTGAAGCTGTCCCACATTTTTATGATTCAAAGTAGATATATCAAATTCCTCTTTGGGGAATTCAGAGTTTGGTGTACCCGAGAAGTGAGTGTCATGGAGGGGAGCCAGTGCCACCAAAATCCTAAGCTATTTACTCTAAATAGGTGTGTTTGGATAAATCCAAGTGGGAACCCAACAAATATTGTCCTGAACAACTATAGGTTGTGCTTGTCTTCGAGTCAAGTCAAAACACTCCGACATTATGCTTTCTTGTGTGAACTATATTCTTATCCCAAAAGATTCCCAAGTCATCTCAAAATATTCTCAAAGCATTCACTTTTCATCCTACAACATCCTCAAAAAATTAAAAAAAATTCCTCAGATCCTTTCTAAACTTTCTAAGATCATTTATAATCCCCTTTCAAAAAATATCAAAGCAAACATGCCTTCATCCCTATCTTCCACATCATTTTCTACTAAATCTTCATCTAAACCTAAATCAATAATCACAATTAATGGAGTTCCTAATGATATTCCTCCAATAAAACCAAAAGTTGTTCTTAAAGGAGTTCCTAATGACATTCCTCCAATAAAACCAAAAGTTGTGCTTAAAGGAGTTCCTAATGACATTCCTCCAATAAAACTAAAATTTGTGCTTAAAGGAGTCCCTAATGACATTCCTCCAATAAAAATAAAATTTGTGATTAAGGGAGCCCCTAATCACATTCCACCACCTAAACCAATAATCACACTTAAGGGAGTCCAAGCGCCATCCTCTCAATCATTCATGTATTTCTCTTATCCTTCACACACATACACTTATTCTCCAACCTCTAATCTTAATCCTCCATATAAAATTTCATCTCCACATAATCCTAATCCCTCATATAATTCTAATACCTCAATCGATAATACAACTCCCCAATCCAATACATCATCCCCATCCTCCAGGACCCTTGTTGATTAAAATTTTGAATAATTATGTGCAAAGAAATCTAAGTCCCCAAACACAAATAATATTGTGCAATCCTACCATGTCATCCATCTATCTTTATCCCCAATAAGTCAAAATAAGCCTCATGAGTCTTCCACCCAGGTTAATGAATATGTCCAATCATCCTCTCCCATTTTACCATCTACATCCAATTATTTACATCAATCTCTTAGTCAAAAGCATTCTATCATAGACTCCCTTGCACATCACAATCAAAGTGTTCTTTCCACTCCATCCAATGATACCAAAAATCTCCAATCCCCTCCAATCTTTGACCAAGATCCCATCTCTCAAGAACCTCATGATGACCCCCTTATCTTTTTTTGTTTCATCCAAGATGATCCCCTTCCATCTCAAGAGAAAAGTATCTTCCAAGTCCCCTTCCACCTCGTCTAATGAATCCATACCATCTCATGATTCCATTTCATCCCAAGAGCATGATAGTTCTTCCATCATATCCGATGATATCCTACCATCTAATGATCAAGATATGCTTCCACAAAATCTCAAGATTCCCTTCCTCATCAAGGTCAAGATATACCTCCATTCAAGGATACCCTTTTATTCCATGATGATGTTCATCCTTCTCATGATCAAGATATTCCTTTCATACCACTTCATGATGGTTCCATATCTAATAAAGATCAAGCTATTCCCTCCCCTACACCTCATGATCATTTTCCAATTCAATATCAGAGTACCCCATCATCCCAATGTCAATATCCTATCACCCATCCTAAGCCCCCTCATTATTACAATCCTCCACAAGAGTCTCTCACTCCTATTCAAGCTAAGCCCCTTATCAAATGGGTTCCCTCACTTTTTTCCAAGGTGGTTTACTCCAAGATCTTGTTATTCCTTCCATATCACATCCACCTCATAATGGACTTACATCTTGTTTCATAAATACTACATATCCCATTTTCAAACAAATGTGTCAAGGTATGAACTACGAAGGAAAATGATTAGGCCTTCATGAACAAGGTATCCTAGAACCCCTTTATATCCAAGAAAATCCATATTATCATGGATTTGGTTATACACATCACACTCAAGACATTGGTACCCATTTTAAGTCTAGATTCCATCAAAATAAACCTAAGTATCCTAGTCCATCAAACCTTCCATCTATCCTAGGTTCTTATGCTAGTCCATCAAACCTTCCATCTATCCTTGGTCCTTATCATCAAAACCCTAGTTCATCAACCCTTCCATCCATATTGGGGCCCTACATCCATCCATCTCCTATTCATCAATAACAACAAAGGAACACATCCTTGATGCCCTCTCAAAATTCTACCTACATTAACTCATCCACAATACCTCCATATCATTCATCTCCATCCACCTATCCCATTACTCTTGGAAGAAATTTGGGTGTCAAATGTCAAAAGCTTCCATATAAAAATCCACATATATCAAAGGATCAACATGTCTCATTGAAGAGACATGCAAAAATAAAAGAAAATATGATCCAAAGTCAAAAGAAAAAAATTCAGGCCACAATGGCCCACAAAGCAAAAAGAAAAATTTCAAAGGCCACAAAGTTCCATAAAGAAAAAAGAAATATCTCAAAGGCCAAAAAGGCCCACAAAGAAAAAATAAAAGTCAAAAGCTATGTGGATTCCTAAAAGTCTCATGGAAGCAATAAAATCTAAATTGGCATCCAAATTTGCTAATAAAAAAGCTTCCTCCAATCGTCCATCTTAAACCTGTCACCTTCAAACTCCATTTTTCCTCCATCACTCCACCACCCTTCAAGGTGTGTGCCGATGTTGATCTTGCCATCCTTTCTATATAACCATCAACAAGTATTCCAACCTCCTATCCATTATCCAACATCCATCTCACATTATCATCCTTTAATCCAAACCTTTGCATAAGTCCTTATCTTCTTCCATCATACCATTAATCTACCAAGGTTTATAAGCCTAATCCTCATTTCCATGGTCCATTAGAGCACATATTTGAGGGATATTAGCCATGAAACTTGAGGCTTGAGTCCTTCCTCCGTCTCCCTATTATGCATATATTATCTTCCATATTCATTTATCCCTATCCATATCCTATCTTCCATATTCCTCTTGCACTTTACACTTGGGGGAAATTTTTTTGCTTCTTATCATTCATATTTATTATCCTCTTATCCTATACACTTTATCCATATCTTCCGTACCATATCCTTCACCTTATCCATATTCCATCATTCTATCTAAATACATCATTTCTTCCCTTCCTTGGTCTTGATGAGGAATAGGGGAAAAATTCTTAGGAATTGTGTCCATATCTTATCTAGTTGATCTTGATCATCCTCTTCATTAGCGTTATCCTTACAGTCTTTTGTTCTGTATCTCCCAACTTATCCAAATTCATGTCCCATTTCCTTCCTTTGTTCTTAATGAGATTAGGGGAAAATTTATAAATGCATGCTTTGGATTTCCATTTATATCTTTATGCATTTCTGTTCCATCATAGTTCACATCCTTATCATTTATCCATGATTACACTACCCTAGTGTGGGTCATCATGTCCCTTTGCAACCTTGAATCTTATCATGCAAATCATATTTGAGCCTAGCTGAAAAACATTATCCAATCCTCATATATTTTGTCAATCAATCATAAATCTTATCATACTTAGAGGAATGAGTGATCCTAAGTACTCACCATCATCATTCCCTATGGAATCGATCATTCCTAGCATCTAATCAACCAACTATTATCATCTTTTGACAAGAGATATGTTGCTTGTGTGAGATGTTTTCAGTGAATCTTTCCTTTTGATCTATCATTTATCGATGGTTGCATTACCTCAATTGTGGTGCATCTTGTTCCTTCAATCAGTCATATCATCTCATTCCATCTTAAAATCTCCTAAAATAAATCTATAAAAATCATAAAATGTCTTGAAAAAATCACTAAAAATCATAAAATGTCCTAAAAAAATCCATAAAATCATAGAATATCTTGAAAAATCTATAAAATCATAAAATGTCCTAAAAAATCTATAAAAATCATAAAATGTCATGGAAAAAATCCATAAAAAATCATAAAATGTCTAGAAAATAAAAAAAACAAATATTCCAGAAATTTAAAAAAAAATCAAATATTCCAAAAAACTAAAAAAAATTCATATATTTAGAAAATCCAAAAAAAATCAAATAACCTCAAAATCCTAAAAACAATGACACTTTTAGATCACCACATAGATTTGAACTTCAAAAAAATCAAAACATGCCACAATTGACAATTAAGTGGACATTACAACGTACCTATCAATCCATCTTTTAGATCCAACCAAATGCATAAACTGTGACAAGAATCAGTTCCACATTGAAGCATGATGCATGTTTGTTTTTCAATCTTTGATTATTTTATGATTTTATCTTTGGTGGCATGTCTTTAGCTTCTCGAGGACATCTTGGACTAGAGAGGTGAGGATAGGGCATGTTCACTTTTTTTTGTGTGGATTGCTTCTTATTCACAGGATGAGTCATCTTAGGACATGGTTGTCTAAAATCATCGAGGACATATGATTCTAGTGTGGATTTGTCTATTAGTGTCTTCCATGCAATAAGTATTAGGGTCATCTAAGGTCCTTATACCTAGATTCTTATACTTCATTGCTAAATAAAAACACAAAAAATATTTAGGTCATCTAGACATTCATGTTATGTAGACACTTATAATAATTTGTGACATAATAAGATCTATGATTATAAAGCACTCTGTAAAGCACGAGAAGCTTCATTAACTTCATTTTCTTCATATCTCTTTTTCATCTATCATTTCTTTCATCATCCATTTCCTTCATCACTTCATGTTTTTTCATGCTCCTTATCTCAAAGGGTAATTAATCGATTTATATAACTGATGCTTGTCTTTTAATTGAAATATCAAATCAATCAATTTCCTCCTTGATCACTCAATCTATTAATCAATCATTACTTTGTGCTAGCATCAATTAGCTTAATCAACTCAATCAACCTAATCTACTTATCAACCCAGCTATACTGATCATTCATTTACATCAATTGTTTAGTTGCGCCTATCAACTTTGCATTTTCATCAAATGTACATCACTGCTTACTCACTTGTGCAATATCAATTATCAAATTTTCTCCTTGTGATCTATTGAGATATTAATCTTATCACAACTTTTTCAATCAATCTCTCGAGGGGGCATATCTTCCTTACTAGGATATCCTTGGGGTAGGTATCAGTTAATCAATTCTTTTTTTCTTTGAAACAATGCGACATGGTGCACTGTCTCAAAGAGGGGAGAAATGTAGATGCATAAAAATTTCCTCATAATCTTTTTTATCCATTGCATATTTCATTTGATCATCTGCATAATCATATCTCCATATTCATAAAACCATTAAAATATTACATATTTCACTAAATTCATTTGCATAATCATTTACCCCTCTGCATAGTTTATAAATCCATTTCATTTAAATATATTTCCATAATCATTAAAATATCCCTTTCATTAAACCATTTTCACCCATTTCATAAACACATTGGCATAAGAATTTTCCCATTTCATAACCATTTCAGAAACATTTATCATCAGTTGTATATTGATACATGTAGACATCGAAAAAGACCTGATTGATACTATGCATCTAATTCTAATCAACTAACATTGTTTCTTCCTAAATCACTTCAAATTCATCAATTAATTGAATAATCAACATTATTTAATTAAGTTCAACAAATTCAACTATTAATCAAATAATTAGATTTATTGATTAATTCACCCTTCTTCTAATTAATTTTCATCTTATTTAATTAAATAAAATTATTTAATTAAATTCCCTTTTAATCCTCTCATTTGATTAAAATCAATCACATCAAATGTCAATCTCCTAATTCACTCTAATTAATTAATTTTAGATTAATTAATCCTTAATCATCTTTCTAATCATCATTATTAATTCCTCCAACTTTTAACTCTTCAATAGTTAAATCAACTCATGGTCAACTAACCAGGTTGCACATGTAAATAATTTCAATTAATTATTTAATTCATCTATTTTCCCTCACTAAGGAAAATTCCAAGGAATATTCCTCTCAACAACCTCTCATTAAATTTCCCTCCAGAGGTTTTCAAAAACCTATCACACCCTCATACATTTGCAATAAATTATCTTACAACCTTTAAAATATTCTAACATCCTCTCAAATCTCATTCAATTCCTCTTACATCATTTTCAAATTCTCAACCATCAAAATTTACTTCTCTTCCATCCTCCTCCATTCACACATTTCCCATAATGTGCTCCAACTTCCTCCAATAGAATTGCGACACTTGGAACGTTTTCATTGGCTCTCAATTTATCACACATTCACCAATTTCCTCCATTCTTCAACCCTTGGCTTCTATAAATATAGGGATCATTTTCATAATATGGATCCACGACTTAGAGCATTATCACTATAGGCATTCCATTTCATAGCTATCATCACTTTCATCATTTTCAAGCATATTCATCACAAAAAAAGCCAACACATCATCACAACAACCCAACAATCAAGCGGTCAACAACCTAAATACTCAAGGGGGACCACCCCCAAGGAACAAGTATCCCCCTAAATGAAAATACACACCACTTGGGGAACCAATTGAGTCTGTCATGCAACAACTGGTACAAGAAAATCTCATCAAAATCCCTGTTTATGAAAATTATCGAGAGCCTCAAGTTAAACCACCATAGTATAATGAGAAACATCTCTATGAATTTCACAAGATAAAGGGACACACGAAAATTGGCTCCATGTAACTTAAAATTATAATTCAAGAACTTATTGATGACAAAACCATAACCATTGAACAAACCATAGGGAATCAAGATCTCAAAATATACATGAATTGATGTCTAATCACAATAAAGGAAACAATAATGGTAAGGCAAAGTATAATAATGTGAACCATGTTTATGACCATGTTGTTGCATCCTTAGATGAGTGGGTCACCATTGTCAATATCAAAGGATCCAAAGCCGACTATGGACTCACCACACGTGGTGGCAGAATTACCATTCCATGACCATCACAACCACCAAGGCATTCACCACCAATCCAAAGTCAATCCCCAATGGGTATAATATCCTCAATCAACTGAAAAGGACCCCCACCTAGATTTCCATCATGGAATTGTTAAAAATATCACCTGCACATAGGGAAATCCTAGAAAAGGAATTGGCTGAATCCACCATCCCCACAGATCTTGATGCAGACCAATTCCAAACTATGGTCAAACATATCAGCACACCACATCTCCTAACATTCTCAAAACAAGATTTTTTGACCCAACCATCTCACAACCGTGCACTCCATCTTGAAGTCTTAGTCCATAAGAATAAAGTCAAACGAGTCTTGGTGGATGGAGGTGTAGGGTTGAATATTTGTACTCTCAAGCTAATAAAGAATCTGGGATTCTCTAAAGATGTCATTGAGAAAGGTAAAGGTATTACTATCAGGGCATATAATGATCAAGAACAGGTGTCTCAAGGCACCATTCAACTCCCTATTCAATTAGGGCCAACAATCATGGAAACTACATGCCAAGTCCTTGATCTTGAACTACATTACAATATCCTCCTAGTGTTAGGGTTAGAGATGGCAGATACCTAACAATTAAATGTAGATTTAAATAATAAACAGAGAAACTAAAACATACACAGAATAAATCATAACACAGAGAATTTAACGTGGTTCACCCAATCTAGGCTACATCCACCAAACCGCAGCCATCCAATACTTTTATTATCCAGTGCAAAACCTATTACAATCTCGTGAATAATCGTGTTTTTCATCATACTGTAACCCCCATCCCAACCCCTTTTAACAAGCTTTTAGAAGTTTCCAGAATTAGGGTTTTACAAAGTTAGTTTTCTTTCTTTTTCAGAGGTTTTTCCTTTTTCCCTGATGACCCAAAAAAAATGGCAAAATTTTTTTTCTTGGGGGCTGTGCCCCCAAACCCCTGCTTTTCAGGGGTTGCCGCCCCCGAACCCCCGCTCGGGCCTGGCCTGGCCCCGGACCCCGGCGAGGACAGGGGGTCGGGGTGTACAGTATACCATGGGCTATACAATATAGCATGATCAGTCACCACATACCAACACCTAGGGCACCCATGGATCCATGGGATGCAAGTTGTGACATCCACATTCCATCAATGTGTGAAATTCCCTTATCAAAATCAAGAGGTCATAGTCCATGGTGATCCCAAACCATTTTATTATTGCAAAAATCTAGATGTCAAGCACTACAAGATCCTCCAAGTCTCGAAGAATGATGAGGGACCCACATCTCCATATATAGACCCATCCACCCTAGCCTCCTTTGTTGAGACAAATACACCTTCCATTCTAGACATCTCTGATATAAAATTTATTATCCAAGATAATGGGTGTGGGGACTACAAAATGGAAAAGAGTGCCTTTATAATAAGAGAGTTACCTCAATCTCCTCACACTCATGGGAAACCCCAACTGATTGAAACCCCATCTCAAACCTTCAAAGCAGACCCCTCCAGATTCAAAAAGTGGGGGTACCTAATTCATTAAGTGGTAGATGAAAAGGTTATATCAAGCTTATTGTATCAGGATGAAAGGCCTGTACCTGATCTTCCCATGGACAATGACAATAAAGGACTGTAGTTAATGGAAGGATGGGGCTATAATAAAAATGAAAAGCTTTGGAAAAATGATAATGACCTTTTAGAATCCATTATTCTTGAGAATTGCATGAAGAATCTTGGCCTTGGATGTACCCCTATGAAGATAACCATACGTGGCAGAGGTACCCTAGTTAAAAAAGTCAAAGCTCCTCCTCAATTATCGGTATCCATAGTTCTACATCTAGATAACTATACCTTGGATATAACTGATATGTGTGATGAGGAACCCATCACTTACCTACCCATGTTATTCAAAGATTCCTCCCTTTTCATGATTAGTACCCTATCTTTCGAGCCAAGTAACCAAACTAACAAACTAAAAATTGTCTACCCCCAACTCATTGATTATGACCAACAAGGACCTCCGATCTTAGATACATTCAAAAATGATGAGGCTTTCTCATAATTCATGAGACTACGGGATACTCTACCATGTGGAGATCATAAAGCAGGGTTTGATATTGTGTTGGAAACACTTGCATACTATGGGGAAATGGTTGAATCCCTCAGTCACAAAATAGAAAATGTAAGAGTAATATATAGGTCTTTAATTGAAAACCACACTGTGGCACTTTTTGACCCAAAAATAGTTTTAAAAAAGGACATATCCGATGGTGAAAACCTATTTGAGGCACCAAAGGATGAGGGATTCAATCTTCCTATTAGTCCTATTCATTAAGAAAAATCAGCAGTCTTGGTAGAGAAATGTAATCCATTCAATCTAGGAACTGAAGAAACACAACACATAACCTTCTCTGCATAATCACTTTTGACCGAAGAATAGGAACTTCTAACTGCATTTCTAAGAGAAAGAAAGGTAAAATTTGCATGCAACTATGTTTACATGCTTGGTATTGATCTAGAGATTATGGTTCATCATCTAGCTATCTATCCAGGGGCGAAACTAGTAAGATTGAAGCTGAGAAAAATTCATTTGCATATCACATTACTAGTCAAATTTGAATTGCAGAAAATATTTGATGTTGGCTTCATATGACCAATTGATTATCTAGAATGGGTTTCAAACCTTGTTCATGTTTGTAAGCCCACTAGGGGCATTTTCATCTACATTGACTTTAGGGATCTAAACGAAGCATCCCCGAAAGATGATTTCCCTCTCCCAAACATGGACATGATTGTGGATATGATGACATAGAATGAAATGCTATCATTAATGGATGGGTTTTCAAGGTACAATCAGATTATGATAGCTAAGGATGATCAACATAAGACATATTTCACCTATCCATGGGGGACTTACTGCTGAAACATGATTCCATTCAGGTTAAAGAATACTGGAGCTACATACCAAAGGGCTATGAATTTAATTTTCCATGACATGATTCAAAAATCTATAGAGGATTATGTGGATGACATATTAGCTAAATCAAGAAAGCGTCAAGACCACATAGCAACACTAAGCTCTATCTTTGACAAGCTCAAAGAATATAAGGTTAGACTCAACCCTAAGAAATGAGTCTTCAATGTGCAATCAGGAAAACTTCTAGGGTATATTGTATCGACAAAGGGAATCAAGATAGACCTTGCAAAAGTTAAAGCACTTCTTGAAATGGAAGCACGGCAAACACTAAAGCAGTTAAGGGGTTTGTAGGGAAGGCTCCAATCTATTCGCTGATTGATAGCATAGTTAGTAGATAAGGCTATCCCATATTCTCATCTACTCCACAAGGGAGTAGCATACAAGTAGGATGAGAAATGTGATTGGGCACTCAATAAAATGAATGAATACTTGCTGACACCACCAGTCCCCATGCCTCTGATCCAAAAAAAATCATTAATACTCTACATATCAGCAACAATAACAACCCTTGGGGCTCTCTTAGCTCGGCATGATGAAAATGGGAAAGAGAGAGCCATTTACTATATCAGTAGAGCCATGGTGGGACATGAGATGAATTACACATTCTTAGAGAAGGATTTCCTTGCAGTAGTATTTGCTAAACAAAAATTCATGCACTACATGTTGGATCATTAGATTAAACTCATCGCCAAAATAAATCCCCTCAAGTATCTACTTTTTAAAGCAATGCTCATAGGGTGAATGGATAAATGGTTCATGATCCTAACAAAATATAGCATTGAGTATGTAGAATGAAAAGCCATCAAAGGAAAAGTAATTACAGATCAACTAGCAAAGGCACCTATATATTCAAAGAACCCATTAGTGTTAGAATTCCTCAATGAGTCAATCTTAAATCTAAGTGTAGTGGATAATTGGAAAGTATATTTTGATGGATCCTACACATAGAATGGGTCAGGAGCAAGAGTCTTCTTCATCACACCACAAGGAGATTGCATGTTGAAGTCATATAAGCTATCTTTTCCATGCACCAATAATATTGTAGAGTATGCGACTCTAGTCATAGGACTCTGAATTGTAGTATAGTGGAAAATCATGGCACTTAAGGTGTATGGGGACTCACAACTGATTATCAACCAAGTCAATGATGAACACCAAACAAAGGATGACAAGCTGACTCCATACAAGAAACTAGTAGAAAGTATCAAGGAATTCTTCATCAACATAGCTTTTGAGCAAATACCGAGGGAAAATAACATAGTAGCAGATGCCATGGCTACAATCAGATCATTGTTGGATATCCCATGCAATATCACTAAGCATGAATTCCTTGTAGAGTAGCTTCTCATACTAGCTTTTGAGGTACTAGAGTCTGAATTCATGTGTGAAATTGTTGGTCCCAGTGACCCTTGGTATCATGACATATACACTTACTTGAAAATAGGAGTCCTCCCTGCTGATATCACCCCAAACCTTAAAAGAACATTTGTCATGAAGTCATCCCGTTTTGTTATCTTAGGTGACACCTTCTATCATAGGAGTATAGAAGGAACCCTTTTGCGAAGCCTTAACCCTAAGGAATCTTTGACTACTTTAACTAAGGTACACGATGGTATTTGTGGTTCACATTTGATTGGTATGAACTTGGCTAAGGAATTGCTAAGGACGGGGTACTACTGGACGATAATGGAGAAGGAATCTCATGATTATGTCTGAAAACACCTACAATGTCAACAACATCGGGACCTAATTCATGCACTACCTTAGGAGGTCCAACCAATTATAACACCTTGGCCCTTTTCACAACGGGGGTTTGATCTCATTGGTAAAATCAATCCCACCTCATCCAATGGACACAGGTTCATTATCACTGCTGTAAAGTACTTCACAAATTGGGTAGAGGCTTTCCCAATGACCTATATCACAAGGAAGTAGATATCCAAGTTCATCTTGAAGCACCTCATTTTCTACTATGGTGTCCCACAAGCCCTTATCTCATATAATGGGACACCTTTCAAAAACCAGGATGTTTGCGAACTCTGCCAAAAATTTGATATCCAACATTTCTTCTCCACTGCATACTACCCCTAGGGAAAAACCCAAGCTAAGGCTTCTAATAAAACCATCCTAAAGATCCTTAAGAAGATAGTCAATGAAGCTGGTCATGATTGGCACCTATAGTTACACACCACCTTATGGGCCTTCTAAATGACTATCCACACACGTACATGTGCAACCCCTTTCTCCTTGGTCTATGGATCAAAAGCCATCCTTCCCATTGAGATCGAGCTCCCATCCTTAAGAATATCATTGTAGACTCTCATTACTGATGAAGAATATTAGGTGTCACGGTTGAATGAGCTAGAACTATTGGATGAGTGACACATGGATGCTTTGAACCACCTACAACTCTATCATAAGCATCTCAAAAGGAGCTATAATAAGAAGATTAGGAGTCATACTTTAAAAGTTGGAGAGCTTGTGTTGAAAGAGAATTAGAAAAATGTGCCAAATCTAGATAGTAAGGGAAAATTTGAACCCAATTGGTTGGGACCCTTTATCGTCACAACAAGTTATAAATCAGGAGCATATAAGCTATCTACACTCGAAGGTGAGCCTCTACAAGAGCCTATCAATAGATCCCATCTCAAAAAAATTTATGTCTAAAATTGCAAGGTATAAATCCAAAAACTACAAAAAAAATATAAAAATAAAAAAAATTAGAAAAAGGATTAAAAATAGTAAAGAGAAAAAAAATCATCCTCCAATGAAACCACTTCGGTGGAACTTTGGGAAAGTACCTTGGTGAAAACTTGGAAAATAGGTGCCTTGTGTAAATAAAGCACTTTCCATGGACCTTTGATTCTTTAGCTTGTTTTGCATCATTAATCCATTGCATTCCATTGATCCTTATGACACCCATCTGCCTTTGTATCATAGGTTGATCCTATGTTTGTATCATGTTCCCTCCTAGAACTACTTGGCACATTCTTAAGGTTAGAGTAGTCTATCGCACCACACTGGGGGCATGTTCTTATGCCTAGATTGGATCGAATTTGTGTATATGCTTGAAATCTTCCATAAAATAAAAAAACTCCAAAAACATTCATAAAATCAAAAAATCCAAAAATATTCATAAAATTAGAAAATCCAAAAACATTCTTAAAATCAGAAAATCCAAAAACATTCATAAAATTAGAAAATCCAAAAGCATTCATAAAATTAGAAAACCCAAAAATAGCCAAAAACATGTCAAAAATCCAAAAATAGGTCAAAAAGTTAGAAAAATTCAAAAATAGAGTCGTCGTGTCAAACTATGGGTCTCTAAGCTCTGAACATAGGCAAGGCCATCATCAATGTGCCCCCGAGACACATTAGGTTAGTCCTTTAGGAGTCCGTCACAATAAACTGGCAATCCATTTGTTCATATCTCAATAAACGAGTTTGTGTCTATCAAACTACGTGGTCTCTACATGTATAATGTAGGAAAGTCTAATCTTTTATCAGTCCCCAAGGCCCATAGGATAGGTCTTTAGGTTAGGTCCTTGGTAAAAATCTCATATAACCCAAAAACATTGGAAAATTTGCAAATCAAAATATTTGTAAAGCATCTCAAAAATACCAAAAACAACCTCAAAACGTTTCAAAAAAATAAAAAACATCAAAATATTTGAAAAAATAGTCCATCTCATTTCATGTTCATGTGCAATAAACATCCGCTCATAATAAATGATTGTCATCTTAAACCTTTGGTGAAACAATCAGAAACAAGTTCAAAAAATTCAAAAGTGAAAACTCAAACATCAAGGTCTGAAGTTTAGGTCAGTAGGTAAACAAGTTGGTTAACTCTTGGTATCAATAGCCCATCATCACCTGTTAGTCTCAAAATCATCTGATAACATCATGTCCTATGATGCATCCTTCCTTCAATGGACATCAATATCAAACCTCACCATAGTTTAGTCTTGGCTAGAGGTATGAAGAACATTGGCTTGTTTGTTTACTTGATCTTTGTCTTGTTGATTCCAATGACCTCTCGATGATGTCTAATCAAAATGATTTAGAGAGAGAGGAATGGTGCATTGATCATTATCATTTTGTCTATTGTTCTTGTTGGATATTCTTGTGATATAACTTGGTCATGCTTATTTTGTTTGGTTGTAGGGAAGGTGTTTTAAATGCCTTGTTGACTATCAAATTAGGGAGGTTTTCTTTCTCTATGTTTTGGTCTGAGATGTTTGAAATATCTTAATTGCATCCTAATAAGGTGTTTTGTGTCAGGTGTGAACAAGGATACTCCTATCAATTTTCCAAGTCAAAGTCCACCGCACTAGGTACAATGTCATCCTATTTCTTTATACCTTGATGCATCTTATCTATGTGGGTTATCAAAAATAACGAAAGTAAGCTTTTTATGTTCCCAATCCTTGATAAGCATATCATCATTATCATCATCATCTTTAAATCAAGGGTTGATTTATCATTCTTCTATCTTCTCCATATACTAATACTAACATGATATCATGATATTTAGAAATAAAAACATCTATATATTCATCCATCCTGCATCCACAAACCATTAGCATACTATGCATATCATCATAATAGGAAAATATCATTCATTATCATTTATTATCCATCATAATATAGATTGGTTATTCTAAGCATCTCATAAACTACACATTTGGACAAACATCCATTGCATAATCATATAAGCATCATACATACATACATCACATATAGAAAAAGATACTGAAAAAGAAGTTAAACCTATCATTGCATTACATCCATCACATATCATCACATAAATACAAATTTTCATCCATCTCATAAAAGTACATCCATGTAGAGCCATGTGCATTCATAGCATACATCCATCACATCATAAAGTATCACACTATAAGCATTATATGCATCCATCCATTCATCACATAAAATAAAATAACCATCACATCATATAAACGCATTGCAAGAACATCTCATTTATATAAAATAAAGTTGAATGTCATGATACATTGGGATTAGATATTGTAGACATTGAAAAATGTCCTGATCGATGTCATACACTCAAAACAAATTTATTAGCATCATTTCCTCTTTGTTCATCCTCTTTTCACTTAATTAATTCAATTAGCCTAGCTAATTAATTGATTTCATCATGCCAGTATTGGCATGGTGTGATGGTTTATCGGTGGCATTGTTGTTCTTGCCACCAAGGTTCAAACCCCATTGGGGGTGTTATTGTTGAATGGTTGTATCTGGTTCATAGCTCTAGTCAAAAGCGTTTACCCCTTGAATAAAAATAAATAAAAAAACAATTTCATCATTTTCGTCTATTTGGCCTAATTAATTAAATTGGGTTAATTCATCTCTTTTCACACTAACACATCATCTTATTAAATTAAATACATCAAAATATTTAATTTAATTTCCTAAGTCATCTTATTTAAATAACCCTAGCATATTTAATTAAATATCATTTCAGCCCTCCCCTATTTATTAAATCATCTAATTTAATAAATATATTCTAATTCCTCTAATCCCCTAATTGCATAAATTAAACCTTGTTTAATTAGTGATTAAACTAATTATTCCTATAATCAAAGGGAATATTCCTATGGAATATTCTTTATCCCTTTTTCACAATTAAAACATTATTTAAATTTGTAAACTCATCCTTTTCATCACCCTAATAGAATATTCCCTCTCCTCCAATGAACTCACTTAACTTCAAAAGTAAGTTAACCCTCTTACCTTTCTAGCAAGTTACCTTTGACCTGTGTGAGCAGGTCAAAAGTGTGTATATTAAGGTAATTGTGAGCCTTTGATTAATCTTCATCTTGATTTCTCATCCATTGATGAGAATCCATGATCCATGCCTCTCATCTTTTTCATTTTGATCTCAACCACCCATTTCTCATTTACTCTCCTATAAATAGGTCACTATTTGGAGACAAATGGATCCATCTTTTATTGCAAAGTCATGCTGTTGAATTTAGTCACATCAATACTCTCCATTTGCACACATTTAGTTTATTTTTAGTTTGTTTTAGTTGCATAATAGCTTCAAGCTTTCATTAATGGCTTCCATGCATCCATCTTAGTTTGTAAATAAATTAGGGTTTTCATCTTTTAGCATAATTTTAGCTTAAATTAGCTTAGATTAGCTTATAAATTGCATAATTAGATCATTTGTAGCATAAAATAATGGTAACTTAGTTTGCATAATGTTCATTTTAGCTTAATTTAGGTTTTTCATACACCAAACATCATGGTTTCATCAATTCTCTTCCATAGAATCGATTGAAACAAGCTCACTATCATGGGATTGGGAAAGGGTCATCGGTTCACATCAACATGATACCAATTCCATAACAAGATAAATTTCAATGGATTAGAGTAGATGTTTTCTTTAAAGATTTCATAAGATTAACATGTTAGGTTTTTTTATAAAATGTTTACTTTCAATTTTGATTGATTGATCTTGTTGAGATTCGAGTATTGGTTGCTTCATTATGCTTTGATTATTCATAGATCAAGCGTAATTTGACCCATAACTGATATCCTCACATCGACAGATATATAATATCATCATCGAATATACAAGAAGCTAATCAAAACTAAACCAATGAATGTATACACATCATAAACCAGGTTGTACAATTAAAGAAAGGTGCCCAGTGCATTATTAGTGCCCTGAGCTACCCTCACTCTATCAGTACCCATGGTGACTACCTCATCTCTAATGGTGAGAAATTGATGGTCTCCCTAATGTCCTTGTGTGATGGGTCCTACTAGGAGTAACTTGTTTGATATGGGAGAAATCTAGCTCCCGTAAATCTTGTGACATGGCCCTATAATATAAGGTTTTATAATATGAGGCCTCCTACATGGCTCTACCATACATCTCAGCTAGGACTATAGCCCATCCTTGTGCCTATTGCACTATTGCCTCTAGCTGCTACTTCCGTCCTTGCTCTAAATCCAACCTAAGGTTTGCATCTTGTCTCCTTTGGTGCTCATGTTCCACCTCTTGTTGTGCCTAATCCCTCTCCTAGATCAAGGTTTGGATTTGTGCCTGGGCCTACTACAAATATCCTGTTAGTGCCTATACCTATGCCTGCAGTGCCACTAAATGTCCATCTCGAGGACTAGGACTTGGTGGTGGTGGTGGTGGTGTTGGTTGGTGTGGCTTCACTAGTGGCCTCTATCCTATGGGTGGCACTAGTGGTGGGATATTTCCATCATACCCATTGTTCCCATGATGCCCTACACCTCCATCCTAACCATCTTGTGGATGGTGTCCTAGCTACTGGGGTACCTAACAAACCTTGGGTCCTCTGACCCATCCTCTACCTGCTGTTGGTACTACTATTAAAGTCAATGCGATCATAATGTGGGCTCAGAAATAGGCATCATAAGCATGTGTGGTTCTTACATTTGCGATACCATCAAAGTAAACCCACGACACCATCACAAGCTATCTAAAATCATTGATGGTCTGCTGGGGAGGGATCCTCTGCCCCGTGCTGTCTCTTTGGACCAACGTGCAAATATGGCTCTCTATCTATCATCAGGGGTATCATGTACCTCCCTGAACTGGTGAGCAAACCTATCCGAGAGATACCACTCTACCATATAGTGCTCTCACCCCTGCATGTACCTAGACTACCAATAGTAGAAGAGCTAGGAATCATCATCATTCCATCTAGGAAAGTGGAGCCACAGTCTTCACCGAAATAATGTCATCTTCTCAATAACCCACCTCCAATGTGGGATGCTTGTAATGCCTATATAATGGAGGGTGGTCATCCCCTGTACCTATAAATCCTAGGATCATCGTGATCTGTCTGAACATCTAGAATCATGGGCCTCAAAATAGCTATGTTCTCATATGCCCACACATGAAGCAATGTAACACCCACTCCAATGCTGTAGGCCCCGTTGTACATGACCTATTGCATATCATAATATAATGATGCTAAAACAATTGGCCCCCAAGAAAAGATAGTCATCTCCTCCATCATGTGTGACCAAATGACCCCCCATCCAATGCTGCATCCTCTTGCTCTTCGGTTGAGAACAAGGACTATTGAGATCAATGCCTCAACAAATAATGTCAAATCAGGGGCAATCCCCTCATATCGATGGAACTCAATTTTCCCACAGTCGGTTACGTATTGGTCGACGTCGAATAGCTAAAAAATCACATCCATGTCAGCCTCAACATCATATATGATTCACTCACTGTGTATGGGGATCTACAAGATCCACCATACATCCTCTAGGGTAATGGTGGCCTCACAAGTTGGTAAGTGGAATGAGGAGGTCTCGGTTCACCATCTCTCCACTAATGCAATCATCATCACAAGGTGTGTATGCACCTCAAGCATCTGGGCTATGTGGCCGAATCCGATCATGCTAAGAAAGAATAGGGCTTCCTCTGATAAATGTCTCACTCTACGTAGGAATTATCTCTTGTGCTCCTTTGAATGGAGCATTGGTAGGACCTCTTACATCCAAAACACCCACAACATCAAAAATACATCAAATGGATTCCTTTTTTAAAATTAAAAAATCCTCAAGAAGTAAAGGCAACGCGGCTTTTGCAGAAGCGATGCCAAAATCAAAGGCAACGCTCCATCGCAAAGGTGAGTCAACATCTTGGGGTGACACTAGACACATTTTGGGCCACATGACATAATCTCACAAAGGTGAGTCAACATCTTCTCAGTGACCCTAGGACCCTCTAGTGTCATGCAATGCTCTAATGCAAACATGAGTCATCATACTCAAAAGTGATGTTGATTGAAATAAATGCGGTACCCTAGGAGATCACTTTTGATTGACCTAAATGGACCTTAATAAATGCATCAAAGTCACACAAAGTGAGAAGAGTTTTGAAAGGTGTACTGGGAGTCCTGTGTGTTGAGGTTGCTATAACTCGCAAACCCGATCTGTCCAATGTTTGGGGAGCGCACGAGTCACCATTCCATCAACACCTTAGAGCAAAAGTGCCAAAATTCTAGAAGGTTAGGTGTGCAAATGATTTAAAAATGACCCTTCTAACTCTATTTGTGCATTTTTTTAGGGTTCTTTGGGTATTTTTTAGTGTTTTTGAACCCATTTAATCTATTTTTTCTTGAAAAAGCTTGTTTTGACCTATTTCCATTGTTGTAAGTTTAAATTCGCATCCCATGGGCTATTTTTCACTCCAGAATCATTGATTGAATCTGTTTTTGTGAGCTTGATCTAATTTTGGAAATTTCCCCCGATCTCTCGAGCGGCCAGTGTACTAGCATAATTCCTTCCACTGAAGTAGTAGTGAGCCATCTGAAAAAATAAAAAAAATTGAATTTTGATTATGGTAGTGTTATTCTTTGAATTGGCCTGGTAGGTACTTCGCTTCAAAGAGGGGGAAAATGTAGACGTCGAAAAAATCCCGATTGATACTATGCATTTGATTCTGATCAACTAACATTGTTTCTTTCTAAATCACTTCAAATTTATTAATTAGTCAAATAATGAACATTATTTAATTAAATTTAGTAAATTCAGTTATTAATCAAATAATTAAATTTATTGATTAATTCACCCTTCTTCTAACCAATTTTCATATTATTTAATTAAATCAAATCATTTAATTAAATTCCCTTTTAATCCTCTCATTTGATTAAAATCAATCACATCAAATGTCACAATCTCCTAATTCACTCTAATTAAATAATTCTGGATTAATTAATCCTTAATCAACTTTCTAATCATCATTATTAATTCCTCCAGCTTTTAACTCTTCAAGAATTAAATCAACTCATGGTCAACTAACCAGGTTGCACATGAAAATATTTTCAATTAATTATTTAATCTATTTTTCCTCACCAAGGTATATTCCAAAGAATATTCCTCTCAACAACCTCTCATTCAATTTCCTTGCAAAGTTTTTCAAAAACCTATCACATCTTCTTACATTTTGCAATAGATTCTCTTACACCTTTAAAATCTTCTTACATCCTATCAAATCTCATTCAATTCCTATTACACCATTTTCAAATTCTCAACCATCAACATTTATTTCTCTTCCATCTTCCTCCACTCACACATTTCCCAAAATGTCCTTCAACTTCCTCCAATAGAATTGTGACACTTGACACATTTTCATTGGATTTCAATTTATCCCACATTCACCAATTTCCTGCATTCTTCAACCCTTAGCTTCTATAAATAGAGGGATCCTTTTCATAATATGGATCCACAACCTAGAGCATTATCACTATAGGCATTCCATTTCATAGCTATCATCACTTCAACCATTTTCAAGCATAATCATCACCATTTGAAATCATTTTCATACTTGGATCATCTTCAACCATCAAGCTTATCAAAAGGGATTAGGAAAGGGCTTCTTTCCACATCAAAGGAGCACCACTCCCCCTATGGAATGGAGGTTTACCTAGTTTTATTTAGATTACATGCTATATTTTGTTAAGTTTCTTGTTATTTCATGTTTTATATTGAATTCGGCTAAAGAATTTCGCAGGGAACACTAGATTTTCTTTCTAACATGTTGGACACTTGTTGATCTCTTGTTAGTTTGTGTAGGTTTGGTGCTCACAATACATAAACCAATTTCATTAAAGCATTTACATAATAATTTATTCACATCCATAAGCTTCATTTGTACAACCATTTTCATTAACTTTATTTTCATAGTCATTTAGTTCATTATCATTTATCTATTTATGAAATATTCATAAATTCCACAACCATTTATCCCACATTTCTCTTGAAATATGGATCTTTCCCACAAGGACATCTATAAAAGCCCTTCTCACCAAAAAGCATATACATTATCAATCCCCTCTTCCATTCATCATAACTTCTTCTTGCACTTGTTCTCATAAAAATATGAGATCATCAAATTCATAAATTAAGATCATGGTGAATAGGAAAACTATAGAGTTTGATTTCTTTTGAATGCTCATGTTTTTTTATTTTCATAGTGTAATGTTATGTGTTTTCATTTAAGAAATGCTCCATTGATGTTATGTTGAAATATTGATTTGGATTTATAGTTTAAATCATTTAGGTTTTCAATTTTCAGCATATACACCTAGCAACATTCCTAAAAGAGTGAAGAACCAACTTTGCATGGTCATACACTAATATGCCAGGGCTGAATCCAGAAGTAGTAGTGCATCACTTAGACTCTATGCTAAAGCCAAGCCAATAAAGAAAAAATTATGGAAGATGCACCCTCAAATAGCACTCCTTGTGAAACTTGAGTTAAAAAATCTTCTTGATGTTGGATTCATCCAACCAATTGATTATCTTGATTGCGTTTCAAACCTGGTAGCAGTCTCAAAAACCACTGGGGGCATTAGAATATGCATAGATTTCAGAGACTTAAAAAAGGTACTCTTGAAGGATAATTTCCCTTCCTAACATCGACCTCATTGTGGATTTAATAGTTAGGCATGAAATGTTGTCACTCATGGATGGTTTTTCAACCTATAATAAAATCATAATCACTAAGGAGGATCAACACAAAACTACATTTACTTATCCATGGGGAACCTATTGCTAGAATTTGATGCCATTCGGGTTGAAGAACGTAGGAGTAACCTATCAAAGAGAAATGAACTTCATCTTTCATGACATGATCCACAAAATAGTCAAAGACTATGTGGATGATATTTTGGCCAAGTGAAAGAAAAGGAATGAACACATAGAAGTCTTGGGACCCATCTTTGACAAACTTGAAGAGTACATGGTACAATTCAATCTAAAAAAATGTGTCTTTGGGGTTAGATCAGGGAAACTTCTTAGCTATATCATCTAACAAAGAGGGATAGAAATTGTTCTATCAAAAGTAAAATCCATCCTTGACATGCAACCACCACAAACATTGAAATAGATGAGAGGGTTACAAGGAAGATTGCATTCCATCAGAAGGTTCATAGCGCAACTATAAGATAAAATTTTAACTTTTTCACATCTTCTCCATAAAGAAATAACTTATAAGTGGGATGAGAAATATGATAAAGCTTTCTAACAGGTCAAGGACTTCTTATTGAAAACTCCAATGCTCATGCCACCGATACCAAAAAAGCCATTGATCCTTTATATCTCAGCAACATCAACAACACTAGATGCTCTTCTACAACAACATGATGAAAATGGAAAGGAAAGAGATATCTATTATATTAGTAGAAACTTGGTGGGATATGAAATGAACTATTCATCCATTGAGATAGCATTCTTAGTAGCAATTTTTTCTTCACAAAAGTTCATAAATTACATGATGTCACATCAAGTCAAGCTTATTGCAAAGATCGACCCATTGAAATACCTGTTATCCAAAGCAAAACTCATTGAGTGAATGGCCAAATGGGTAATGATATTAACTGAATTTGACATAGAGTACATGGAGCACAAGGAAATAAAAGGACAATTGATCAAAGAACAAATAGCAGAGGCACCTATCTATGTAGAGAACCCCTTGATATTTGTATTTCCTGATGAATCAATGTTCTTGTCAATCTCAGTGATTAGTGGAAAATGTACTTTGATGGATCATTCACCCAACATGGATCAGGAGAAGGTATTATTTTCATCACCCCTCAAGTTGATTGCATTGAAAAGTCATATAGGCTATCCTTCCCATCCACTAACAACATTGCTAAGTACGAAGCCCTAATTATAGGTCTAAGGATAACACTTCAATGGAAGATACAAGAGATGAAAGTTTATGGAGACTCATAGCTGGTTATCAACCAAGTCAATGACGACTATCAAAATAAGGATTAAAAGCTTACTCCTTACAAGAAGATGGTAGAAAGTCTCAAAAACCTTTTCATATATATACATTTTGAGAAGATTCCTCACATGAACAACCAAGCAATGGATGCTATGGAAACAATTGGATCATTGTTGGACATGTCGCATAACATCCTTCAATGTGAATTCTTGGTAGAAAAAATTCTCGTACCAACTTTTGAAATCCCTAAATCTAAATTTGTGTGTGTCAATATTGATCTTGGATCCTAGTGGTATCATGAAATATTCACCTACCTAAGAAGAGGAATCCTCCCATACAATATCACTTCCAACCTTAAAAATACCTTTGTTAAGAAGGCATCACAATTCGTGATCCTAGGTGATACCCTTTACCGTCAAAGCATTGAAAGGACATTACTACATGTCTTCACAAAGAGATAGCCTTAACCACTTTAATAGAACTTATGTGATTCCCATTATAGTGGTATGAATTTAGCTAAGAAACTGTTGAGGATGGGGTACTACTAGCCAACCATGGAAAGAGAAGCCCATCAGTATGTGCAGAAATGTGTGTAGTGTCAACAAAATGGAGATTTGATGCATGCTCAAGCTTAGAGAATTGCAACCAATGATCACACCTTATCCTTTTGCATTGTGGGGGCTTGACCTCAGGAAAAATCACTCCAACCTCATCCAATGGCCACAAGTTTATCATAATAGCCATTGAATACTTTACCAAGTGGGTCAAGGTCATTCTGATGACCTACATAATGGGGAAGCAAATTTCCAAGTTTATCCTGCATTACCTCATCTACTGTTATGGTGTTCCATAAACCCTTATTTTAAACAATAAAACACCCTTCAAGAATTAGGATGTAAAAGATCCATGTCAAATATTCAGCATCCAACATTGATTCTCTACCCCATATTACCCCTAGGACAATGGTCAAGCTAAGGCTACAAACAAGACCATTTTGAAAATCCTAAAGAAAATAGTCAATGAAGCTGGCCATGATTGGCATCTGCAATTAAATCCCATGCTATGGGCCTATCGAACTATTATCCACACACCTCAAGGTGCAATCCCTTTCTCCTTGGTCTATGGATCAGAAGCCATTCATCCTATTGAGGCCGAACTCCCATCATTATGAGTGTCACTACAAAACCAAATCACTGGTAAAGAATATAGAATATCTTAGCTGAATGAATTGGAATTCTTGGATGAGCATTGTATTGAAGCCCTTAATCACTTGCAAGTATATCAAAACTGACTGAAACAAATCTATAACAAGAAGATCAAATGCTAGTCTTTCTAGGTAGGGGATCTTTTCCTAAAGTAGAATCAAAAGAATCTTCCAGATCAGGAAAATAAAGGAAAGTTTGAGCCTAACTTGTTGGGTCCCTTTGTCATCACAACAAGCTATGGATCAAGATTATATCAATTTTCAACACTTGAAGGTGTTCAACCCTTTTAGGAACCAACCAATAGCTTGCATTTGTAAAAACAAATATTCCTAGTCTTGAAGGGTATAAATTTGAAAAAATCAAAAAAATCAAAAAATGAGAACAAGGATTGAAAAAAGTAAAGAAAAATAATTGTCCTCTAGTGAAAACCACTTCGGTGGTGCTTTGGGCAAGTACCTTGGTGAAAACTTGGAAAATAGGTGCCTCATGTAAATAAAGCACATCCATCTATTATTAGGCTCTTTATCCTATAATTATTTGCATCACATCCATCCATCACATCATTCATCTTATTTATTCCATCAGCCATCGACATCGATATCATAGCTTGATATTGTGAAGTGTCATATTCCCTTTAGTACCACTTCGCATATTCCTAAGGTCATCTTGTCCTACCTATATTGAGGTATTCTATTGCATCACATTGGGGAAATTCATAAGGTTATTGGAAATATCATCAAAAATCCCAAAAACATTCGTAAAACGTTAATTAGAAAATTAAAAAACATCAAAATTCTTATATAGCTAAAATCCCAAAAACATTCATAAAATGTTGATCAGAAAATCCAAAAACATTAGAATTCATGTACAGCTAAAATCCAAACACACTTGCAAAATCAAAAAATATAAAAAACATCCAAAATCATGTACAACTAAAATCCAAAACATCCAAGACACATCAAAATCCATAAAAAGGTCAAAACATCAAAAATACAAAAATAGTACCTTATCGAACTATGAGTCTCTAAGCTTGAATGTAGGCAAGGCCATCATTGATGTGCCCCCAAGACACCCTAGGTTAGTCCTTTAGGATTCCCTCATAATAAACTCACATCTCTCAATTGTTCATACCTCAACTTCAATAAGTCGAGTCATTCAAACTACGTGGTCTCTGTGTGTATAATGTAGGAAAGGCTAATCTTTGATCAACCCTCGAGACCCCTAGGATAGGTCTTTTAGATTAGGTTCCTAGTTGAAATTCTTGAAAATTCCTAAACATCCAAATAAATTTAAAAAACCAAAAAAAACATTTGTAAAACTCGAAAAATCTTAAACATTCAAATATCAAAAAAACACAAAAACACTGGAAAACATGGAAAACCCTAAACAACCTCAAATAATCTAAGAAACATAAAAATTCATATAAAATTTTAAATTGACCAGAAACAACCTCAAAACATTTTCAAAAAAAACCAAAAACATTGAAATATTCAAAAAAATCCAAAAAACCATCCATCCCATTTAACTTTCACCCGCAATAAACCTTCATCCATAATAAATCAATCATCACCTTCAACCTTTGGTAAAACAAGTAGAAAGCAAGTATAACAAGTCATAAATTGAAACCTAAGTGTCAAAATCTCAAGTCTAGATCATAGGTAAAATGTGGCAGTGAAGTTTGTATTAATGACTTATCATAAACCTCATCCTAAATCAAAACATCTAATTAACATGTCCTAGGATGTATCCTTCCTGCAATGGGCATCAGTATCAAATATCACCTTAGCTATATTTAAATTGGCAAGAGATATAGATAACACTAACTATTTGTCTTTGACCTTTTCTTTTGATTTATCTTAATGGCCCATTTCGAGGACTTCTTGATGATGTCTATCAAAATGACTTAGAGAGAAAGGAATGGGGCATCGATCATTATCTTTTGGTTGTTTTTCTTGTGGGTATTCTTGTAAAATAATATTGGTGCATACTTGCTTAGTTGTGTGTAGAAAAGTTGTTTGGAGTACATTGTTGACTATTGTGTATTCTTTGGTCTGATGTATTCTAAACTTCTAACTTACATTTCAACGAGGTTTTTGTATGTCAAGGTGTGAACAAGAATTACCCTATTTGTTTGTAGAGTCAAATTCCATTACACTATATAAAATGTTGTCTTGGTTATTAGTACCTTGATGCATTGTATCTATGTGTTATATCAAACAATAAGGAATGATGGAAAATCCAAGTCCTAAGATATGAGAAAATCATCATCATGCATTTCTCATCACCATCTCTAATAAAGTCTCAGTGGATCAAAAAATTGTTGGATCTTTTGAATCAATCATCAAAATCAATGGTCAAATCATTTAGCTTATTTCTTCTATCTTCTCTCCATGCTAACCTAGTATCATGTATCAAACATCAATACATCCATCCTATATCCACAAATCATCAACATGCATACATCTTGCATAATCACAACATATCATGATACGGAAACCATATTTCACTACACCATCATTATCATTTAAGTTGTAGAGATTAATGCAAATCTATTATTTTAATCATCTTAAATTGTTGCATTATCATAGCATAAAATGAACATCTGCATAAGCATACATATCATGAAAATTCATATACATCCATAAGCATACATATCATGAAAATTCATATACATCCATAAGCATACATCATGATCTCATTAAATTTCATAAGAAAATGAAAATGAAATGCATCCATATCATTTGCATAAGCATAATATTTGCATATCATAGCATCCATCTCATACTATCTCATGAAAAGGTACTAAAAAATAAATTCATCACATTGTATTCATAGTCATAATGCATCACATCAAATCACATCATATGCATCCATACATTCATGAAAATGAAATAAAAGAGCACATTCCATATCAAATCCGTATCATCTCATATATATATCAAAAAATGACTATCATAATACAATATCTGAGTTAGAAAATATGTATATCTATCGAAAGTATAATATCCACGAGGCTATAAAAAGTGAGCCCATGAATGTATATGTGTATAAACAATTGGGAAATAATAAAAAAACTATCTATTTAAGTAAGCTAGCCTCGATGGCTTCTCCCCTCCCTAGGATATCTCTCTAATGGTTGATCCTCAACCCAGGGATGTGTTCCCCTCTATGAAAAATATGACTTCCTCATCACTACAAAGACATCTTGATGATAATGCATGGGATAATAAGCAGTCTTGGTCACTGCCTCTATATATAAATGGGCACAAACTATTTGTCATTGTGTTGCAACTATCAAAGCCTCTAACTATTGGAGCCACCCGACCTCCTGTGCCAACTGCATATCTGAGGTCTATCTGAGCTAACTCTCCTAATCCCTCTCAACTATGACTTCCTATACCTACTACCAGGCCTGGTCTCTCTCAGTTGTGACTATCAATATCTACTACCGAGCCTAATCTTACTCAGTCGTAATCACCTACAATTGCTCAATCTGTACATCATGGGGATGTGGCCCTAGTGGTGGCTTTTGTGGTGGTTATTGTTGTATCAATGGTTACTGAGGTTTCTATTTCTGTTGATGCAATGGTGGTGCACTTGGGACCTGGCCATCCTGCTGATGCTAGATATCCTGGCCATCTTTTCCTCTTCCCCATCCTCTACCCTATCCATCATTTGGTTGGCATTGACCTCTACCTATGCCTCTCCCTCTTGGCCTCCCTCATGGAGGTATACCTACTGGATCTATCAATATGGGAGGGGGTATTAACCATGCATCATATATAGGTGTAGTATGTGCATCTCCCTGTCCCCAATCATAGGCCCATGGCCTTCTAACCAACTATCTAAAGCCCTCAATAGCCTCGTGGGTTGGGATCATGTTTCCCCATGTAGTCTCTCAAGCTAATCTAGAAAAAATGTTTGTATATGCATCATCAGGATTGTCCTTCCTCTGGCTAAATTTTTTGGAAAACCTATTGGGTAGGTACCTCTCAATCATCGTGTGCTCTCGACCTTGCATGAACGAGGTCTACTGAGCAAAGAATAACTATTGTACATCATCGTCCCATGCTAACATTTGAAGCCACGACCACCATCTAAACACTATCATCTCATCAATCACTCTCCACTAGTATGGGATTCCAAGTTACCTTGTGTGCTGAAGAGTGATGGTTCCTTTATACCTCTAGACAACTGGATCATTTGGCTCTACATCTGCCATATGGACAATCGGTCAGAGTATGACACTGTGCTTCGATGCCCATATATGAAGAAAAGTGATTCTAGTGCCAATGGCTTTGCGATCCCAATACACGAAATCATGAATATCATGGTAAAGGGAGGCCATCATCATTGGTCCCCATGCAAATTGAGTCCTTTGGAAGAGCATCTTGTGACGAGCTAGCCCCCATCCTAGACTGAATCCCCTACTTTTCTGATCTAGGGAAACAAACCCCAAAATCACTGTCACAAATGATTAATCTAAAGGTTGATGCCCGACCTATGTACATCTCAAGGTCAATCTAGGAGTTGACCAAGACAATGGACTCTTGGTCAAGAACCTCATGACAAGCATCATATTTGGCATTAGTGTCATAAATAATGTGCTCACCATGTATCGACAATCAAAAACTCTACCATACATCCTCTAGCATCATTGTCGCCTCATCGGTAGCTAAGTGGAATGACAAGGTCTCACTATGCCATCACTCATAGTGCTATCATCATCGCTAAATGGTTCCACATGACAGACATGTAGGCAATGTACCATAAGAAAATCACTCCAAGGTGCTCCTATAGAAGATTAGGAAAATCATCAAGTCTAGATAAAACTATCGGCCAGTGCTCACAGGACATCAAATACTGGATAACCTCCTACACCCATGAAGTGATTGACATCAAAATGAACAAAAAATTGGATAAGTTTGGAGATTTTATCCCCCAAAATGACAAAAGCATCACTATTTACAAAAGTGTCGCTATAACTCAAATTCCAACAATGATGTTGGATGCATTCAAATTGCAAATCATGATATGTGTCACCAATCACACATGCATTTCCATTTGAACTTTGCAAACCCTAATTCTAAATTACAAATCACAAGGTGCATCACTATTTACACCCGCACCATGATTTGAAATATGAAACACTAATTTCAAATCATGAACTATGTCACTCATTACATATGTGTTGCTATAAATGAAAATAGCATCGTTGATTCTTAAAAAGCGTCGCTGTATAGTGACATCGCCAAAATCCAAATTTAGAATTGCAATAAATGCACTCAAAAGTGAAAATGAATGTCAAGTTTTGAATCATATATTGGTAGTCTTATGCCTGGTGGCCTCTGGTACTTACTAATTCAGTCAGAAATGTGTTGTGGGAGCACTCATTGTGCCATTTCGTTAGGAGGTTAGAGCTCAAACTGCAAGGATTCTCTAAGGTGTGAATGCATAAATGAATTGAAAGTGACCCTCCATCACCTATTTATGCTTGCAAATTAGGGTTTTTTTCCCTAATCCAACCATGTAACTAGGATTTTTTACCAATTTCACTAATCTTGCTAAACTGAAGCTTATTTTGCACCATTTTTTTGCATTTTTGGTATGTTTTTTGCATCTAGAGCCATTTTGGACCCTTGGGGCAGCTTTTACCTTTGTTGAGAAATCAAGCCAAAATTCAAAATTTTTGCTCGATTTCTTGAGGGGGTAGGGAACCAGCTTATTCCTTCCACTCATGAAACACTGGGGGCATCTAGAAAATCAGAAATCTTTTGTTTTTTAATTTAAGAAATGGTTTTTAATCATGAAAAGTGTCAGTCTTTGAACCAATGTAATAGGTACCTCACTTCAAAGAGGGGAAAATGTAGGCACTTAAAAATGTCCTGAATGATATCATACACTTGAATTAGGTATACTAACATCATTTCATCCTAAAACCCATCCTATTTCGCTTAATTAATTAAATTTTCCTAGCAATTTAATTAATTGCTCCGTTTGCATCTATTAACCTAATTAATCTAATTGGGTTAATTCCCCCTTCCATGCTAACATTTTGTCTCATCAAATTAAATAAATTAAATTATTTAATTTAATCCCTAAATTCCACTTATTTAATTAAATAACCCTAATTTATTTAATTAAATGTCATATCATATCTCCCCTTTTCATTAAATCACTTTATTTAATGAAAATCATCTAAATCTCCTAATTGCACAATTAACATTGTTCTAATTATCAATTATGTAATTAAATCTAATTGCCCCCACTTACAAGGGAATATTCCTCCTTTGCATATTCCTGCAAAAGGAATATTCCTATGAAATATTCCTTCCCCTTTTGCACAATTAAACTCTATTTTAATTTGCTAAATATCTTTTTCCCTCACCCATCAGGATATTCCAAAGAATATTCTCTTCTTGTCACTCATTTGAAAAAGGGGATTATTCCTTTTCTGTAAAAAACCTACTTAGCACTATGCTTGCTCTACAATCTCCCATGCTTGCATTTCAAATTTTCTGGCCATGTTTGTAGGTTCTAGGGAGGAATCTGCCTCCCCTCAGCCTGACCCCCTCCTAATACAGAAAAAATTTGCAGTCCTCATGTTTCTATTTTGAAAAATGGGGATACGGGGTTTGTGGCGAGTGCATCCAAACCACAAATGATGATTCCCACTAATGGGGACAATGGAAATTTTAACAGAGATGAATCCTTCAAGGGTAACTAGAAGAGTGCTCTTATTGGGACTAGTAATAATTCTTTTGAGTCCATCCCAAACATTGTTCAATCAGAAGAGGGAACTAAGATCTTCTTATTGGACACGGTCATGGATGAGGTTGCCTCCTTGCTACATCTCATGCTGGTGGAGAGATTCTTTGCTTTTATTTCCACCACTGACATGGTCCATAGATGGGCTAATGGTCGTTGGAAGCTGAAAGGTAGTGTGATTGTCTCCACTATTCCTGGAGGTTTATTCCTCTTCAAATTCATGGCTAAGGAGGATTTGATCTATGTGCTTTCAACTTCATGGGCTTGTGGAAATTTTTTTTTGGCTTTGGCCAAGTGGAAACTGGGCTTTGCTCCATCTGTAGAACTTAATCAAATGGTTCTGGTGTGGGTTTGTATGCCTAGCCTTCCATTGGAATTTTTGGATGAACGAATCTTCCGTTGGATTGGTAACTGCTTTGGTAGTTATTTCTCTATGGACGCAGTCACTCTAGATAAATCCAGGTTAGTTTTTGCTTGGTTTTGTGTTAATGTAGCCATTAACAAGGCTCTCCCCAACTTTATAACTCTAAAATATAAATGGGGAAAATGGACCCAGGCCCTTGTTTATGAAAATGCCACTTTGTTCTATCAAAAATGTGGGAAACAGGGGCATGTTATTATGGACTGCAAAGCCTTGATGCCAAAGGAATCCTCATTGAAAGGGAAAAACTTGTCCCTTTCATATGGGGAGGAGGAAATATAGAAGATCCCCAACTCCAGTGATGCTCAACAGAACACCAAATCTAATGAGATGGATGATTATCATTTATAGAAGCTCTATATGAGATGATGAAATCCCCTAGTCATAGAGTTCAAGAGAATACTATTAGGGTGGAATGGGGGAGGGCCTTTTAGCTTCTTGGAGGAAGGAAAAATCTCCCCACTAAGGGACTTGGGTCTGCCTCCTCATGGTTCAGCTTTGAGGATGGAGTGTAAGGCTGTTGTTTCTCCTTTGTCCTCTGTTTGCATGGAAATATGGAACATGGATAATGCTACTGTTGTTGCTAACCAACCTCTTGGTGTGGTTGGGGAGAAAACTATTGTTACTATTCAACAATAGTTAGAGATGGGGATAGTTACCCATACGAAGGCTAGGAAAGAGAATGACACCTCGTGCATTTACTTGTCTCAACCAACTAGTGTGGGTGACCTAGCTGGGGAAGTCATTTAATCTATGATTCTTACTCTAGACTTTAAGCCCTCTACCTCTAAATCTTAGTTGAATGGGGTTAACAACGATGACTGGAAGACTCAAAAGAGGAAAACTAGAACTAAGAAAGTTGATCTATGGACAAATAATAGAGTTGGAAGGCCCCCAAAGAGATTGTCAAGGAACAAAGCTACAACAAGGGAAATTTAGAATGGACGACAATCAACCTTGGACTCAACCCATTGCAACAGAAAATGAAGTTCCTCTCATGGAACATGAGGGGGCTGAATAGTTCCCCAAAACAATTCTCTCTTAGACATTACATTATGGATCTTAAAATTGATGTCCTCCTTATGTAGGAAGTTAAGATGAATTATCACAATTTCTCCTTAATAGCTAATAAAATCTAGCCGGGTTCCACCTTCTACTAGAGTGAAGTGGATGGAGCCTTTGGAGGCATTGCTACTATGTGGAATCCTACTAAGATTGATGGGGAATCCTATGTGGACCCTGAGAGTTGATAATTATATTTGGCACTTGTTTAATATCTATGCCCTGAATACTCATGGAGCAAGGAAAAGTATGTGGGAAGAAGTATTATCTTTAATTATATAAGAAAAAAATGCCTTTTATATGGTGGTTGGTGATTTTAACTCCCCTTTGTTCCCTTCAGATAAACTTGGTGGCCTAACAGACTACAGTGACAACATGAGCAACCTCTCAAACTCCATCAGTAGCTCTAGCTTGTTTGACTTGGAACTGTAGGGTAATCTGTTCACTTGGTCTTACAATAAAAAAGGTAACCACCTTATTCAGGTCCAGTTAGATAGAGTGTTGGTTTCTGTAGGTTGGGATTTGGGGTGCAATGCTTCTCTTAGTGCCATCCCTAGGACTATTTTTGATCATAGCCCAAATCTTCTCCAATGGATGAATAAGCCTTTCTTTGGTCCTCACCCCATCAGATTTGAGATTATGTGGATGACAGATCCGAATTTCAGAAATTACATTAAAAAATGGTGGATCCATCCAATCCAAGGGTCAGCTATGAATAGAATCTCCCAAAAAATTGATATCATTAAAGAGGAAGTTAGAGGGTGGTCCAAATATACCTTTGGTGAGATTTTTAAGAAAAAATAGGAGATTAGGATTAAGCTTGACAACATCCAAAATATAATGGCCAAGAGTAATCTTCTACAATCATTATATTAAGAAGAGGAAGCTTGGAGGAGGAAGTGGAAAGATAATTTAATAAACGAAGAAATATATTGGAAGCATAGGTCTAGAGTGCAATGGTTGAAGGAGGGTGATAGGAATTTTGTTCTTTTCCACAGGACAACCAACAAGCACAAGAAAAGAAACACCATCAAATGCTTACTGAATGAAATTATTCAAGAGGTTACTGATGAAGATAAAATTGGGGAAATAGCTAAATGCTATTTTAGACATATATACTTGGATAATGATAGTTTCCTCTCCACTGATGTGAAGGATAGAATTTTGAGTCACCTCCCAATGGCTGTTAGTGTGGAGGACAATTTGCAACTCTTAGCCCTTGTCTTTGAGGATGATTTTAAGAAGGCAGTGTTTGCTATGGGTGCCTATAAGGCCCCCGGGCTAGACGACTTTCCTTTGGCCTTATTTCAGGTATACAAGGACATTGTCAGCTGTGACTTGATCATGGCTGCCAAAGACTTTTTTAGAATTGGTAAACTACTAAAAATTTTGAATAATACCTACATTGTCTTAGTCCAAAAAATATAGGATCCGAAGTGTATGGCTAACTTCAGGCCTATAAGCCTGTGCAACACTGTCTACAAGATTTTCTCCAAAATTCTGGTCAATTGATTGAAGCCACTTCTAGACAAGACCATCAGTAGATGCCAAAATGGATTCATCCTAGGAAGAAAAATCCTTGATGCTGCTATTGTGACACATGAGATCATCCTCTCTATGAAAAATAGTAGGAATCAAGGTATGGATTTCAAGTTGGACATTTCTATGGCATATGACAGAGTCAGATGGAATTTTTTAACTTGGTTTCATCTAAATTTGTCTTCAATGATAAGTTAATTGGGATTGTTTGGGCATGTGTTGAGTTGGTCCACTATTCTATCCCTATCAATGGGATTCCTTGGGGATTCTTTAAAGTTGGTCAAGGCATCAGGCAAGGTGATCCTTTATCACCCTATCTTTTCATTATGGTTGTTGAAGTACTTAGTACGAATTATTTGTATCTTTCACATACAGGTAGGATTCAGGGAATCAAAGTTGCCTCTACTCTACCCCCCTTGGTTCTACAACAATTTGTGGATGTCACTTTCCTTTTTTGGAAATTCTTTAGTGTTTGAAGCTAGGGAATGGAAAGTCCTCCTTAATGACTATGCTAATATCTCAGGGAAATTCATCAATTATCAAAAAAAATGTATTTATTTCTTTAACACCAAGGTGGATTTGCAAGCTAAGATCTTATATATCATAGGTTGTCAAAGTGCTTCTCTACTGGGAACCTATCTTGGCCTCCCCCTCACTGTGAAGGAGGTTACTCCATTTTTTTGGAATCATATTCTAGAGAGGATGCAAAAGAAGCTTGTGGGCTTGAAGGGTAAGCTCCTTAGTAGTGCTGCTAAATTGCAATTGCTCTCAGCCTCTCTCCAAGGGATCCTGGTCTATTTCCTCTCTATTTAAAATTTTGGTCTCCATGGCAGAAAAACTAGAAAGAATCCAAAGGACCTTCCTATGGATTGGTGTTGAAGATAGAAAGAGATTGGCTCTTGTCAATTGCGACACTATTTTCTATCCTAAATGTCAAGGGGCCTAGGAACTAGAAAGTTAAGAAATTTAAACAAATCCCTTATTTCCAAAATAGGTTTGAATCTTGTGGTTGGAAAAGTTGATTGGTGTAACATTATGAGGGCTAAGTATTTGAACCATAGATGTGTTTCCAGGGACCATGAGTTGAATGGTATTCCCACTAGGTCAAAGATATGGAAAAATATCCTCAAATGTATAATGCTTATTAAGGGAGGCCTTAGATGGAAAATTAGCAATGGGAGATTAATAAGATTCTGGGAGGATTGATGGATTTGGGAAAAACCCCTTGTTGATAGTAGTTTCAATATACTAAGGGAGCATGCAATGCCCTTATTTGGCACTTATATTGTAGATTATATTACCCCTAGACATAAATGGAAAAACCTTGATCAAATTTTCTTAGATAGGCTCGACCTTCTGCTTAAGGTTGCTGAGCTTCAATCATTAATACATAAAGTGAGACTTCCTCTTTTTCCTAAGGAGGAAAAGTTATTTTGGATGTGTAAATGTTGATGTTAGACCTACATAAACATGAGAAACAATCACATAATTAGATCAATATGCAAGTTAAATAAACATTCCCCATAGAATTCATTTGAAATGCACAAAATAAGAAATGTAAATGAAGAACACAATCAAAAACTATCAAAACCTATCTAATGGAAGAAAAATCTTAATCCCATGGGGGAATTGGTGCCATTTTGTTGTGGAAAATGGCCCTTTCCCAATCCCTTGTAAGCTTGATGAAGATTTGTTGGTGATTGAAGCTCCTTGATGAAATTTTGGCATAACCTAGCTATGAAACCATGAAAATTATGAACACTTGATGAAATGGATGAAATTAGCTCTAAATATGAAGATAGTGATTTTACAATGAAGTTTGGATCCAAAATCCAAATGAGAGACTCTTATTTATAGATGAGAGTGATGGACGATGAGGCAAAATGGTTGAATGTGGGATCAAACACCAACCAATGACCAAGTGCCACTTGTCAACATGTGAGAGGATGAAGGTTGAACACATTTTGATGAATGTTCCAATAAATGACATTAGGTGGAATTTCAAATTTATGAAATGACATGTTAGAGGGAGAAATAAATGAGTTAAATGTCACTTGGCTCAATGCACAAGGACATGTAAGAGGTATTGAATGCCTTATTGCATGCCTTGTTGGAAGGACAAATCCCTTTGGAGGGATTTTTCAAATTTGGAGGAATATTCCCTTTTGATGTCATGTTGAGAGAAATTAGAAGATTTAATAAATCAAAAGAAATGATTTATTGGGAAAGTTTCAAAATCTAGAGGATTGGAGTGATTAAGATTAGAATTAATTAGGATTTGATTAATTCAAAGAGAGATTAGTTGATGTGATAATTTGATTTATATTTTTGGATGTATTTAAAACAAAATGAGAGGAATATGATTCAGAATTAATTAAATAAAGATTTTGATTTATTTAATTAAAAAGAATGTGATGTTAGATTAAATTAAATAAATATTGATTTATTTTATTTAATAGGATGACTTTAGAGATTAATTAAATAAAGTGAATTATTTAATTAAAGGGAGACTAGAGGATTAATTAAATAAAATGATCTATTTAATCAACAAGAGATGATGACTTAATCAGATAAATAATGATTTATTTAATTAAGAGATGAAATGTGATGAATTCAATCAAATACACATTACTCGATTAAATGATGAGCCAAGGAGATGATTTAGGATGAAATATTGTTAGTAAAATTAGGATCAAGTGTATGTCATCAATCGATACATTTTCCATGTCTATAGGATGAAAAATCACACAAGGGATTTTTTGGTGAAGACTACTTACCATATGCTATTAAAGTTTTATGGCGATGAGAATTGTTAGAAGAAGGTTTGGTACTTGCAACTCATCCCAAAGATTAACTTCTTTTTATGGGATTATATTCAAGGTAAAATTTTAACTCTAAAAAACCTTGTCAAAAGGGGTTTTCAACTTCCCAACAGGTGTACTCTTTGTAAATAGGAAGAGGAGACAATCTCCCATATACTCATCCACTGTCAACTTACTTCCCAAGTTTGGAAAAATGTCCTTCAGAAGATCAACATCTAATGGATATTTCACAAGGATATTTAGCAATTTTCTAATAATTAGAGATGCCCTTCAAACCATCCCCTTATTAGAAAACTTTGGTAGCAATTTTTGCCTCATATTTGTTAGTGTCTGTGGAAAGAGAGGAATAACAAAATCTTAAGGGATAAGGAGAGTACTATTGACAGTGTGATGATAACCCTTAATAAGCTCCTATTGGACAACATCTCTATTTGTAGATGGAAGACTCATAGTAGTCCCCCGATAGGTTGGGAGAATACAATTTCTAGAGTTTGGAAACTCCCTAGGTACTTCCACAAATTTGTTAATTCTAAGCAGGTAGTTAGATACAACACAAAATGGGAAACTCCTAGACCACCCTGGTACAAGCTAAATATTGATGGGGTGGCTAGAGCTGGAAAAGCGGCTGGGGGTGGTGTCATTAGGGATCATAATGGTCATTTGATAGTAACCTACACATGGAATTTAAAGGAACAAACAAATAATTAGGTGGAACATATGGTGCTTCTATGGGTTCTTAAGATTGCGTTGTCGATCAATGTTCGAACCTTGGAAATCGAGAGTGACTCTCAATTGATAATTGAAGCTACAAAGGGTACAATGTCAACTAGATAGTTATTTCAAGGAATAATTAATGACATTAGATCTCTCCTTACTGGGCTAGAGGAGTTCACTCTATAGCATGTTTATATGGAACGAAATGCGGTTGCTGACAGTTTGGTTGCTTTGGGACTTGATCATGAGGGGCTACGTTGTTTGAGGAAGGAATACTCCTTGCCTCTTTTTACGTTGTCCCTCTTGAAGAATGAATCTTGGACAGTTTATCATGGAAGCTAACAAAGTTGGATTTCTTGCCTTTGCTTAGTGCTTACTAACTTTAGTAAGTGGTCTTGGTGGGGTTTTAAATTTCAAAAAATGGTTGTTGTTGTATGGAAAGGCCTATGAGAAGGAAATTCCATGTGGCATGTAGTTTTCTTTCCTGGATGCCACTGTGACTTTTCATGATGAATCTAGTGCCGAAAGACTCATTATTTTTTGAACCCCTTCGATTTTTATGTCATCTCCATTGGCCTCATAGATTTTTCTTGATCTTATGTGACATCCGGATTTATTATCGTCCCCATTTTTTATCATGCGATGGACTTATCGCATGAGGGAATTATCAATTTTGAGTTGGATACAGGGAGTGGCTCTAATTGTAATAATTTTAAGGATGGCTAATTTTTTTCTTGTTATTATTTTGTTGCAGTTGGCTCTAATTTTTGGTTTTATTGCAGTCACTTTACAATTCTCATTCTCACCTATATTCCACCTAACATTTTCTTTGCAACTACTTTCTCTTACCACCATTTGCTTGTTGGGGCCATGGGTGGAGACCATTTTCATGTTGAGCCAGATAAATTCGATGAATGGAAGAGGGATGACATCATCTGGAATATTTACAAAGAGGGAGGAATTACCCAGTTCATGGAATGTATGTTGGGGTTTGACAAAAGTCTCTATAAATAATTTTCCACCTCTTGCTTTGCAAGAAGGGTGATAATGGGGATTATTTCATTTGAAGTTAATGTAGAAGTTATTGCTAAGGCCATTGGTCTTGCAATAGATAGGCAAAAATGGAAGAGAATGAGCAAAGTGTCCGACTAGGCCAGCCTCAACAATTCTTCCATGGGGACAAACAACATACTAAAATTCATGGTGAATATGACCACAAGCAACTTCTAGAATGCTAAGATAGAGTGTGCATGGTAGTGATGAAGTATTTCATGCTTGAGGGGAGATTCGATGTGTATTACTACTACATTTTCCTTTTCTCAATCATCTCAAGAATCACAACATTATTTCAATTCCATTTTTTCTTTTGTACTCTCTGGAAAATACTATGAAAGATATTGTTGAGGCTATGAATTTGGGTAGGAATTTTACCATTCTACACTAGGGGCTTATTTTTAGACTCCATCATTTTCACCTAGCCCTCTGCCCTCCTCGACCTATTGTTGTTGAAGAAGCCCCTGTCTCTTCTACTCCACCATCATCCAGTCTTATGGATACCCTTGGCCCCAACAAGAAAAAGTATATTAAAAACCTAGCCTTGAAAACCCTTCCCCAGGACACATCCCCTACTATTGGGTCTATTGAAAAAAGGAAGGAAAATAAATGTAATGCCCCAACCCCCAAAATTAAATTCAAAGCTTTAAAGAAAACCAAGTTCAAGTTGCAACAAATCAAATCTAACATTGAAATCACTTAGGAGACTAGCACTCTTCGCAGGTCCAGTAGACTAGTTTCTATGCTTGAAAAAGAGAATATTCTCAAGTAGGCCTTAGATTCTGATAATCGAGGGGAAAGTGAGAATAAGAGCAAGGATGAGAAGGATGCAGAGGAGGAAGCCCTTTATGCTTCTACAAGTATCTCCTCCCATGTTTCTGAGTCTTCAAATAGGTTATTTGGGTCCTTCCATTGTTAGGGTCGAGGGGGTTATGACTAGGGCCTCAATCATTGCTAAAAGTAAGGCTCCCAGGGAGGAAGCAAGTAGCAAACATGACACGATTTGGGAGGAGGTGTACAATCTTAAAAATAAAATGGAGAATTTGGAAAAACGACTTCATGATCTCACACACTTTGCTATTAAGATCATGCACAGATCTCCCACCACTCTGTGCCTATTGTAGAAGGATAATTCCATTGAAATATGTGGAGGACATCAAACTCAAGGAACTTCTCAAGTTCCTCACCAAGGATTGGGCTACTATAACCCTAATCAAGCCATGCAACATAAATAAATATTAGCGATGTGGGATGTTTGGCATTTTGGATGGGAATGGCCTTCTTGGCCTTTGTGGTTTTTTTGTATGCCCTATCTTGTAACCTATAGAAAGTTACATTGACAATGAAAGTGTAATAATTTTTTTTTAAAAGTGTAAACATAATTTTCACTAATGCAAACATTCCCTAAGATACATGATGACACACTACATGTAAATCCCATAGATGACAAAAGTAATTAACATAGCGTGTGTTTAATTCCTATAAACTTATGAAAATACATTTATTAACAATTAAATTACATCATTAAAGATAAATAGAAAAAATAAGATTCTTTCTTACATTGCATTTGAAATAACATTTACAATTCTCATTTCCAAATGAGGTAGGTCATACAATAGTGTTCAATTACATATTACAAAAGTTTCTCCTCAATTAAAATTGAGGAGTGTTACAAGAATAAGGTTTCCACTGATACAAATAAGATAGTACATTTATCCACACACGAGATCTCCATCCAAGAAATTCTTGTTGCCATGAACAAGAACTAGGGACCCAACAAAGTAAGGTGCATGTTCCACCCAACTATGTGGTACCCGTAGGCCCACCCCCCTGCTAGGAGATAGTAAAAATCTTCCCTAAACATAACCTACAAACCCTAGACACAAGAGAAACCAAAGAAAAAACTATACAAATACCAACTTAACTTAATGGTTACATTGCTTCCAGAACTAAATGATCAAATACACTAAGTTCACAAGAATATTGTTATTATACGTGGAGTGTCATCACAATGTTGCATAGGTTACCCAGATGTTTCTTTCTAGGTTCCGGCCCCCAACTTGGATTACCCTGGTAACCTCTTACGAAACCCAGCCCCTCATGCAATCTATTACGGAATCGAATATCTTTCATAATGACAAGATATCGATTTTTCCATTCCAGGACTTCTCAACTCATTCCCAAGTCTGAACTAGCCCTTGATTCCATGAGCGAGGCTTATTAATATAGTTAAAGGTCTTAGACTATTTTATGTGTAGATTTAGTTTTCACTAATTAACTAACTTTGCATGAGTTACCCTGGCACCACTTTGTGTGTCGGCCCTCATAAAGAGCCACTCCCCTAATAATAACACAAGGAATCTAATTCAACTAACTAAGGTAGACAAAGTTCACATAAACTAGCATCAAATACCAATCATATAACAATGGACATCACAACCTGTTCATAGAATCAGGTGTCTAAAAACCAAATAGAACCATGTGCACTACCCTACTTTGCTCGAAATATGAAACCATCATAAAATAACTCCCTTTCAAGAAATAACATCTGTAAGACTTATATTCTCAATTAACCCCAATTTTCCCAATAAGAATATAAAACAACTTAAAGCAAATTAGGCAGAAATTAAGAATCTAATGTTAGGATTTACTAAATCCAATCAAATCATTTACATATATAATGAAAATAAAACATGTTTATAATTATTTTCTTATACAAAAAAATTGAATCAATTAATCTAATTTTGATTTTCTCAATTTCATATAAAAATATTCATCAATTTCTCTAATAAAAATATTTCATTTAAAAATAAAATTCTAATCCATACTCTTATCGGATTCCCCAAAATAAGATAATCATTTAAATAATTATTTTATTTTATTAATTATATTATTTAATTAACCATATTAAATTTACATTTAATAAAATTCTATCAATTTATAAATATATAAATATATAATATATTATAATAAAATATATTATATATAATATATTATAAGTATATTATATAAAATAAAAATTAAGAAAATTTAAATTTATATTAAGCTGCGATTTATTAAATTGCTCCAGTAACTGCGCAACAAACCCTATGAGCGATTGGGTTGCTATGCAACCTCCCCCATAGGGCCACAGTTTGTGAGCAGCGCTGGGTGCTGCTCACAACCCATGTCCCTTGTGGGGCAGCTATGGTAGCCCTAGCCCCTCACCATTAAACAATAAATTTTTTATAATTTTCCCTGCATGAATTTCGTCGTACGACAATTTCATCAGGAATTTTTTTTTTAATTTATTTTTTTTTAAAATTTCACATTTCAACTTGAAACAAATTTTCAGCAGTGCATGAATTTATATATATATATATAATTTTGAATTCTAAAGCAATTACTGGAAGAACATAAAATTAACAAATAAATTTTTCTACACGTAAATTTGGCATTTACCAGAGGTTTTGTTTTTCATAGTTTTATCAATATTTTCTATTTCCAAAATAGAGGGTTTCAACTTCAATCCAAATACCTAAAATATTTTCTACAAAAAAAATTAGAAACGTTTATCTCAGAAGTTTCCATTTCTTCAAATTGTTCAATGAGTTTTATTTACTAATCTACCGAGATTTCTTTTGTTTTCTTTTGAAAATATTCTATTGTTTAACAATAACCTTTTGTGTTGCTCTCTAATTTCACTATAAAATCTTGTTTCATAAAATACACAGAGAGGTAACAAATTTTCCACATAATATTTTCAACCAAAATCTACCGAGAAGAGCATAGGCTTCAATAGAAATTTCTTCTACAGGAAATCTTTTATTTAACAAATTTTAACAAAACTTCTACAAATTAAATTCTTTATGCAGGCAATCTTTTCAAATCACAAAATTAAATAGATAAAAGCAAAGAACCTTTATTCCTATAGCTTGAAGAATTGACAGATGAAGAAAGCTTTGCCTGCTACGTGCAACTTCCCAAACCCTTTTTAAATCTCCACTTTCCAAAAGAGTGCAAATTAATGAAAAAATATCAACCCGAGAACTTCCAGAAATTTTATTTCAAAACCCAAAAGAAATCACAAATTATCACAATTTCTTTAGCAGAACACTATTTTCTTTCTTTTTCTCGTGAAGTGTTTTCTTTCTTTCCCAGATCTGGCAATATTCTTTCAGAGAAAATCCTCAACAAGATTTTCTTGCATTTAATTCAACTAACACACATGGAAAAGAAGAAAATATCTTCTAACAAACTCATGAATAATTTCTTCTCTCAATTATCAAGAATTTATTCCCTTTAACAGAATTAAAGAATTTAAAAAATCAATTTCATTTCTATTTTTATACATGTTTGAAATTCCACCTCCCACAAAAGCATTTAATATATATATATTTACACTATTCACTCAATAAAAGCAACTTTAATCAATTAATTAATTTATTTAATTAAATAACTTTAATCTCAATGATTAAATTATTTTACCAATGAACTAATTTAATTAATTAAATAAAATATAAAGCTTTTATCTAAAATATTTAAAATTAATTTAAATAAGTATTAAATTACAAAGAACATTAATCTAACATTAAATTCAGAAAATAAACCTTTCATAACAAATAATCAAGACAGACACAGATGAGACAACCAAAAATACTAGACCTAAACTGGCGACATATTGTGACTAGGTTTGAGGCTAGACTAGGATGAACCTTGTTACTACCTCCCAATCAACATTACCGTTGAGACTAGACACGCTTAGGCCTATGAAACCAGGTGGATTCGGTGTCATGTACATGTAATCTTGCAATTAGACAAATAACATACATGTATATAATCCATGATTCAAACACACCATAAGGAGAAAATCAAGGAAATCATAGGGCACTTGCAAGCGAGTGATGCAACTTTGTTCTCCTCACCAATACAATATCACAACAAATTGACAAAATAAACAACAATTAATCTACCATAAGCATATATATATAGCAGTAACATTTGAAGTAAACATCTATACTAACATAAAGCATGTCAGAAATAATTACCACCATACAATGTATCATCACATCACAAAATAAATCCACCATCATTCTAATGTCAGCGATCAATACATCAAAACAAAGTACCAGGGTCTATCAAAGTGAAAACATGCTAACATAAAACATAAGCAAAATGGAGGGGTACTACATTTTTGAATTCTCTATTGATACCTTTATGGTTTATATGTTTAATTTTGACTGGCATGGCCCCTGGTGGGCCTTGGTTAAGACTCTTTTAAATTTGAGTTTCATGATGGACATTATTAGTAGCATAGTCAATGGTTTAGTGATATATACTTTTTATACTAATGTTATGTGTAGGTTGGTTATTGTTCTTAAGATGTTGGTTGGTAATATGGTTACCTTGCTCATCTTTTTGATGTGGTTTTTGATATGGAATGGTTAGGATGCTTGGTTCAGTGTTTGTTTATTGTTAATTTTTTGATGATGTTATTTTGTTGATGATCACTTGCAAGGCCTTGTATTAAAGGGACAACACCCTAGTTTTGCTACTTTCTATATCAAAAACAAACTTACTTGAATTCTTGTGCAAGTTAAAAGTATGTTTTTTTGGACAAAAGCGAAGCCTTGATTAAATCTCATAATTGATTCTCATCCTTTGATGATAATCCCATATCCATGCCTCCAACTTTCTCCATCCTTGATGATTGATTAACCTTTTTGATCCCAACCCTTCATTTCTCATTTTATCTCCTATAAGTAGGTCACTATTTGGAGATAAATGGATCCATATTTTAACATCAAACTTATAATTTTAAAATCACTCACACTCACATTTAGCATCTTTTTTAGTTTAGATTACTTGCATAATAGCTTAGCTTCCAATAATGGATTTCATGGTAACATAATGCATCCATTTAGCTTATTTGATAATTATGGTTTGAATCTTTTTAGCTTAAAAACTCATTTAGATTAGGCTTGCATACACCCATAACAGTTAGAATAGCTTGCATCATGTTCATTTAGCTTTAAGTCATGTTTCATCACACATTTCGTATCAATTTTATTCAATAGAACTAATTGGAACAACCTCATTTATCCATGGGATTAGGAAAGGGTCATCGTTCCACATCAACACGACACCACTCCCCGAATAGGATAAGTTTTAATGTATTAGAGTAAACATTTTAAAATAGTTCATAGTTTAGCATTTTAGTTTTGATAAATGCTTAGTTTGGTTTATTTTGAATGATCTCTATTGGATTGGTGCTTAGTGGAAAAAATATGCTTCATATCCTTATGGAACAAGTGTAGTCATCCCATACTAATCCGTCAGTCATAGGAATCCATTTGATCAATCTCCAAATCAAGAGCTATAATAATGGATATCAAGCTCAACAACAATATATAGAAACATCCAAATAGAGCTTAACTTATCAAAAGGATAGATGATCTCATTAATGTTTATTACCTCAACTTGGGAATGCCCCTCTACAGCTAACCATGCCTTACATTAGTCAAGTGATCCATTTTTTTTAATACCCACTTGCATCAAATAGGTTTATTGTCCTCAAGAAAATCAGCAAAATGCCAGGTATTAGAATATTTCAATACCATCATCTCCTCATCCATAGAATTATTTTAATAAATTTTCTCCATTTCAAAGTAAGAGCCTCTTCCAAAAATCTTGGTTCACAATCTCTACAAGTAAGAGAAAAATACAATAAAATTTATTAGATTATACTTCTCAAGTGATCACTATCTTGTATAAATTTATATAACTACCATTGAAGAATTTCCTACCAATTATGTACTTTATTATTCTTCAATATTTTTCTAGATGTGCTTGTCTCTTCTTCTCCCAAACTATTATGTCTTCTTTTCTCTTCAATTTCAGATATGTTTTGCTTCTCTTTTTTTTTTTTTCAAAATGCACCTTCTCCCTCTAATCCTCCTTCAAAGATTATTCATTGGTCAAAAATCTAATTTCTCTAAATGTAAATCCCTTGAGTACAAAACCTTCAAATTTTCTTGAGTCCATAGCTTATAGCATTTAAAATTTGTTCCATAACCAGAGAAAAAATACCTTTTAACCTTGAAATATAACTTCGAATAGCTCCTTTAGCACTTTAAAAAATGTCTCACACCTAAAGACTCTCAAATGTGTCAGAATTGGTTTTCTTCCAATCCATATTTCATATTACATCTAGTTTTATAGTATAGAGATAAGAGACTTTTTCTTTAGGTATCATGTGGTGCTAATTGCCTCATATGAAAACTTATGTGCAAAACCATCACTAATCAACACTCTTTAGCCTAATTTAGAAAAAATATATTTAACCTCTTTGCCACTCAATTTTTTTTGGTTTCTATAGAATTTTTATTTTCTTCATAATTATAATATGCTTAAAAAATATGTCAAACTTCTTAGAGAAAAAATCACAAAAATTATATATCATTATTATATTGATCTCTCACTAGTTTGATTCTAAGAAAGAGCACTAAAATCCTTAAAATTGAAAAAACCTTAGGCTCTCCTAAGAAAATATGCCCCCAACTAGGTCTATAATGATCATTAGTGAATGATACATAATATAGCTTGACTTACTAATGGACGTGATATCCACAAGACCAAACAAATAATCATATATCACCTCCAAAATATCCTTTGCACTAGTGCTTCCTATAATGGAGAGGATCAACTGCTCCCAAATCTCTAGAACATGGTAGAGTCTATAGGGAGAAAATGACTCTATTATCTCAATGATAAAATATCAAGTGATGGGTGATGGTTGAAGGAGAGTTTGTGTTGTGCTTTTGGGTTGTATGATAGATTATGAAAAGGAGAACTTCAAAAGCCAAGCGAATAGACCTCAGAGGTCTTGGTGGATAGATAGAGAGGCTCTTAGTTAAATACTATGAAAGTAGGAACGAAGGAAAACATCACAATGCACTAGAATCTCTATGGCGTGTTGGTGTCTTGTATGGACTAGATCGAGTCACCCATTAGAAATACTTAGGGTCTTCTAACTACTTAATAACTAAAATTTGATAGTGTGAATGAGCTAATCATAATGCTAAAATCTCAATGAAGTACAACAAAAAGAATAATAATTAACAAGTGAATACATATCTAATGAAATTGCAAGTAGTGGAAGAAAAATGATTAGCTTGTATGTGGTCCAGCCTCCCATAAAGCTCCTCGTGGATAGCCCAAACACTCAAAAATACTAAAAGTGTTGGGGATGTTTTTGGGGCTTTCCTTGGTCTAGCCATTTCTTTGGTGTTTCCACCACAAATAGCCAAATAGACAATAATATAGAAATATAGATAAAGAAATGATAAGAAAAAGATGTAGAACATTTAAGATGATACTATGCTATTCAATAACAATGATAATGCAATTAAGAAAATATTACCCTCCCTCCAATGATATTGGTGAAGATGAGAGGAAGATTAGTGCCTTGAAAGATTGAGATGAACGTGCAAGAATGTGGTATAGGAGAGCTTGAACTTACAAGAAAGATGTAGAGATACAAGAAGAGAGCTAGAGTAAAGAGAATGTGAGAATGAAGTGCTAGAGTGAAGAAGTGATGGAATGAATTGAAAGAGTGGAAGATAATGAAAATAAGAGGGAAGAATATGGTCAAATGTAATGCAAAAGAGTTGTTCCTAGGTGCACCTGCGACAGCAGAGGCATTGCACTTCACGAGTAGTGTTAGACCCGCAAAACTACATATCGATTTCCATCTCCATGGGTCTCGTTAGTCTTTGATAAACCCTTGTATTCAGAAGTGAGTAGGATTTTTAATCTAAAATGTACCAATGTTATATTTTCATGTTGAATGGTTTAGTCGGTCGTTAGTTTCTTAATTGATCCTTGGAGCCATCTAGCACGTTTTCCTACTGACCCCATTTACCTGAACAACTGGTCGTACTTTTCCCACCATGTCAAATATTTTCTAAAGTGGGGTTTTGAATTTTAACCCAATGACTTAAGGATTAAGTCATTAACCCTATAGTCATATTACCATCAGTTAGGCTGAGTCTTGTCCATTTAATGCTAACATCACGTATTATGCAATTTTCAAGATTTGTAGATCAAGGATCAGATTTGAACCGTACCCCACTAGCCCGTGGGAGTTAAGTGCACAGTAGATAAATGCAGCGAGCTCAACGAGAAGCTAACACAAATATAATGTATAGTGTGGGATCCACTTCCCACTACTAGCCCTATGGCCTAACATTTTAAATGAGCGGTTGAGATCAATCCGACAGAATGATCCTCACCATTACACACTGGCTCACTGAATAAAGGTGAACGATGAATAAATCTAATGAAATCAATGAGATCTTGACACTTGTCCCCCACTCACTTAGATAGTGGAGCCCACAAATAGCGACATTGTCATCTAACATGGATAGGAAAAATTGGTTGAAGATAGCTCATCAAAGCACCGCTGGAAATCAAAGGAGGCAAACAAAAGCTAGTCGTTTGATCATCCAGCAAGACAGGGGATCAATGGATCACATTCAAAGCTGTAAAGTGACACCTAATGGTCATTTCTACTCTGCACGACTAGCTTGCATTAATGGCTAACACTCTGCAGAGCGATCGAGTTGATCACAGGTCATGCAGATATGCAAATGTAGATAATCATGAAGAATAATCAACATATTTCCATGCAAATGGGAATTAAATGGTGCTAGTACATTTACCAACAAGATGCCAAAATTACAAATGTGTGATGAATATAAAGTGTGAATGCCATTGTTTCACCCGATAAATACAATGGAGGTGGTTGTTATCTATGTCATTTTAACTTAGTAGTTAAAACATTTTTTGGTAAGATTAGCTATCGAGAGAGAAAGATGAGCGGACTAGCAAGAAGCTCAATTCATTTGAATTCACAAGGGTCTGACCATGGCTCACAGGGTGTTGCTCCCACTATGGAAGTGGGTACTTCTTCTAAGCATAAATTGGTGCCAAGTAGATGCAGTCACCAACTGCAATTCTAGGGTGGTGCTACCGAAGAAGTGGGCAACAAAGGAAAACATCTAGTGTAATATCTAACTGGATCAAAGCAGAAAGTGAGGTATGCGTGTGGCTCCTATGGGTGCCAACATTCTTCCATCAACCTTACAAGCACCTCTTCTTGCAATGACTATTCAAAGATTGATTTTGCTTATGCTCGATACTTGGCATTGTTGAATGTGGGATTTCCCTTAGATGAGGAGGTGATCTTTGTTTTACCGATGGAAATAAAAACCCCAAGTGGACATACTGGGAGCATTTCTAGAAAAGAAAAGAAGGAAGAGGAAGTCAAGGTTTCTTCTCTTCCTCTTGCAGTGATGAAAAGTGGTCAGGTATACTATGGATGTGACTTTGGTCATGGTGGTGTGAGTGGTAAATGAATTTTCTATGTTTGAAGTCTTCATTTTGCTGGTGTTTGTGAATTTTTCTATGGTGGTTTTTTTTTTTACATTCATGGAAAAACTTTTGATGATTCGACAACGATTGTGTGCCATCATGGAATTTTTGTTGCCTGGTTCTTGAAGCTCAGATGGCAACAAGAGAAGTTTTGGTAGAAATTTATGTTCTCCTTCTCGGTGGCAGTTATATTCTAGACGCTTTCTTGTTATACTGGCTTTTCCGATTTCAGCATATGGGTTTTCAAAATTCAAATCAAATTCAGCTGAAATGTTGATGAAATGATCATTTTTAAAATGTAATTGCATTCAAGTTCAAAGCTTGTTGCTCCTTGTTGGTATAAAGGGAATTCAAGACTCAAATGCAAAAGAGGAAAAAAGAGAAGACAACATTCTGAGGCTAGGGTTTTTGGTAAAATACATATAGATAGATAGGAATGGGATAGTTAGTCATCTTTGGGTTTTATGTATGAACTATGGCAAGTACCTTAAATGGTTTTTCAAATTTGAGCCAAGTATAAGTAAAGATATGTAATTCTGATACATGTCTCTCCTTGTGCAAGTTTGAGATGAATTTGGAATGAAATATTAATGACATTTCTACTTTGCTTTGAGTCATTTGTTCAAATGCATGTCTCATTTCTTTGTTTTGATTCAAGTAATCGACTAAATACTTAGATGGGGATGTGAATTTTCTTTTATTTTCAAAGGATTTGATAAGTAGTTGTGTATCAAAAAATTTGAGCTCCATAGTGCAAAGTATCATGAGGGTAGTCTATTTCATTGTTTAATCATTTTTGTCTTACTGATTCTTGCTTATGTGACTCCATTTTGCCCAATAAATACGACATTGATCTATTCCTTAATGATTTTCCTAAGGGGTTTATCAAATAATCATTCAATTGAACAATTCTAGTGAGGATTCCTATCTATTTCAAAATTCATTGATTCCATTATTTATTTGTGATAATTTTTACTTGGGGTGTCATGATTTTGATGAATGGGTAGCACATTACTTAGAAAAAAGCCAATTTCCTAGTAACTATTGCTAAATTATCCTTTGTAATTATCAATCTATGTTATGATGTATTCAACATAGCTAAATCTTAAGTGGATACATAAGGAATACCCTCCTTGGTCCCACAGAGCCTAAAGCATAGAAGATCCTAGCCTCTGGCTGGATCTTGTTAGTTGGCCATTCATTTCAAGAGTCTTGAGTATAGGAATTAGCTATTCCTTAGAGATATCTTGGGTGTACTGGAAAAAACACCAGAAAATGGCAAATCTGTTGGGGAGTTCTCATTCACCAAATACAGATTCAAATGATGATTTATTCTAAATATCCTCAAATTCTTGGACCTAGTTTTCAATTTGTATGTAGATGGCATCAAAGGATTTGAACGTGACTTTGTTGTGTTAGATAGCCTAGAACTTGACTTATTTTTCAATGAAGCTTCACCTTGTTTGAAGCTTTATCTTATAAAGAGAGGTGGCGACTGTAACTCAAAGAACTTATTCAAGTATGTATCAGTTGTTTAGATCTTGTTTCCTAGTGATGAGAAATACCTCATAGCGGCCAACATCTAGGTATTCTTGTGAAACTTGAAATAACTTTGAGAATTTTTTAGATATCATCATAAATTTCCAATACTCGACATAAAGTGACTCCCTAATAGGTGATTTGTCACTAGATTAGGGAATATTCAATAAAGTTAAGAGTGCTTCTTATATATACGTTGAAATTTCTGTAGTAAAGGAAAGAAGCATGTCATATTGTAGATCTTAGATAGTTGTGCAAGGGGTACTTGTGCTAAGATCTTGGGATTATATTTGTAAAAGGAATTGAAGCAGTGTTGAATAAATTGTATAAATAATTTAGAATTCCTTTTTAAGAATTAGCGGTGAGTTGCCAATTGGTGCCATTTGGTACAAATATGGAAAAAAATACACAAGACAAACTTTGACAATATTTGTGGCTACCCAAATCTTCTTCCTTCTAAGATTAGAGATAAGTTACCAAAGTTTAACGATGAAAAATATTAGTCAACAAATCAACATTTGCAAGAGTTTGTAGATGTAGTGGGTGATTATGAAATTGACTTTGAAGATGTAGTGATACAACTTTTTATTCAATCATTAAAAGGAGATGCAAGAGATTGGTTCTCTTTCCTACCTATTGCCTCAATATAATCTTCGAATGAACTTAAGGATGCTTTCCTTGATAAATTTGGTAATAGAATCAATCTTAGTGTGGTAAGAAAGTATTTTATGCAAATCCATATAAGTGAAGATGAATTGGTCCTTGCATTTAATCTTCTATTTGCAAAGGCAATAAGAGATATCCCTAAATACATAAGGCCACATGATGTAGAGTGCTTGGTTGTATACTTAGGAGCGTTTGATAAGAAGATGAGTTTCTTGTTGAGAGACAAAGAACCAACTACATTACAACAAGCTTACTAGGATGTGAATATTGAGAATAATTTGAAATAGTCAATTATGAGAAAACCTACAATAACCAGTCCTATGTGTTCTAGTAGTGTCCAAATAATCCAGTTAGGTCAATTAGAAAATAAACATGTTTACCATGATGGGGAACCTTTAAACATTGTGTTTACATCTTCTACAAAAGGTTCAGAGCAAGCATCAACCTCTAGCTAGCCTGGTTGGAGAGGGATGGACTTGAGATATCTATTGGGAGGCTATATATGAAATAAAGAGGCATATAGATGAGTTAGCATATGACTTATTTTCAAGATTTTTGGACACTTTGGTGGAAATTCCCACAGAGTTTAGGCCCAATGATAAAATGTGTATAAATTTATTTTGTGAAGCTTACACACCAGGATGAAGCCAATGGTCTGAAGATATGATCCCCCAAAGCATTAGTCAAGTGGTGGATTGGATAAGTATAGTTGAAGAGGTTAAGCATGGTTATGTGTCTCCCACTACTTCTCACAGTTCAGATAGTGATTGTCACAGTGAGGAGAGACAAAGATTAACACTGCTAGATCCACAAGAATCCTAGGTACTAGGACAATTAGCCATTGAGTGTTGTCATTTCATAGACAGTCTAAGTATAAATGCTCCTGGCAGTGATGAAGATGAAGAAATAGAGTGTGAAGTCAAGGAGATCATATCTGGTTACTTCCCTATAGATGCCCCTAGCCATGAGCCTACATAGGAGACACATGAGTCTTCATATATGGATTATGTGAGACTTAATCTTGTGTCACCTGATAGTGAGGATGCTTTTGGTATCCATGAAAAATCACAAGGGTCATAGAGGCAAAGTTGAATTTGTACAATCTTCAAATGAATATGATTCTCCTTACAAATTAGATACTGAATCCTTATCTTCTAGTAATGGGTATGTCAATAGCCTTGAAGGGATCTTCTTTCTAGGAAGTGAACAATTCTCTTCATGTGAAGAATTTTCGGAGCATGGATCAATTGCTAAAGGTATAAGTGATGAAGAAGTAGATGAATCTGCTTCTATCTACAAGTAATTACACTAATTTTGAATGTTGGGAGGGCCAAGGTCAAGGGACTTTCCATGATGAAGATGATTAGATACATCCAATTATGTCCAAGATATGGCATAACTCTTTATTTGATGAGCCTACACCTAATAGTGAGGATAAAAAGAAAGATGTTTATTGGTGTAGAAATAATCCTCTGTTTGAAGATAACTCTGATAAAATTTTGCTTGACACTACTAGTACATATGTTGCAGAAGATATGCATAGATACCAGGGTGATAATGCATTTGAAAATGTTGTCCCTGATTTTATAATATGTCACATGAAAGGAAAATCTAGTGGCACAGATGTGGTGAGGATTATCTATCAACAAGGGATAGAACAAGTGGTCTATGAGGATCATATTGGAGAGGTTTCACATTTATTGGCAATCCAGAATGGTCAGATCCCATGTGTTAAGGAAGATTGTGATGATGATGGATATGTGGATACTTCCAATTTTTCTCTTGCAACAACTCATACTGCTCAAGAATGGGGTTGAATTGTTACTAGTCTATGATCTACAATGCATTAAGGAGCAAGGTAAGGAATAAAATATTTTCTTTGGTGATCATAGGACTAGTCAGGTTTAATGTTCTAATGAAAAGAGATTTTGCTAGTTAGTATGATGTTGCATTGGAGTTTTTTGCAAATACTCCTTACCTTTTGGATATTATTATGGATTTCTTTTCACCCACCATAAATAGTGCTGATTAGAGATACATGAAAGGGGTATATGGCTATGTTTCCCCTTTTCCTGATTCTATGACATAATTCTCAAATGTAAGCCAAAATGTTTATGAAATTTTCAAATAATGTTTATGAATTTTTCAAATTTGAGGAACACTTTGAGGGTGACATCATACCTCATTATGATGTTGAATATGAGAGTTTTGTATTTTCAATACAATCTAACGAATCCATGATGAGAAAAGGGTAACTTTAAAGCAGTGCTGCCACAAATGTTATGGTCAATACTAATTGCAATGAGGTTGGACACCTAGAATTGTATAACATTCATGAGAATCGAGGGATGGTGAGATAGGCTAAAGTGATTGACAGAGGTAAAAATTGCCCCTAAATTTTGGAGGCCCTACGCCTCCAATTTGAGGATCAAAGCCAAAGGTTCATATGAGTCTTCTGTGGTGAATTATATTGTATGTTTTGTAAATTTTTTGTATATTGGGTTTGGTGTGTTTCCTTTCCCTGGTTGTGTTTGCTTACCTTGTTTGGGTAAGCCCCTCTTATGGCCTTCTACCCTGGCCTGCTTCAACCGGAGATTCCTTTTCTCACCATAACCATCGAGGGTATGTGTCCCTAAGCATGAGCCGCTGTTAGACCCCCAAAAATCTAGATGGATTTATATCTTCATGGGTCTGGTTAGTCTTTGATAATCCCTTGTCTTCATAAGTGAGTAGGGTTTTTAATCTAAAATGTGCCAACACTATATTTTCACATTGACCGGTTCAGTCATTCATCAATTTCTTAAGTGATCCTTGGAGCCATCTGGCATGTTTTCCTACCAGCCCCATTTAATTGAGCAATCGATCATCCATTTCCCACCATGTCAAATATTTTCTAAAGTGTGGTTTCAAATTTTAACTCGATGACTTAAGGATTAAGTCATTAACCCTATGGTCATATTACCATTGGTTGGGCCGAGTCTTGTCCATTTAACACTAATGTCACATATTGTACAATTTTCAAGATTTGGAGATCAAGGATTAGATCTAAACCATACCCCGCCAGGCCGCAGAAGTTAAGTGCATGATAGATAAATGTAACAATGTCAGCAAGAAGCTGATGCATGTCCAATGTACAGTGTGGGACCCACTTCCCACTATTGGCCCTATGGGTTGGCATGTTCAATGAGCGATTGAGATCAACCAGGTGGAAAGATCCTCACCATTGCCTGCTGGCTCACCGAATAAAGGTGAATGATGAATATATCCAATGATATCAGCAAGATCTCAACACCTGTCCCCCACTCGTTTAGAAAATGGATCCCACACATAGTGACGACATCATTTGACATGGATATGAATGATTTTCAAACTGACCGGTTCAGTCATTCGTCAATTTCTTAAGTGATCCTTGGAGCCATCTGGCATGTTTTCTTACCAGCCCCATTTACTTGAGCAATCGATCATCCCTTTCCCACCATGTCAAATATTTTCTAAAGTGCGGTTTCAAATTTTAACTCGATGACTTAAGGATTAAGTCATTAACCCTATGGTCATATTACCATTGGTTGGGCCGAGTCTTGTCCATTTAACACTAATGTCACATATTGTACAGTTTTCAAGATTTGGAGATCAAGGATTAGATATAAACCATACCCCGCTAGGCCGCAGGAGTTAAGTGCATGATAGATAAACGTAATGATGTCAGTGAGAAGCTGATGCATGTCCAATGTATAGTGTGGGACCCACTTCCCACTATTGGCCCTGTGGGTTGGCATGTTCAATGAGCGATTGAGATCAACCAGGTGGAAAGATCCTCACCATTCCCTGCTGGCTCACCGAATAAAGGTGAATGATGAATATATTCAATGATATCAGCAAGATCTCAACACCTGTCCCCCACTCATTTAGAAAATGGATCCCACACATAGTGACGATGTCATCTGACATGGATATGAATGATTGGTTGAAGATAGTTCAGTGAAACACTGCTCAAAATTAAAGGAGGTCAAACAAAAGCTGGCCGTTGGATCCTCCACCAAGATAGGGGATCAACAAATCAAATTCAAAGCTAGAAAGTGACACTTGATGGTCGTTTCAACTCTACATGACTAGCTTGCATTAATGGCTAAAACTCTATAGAGCAATCGAGTTGATCTCAGCTCATGCGGATATGCAAATTTAGATAATCATGAAGAATAATCAACATATTTCTATGCAAATGAGAATCAAACGATGCTTGTACATCTGCCAACAGGAAGCTAAAATTACACATTTGTGATGAATATTAAGTGTGAATTCCATTGTTTCACCCAATAAATATAGCAGATGTGGTTGTTATCTACATCATTTTCACTTAGCAATTAGAACATTTTTTGGTAAGAGAAATTATTGAGAGAGAAAGATGAGTGGACTATCAAGAAGGTCAGTTCATTTGAATTCACAAGGGTCTGGCCATAGCTCACAGGGTGTTGCTCCTACAATGGAAATGGGTACTTCTTTTAAGCATAAATTGGTGCCAAATAGATGTAGTCGCCAACTATAATGCTAGGGTGGTGCTTCCGAAGAAGTGAGAAACAAAGGAAAAAATCTAGTGCAATCTCTGATTGGATCAAAGTGGAAAGTGAGGTATGGGCATGACTCCTACAGGTGCCAACATTCTCCCATCAACCTTATGAGCACCTCCTCTAGCAACAGTGATTCATAGATTGATTCTACTTATGCTCGATACTTGGCACTGCTGAATGAGGGCTTGTCCTCAAACAAGGAGGTGATCTATGTGTTACCATTGGTAGTCAAAACCCCAAGTGGACATACGAGGAGCGTGTTTGGAAAAGAAAAGAAGTAAGAGGAAGTTGAGGCTTCTTCTCTTCCTCTTGCAGTGACGAGAAGTGGTTGCGTATACCGTGGATGTTACTTTGGTCATGTTGGTGTGAGTGGCAAATGAATTTTCTATGTTTGAAGTCTTCTTTTTGCTGGTGTTTGTGAATTTTGTTATGGTGGTCTTTTGTTTTGTGTTCACGGCAAAATTTTTGATTATTTGACAACGGTCATGCGCCCTCATGGAATTTTGGTTGCCTAGTTTGTGAAGCTCGGATGGTGACAAGAGAAGTGTTGGTGGCACTTTGCATTCTCTTCCTTGGCAGTAGTTATATTAGACACTTTCTTGTTATATTGGCTTTTGCAGTTTTATCATGTGGGTTTTCAAAATTTAAATCAAATTTAGCTGAAATTTTGATGAAATGATCATTTTTAGAATGTAACTACATTTGATTATGAAGCTTGTTGCTCCCTGTTGGTATAAAGGGAATTCAAGAATCAAATGCAATAATGGAAAAAAGAGAAGACAATATTCTGGGGCTAGGGTTTTTTGGTAAAATACATATAGATAGATAGGAATGGGATAGTTAGTCATGTTTGGTTTTTTATGTATGAACTATGGTGAGTACTTTAAATGGTTTTTCAGATTTGATCCAAGTATAAGTAAAGATAAGTAATTCTGATACATGTCTCTCCTTGTGCAAGTTTGAGAGGAATTTGGAATGAAATATTAATGTTATTTCTACTCTTCTTTGAAACATTTGTTCAAATGCATGTCTCATTTCTTTGTCTTGATTCAAGTAATCAATTAAATACTTAGATGGGGATGTGAATTTTCTTTTATTTGTAGAGGATTTGATAAGTAGCTGTGTATCAAAAAAATTGAGCTCCATAGTGAAAAGTATTATGAGGGTAGTCTATTTCATTGTTGGATCATTTTTGTCTTACTAATTCTCACTTATGTGACTCCATTTTTCCCAATAAATACGACATTGATATGTTCCTTAATGATTTTCCTAAGGGGTTTATCAAATAATCATTCAATTGACCAAAATCTAGCCAGGATGCCTATCTATTTCAAAATTCATTGATTCCATTTTTTATTTGTGATAATTTTTACTTGGGGTTTCATGATTTTGATGAACGGGTAGAACATTACTTAGAAACAAGCCAATTTCCTAGTAAGTATTGCTGAATTATCCTCTGTCATTATCAATCTATGTTATGATGTATTCAACATAGCTAAATCTTAAGTGGATACATAAGGAATACCCTCCTTGGTTGCATAGAGCCTAAAGCATAAAAGATCCCAGCCTCTGGCTAGATCTTGTTAGTTGGCCATTCATTTCATGAGTCTTGAGTATAGGAATCAACTATTCCTTAGAGATATCTTGGGTGTACTTGAAAAAACACCAATAGGTAGGTGGAAGCATAACATCCCAATGTCTATAGGATTAGGAATCTTGTCAGGATGTCCAAAGGATGCACATATATCGATATGACATGAAAGTTTTTGCAACAAAAAATCTCCCACCGACAAAAAATGATAAGGTAAGGACAAAAAATAAAGGCTAGGAGGGTGGGGATTCTCATTATAATCTTATTAAGCTGAAGTGAAGGCTGATGTAATGTAAAATTGCACAAGGGCTTAATTTTATGACATTACATTTTTCCCCCACTTTAGTGAGCATATGCATTTAAACATGTAAAAGTTAAATTAGAAAGAGATTGAAGAGAATATACTGAGCACAAAGAGGAAGCAGACCTCTGATCCAGTATATATGATGTAGACGAGCTCCACCAGGATGTGAAGAGGACACATGCATTCAATCCTACAAAGTTGATTGCAATCTCACCAAAAATGTGTTAGTTGTAGATAAACATGTTAGACAAAAAAGAGAATATAGACATGATAAAAAATAAAAGACAAGACATGACAATTTGATCAAATAAAGATAAGTATTGCTAGCATGGCTAGAGACCATATGACAAGAAAATAGGCATGTGGATGTTGTAAATCATGTTGCACCTGATAGTCACAAAAAAAGAAAAGTCTACTAAGGTTTCCCCCAATCTAGATGACAAGACATATCTTGACATCAAGGAATCTTTTGAAACCTTTTGAAAATTAAGCATATATGATAGCCCCCCCTTAGAATGATGTGTGTTTTGAAAAGGACTGCATATCATTCTAGGGAAAAGAGAAAGACAAGAGATGTTGTGGCACAAGATACATGGAGAGATGTATTCATGGAATATTGTCACATGAGGGATAACACATAGAAACCACAACATCACAAAGTAGAAAAGCATTGATGAAGAAATCAAGAGCACATGGGGATCAAATAATTTAGGGTTAGAACTACTCATAGATAGAGATATATAGATATAATAATATAATATATGTATGAGCTATCATCACCCCCAAATGTATCAGAATGAGAAGAAGAGTATATGAAGAAAAAGATAAAAATAAAAATTGGGTCAACATGGAAGAGGCCTAAATTCCCCAATGCTTGGCATCGTTCCCAACATGAAAATGAAAGTTTACAACATAGATAAGAATGATGATAAAAAATAGAAGTGTATGACAAAGTTTCTCTCATGTATCCAAGTACCTACAAGGGTAGCAAGGGTCCTCTAGGTGAGAGTTGTAACATATCCCAAAGTTTAACCTATTGATTTCACCTAAGTTTTCCAAATAAACCCATTCCAAATTACATTGCAAGAATAAAGTAGCATTACATAATACCAAGTAATGAATTCATATTTCATATACATTTTATAAATAAATTCAAGATCATAATTACAAATAATAGCTTAGAAGAACTTAGATAGCTTTGAAGAACTTAATGGTACAAGAGTATAATGGTCAAATTGTCCATATATAGAACATTATCTTCATCTTCTTTTGTTTTGAAAGCTTTGGCTGCCAAGTGCATGAGAGAGAGCATAACCCAAGTGTTTTTATGCCAACCATGGACTTTAATGTAGTCCCCTACACATCTTTCTATCTAGTAAGATGGCCCTACCCTTCAACGAAGAGATTGTTATGGAAACCCTATAATATAATACCTACCTGAGCATGGTGTTGTGTCCTACATAACTAGTGTTTCCATACACTGGATACCTAGCTAACATGCATGACACTCCCTACTAGCTATGCAATCTTGTCTCATAGTGAACTGAAAAAGTGTGTGTAGTGGTATCCACACTTACTTTGGACAAATATATACATACATACATACACACACACACACACACACACACATATATACAATCACTTAGTATTTCAAGCATAGTTTTATGTTCACCCAACCCTTCGCTTGACTTGGAAAATCTATTGAACCTAAATAACTCTTGACTAGGTTTGACCTCAATATAACATAATAATATTCCATTCCAAAAATTGATAACAAAATTGTATTGATTTAGCTGACCAATTAAGTTAAACCCAACCTCTTGAAACATATTTGTAACATTCCTAGGACTAGCAACTACCTCTTATTCAAGTTCGTTCTTTTAATTATGGGAGTAATGACTCTCCTAGTTCAAAACTAAATAATACTGATGACACCATGTCATTGAATGGACACACTTGGTCTCAATCTAAAGCATTGTCAATATGTCAATGCATATAATAATTCATAATTAACTTGATTTGAGGTCCAAAATGGCTCCATCCTACTATGATGTCATAACCAATCTAGTATATCCTTGACATTAAATTTCATATAAAATCTTGTGTTCATAATGTCTAATAATAGTAAATCAACATGATAATCTATTTTTCTTCTAGTAGATTCAACTAAGAACTTTTGGCTAATCTCCAATTCTTTGATTGTTCTTTCCAAGTCATCCTAAGCATAATTTATATGAGGTATCTACATTTGTATGTTCATAAATAATTATGGGTAAAAGCACAAAGTTGTATTAGACTTTATAAAGGAAATGGCCAACACTGATCCAACTTTTAAACTTGAATGACTAAAAAGTGGCATATATATTTTGAATTTTGAAATGATGTAAGCTAGTAAAATATGTATTTTTTAGTATATTTTATGTTTGTATTTAAAAAAAAACATAAAAAAATAATTTTAAACTAGTTTTTAATAAATTAACACTATAATTTAGTTTCTGATAAAATGATGAAAAATGAAGTTGCATGAGATGTCAAACTTTTTATCATAAATTTTATTTTTTTTCTTTCAAAATTTGTGTGTGTATTTATAACTTGAAACTTTAGTGCATGTATATATTTTTTCCAATTTTGATAAATATATATATTTTTAAATAAATATTAAAATGTGCATGAATCAAAAAATAGTTGTTTCCACGAGACGCCAACTTTCATATTAATTATTTATCTAAAATGAAAAAAAAATTATACCATCTTGAAATAGATTATTTTATCTAGTGCATCATATTTTTTCATTTTTTTTAGTAATTTTTAGTATTTTTCTTTGGCATGGTAATGAGCCTAATATTTTGTGCTGATAACCTACTTTTAGTAAAAATAAAAATAAAATATAAATAATAAATAAACTATTAAAATAAATATATTTTTGAAAATTACACTTATGGATCTACAAAAGGCTATTTTTTATTTTTATGTTTAAATGTTATTTACATTAGTAGGAGTTATTGAAACTTCAAGTTTTTCAAATAATTTTTTTGTTTGGTAAATTGGACTCAAAGTGGTGCTCCAGATATTTTTAGCCAACAATTTTAGTTGAAAAAGTTTTACAACTATCTAACTTAGCTAGAATGAATCTTACTAGATCATATGTTTGACCAAAATTGATTTTTAGTTAGAAATACTTAAATTTAGTTGTGCTGATAAGTTGGTTGAAAGTGTAACACAACTTTGTGTTTTTACCCTCATATATCCTTTTTGTCAATATGACACATATATTCACATGTTTAAAAAGTATGTTAAGTTCAAATCTAATCTAGAGGATGTTTTCAGCTTGAGAGGAGTTTGTACTTCTGCACCTTGAAGTCTCCTCACATTATGGTTTTGGTTTGTTGAGGCATAAAGTCCTCTTCATTAGAATACCATGAATAGGTATAAAATCTTGTTCGAGTATAAGAAAATATAATGTAAAAAGGATAATTAGAACATCTAAACTTCTAATACATTTTTTAGCCCTATTGTTGCATGTCAATATAAACACCTTCAAGTGTACACCAAAGCCCTAGGGAATAAACTTTCTTCCTAGTTTCAAGTAAATATAAGTGTCTGATAACTTAGGTTCTCCAATCACGATTAATGACCATCATAGGTTTACATAACATCATATCCTAATAGTGATGACATAATACTTATAACATTGTATCGATCCCTTTGTATTACTAACATCTTAATTATTCAAGCATATATGTAACATATTATATCTTAGGTATCATCATAATACCTTCTATATAGTTTTGCATAAATATGACATATAAACATGAAAATCATAATATCTATATATAAATATATCATACTAATAAAATTACTCAAACTAGCTTATATTCATTCTAGCTATATGCACAAAACTCTATTCAACAACTACAACAAACAACAATTTGCATAAGCACTTGCAACCAATAGCAAAACATAGTATCAAAATAGAAAATATTAATGGTTAAGAATAACTAGAAGCATGCCTAGAAAATATAGCTTCCACAAAGAATTTGCAACTCTATGCTCAATGCCAAAGACTCAACTTGTTGCCTTCTCTAACACAACCTATCTCCAATCTGAACAATCAATCTTAGCTTCAACTATCAATAATTTTCTCTCACTCACAATGAAATTTCTCCTCTAAACTCAAAAATAAATACTCTTGACTCTCACAAGCTCCTAAAATAATCAACAAAAAAATCATGATTAAAAATAATGGGCCACCAAAAAAAAAAAGGTTTCCTTCTATTTATAAGAAATAATGAGAAAAATAATGCTATAGAACAACTACCTCATTTGTGACCTTACTCTTTATATTGCCACCTTTCTAACTAAAAATAAGAACTCAACCAATTCTAAGACTCTATTGGTCAACTAAGCAAGCCGAGCGTAACATGGTAGTGGAGAAAATTAGTTACTTGACACATATGAAGTCCAAAGTGAAAGTAGTTTCTAACTCTTGGCTGAGTCACCTAAAATTAATTAACATAGTTATTTACTAAGTCAAAACTCATCAAAACAAGGTTTCATAGTTATGCATTGGTTTTTTGTATGCTCTCTAAATCTTATTGTGGGTTTTTCCTTCCTATTTAGTTATCAATCCTTAGCCCAAACTAACTTGGCATAGCTTTTCTAACCTATGTCGTAAGTGTGTGCATTAACTCAAGTAGGTACATCAGTGGTTTTCATACCAAATCTCTCTCTTGGGTGATACTCTCACTCTCCTTACTGTAGGGTTCAAATATTTCCTATATCCAACTTAGCCATCATAAACGAAGTTAGCCAATAAGATGAAAGCCATATTCATCATATATCATTTGCATCATTAAAGAATTTAAAAATAAATCTCATCAAAATTCTTATTCATATAGTTCATTCATCTATTGAACATATTAAAGTCATAATCTTGTATTTAAAATCATATTCACTCATAAAAGTAAAAGTAATCTGGTAACTTAGAAATGGGGTGTAATAATAGCAAAAACAAAAATAGACAAACATTGATGAACACAAATAAAAACACAAAGCTAATATGAAGATGATGAAGAAGGTTCTACTCTAATCTGACTTGATCAACTGATTGGCCTACTCCCATCTAGATCATTATATGGGGAGTGAAGACGAACCTATAGGGGAGGGATAGCTAAAGCAACACCAACCAACTCACCTATAATAAGAGCTAGTGAAGAAGGCCCCTTGAGGTCTTCATTGTTTAACTCTTGAGACTAAAGTCATTGAATTAGAAAATATTGAGGGTAGAATTGAAATTTCCTCCTATGAGATGAACATGCACCTCTAAGGAGTAGCATGTGTCAATTGGGTAGGAGTGTAAGACCCCATCTCTTGTGGTCTTGTTCATCCTATTAGTCATTGATGGTTTATGTCCTATAGTTTATGTTATTTTATGTTAGATAATACACATGAGTGATGGTTGTTGCTATACCAAAAAGATGTTAATATTCTTGATTAATCATATCTAATGGTTGTTGTGATTCCTTGTGATAGCCAAATGAGTTCCATTTCTTGTCCACGTAAGTATGCAATGATCAAGATGCTTGGTTATTGGTAATATTACTATGTACATTAAGTGGATAAAATATGTTAGGTGATTACATAACATATGTGTGAGTAGGTGTGATTATTAAAATGATTATTGATATTCAATGTTTACTTATAGTAATATGCATTATGTTAAATAGACTATTGACATAAGTGGTGATATTTTGATAACAAATAGTATGATCAATTCTTGCTTGACTCTAATATGTATCACATGAGAAGGAAGTGTTAAATTATATGCTACTTGTGTAGATTAGTGGATTTAAATTTCTAGTTGATTATTACTCTTGGAAATTTAATTTTCATATGCCATTGTTTTAATTATTATTAATCATGAGTAATACTGAAATTTTTTCTTGGTTGAGTAAACTTGTGGAAATTGGCCAATGTTGATCAGGGGGTCACATAACTACTTCCTTTATTAATCCTTGTGAATTTTTGGTCTTTTCAAGGATATGTGATTTAACCTTGTTTTATGTGGCATGGGTTGTGTGTATGTGAGAGTTTGTTTCATTATCCCCCTTGCATCACCTTATTTATATGATTACTTATATTTTATGCTTTATGAAGTCCTTATGTGGTCTTAGTTGTTTAAAAAGTTTCTTAGTTGGTAGGTCTATGGGTTATGGGTCTTTTTATCCCACAAAATCCCTTTAATAGATTTGGAAACCCACTCTAATTACCCACTTGTGAAAAGTGGAAAAATTGGAGTTGGTTGGGTGGTTGGGAAGTTATGGAAAGGTAGTTGTTTTTCCTCTTATTTATTCTTTCTCGTTGTGAGGAAAGTGGACTTCTCTCTCTTTCTCTTTTTCTTTTCTGTTATCTTTTTGGGAGGATAACACTTGGTGAAAAATGAAAGAATATGGCTTAGAGAAGGAGATGCTACCACCTTTTGGATTTTCACTTAGTTTGGTAAGGTCTACCACTTTTGTAGATCTTTATTTAAAATGAAAAGGAATACTATTTTTTGTTTGAATTTAATGTGAAACTTAATGCTAGATCCTTTTGAAGTATTTTTTGAAATTGCGTGTTTTATTTTGTCTTGTTGGAGTTCAATCTTTATTTGTTATCTCTTTATGTGAATAGCTATTTATGAGTTAGGGTGGTGTATTAAAGTATGTGTGTTGGCATTATGCATAGTATGTTGTGAAATTTTGTTTGAGAAACCCTTGTGAATAGTGGTCATCTGTGTATGAGGAAAAGCTATGTGACCCTTAGAGCTCGGGGTTAGATTGAGTACCAATCCTATTGTTGGGAGGATATATTTTTGGTCATATTGTTTTTTGTTGATTTCTCATTTTAGGTACATGGTTTAAGCAAGAAGGATTCTATAAATTTCCTTGAACTTATGATCCTAAAGGAAGATGCATGTGGGTTTTGTAGGGGGATTACAAGATTTTTAAGAACATAAATATGTCTTGTAATTTTTAGTTTAAATTATGTTTAAGGATGTTATGTTGTACTTGTTTAGTGAGGTATAAGAATAATGCATATTAGTTGTTGTGTGCAAGTTGTTGTGTACAAGATGTTGTATAGAAAAAAATGAGTATTGTGATTGATTATTTTGTAATATAGGAAGTGATATAATCCTTATGGATAAGGAGAAACATAAAGGAAACTACTAGTGAAATTAAGTTGGTAAATTTTCCTTTTGTTAGAATAAATTTGCAAAAAAAAAAATTCTTCCTAAATGCATAATAAGATCTATAGAATCTTGTAAAACAAATTTTGTTTTAATTATAGAAAATTTAGGTACAAGTTGTAGTTTCTAATCCAATTTTATTTGATAAGGAATCATTCTCACAAATAGAACTATTCATAGACCTATTTAAGAACATATTTATGAGTGAAAGTTATATATATATATATATATATCTATATATATTTCATTTTAAAATATATTATAAATCATAATTTATTTGTATTATCAAAAGAGTCCATTGTAAAAAATAATAAATAAATAAATATTAAATAATTAATAAATGTATATAAAAATTTATACATTAGAATATATTAGCAAACAAAATAAAGATAAAATGAGGTATTGTGTGATTAGGGAATTTATGGAAACTTAAGAGACTTGTATAGTTCTTTATACTAGTAGGTGGTTTGGTGAATTGATTATCAAATAAAGAAAATAAAAAGAAAAAAGAAAAATTATGTTGCTCATTTCAAATTAAGAAATTCCTACATATTTTCTCACAATCAAATGGATAAAAATATTTCTTTGTATTATAAAGCTATTATTTTCTCTAATGTACTTTTTTAGATTCAAGTTTAAGCAAATAAATTTGTACTAGATCTGTCTCACCTTTAGGTTCTTCTAGATCATTGGGGCAATGCCTCGTGCACTATGGATCGGGTGCACTCTTCACCCACCTCCTCCCGCAGCCGGTCGCCCTCTTGGGGCCGACTGTAGAGTGGTTCTACTCACCCCCACTCTCAATCTCCCCCTCGGCGTGGCTCTCGCCCTCCTCGATAGTCATGTTCTCCTCCTCCATGAGCTAGCTCGGGGTGGCCCTCTGGAGGGGTGGTGGGGAGCAATGGTGGTGCTTCTGGGTGTCCCTTTGATAATGCTCTTAGTAGCGAATCTGGTTGGCCGGACATTGGTAAATTTTTTCCATGTCTAGTGCTTGCAATCTTGCCTCAAGGAAAGGAAAAGGAAAAAGATAAAGAAAAGGAAGATGACAATGGCTGGGGTCCTCCTAACATCACTCTAGACCCCACTAATGTATGGAGTTAAAAAATGGATGACAAAGACCCTTTTGGCTTTGATGGCATTTCTCTAGCCACATAATGACATTTTTTTATTTATATGTTTGTAATTATGAATTTTTGGGCTAGGCCCAAGTGACTTTGGTTTTTTGTTTTTCTGGGCGTTGTCCATGTGACTCTCGGGGTGTGCCTTCTCACCACCTGCCTCTTTTTTTGTGAATATTTTTCTTGATCTTTATTAATAATATAGATAGCTTCCTATTCATTAAAAAAAAATCCATATAACTTGTAGATTTAATTTAGTATTCTATGAAATGTTTCTCATAGTCTACAAGTAGTTGCAAGTAATAATGGATTCTTCTTCTTGATTGAAATTTGAAAATTATAATAGACAAATAAAGCTATGCATAACATATATTTATTTATGTATAGATATACTAAGATTGAGAATATATTTATGTTAATCCAAAAATATTAAATATATTATTCTTCCCAATGACTTATCCATAAAATTTTGGATAAATAATCATTATATTTTTAATACATTCATTATTAAAAAAAAAATCAAATTCATATATACATAAATATATACAAAATTTTAATTATTTTCATATTTAATAAATGATAATAAAAACAATATATATTAATTACTTATATAAATATTAATAAAATTTAACATAAATAAAATTAAATGTTATAAAATCTAATATTAATGAAAATAAATTAAATGAAAGATTTTCTTTTTAGGAGAGGGGGTCGGAGGTAATACTGACTACTCTCCTCTTGTCATGGCCCCTAAGAGGGTCACGAACCCCATTGTTGCTCAACCTTCCATTAAAATGCAACAAACTCTATGGAATGGAAAAAAAAAACATCCTTTCTTTTTTTTAAACTCGGATGAATTTGCAATTAGGTATTTTGGTTGTTGCTGATTTCAAATCTGCAAAAAAAAATAGTCATATTTATATTTAAACCTTTAAAAAATTCTTTATTCTGTGAAACATATCAGCAACTTGCAATCCATTCTATGAGATTGCTCGAATAGCAAGCCGATATGTTATATGACCATTGAAAAGAAATTTAAAGTTTAAAATTGTTTTCAAAATTGAAATGGGAAGAAAGGAAATTTAACATTTGTAAAGATTTTTGTTAGCTTCAGTTAGTTTTTTTGTTGAAAAAAAAAAATTTTGTTTAGTTGATTAATTATTAAAAAAGAATATTACATTTACTTGATTGCTAAAAATCTATTGGCAATTAAAATTTAACTTAGAAGTAAATAAAAATAAATGGTGATTAGTTCTCAGTCTCTTAGTCACTCTTTTAGGTTGAATTAATTTTGGGGATAAAATCATTACTTAAATGTTTTGTGAATATAAATTTTTTTTTTAATGCAAATAATAAGTTCAAAATAAATAAAAGATCATTTTTAGACTTGGAAATATTCAATTGTAAATTAAATAATTTTTTCTCATTATTTTGGGATTAAGGAAAAATTGATTTTTTGCTTAATATTGAGTCAATATATATTAATTCTCTTGTATGCATTAGTACATTAATCCTCAATATTATATTGATTAACATATTGACACCCTCAAAAATGACTTAGTAACTTCAATTATGTATAATTATTATAATAGGTTATAACAACTATTATTGACTTATATAATAAGGTAATTACATTCTTTTTTAATTGATATTTAAATGGTTAATCCTTTGAAATATCTTCATAAAGCAATAATTTCTTATCTTAATAGTACATATTGATTCAATTAGTGGAAAATGGATAATCTACGAACCAAATTCTAAGAGGGTCAAATTATATAAATTTACAGTTAACTATTTAGTGAGTTAAATATGATAGTTCAACTATTGACAATCAAAATTATTCTTTATATGGTTTTCACTAATTAATCATTCAAAGTTAACTAAAGCACTTAAAATTATAATGAAAATTTATCATTTTTCCTACCACTTAGAATGTAGTTTCACCAATTTTAGAATTTTGGATAATCTCTTTTTGGTGATGAATTGTCATTCTTATAAGGTTATGTCTTTAAAAAATTAAAAAGGCAATAAGATTTAATTGAGTTAATATGATGTTTGTTCTATGGATTGATTTTTTTCATGGACTTATAATCCACTATAGGGGAGAACATCCAAAGTAAACTACATTCCCTCAAGTAGCTTCTCTTAAAGAGTTTATACCTTATGGGTGATCAACATCAACTAAGATGTGGAGAAGAGGTTTTCTCAACCTTGTTTCTTTGTCTCTCTCTTGTAATCATTGTTGTCAGTTGTGAATAGAAAGTCTATTAAAAGTAGTTGGTAATTTTTTGTTGAGTTCAAAAAGAAGGAGATTTTTTTTTTTTTTAAGTGGGTTAAAATTTAGGGCATGAGAAGGAGGAGGACAAGATACTTGAGAGTCATTGTCAAACTCGAGAAGACGGGTAGTGAAAAGCTCCAAGAATGCAAGGGTTACCATTTTCATAAGGATGACATGGGCCAAAGTAGAGCAAGACTCAAGAGATGATTTTTTTTTTTGACCATCACTCAAAGAGAGGCCATTCTCTAACTTGCACTTCAAAAGTGGATGTGGAACCCTTAGCTGAATTAGAAGAAAAGGGAGATAAGGTCACAAATGACACCACCATTCTGAAAGTCACATCTACAGGCTACAAAAAAGCAATAATATTCGGATGAGAAGTAAGAAGGGGGTGGCTCCACCAAGGAAGAAATGAACACTTGCACCCTTCTATGGTAAGGTTCATTGGGATTCGTCAATGAAGTTAGAAGAAGGACAAAGGCGATGGGAATTTAGGAAAAAAAAGTAGAGACAGGAGAAACAATGGAAGAAGGAACAAAAGCAAAAGCAACAAGATCCTTTGTGATCTTCTTCAAGAGAAAATTCTCCTTAGCTAAAGCTTTTCACTAATGCTTGCTCTCATGTGAAAATTAGTTGCATCAACTATGTGCCCTAGAGGATGCAACTTGAGAAGAGGTTGGGGGATTCTACTCTCCCAGAGGAGCAACCTCCATAGTTATCATTGGTGGAAGGGTGGAATTTCGAGGAGGAAGAAGAGGAGTAGACGTAGAGAAAAACATCTCAATAGTGGTCCTGTTTCCATTCTCTACCTTGGGGACAAGTGGATGAATAGTTAGAGGACACAGAGGTTGAGATGCGGGAACAACCCCATGAGAATGCTTCCTCTTGCCATAAAGGGTGGGTTGGGGCACTATTGGTAAAACTATAAGTTGAAAAAATTGATTCTTCAATTTTTGTAGTGCACACACTTTTCCTTTTCCTATGCCAAGAATAGTAGGAGGAACAAAGGATACGACTAAATGCTAGAAAAAAGAAGTAGAAGATACAAAATAAGAAGAAAAAAAAGAAGAAGAGGAAAGGGACATGGTCCCAAGGAAAGAGCATACTTTTCCTTCCCCTTTGGAGGAGTAGAGGATGATGTTGGCATATGGATTCAAGAGATTGTTTTTGGCTACTTGTGTTGTCATTGATGGCAACTAGAGTCAGCACTATGATCCATAGTATTAGTAGTACTTCTACTGACAATAAGTTTGGAGAATAGGACATCCGATTGTACAAGTGAAACTATACATGATATTGCTCATTGTACCGGATAATTATTTCATGGTGTGGATCTCAAGGAAATATTTATTTTCATCTACACTATTCTTTGATAAGTTTTGTGGTACTGTATTAAGTCAGAGTTGGAGTAAAGAGATTCAGTAGCATGATTCATAGTCTATTTTTTATTGTGGCCAACATGCTTTGTATGAAGTTTTGTGGATCTATGTGGAATACATTTTTTGATATTACTTATGTTTTGTGTCCCTAATAAAGTATAGACAACTTGTGTGGGTATGCTTATCTTCCAATTAAGTGATGTGAGCTGACAAAAAAAGAAAAATATTATATCCTATTATGAGGCTGACATACTGTTGAATTTCTTGTTAGCGGATATATAAAGGTAATATGTAAATCATTTTGTGACATGAGATATGTGAGTGGATGTGTGTGTGTGTGTGTGAAAAATGAAAGTCATGATGGTTGGCATAATACAATTATAAGGAGAGAGAAAAAAAGAGCAAATTAGTTGTTAGAAAGCAGAATAGTTTTTGGCAGTGCAGAGCAGAAGTGTGATCCAGTCATAGATCCAGATTTTGATCTTGAGCTTTAGTGGAACTGAATCCCTGTAGCATGTGTTGATGTTGTATTCTTAGTTCAAATCTAGTTGCAAAACTTTATCATATCTATAAGGAAGTGAGCCTCTTTTCTTTGAGGAGTGAGCTCTAGGTAGTGTGCTTGAATGCAAGTGCATTCCTCCTTTTATTTACTTTTAACAAAGTAAACATTATGGACTGATCTCCACCGTGGTTTTTCCCCTAACAGGGTTTCCATGAAAAAAAATATCTGGTGTTATGGTTTTCACTAATATGACCACATGTTTTGAATGTTCTTATCTATTATGTGTTGGAAGTGATAAATGAAATTCTATTATAGCTGTTGATAATGTTTGATATGTTTCAGAAGTAGAAATCATTGAACACTAGTTCACCCCCCCTCTTAGTGTTCCCTATGTCCAAAAATTGGGACTAGAGCTTCAGATTCTCTTCAAGAGATTAATAGCTTGAGGTGTTTCTTGAATCTTAATGGATGCTGGTGGTATTCAAAAACAACTTATGGTGGCACTTGATGATCTTGATCAATCTAAAGCAGAAGTCATGGAACTGAAAGAAAATCTTGCAGATACCAAAAAACTCATTCAATCATTGAAGGATAAGGTAAATGGTTCAAGGGAAAAGAGGAAAGAGTTGTGTGATTAGTTGAAGCAAAAGGAAAGCAAAGGTCCAAATGACGTGCATCTGAATCAAACCCTAAAATAAATAATAGAAGAATGTGAAAAGCTAGCCAAGGACAATGCATCCCTAAAAATTGAAATGGAATCTATGACAATGAAGTTTATCAAAGAGATCGAACAAAGAAAGAAGAATGAGGAGAATATTTCTTAGTCTCTGAAAGAAAATTTGAAGAATGCAATAGAATAAATAGTAGAACCATTCAATTGAAGGCTAAACTACAATTAGCCAGAAACTATGAACCTGAGATTGAAAGATAGATAATCACTCTTGGAGATGAGCTTGCTGTTGGAAATGAATTCAAGGAAAAATTTAGGTTAAGCTCAGCTAAGGTTGATGAGATAACCAAAAGTCAGAAGAAAATGAATGACAAGAGAGGTCTTGGCTATGAGAAGGGTGAAAGCTCTGGATTCAAACAAAATAACTCTGAAAAGAAGAAAAAAGGAAGAAATCATCCGTAAGGCAACCTAATGCTCAAAGATTTAATGGATATTTATTTTCTTTTAATAAATTTGGTCATATGGCTTCTTAGTGTAGAAGAAGGATAAACCCTAGTACTCCATCATTCTCTGGTCAATGTTTTAAATGCAATAAGTTTGGTCATAAGGAATTAGAATGCAAAACCATGCCTGTCAATCCAAATAACATTAAATGATATACATGTGGAAGATTTGGACATATTGCTAATCAATCCAGATTAGGAGGAAAATTGAGGAATGACTGGTATAGAGAGAAAGGTTCGGTATGTTTTCATTGTAACAATTTTGGGAACCTTGCAAAATTCTGTAGGAATAGAAACAAGGTTAAAAGAGGTCTAGTTTATCAAGGAAGAAATTCATAGAAAGACAATAAAGGAAAAGAAAAATAAAATTTGGAAGAGATAAGAGATCAGATGAAGAAAATATGGGTAAAGAAAAGTGAATCTGATGAAGCAAACAAGGCTGTACCGAAAGTTCCCTTTGGTAGCTCTTCTAGAAATTAATATCAGGCCACTATCCTAGGTGGAGTTTTTTTCATGAAGATCTCCTATCCCCCTATATAATTGGATCTGAATTTTTGGATGTTGTTATTCATTGTGTTAATTATTGAAGTAATAACTTTAGTAATCATATGTTGAATTGGGTGAAATGGTATAGGTCCAAAGTCAAATTCTTCGCTTGTTGTATGAGTTTGCAGAGCGACCAAAACTTCTAGGGAAACACATTTAATGTGACAAAAATTAAGTTATAAAAGGGGCACTTGGAACCCATATTCATCACCGTGCATTAAAGGAGGACAGTTTGAGAGAATCTTTTGCAAAATTTTGAAGGAGTTAAAGGTGATCATTGTAGTGAATTTCTAGGTATTTCTATTTGTCATTAATTTCATATTTATACTTGCAATTGGTAGAATTTTGTTCAGGGTGAAACATGAAGAAAATCAAAGGGATCTTAACTCTAGAGGAGTATAGAAGTCAAAATATTAGGGATGAAAGGAATTTGTTGTCGCTCACCAATTTTAGGAGGATTGAAGGATCTAAGCATAAGAGTTTGGATATATGGAACAAATACCCTCATTTCGTCAATGCGGAAGTAATTCAATTTTTTCTGAGTGAAATTGATGGTGATATCCTCAATATTAACAAACCTTATCAAATTACTAAAAATGTGATTAGAAATTTAACGGGCTTATGCAATATTGGTGATATACTGAAGAAAAAATTGATTCACATTGTTGAGGTCGAAGCCCTAACTAGAATAAAGGGAGAATAGAGGGTTCTGTTAATTGCAATGATTAGTGATCCTTTGACAAGGTATGTGGCTTATGGAATTACATACAAAATATTCTTCAGGAACCATGAAGGATCAACATTGGCAGGCGCTGCATATATCGCTCACAAGATGATAATTGAAAATGAAGATTTCAATCTATGCAATTTGGTAAAGGATAAACTGATGGAAAATATTCAACTAACGAAGGATATTGACTACCCCTTTAGGTTTGGCACTTTGGTTATTTTCATTATGATGTATTTTCTAAACTGTTTTCCTATGAAAGACAATGTAGTATGGGGAGAAAATATGCTAGTTTGTAAACAAATATTCAATCACTATAATTCTTTTGAGAATTGTGATCAAGTGTATGAAAGTTTCTTTAGAAAGGTGTTAGAAAAGTTTGGGGAAGGTGTCATCCTTGTCCTAGTAAAGATAATAGAAGGTGAGTCATCCTTCAAAAAGGCTAAGAGAAAGCAGAAGAGAGGAAGTGATATGGCTGAATTCACTCCATCGGTACCCAAGTCAGAAAAAGTTGAACTAGTTGTGGATGTAGAAGATGAAGTTTCCAAAGATCATGCCTAAGAAAATCAACCAAAACCAGTTGAACCAATTGTGGAAATTTTTGAAGACAATGATGAAGAAGGTGCTTTTTTCAAGTCAAAGGTAGTGGAAATCATTCAAGATGAAGATGGTATGCAAAAGATATCAGATATGTGGTTAAATGGACTATCCTATGAGTATGATGTCATTGAGGACACTCTAGCAAGATACTGTGTTTACAAGAACATTGAATTCGAAATTATACATAATGTACTCTCAGATAAGCTATTTCATTATGTCAAGAAAGCTATGGAATTTGTACCTCAAGAAAGAAAAGAGGAAGAGATAATTTCTCATTTAAAGATGCGGTTTAGGCTATCTCTTTCCAAGTTAAAGAATAAAATGAATGTGTTGAGACAGTGCATTGATTTGGGCAATAAGGTACTCAATTACTGTCTAAAGTGGCCTCATGTGATGGGAAAATACAAAGATAATCTACAGGAAATTGAGGATGAGATTGTCAAAATTGGTCAAGACTATTGTATGTCTTTGGATATGAATGGAGATGTGAAGAAGAAGGCTCATGCTCTGTAGGATGAGCATACAAAGGTTCATTGTGCTAGAAATACTCTTATTGATACCTTCTGGAAAGTAAAAGATCTAACTGAAGGGAGATTAGAGCAAATGGTTGAAGTGCTCAAGTCTAGAGAAAAGCTAGAAGCTACAATGATCATTCCTGAGTCACTTATTTATATCATCAACAGAACCTTAGAAAATAACAGCTTGATCATTTCCATTGGAATTGTAGTAGATTCTTGGAATAAATTTCTTCCTGAAATGAAAGCTAGGTACAAAATAATTTTCTTAACTCTTGTTGTAGTTGTCAAATTTTGATGAAATTTTTGCATTAACAGTTGAGGAGAGAATGGAATATGAGTAAGGAAGGGAAGTCTAGAGAGTGGATATAGTAATTTTTTGTCATTGAGTCAAAGGGGGAGAGAATGAGTGAAAAATCTCCCAAATATCCTTAGGGGGAGTAGTAATTTTGTTTTTGGTTCTAACACTTAGTCAATTTTTCACTAAGTGTTGCCATCAATGCCAAAGGGCGAGATGGTTGGAATATGGCTTCGAGAGATCATTTTTGGCTACTTGTGTTGTCATTGATGGCAACTAGAGTCAACAGTGTGATCCACAGTATCAATAATACTTCTATTGGCAGTAATTTTGGAGAACATGACATCCAGTTGTGGAAATGAAACTATGCATGATATTGCTCACTATACCAGATCATTATTTCATGTTGTGGATCTCCAAGAAATATTTATTTGCATCTGTACTATTCTTTGATAAGTTTTGTGGTACTGTATTAAGTTGGAGTTGGAGTTAAGAGATTCGGTAGCATGATTCATAGTCTATTTTTCATAGTGGTTGACATGCTTCGTATGATGTTTTGTGGATCTATGTGGAATATGTGTTTTTATATTTCTTACATTTTGGGTCCCTACTAAAGTCTAGCCGAATTGTGTGGGTACACTTATCTTCCAATTAAGTGATGTGAGCTGACATAAAAAGAAAAATATTATTTCCTATTGTGAGGCCAACATACTTTTGAATTTCTTATTAGCGGATATATAAAGGTGATCTGTAAATCATTTTGTGACATGAGATATGTGAGTGGATGTGTGTGTGTGTGAAAAAAATGAAAGTCATGATGGTTGGCATAATACAGTTATAAGGAGAGAGTGAAAAAGAGCAGATCAATTGTTAGAAAGCAGAATATATTTTGGCAATATAGATTAGAGCAGAGTAGAAGTGTGATCCAGTTAGAGATCTAGATTTTGATGTTGAGCTTTAGTGGAACTAAATCCTAGCATGTGTTGATGCTGTATTCTTAGTTCAAATCTAGTTGTAAAAATTTATCATATTTTTAAGGCAGTGAGCCTCTTTTCTTTGAGTAGTGTGCCTGAATGCAAGTGCATTCCTCCTTTTATTTACTTTTAATAGAGTAAAAATTGTGGACTCATCTCCACCATGGTTTTTCCCCTAATAGGGTTTCCATGAAAAAAATATCTGGTGTTATGGTGTTCACTAATATGACTGCATGTTTTGAATTTTTTTATTTGTGATGTGTTGGAAGTGATAAATGAAATTATAGCTATTGATAATGTTTGATCTGTTTTAGAAGTAGAACTCATTGAACACTGATTCACCCCCCCTCTCAGTGTTCCCAGTTTCCAACAAATAAGTCATGTTTTTGTGCATGCAAGGAGTCCTTCAAGGAGATAGCCTAAATAGACAGAGGGAAGCCATTCTTTTTAATTGAGCCTCCAGTCTTATACCTAAAATATTCTCTATATAAAAGATCCCCTCTTGGAGGTAAGGGTCCCATTGAGATGAGCCAAAAGTGATTGAGGGAGAATCCTCCATGCAATACTTGTGGTTTATATCTAGTATCTTGGATAGTATACATGGTACCCTCATGGGGAAAGTTCAGACATTTGTGGACTACTAAGGCAATTACATTCATGGAGGAAAACTATGGAATTCCTAGCCTCAATCTAAACATGTCAAATTCAAGAATCGCTACAAATGAGACTTCCAATATTTTAGGTCCTACTAGAACTAATAGAGAAATAGATGGAATAGGTGCAACATAGAAGCCATCATCCATGGAAATGGTAACCTATGATTCCTTGTACTTATCCATATGTAAATTATTAATATAATGGGTCTCTTCTATGATGAAATTCATGTGACTTGAAGGATCAACCATAATTCTTGTTACAATGTTATCATTGATGCAAGCGGGAATGTATAACAGATAGAGCTCCTTGTTTAGAGGCAGATCATGTGAGGTGAATGTAATATTAGGAAAAAAAATTATATGGATCTGAAGGAGGAATATGAGTAAATGAGACTACATTCACATACTTAGTTGGAGTCAAGTATGAAGAGATAAAAAAGGGAGGGACTAGATCAGAAAAATAAGATGAGAATAGATTTATATAGATCTATATATGGCTATTGGGCTTCACTACAGACTTGTTTTAGTTTTGCTTCCTACCATCGAGCTAGATTGTCTCATTATCAATGTGGTCTTGAATCATTTGACAAAGATGAACACATCCCTCGTATCATGACCAAAGACTTGGTGATACTGATAGAACTTTTGTGCATCATACCATTAAGGATCTGACACAAAAAGTGGTCTAATCTCTACCAAAGTTATTATTCCACCTTTTAGAATATTTTGTGGGATGTTACTATAAGATTCTGATAATTTAGTGAATATTCAATTTTTTCCTATGGAATTTTTATCAATGGGAATAGAAAACATATTCTCGACTTCTTTTTACTTTCTAGACTCAATAGAAACTGATACTACTGATTTTCCATCTCGATGAGAGTGGAAAGAAAAATCCTCATACTATGCAACCATTTTTTGGTACTCATGTAGAGTGGCAGATAGATGTACAAAGGACATATACTTCATTTGAAGAAACTTATCTCATAATGCCTACTACAAGTTTTCAATGAACACTCTTTGTACATCTAAATTAGGTAAGGTATAGGAGATATAAGATAAGAGAGCCTTATAAAGAGCTACAAAATTAGTCACCTTCTAGTGGGGCCCCCACTTACACTGAATGAGGTAAAAAAAAAACAACCTTCTCCCAATAGCCTTAAAGTGATAGAGGAATTTATTTACAAGATGATTGAAAGAGAAGATATAATTATCAAGCAAGGAGCAATACCACTCCAAAATAGTGTCCTTAAGAAAATGTAGGAACAGTTTTGGTAGAAGTGCATCATGGTGAAAGAAATATGTACACATTGAATTAAACAATTAGATGTGAGTTTGTGCATCCCCATGGCCATTGTACTTCTCAAACTTTGGAATCTCCACCCCTTGAGGTATGGGATCATTTAGAATAGAAAAAGAGAGAGGACTGCAATGACATAATGGTTGGAACATCGGTTGAGAAGATGAGCATTACGGATTTGGTCAGTGGATGAAGTATGACTAATGGAACCACTAGCACCAACACTCATAGCGCTACTGGAACTAGTACCCATAGAGGCACCAACACTAGCACTAGAGGTTATAGGGATATTTTGAACTCCATATGTAGAAACTATAGAACTGAGATCCTAGTACTTGCAAGAGACAACAAACAAACACATAATTAGATTCAAATGCAAGTTAAGATCTAAGTTCCCCATAAAATCCATTTAACTATGCTCAAAATAAGAATAAAACAAGAACATAATGAAAAAAGATAAAAACAAACTAAATCCTATTAAGAACATGGAAAGTCTTAATCTTATGGGGGAATTGGTGCTAATTTGATGTGAAAATTGGTCATTTCCCAACTCCTATGATGCAAGATTGATGTGTGATGAAGAGTGATCCACTTGATGAAGATTCAAATATGCTCCATGATGAAAATCTTGCATAACCTAGCTAAGAAATTGATGAAATGGATGATAATTGTTATGCTTGAGGATGGATTTGAGTATAATAACTTTGCTCAAATTATGGATGATAAAAATGAAGGATAACCTCTCTATTTATAGCTGAATGTGATGAGAGAAGAGGAAAAAGGGATGAATGTGGGATAAAAACCCAACCAATAGGAAGAAGCCACTTGTCACCATGCCAATGGAAGGAGGATGAGCACATTTTGTAGAATGTGCAAAGAGGGGAAAATTCAAAATTCAAAAGATGGCTTGAAGGATGAGATGAAAGGTGAAGCAAATGTGCATGGCTCAAGAAAAGGACATATAAGAGATTTTAAATGCTTAGTTGGAAGGGACAAGTCATTTTGGAGGGAGATTTCAAATTTGAGGAATATTCCATCTTTAATTCCTTTTTGAATGAAAATAAAGATTTAATAAATCAATTAAAATGATTTTCATCAGAAAGTTGTAAAAGCTAGAAGATTTGATGGATTAGGATTAAATTAATCAGGATTTGACTAATTTAATGAGGGATTAGTTGATTTGACCATTTGATTTAGATTTTTGGATTGAAATAAATCAAAATGAGAGGAAAATGATTTAGACTTAATTAAATAAGATTTAATTTATTTAATTAAAGAAGATGGTGTTAGCTTTAAATCAAATAAAGATTAATTTATTTAATTTAAATGAGATGAATTCAGAGATTAATCAAATAAAATGAATTACTTAATTAAAAGAGGGACTATAGGATTAATTAAACAAAGTGATTTATTTAATTAAAAGGAGATGATGACTTAATCAGATAAAAAATGATTTATTTAATTAAGAGATGAAATGTGATGGATTTAATTAAATAGATATTTTGTAATTAAATGACAAGCATGGGAGATGATTCAGGATGAATTGGTGTTAGTAAGATCAGGACCAGGCATATAGGATCAATCGGTATATTTTTAGTGTCTACAAAAACATTAAAACCTAGAGGAACCCTATTTAATTTAACTGTATGAATCTTCTTAGGTGTAGAGGTGGTAGTAGGTATTAATAGAGGGACCCATGTCAGCCATATAGACATATACTTTAGGCATTAGGATACTCACCTATTGACCAATAATCTCTAATTTGACATCCAGAGTAGTATATAAAACATAAAAATGTGGGTAGTCTTAAGTTTCAAGTCTGAAACCTAAGGTCAATAGGCCATCATTTCTTAATGAAAATCAACAAGGTACATAGATTAACTTTCAACCCTTAGGGTGAGTCAATCAAACCTAGATCTAATCCTTTTTAGTCTTAGGAATGAATGGGAAATGATTTTAATTGATTTCCCTAATTAGATTATATGAAATAGTATGATAAGTGCAATTATTTGATAACTAATAAAAAAAAAAAATCAAGTTTTCACAAATTTGGAAGGTGTAGATGACTATGTACCTACCCAAAAAAAATTGATTCTTTTGTGCCCACAAGGACTTGGTTACCTAATGGTGACTAAGTCTTTGTATGGATTTTCAACTCAAATTTTGGGGTTCTCTAGTGCTAGATATGAGCTTCTATTTTCCACTTGTCCTATTGTCAGAACGTCATAAATAAATTCTATAGGTGAGTTTTCGTGTCTTGACAAGGTTGATGACAACAAATGCAATAATGAATAATTTTCTTGTAAAGTCTCTTAAGTCATATTCAAACCTATAACTTGCACATTCACAAAGAAGGAAAATGTTGTGCCATAATGGGGCTTGCCTTAGTCAAACCCTATGTAAGTGTTCCCACTTCCATAATGACAATGTCAATCATAAAACCTTAATGGAAAGGAAGGAAATGATGAATGAACAAAATGTTGCAACTCACCACCCTTTAATGGCTTCCTTGAAGGACTGAAGTCATAAACATCACCTCAAGGATTTAGATCTTGCTTTTCTTGAATACTTGAATGCTTTAGAGACCTACAAAAATATGTTAGCCTTCACAAAATAATGACAACATGATAACATAAACTCACAAACAGTTTGACATGATGCTTGGATCTCGAATTGCTGCAATAAATCTCTAATATATTGCTCTTGACATGATCTGGAATACTCTTAATGTTCACCTCTCTCTAGAATCTTTTTCATTTTGATTTTAGATGGTGAAATGACTAGGTATTTATAGGAATTTATTCAATTTTTTGAAAATTAGATCTAGAAAGATGACATTTGAAATTCAAATTCTAAATGTTAAATTGCCCTAAAAACCTATTTAAAAATAGGCCCTAGCTAAGAAGGGGGACCTAGTCACCCATGGGAAAATGGGTCCTAGTCCAAATTTCCAAGATACTCATTGTTGGGGGTAACATGTGAATTGAATGTGAGTGATCCCATAATAGTGGTTTACACGTTTTGGCAAAACTTGATATTGAACTAAATTTTTTTAACTAAATGTTCACTTTCGGGCACCTATAGTTGATAAATCATGAGGAATTTGAAGATGATACAAAAGTTAATGATTTGTGAATTTTTTTCTATAGATTATAAATATATCTATTTTTTTATTTTTTTGAATTAGGTTGCATTTCTTTTTCCATCTCCTTTGAAAACTAGTTTGTAATAGTAAACACCATTTTTAAAGAGTAACGTTCATCATAAACAACATAACCTTTTTTGTATGAAGGATAAAATTCTAATTTTGAATTTAGATTTGTATCCAGGATATCTAGCATGTTCATTAGATTTCATAGTGTTTTATCTAATATTTATTTATTAATTAAGTTTTGAAGTCAAACCAATTACAATTTAGACATAGGTGGACCAAACACAACATAACCTTTTTTACATGTATAAAAACTCAATTTTTTTTTCGATCAAAGACATAGATACCTAGCATGGACATATTTTTCAATTTTTTTGTTGGTAATTTACTATTTCCCACATGTGCAGAACAAAGAGCATGATTTTTGATGAAAAATATACATTCACAAGAAATAAAAATAAATATAATAATCAAATTAAATATATTTAAAATTATAATTTTGGGGAAGCTTATAATAAGGACTACATACTTACAAAAATAAGTTTTAAATGAATTAATTTGATCCCCAAAAAGGTAAATCAAAAGTGGTTTTTAATCAAAAAATTTATAGGTGTAAAGGAGACTTCGTTATAGGTATGGTTTAAAACAAGCGAGGTTTGAATTAAGGTGTTTTGATCAAACCCTCTTCAATTGGAATACTTTAAATGGAACTTTTCAAGGCTTAAATCATTATATTTTCTAAAAATATGTAATTTCAGAAGAAAAAAAATAGGATGTCCCAAAAAGTGTAAACCACTATTATGGGATTACCCATGTATTTATTCAATGCTTGGTGTTTATTGAAAAATAGAACAAGTAGGCTCCATTATACATAATTGTAGGTAATTATAGGGTTGATTAGGCTTAATAATTTAGGGAGGCAAAAAATAATGTGAAATTGCTAAGATATACAATTTTCTACACTACATTAGCCCCCACTTTAGTGAGAGTATGAACTTATCCTTAGACTCAAATTAAAATAGAAAAATATATCAAGAGGGGTTTGAATGTACAAATTTTTAAGAAATAGGATGAATAAGAACCAAGTTGGGTGTATAAGCCCTTGGGACCAAGATCCTATGGAAAAGAAACATAAGCACAAAGCAACACACATGCATGCAAGAGATGAGCAACAAGAAAACATACATAAATATACATGTTAGAAATTATGAAGCATACATGATGAAAACACATGATACACCATAATATATGGATGCCAATGAAATGAAAACAAGCATAATGTAAATATGGAGAAGACACACAAAAAATACACATTGAAACACAATTATAGTACTAAAGGGATTTGAGTTGTAAGGTAATGAGACCTTAGTTTTAAATTGTCTCAAATACCAAACATCATCCCTCAAATTAAGAAACACTCCATGAGGGCTGAAGTCATACACATCACTCAGGGACACATGGATCCACTGGAAAATAAGTTGTAATATGCTAGGTGTGTGGTAAATATGTTAGTATCAAAGTAAAACAATAAAAACATAAAAATGAAACATTTAACCAAAGGAAGCAAGATAAATGAAATAAAATTGAACAGACAAAGCTTCTTCAGAACCGTTCCATTTTTCTCTATCTCCAAGGATTTGTTTGAAGCTATTGCTCTCAGATTGTGTAAGCAAAGCTTCTCCGAATGGCAACCTGCAAAACAAGTATGCAAAAAGGAAAGTACTTCTATTCTATATGCTAATGGAGTGAAATGCTGATACAGATATGCACAGGGGTAATAGATTATGCACAGGGGTAACAAATTATGGATGTTATGATACGAAGTGAATAGGCCATGATATGATATGCCAATATACTAAGGTATACTATGCTATGATTCTAGAATGCTTATAGATGCTAGAAGGCTAATTGACTATAATTTTCCCATATGAAAGCTTCTGTATGATTTCAAAGACCCGACAGTCCTTTTTATAGCAATTTTGCAGGCAAGAGCCTGGCTGGCAAAGATCAATGGCTGTGAGATTGTCTGGTAGAATTGAATGGTGGAAGATAGAGAGGTTGAGAGGAATATGGAGAATGTTGGGAGGTTGGAGAGAAGAATGGAGCCTTGTCTTGAACCCATAGGAACAAGCTTGCACAGGAACAGAGAAATTAATTTTCTGTTTTGGAAGTTTGTTTCACAGTTGTTGAGGATAATGCAATATTAAATAAATAAATAAAATTAATTTTGTGTGAGTTTTGAGGAAATTAAATATTTTTGAAATATTTAATTTTAGAACTATAGAAGACTCAATTGAATATTTAGAATATTTAATTGTACATGAACTTTAGAAGAATTTAATTAAATATTGGGAATATTTAATTGTGAATATAATTTAAAGGATAAGAATATTTAATCTTTATTTGAATAAAATATTCAAGCCAAGATTATATGATAATTAATATAAATAAATCGTAATGTTTATTTAATTAATTAAGAAATGGATAAGAAAAGTGATTAAATAAAATTATTTATTTAATCGAAATGAAAGAATGAAAGAATGAACAATATAAATAAATTATTTAAATTTATTTATACGTAGATCAAATTCAAAGATTTAATTAAATATTAAAAATATTTAATTAATTACCAGACTATTGTGATGTGACCATTTTTAGGTGTATACATTTTGCCCCTCTTTGAAGTGATGTGTTTTACGCATTGCTTCAAAGAATTTTGAAATTTTCCCGAAATGTTGGACTGTCACATGTTGATAGGTAGATGCCCCCTCGAATGATGAATCGATAAGATTTTGATTTTTGTGAATTTTTTTGAATTTTTAGATTTTTTTTTTAAAGTTTTGATTTTTATGTTTTTGAAGATGTCGATTCATCGTTCGAAAATTATGATGTGAAGAAATTGACGTGGAAAGATGTGAGATGAAAAATTGATGATCAAAACTGCCCCTGCTATGATAAAATGTGATAAAATGCCCCAATTTTGCAATGCATGACTTTGTATTGATTGTTTTTGTATTACAATGCCCTGATTTGATGATGTTTGTCTGATAAATTTATTCCCAAGGTTGTTGGAAAATAAATAGTATTTGATAAATTTTCTTTTAAAGCTGTTAAAAACAAATAGGTGTTTATAGGTTTCTTCTAAGGTTGTTAAAAACAAAAAGGATTGTGATAAATTTGCTTTCATGATGATGAAAAACAAATAGTTGTTGATAATTTTGCTTCTAAAGTTGTTAAAAACAAATAGGATTTCGATAAATTTGCTTTCCATGATGATGAAAAACAAATAGGTTGATATGTTTGCTTCTAAAGTTGTTAAAAACAAACATGATGTTGATAAATTTTCTTTCAGATTTGATTGATTTGTCATAATGATTTGATATTGATTTTGCTTTGTCATGATGATGCTTCCTATTCAATAGGAGAGATTGGGCATTGTGCAATTACGGGAGTGATTCCCAAAGACATGGAGGTTGATTCCCCAGCTTGTACATGCGGATAGAGATGTGATCGAGGCATGCAGACTGACCATTTATTTGGAAATATATGAAACTTTGATACTTTTCCAGCTTTTGAAAAAATATATAGATGCAAAATGCAGATTCTAACATGAATGCAATCTATACTAACCATGCAGGGTATCTGTACAATATTGCCATTCTAAGAGCTTATTTGTGCTTTTTGTATCATCATAGAGCATTGAAAAGTTAAAAGTTAATACAAGCATCAAAGGGTATGTTAGCACCAGTGATGACTTGAGTATTGCTTTCATGATTTTTGATGTAGCAAGTTAATACAAGCATCTAGGTATAATTTGGTGTAGGAGCACCTAGGCTGACCTCCATTTTGGTTTGCATAATTTTTGGCTTGTACCTAATCTTAGCCAAATCAGGATGTTAGTAGGTTGTGTTGGATTTTAGAAGGTGTTGTGTGTATGGAGAGTTAGTCATTAGGACTAATCTTATCCTAGTTAATCATTGTGGATAAAGGTTGTTAAATTTTGGCTTTACTAAACTTTGGACAACATATATTATGTTACAAAGCAATTAGTGTATTGAAACCGAATCATCATTGTTTAAAAGATGCCATGGGCAGTCAAGAAGTTATTGGTATGAGTTTAAGGAGATCAAGGTCCTATAATTAAGGTTAAAGGTAGAGTGGCATGATTGCATGATGAACTTGTTAGTTTGCATGCACTTTACTTGTCTTTGAGAATCCCTTGAATCAAGGAAATCCTCGAGCCACTGCCCTTGAATGATGGAATGGCATCCCAAATAGGGGGAATGGCTCATATAAGAAGTAGTGAGCATGCTTTGTAATGACAAATTTTGGTGAATAGAAGACAGTTTTTAGTTTTCTGCATTTTCTGTGTTTTACAGAAAACCCCGTGTTTTTTTAGAACTATGATATTTATGTGTTAATGCATTGGTTTGGACATTGAATCAGAGTTCCCTTAGCATTTTATAGTATCTTTTCCTCGTAAATAGTCCATTGAGTAAGATTACATGCATTAAAGTTAAGCTTTAGACAACAAGGAATAAATTATGATTGCATTTTATGTGTCTGCCCGTGAGTTTTTGAAGACAGTGAAAACAAATACTTTGTAAATACTGTTTATTCATTGTATTGGAGTTCTTAGCATAGTGTTGAGTCATTTTCATTTAGTGTTCAGGTTACTTAGGATAGTATTGTAGTTTTAACTTCATAGAGTAGAGTTTAGGAAACTTTTTAATTGTAGTTTTGAACAGTCTAATAAAGAAATGGCTCCCCTCTAAGCTCTGTCCACGGGTTTTTCCTGTGATTAGTAGATTATGAAAGGGGAGCCACATATGTGTAGAAATTTAGAATTAGGGATTTTAAAGAGTCAATCAATGATTGTAAATTCCAAACCCTAGGCGAGCCTAAGATACCCGGTTAGGAGTTTGGTAAGGTAAAATTGTGAACTTAGGCAGGGGATGTAAGCACAGTACGGAATCCATACGATTCATGGTAGGGTTAGGTAATATTTTTGACTAAAAAAGGTTTGAAACTTTAATCAAACCTTTGGTAGGAGTTTGGAAATAAAGAACAGTGAAGCCCTAGAAGATAGGGCAATTAGGCCTCCACTCCAAGAACTTAGGAACCAGCTGTACAGAACAGGCAGAGGTCTGAAATCAAATGCAAGATTTAAAGCTCTGAAAAGGGTGCCTAAAAGAGTCTTTTTTTTGATATGGTGTGTGGAAAGTTTGAGAGAAAAAGGCCAAAAACTGACTGGTAAGGGCTACTAGAAGTAGGGCCTCACCAAAGGAAAATATTGGAAATGGGTAGTTTGAGGAGTGGACACCGAGCAAGATGGAACTTGATGGATGCAAGAAGCATGTGGACAGTATTTTCAAAGCCCCTGCAAAGAGTTCAAGTCAGATAGAGGCATTGGCACTTAGAACCTTCTAAGTCCAAGGAAGAGTGATAAGTTGTAAGAAGGTGTGGGATTTCCAAAGGTAAGGCACTAGTGGAGAACTCTTTGAGAAGAGTTGGAGTAGGACTATGATGGTCTTTTGAGCTCAACAAGAACCCTTGGTAGCAGGTTCCAAGCAGGAGACAGTGGAAAGTCTTCTATAAAAAAGTGCAAGCAACCTTTGGAGTAAGAATACACCATATTGGTATCAGAGCTTTGAGTTGGATTCAAGGCTTGTAATTAACAAGCCAATCCATTGAGTCAGTAGGAGAGAATACACCAGAGGAAGAAACCATGGTGACAAATGCAGAACTAGCAAAGAAGGTAGAAGAGCAAGAGGAAGATAACCGGTTGCTCAGAGAAAGAATATCTTAGATGGAGAAACTCTTAGATGAAGTCCAAGAGATAGCAGATACTGTGAAGGACAAGATAAAGCAGAAGGAAGAGTAGGAAGCCAAGGAAAAAGAAGTGGAATTGGAGGAGGAAGCTCCAAAGCCTGATCCTGTTCTTGCAGAGGAACCGTTCTTGAAGGCATTGCAGGCCTTGAGTGGTAAAGCATTGGATGGTGTGCCACTTTTCAGTGGACAAATGGACCTAGATTTAGTTGTGGACTGGATTGAGAGCATTGAAAATCACTTTGAATGTGATGGCATAACAGAGGCCCAAAAGGTAAAGGTGACCAAGTCAAGGTTGAGAGGAGCAGCTCTCACTTGGTGGAAGTTTGTGCAATCTGAAAGAGAGAAAGAAGGCAAAGGTCCCATAGTTTCATGGAAAGGAATGGTGACTAAGATAAGGCAGACTTATCTCCCTGATGATTATGAAGTCCAGTTGCACAGGAGAAGACACAATCTGAGGCAAAAAGACATGGATGTTCAGACATATACAGAGGAGTTTCAAAAATTGTGCCTTAGATCAAAAGTGGTTGAAGATGAGAGTATCAGGTTAGCAAGGTACTTGAATGGGCTCAAGTGGTCTATCCAAGAAGATATGAGTTTGGTAAACTTCAAAACAGTCTGCCAATGCTATCAAATGGCTTTGAAAATAGAGGAGAAAGGCAAAAAGAAGTAGGAACAAAACCCCAAAGGTAGAGGTAAAGGGAAAGACAACAGAGGACAAAGAGGAAGTTATAGTGGAAGAAGCTCAGAACCAAGAGCCCAAGGAGAAGTCAGATTTTCTAAACAGCAAGAAGGAAGCTCTAGTAGAGGTGGTAGAGGAAGAGGTTTCCGCTCCAGAGGAAGAAGTGGTGGACAAGGAAGAGGCAGTTACTTCACCAACATGAAATGCTATCATTGCAACCAATTGGGACACCCAGCCTATAGATGTCCAAAGAAAGGTATCACTTCTCATGGAGAAGATAGGAGAACCAATCTGATTCAAGATGAGACTACTGCAGCAAATAAACAATCAGAAGTACCATTGAACTCAGAGGAAGGTGAGAATCTCATGATGAGAAGGACTTTGATCAAAGAACCAGTCAAAGAAGAGCCAAGACAAAGAAGGTCCTTATTTAGGATAAAATGCAAGATGATGGGGAAGGTGTGCAAGGTCATAATAGACTCAGGTGCAACTGACAATATTGTGTCAGAGGAGGCAGTCAGCAAACTGAAATTGACAAGGATACCTCACAAAAATCCTTACAAGGTTACATGGCTCAATAAGGGTCAGCATGTCTTGGTGAATGAACAAGCATGGGTGGAGTTCTCAATTGGCAAGTACAAAGACAAAGTATTGTGTGATGTATTACCTATGGATGCATGCCACTTGCTCCTAGGTAGGCCTTGGAAATTTGACCGTCAAGCTGTGCATGATGGAGCTAAGAACTCATATACCTTCAAGAAGGACAAATTAACATACAAGATTCAATCTTTGTTGGAAGATACTGAGGTGCAGAAAGTAGGTTCTAAGCTGCTTATAACTGGTGAAAAAGAGTTCTTAAGAGCCTTGGAAGAAGGAGAAGGAGTTGGCTATGCAGTAATGATCAAGCCAAGAGAAGCAAGCAAAGAGAAGGCAGCTGAAAAGCAAGAGTTACCCAAGGAGATTCAAGACTTGTTGTAGACCTACGAAAGCATTGTAAGTAGTGGTCAACCAACAACTTTACCTCCTAAAAGAGCCATAAGTCATAGGATAGACTTGATACCAGGAACTACCCTTCCAAACAAAGCAGCCTACAAGATGACACCTCAGCAAAATGAGGAAATAGCTAGGCAGATTCAAGAACTACTTGACCAAGGTCTTATTAGGAAAAGCATTAGTCCTTGTGCAGCACCCACTATCTTAGCACCTAAGAAAGGATGAGAATGGAGGCTTTGTACTGATTCCAGAGCAATCAACAAGATAACCATCAGGTATAGGTTCCCTATCCCTAGGATTGAAGATCTCATGGATTGTCTAGGTGAAGCTAGGTACTATACCAAGATAGATTTAAAGAGTGGTTACCACCAAATTAGAATACATGAGGGTGATGAGTGGAAAACAGCCTTCAAAACCAATGAGGGTCTTTATGAGTGGCTAGTAATGCCATTTGGCTTATCTAATGCCCCCTCCACATTCATGAGACTCATGAATGAAATTCTCCAGGACTACATTGGCAAGTTTTTAGTAGTGTATCTTGATGATATACTAATCTATAGCAGAACAAGAGAAGAGCACCTCCATCATATTGAGTTGATTTTCAAGAAGCTGCAGGAGGAGAAGTTGAAGATCAATCTGGAAAAGTGTGAGTTCATCAAAATAGAGCTGGTGTACCTTGGATTTGTGCTATCACATGGCAACTTGAAGATGGACAGCAGCAAGGTAGAAGCCCCTCTCTTGTTCAGTCTATGTTTCTACCCCCAGTGTAAACACAACCTAAAGATTATGGATATGTACAAATTTATCAAGTCATGATGAAACACAAGGATTCCTGTTATATGATATGGATATGAAAGATCTGTACAGATGATAGACATGGATGAATTATGCCAAAAGTGAATGCAAGACATAAGCTAATAGATGGAGGAGCCTATTTTGATCACAAGTAGCGCCTATTTTCCAGGTTTTCACCACTTGTTTTTATTGCACTTTTGTAAGACTTTTTCTGATTTTTATGGATTTTTTTTAGGACTTTTTTCTGATTTTTATGGATTTTTTTTTCAGGACTTTTAAGATGGAATGTGATGACCAATTGAAGAAACAAGATTCCCCACAATATAAGAGAAGATGCATGGCAAAGGATATGGTATGGAAGATTTAGATGAAGTGAATAGGATAAAATGCATGATTTTCAAGAAGCTCCTTAACCTTGTCAAGATCAAAGGTGGAAATGTAAGGAATGGGCATAGAGAGGATAATGACCATGAATGATAAGATGGATGAAACTTGTCCCTAAGCGTAGAGTGCAAGAGGAATATGGAAGATAGGATATGGATGATAGGGAGATGGAGGAAGGACTTAAGCATCAAGTTTCACAACCAAATATCCCTCTAATAAACCATGAAAATGGGAATAACAATCCTAAATGTTGGCAGATTAATGATATGATGGAAGAAACGAAGGACTTATGCAAAAGTTTGGATTAAAGGAGAATGATGGGGTATGAATGTTGGATAATGGATAGGAGGTTGGAAGGCATGTTGATGGATAGATGGAAAGGTTGGAAAGATCAACATTGACACACACCTTGAAGGGTGGTGGAGTGATGAAGGAAAAATGGATTTGAAAGGTGATAGGTTTTTAGATGGAAAATTGGAGGAAGCTTTTGGATTAGAAAATTTGGATGCCAATTTAGATTTTATTGCTTTTATGAGACTTTTAGGAATCCACATGAATTTTGACTTTTAGTTTTGCTTTGTGGACCTTTGTGGCCTTTGACATATTTCTTTTTGATTTATGGACCCTTGTGGTCTTTGAAATTTTCCTTTTTTCTTTGATGAGCCTTTGTGGCCTTTTAGATTTTTCTTTTGATTTTGGATCATATTTTCTTTTATTTTTGCATGACTCTTCGAGGAGACATGTTGATCCTTTGATACATGTGGATTTTGATATAGAAGCTTTTGACATTTGGCATCCAAATTGCTTCCAAAAGAAATGGGAGGGGTAGATTGAGGTGAATGATATGGAGGTATGATGGATGAGTTAATGAAGGAAGAATTTTGAAAGTGGATCAAGGATGTGTGCCTTTGTTGTTCTTTAGAAATAGGATATGGACCTAGGATAGAGTGAAGGTTTGATGGACTAGGATGAGGACCTAGGATAGATGGAAGGTGTGATGAACTAGAATAAGGACCTAAGATAGATGGAAGGTTTGATGGACTAGGATACCTAGGTTGAGCATTAGATGTATAACCAAAGCCATGAGAATATGGATGTGCTTGGACAGAAATGGGTTCTAGGATACCTTGCTCATGAAGGCCTAAACCTTTTCCTTTGTAATTCATAATTTCACACATTCGTTTGCTAATGGGATATGTATTGTTTGTGAAAAAAGATGCGAGTCCATTGTGAGGAGGATATGCTATGGATGAGAGAATAGGTGTTGGAAGTAAACCAGAATGGATAAAGGTGGAGGATCCCAATTTATAGGTGTGGGGTTCATGGATAACTTGAATAGGTGTGATAGGCTCTTGACATGGGGATGATGGGATGTTTTGATCTTGAATTGGAAAAGGATTATGAAGTGGTATGAAAGGCATATCTTCATCACGATAAGGGTAATCATCTTCATGGGATGAAAGGGTATCCTTGAATGGAAGCATATATTGATCTTGATGAGGAAGAGAATTGTGAGATTTTGTATCTAAATCATACCTTGATCATCAATTGGTAAGACATCATTAGATAGGATGAAAGAACTATCATGCTCTTGTGATGCAATAGAATCATGGGATGGTATGGATTGATTAGATGAGGTGGACGAAGAACTTGGAAGAACATTTTGTTCTTGAGATGGAAGAGGATTATCATGGGTGAATAATGAAAGGAGGGGATCATCATATGGTTCTTGAGAGATGGGATCTTGATCAAAGATAGGAAGGGTTTGTAGAATGTTTTGATCAAGATGTGTAGATTGAAATGAATCATTGGATGTAAAGGATATGATAGAAGAAGATGATTGAATGGAATTTTTGTCTTGGGTGAAAGAATCGTGAGGCTCATTTTGAATTATGGGGGATGAAGATAAATGCATGACATGACAGGATTGGTCAATTTTATTTGATGGCTTAGATTTGGGCTTCTCATGTAACCTTTGCAAACATTTAAAAACATTGAATTTGGATGATGTTGCTTTTGGAGGAGAAGAGATTACATTCATATTTCTATCAAAGGACTTCGTAGTTGTGTCCCCTTGTATTTCCTTGATTTGCCTTGGGAGTGCTCTTATTTGTTGGGGAAGACTACTAGGATCATTTAATGGAGTTTTAGTCTTTTCAAGAACTTCCTTAATTTTCTCCATATTGTAGTTAGAGGGCAATTTGGCACCTTGGTTTGCTAAAAAAAGAAAGTAGCCTTCGTTATCTCACTTTAAGATCTTGTCCAAAATCATGTGAAACTATGGATCCTGTTCAACTTCTTGAATCATTTCATCGGTTATTTCATCATTTGAACTATTCCCAGTACGAAACCTATGAGAACAATTTTCTTCCCTATCACCCATGTTGTAAAGTGGACAATAGGCATATGCTTTTGAAATGTTCTTCTAGACTTAGATCATAGTTTTATAAGTGCAAAATGATGATGTCTTGATCTGATAAGATGAAAATCTTATGATATGATCAAATGACATTTCTAACCCTTGATTGTGGCTTCCAAGATGAAAGGATATCAGAATCCTATTGGGGAAGTTGAATCAATAATCAAAAACTTGTTTGAAAAGATGCATTGTTTTGAGATTTGATCCTAGTCTCGAAAAATGATAAGTGTATCAAATAGCCTAGAATGTTTTCAATATTAGTGAATGATTTGGATGGGATGAGTGGGATATTCAATTGAGGGTTGTAGTAGATAAGAAGAATGAATATGCTAACCATGGTTGTGCCTTTGAGAAAGGGCTCTTCTTTGAAAGAAAGCTCGTGAGTATAATGGTTCTACAACATAATCATCAGTGAAACCTCTAACACAATCATGATATCGATGGATAAAGGTTCTATGTTTAAGTAAAACCTTTCGACTTTGGTATAAGAATAGTCTTTTCTTCAATAGTTTCTTGTAGCTAAGTGGTTTCTTTGGCTTTTTTTATTCGTTTGAGAATGGATTTCTTAACAAAGGTTGTGGATTTCCAATCTCTTAACGTGAGAGTAATCAATGTGATTGTGAGTTTTGGATGATCTTTACTGAATTAATGTTTCGAAGACACATCAAGCAAGTTGTAGAATAGTTGTTTTTAAGTCCTGTGGTAAACATGAAGTGTATGATCAAAATGTTGTTCAAAAATTATTTTCACAGGTTTCACACATGATAGATAGATCAAATAGACTCACTCTTAGTACTCAGATAGGTCATCATAGTAATCAACAACCCACATCTTAGAATTGCGTCGACTCACACAACCGTGTCACCCCTGAAAGGGCGCCCATGTTTTTGTCTTTTCTAGGTGTGTACTCAGAGTGACGGAAGTGGATACCGGATCCCCTGAGCAAACAATCCTTGGTAGTTATATGGTAAGTATCTTGGGGGTAGATTCTTCCCTCCCCTACACTGTGATTATCATGACGTTCGGAAACTAACTTTGGTTGGATACTACACTAAGTTTGTAGTAAGGGTTTCCATTCGGTGCGCAAATGATATACTCTCTCGAGAGACCTCCCTACCTTTAGAACAAAGGCTTTGGAGATGGTTATCAATGCACACTATCGTCAAAAGAGGGTTTCCCCAATTTTGCTTTAAATTTTATATTGGGGTGGAATAGCCTGGCTTTGGCTTGAACCCACTTGAGTCGTTCCTCTTGGGTGAGTACTTTTCCCACAAGAGCAGGCTCTCTAAAAGGTATTATAAAAACTTAAAATTACATGGAATGAAATAGGTAAGTTTGGCATTTTGATCACCCAGTTAAGGGGAGAGCATAGGCCTATCACCATTTAAAGCAAAGAAAACAAGGATTCAATTTTAAGCCCAAATAAAGAATTTTCTATGCTAGGTGAAGATGTTTCTTGACAAAAACATGGAGTTCTTTTTAGCCCAAAATAAAAGATGAAGTGACTATCCTAGGATTGCTTGATTCTTGAATTATGTGACTATCCTAGGATTGCTTCATTCTTTTAAAAGTACTTACTGTCCACGGTCGCGTCAGATTTAGTCAAATCTTACTTAAGTTACAAATTACAATTTGCAACGTTTTTAGAAGTGTGCTATAACAGACATCACGGGCACTGAAATAGAGTTCATGGGCGCAGCATGATGAATTAATGGCGCTGCAGGATGACTTAAGAGCATTGCAGGATGACTTAAGGGCACTGCAAGATGACTTGAGAGCGTTGTAGGATGACTGAAGAGCATTGCAAGATGACTTAAGGGCATTGCAAGATGACTTAAGGGCATTGCAAGATGACTTAATGGCACTGTAAGATGACTTAAGAGCAATGCAAGATGAATCATGGGTGCTGAACTGGGTGTAAACTGTGTTGAAGCATGTTTATTGCGCTAATACACTATTTTGGCCGTGACCTATTGGAAAAACCTGCAAAAAGATGTTAAAATGTGGGCAAGGGCCCCATGGTGGGTGCCAAAAATGTGTGTTAAATATGTTACTATCAAAGTAAAACAATAAAAACACACAAATGAAACATTTAACCAAAGGAAGCAAGATAAATGAAATAAAATTGAACAGACAGAGCTTCTTTAGAACCGTTCCATTTTTCTCTATCTCCAAGGATTTGTTTGAAGCTGTTGCTCTTAGATTGTGTAAGCAAAGCTTCTCCGAATGGCAACCTGCAGAAATAGTATGCAAAAAGGAAAGTACTTCTATTCTATATGCTAATGGAGTGAAATGTTGATACGGATATGCACATGGGTAACAGATTATGCACAGGGGTAACAAATTATGGATGCTATGATACGAAGTGAATAGGCCACGATATGATATGCCAATATACTAAGGTATACTATGCTATGATTCTAGAATGCTTATAGATACTAGAAGGCTAATTGACTATAATTTTCCCATATGAAAGCTTCTGTATGATTTCAAAGACCCGACAGTCCTTTTTATAGCAATTTTGCAGGCAAGAGCCTGGCTGGCAAAGATCAATGGCTGTGAGATTGTCTGGTAGAATTGAATGGTGGAAGATAGAGAGGTTGAGAGGAAGATGGAGAATGTTGGGAGGTTGGAGAGAAGAATGGAGCCTTGTCTTGAACCCATAGGAACAAGCTTGCACAGGAACAGAGAAATTAATTTTCTGTTTTGGAAGTTTGTTTCACAGTTGTTGAGGATAATGCAATATTAAATAAATAAATAAAATTAATTTTGTGTGAGTTTTGAGGAAATTAAATATTTTTGAAATATTTAATTTTATAACTATAGAAGACTCAATTAAATATTTAGAATATTTAATTGTGCATGAACTTTAGAAGAATTTGATTAAATATTTTGAATATTTAATTGTAAATGGAATTTAGAAGAATTAATTAAATATTGGGAATATTTAATTGTGAATATAATTTAAAGGATAAGAATATTTAATCTTTATTTGAATAAAATATTCAAGCCAAGATTATATGATAATTAATATAAATAAATCATAATTTTTATTTAATTAATTAAGAAATGGATAAGAAAAGTGATTAAATAAACTTATTTATTTAATTGAAATGAAAGAATGAACAATATAAATAAATTATTTAAATTTATTTATACGTAGATCGAATTCAGAGATTTAATTAAATATTAAAAATATTTAATTAATTACCAGACTATTGTGATGTGACCATTTTTAGGTGTATACACTAGGTGGTCATGTTAAGAGGGTTTTCGTGACTCACACCATAGAAAATTTTGATATTTGTTATGTGAATCATAAGCCAAGAGACACAAAAGCTAGTGAAGTCTGTTATTCACTAATTGATCCCCCAAGACAAGGTAAAATGTAAGACACACACTAGGTAGATACAAGGTGTGCCCACAACAACCATACCAAGAGCTATAATCCCTTATAACCTTGATAAGGTCCCATAAAATTATCAATGCTACAATAAGTTCAACTCTTATGAAAAAAGTGAAGAAAAATTCTAAACTCACCTCAGAGGCTGTAAGAAAAATTTACCTCGGGGCGTAAACAAATCTCACCTTAGGGGGTGCAAAATTTAAGGTAATTTATAAAAAAAAATCAAAGGGGCATTACTTAATTCATGAAAGGTCACATCTCAGGGAACATCACACATGACGTCACCACCAAGAGAGGAAAAGTAAAGGAATACAAATCCCACATTAGGGAAGACTAGCCATAGTATTACCACTAAGGAGAATGCCATATGCCAAGAAAGATCACACTCTTATAGTACATAAAGTTTGATATTACCATAAAGGATACACATCACATGGATTAAAAAGATCACACTTTGGTTGAAAAGTTCATGCTTCTAAGGAGATATACATTATCATCACTAATAAGGGACCATTTCTTATGCAAATACAAAGGGGGACTATATGCCCCCCTTAAAATAGTAGTGTACTTACTACACCAACATTTTAATGAGATACAAAGGGATGCTTTGCTACAAGGAATACACTGAGGACAAGGCTAGCTAACCCCTTTCCCCTATGTGTAAGGACAAAAGGTGAGCCAAGATGAATGATGACATGTTGTTCCTTGGAAAATAAAATATGATTTCATAAATCCTAGTTTATACCCTCATGCATGGTAGTGAATATGTTATGATACTACAACTACCACATGACAAGGAGCAACAACTATTGCTATTGATGATGATGAGTAGATGAAGTATTATTCATACCCAAAAATTCCTCTAGGGACTCATCATTTTGAAACATATCCAATGACATATTCTCACATGTATTTTCTATCAGTTTAGGATGCACCAAGGTTAAAGTTGTCTTAGGAGAATCTTGTGTGATGTAATTGATATTAAAAGAAGGTTGCTTTGATGCTTTATTTTTTTTCAAAGGAAAATAACCAAGAAATCTTGTTGTTTCTTGTGTGCTACGCTCTATGGGAACATAAATGCATTGTTCCTTTACACCACATTATTTTCCATTATAGCCAAATTGTTTCAATAGTTGATAACATCTCCCACAAAAAAAATCCATTTCTTTCAAGGAATTTGGTTTTTCATAGTTACTTTCATCATATGTGGATGTGTAATTTGTTTTTTCTTCCTTTCTACAAGAATTTGTGAAAGCATGTGTCTTGGATTTTTCAATGTCAAATTGTGTTGATAATACCACAACTTCTTTGTTTTTTTCTAATTTATGTGTGAAATCTAACAATACCCAATCATCATCCAACAATTTTTTCACACTTGAAAGAAACTTATCTTTATCCTCAACTTGTAAAGGTTCCACTTTTTTAGTTGGTGTCAATGAACTAAGATGATTTACCATTCTTGTTTTAGTTTGTATACATTTTTATATTTAGGATTGGTTTTTACTATGTAAATCTTATTGTTGTATATATGTACTTCAATGAATGATGAAGAATTATTAAAGGCAATGCATTCATCTTATGAATCCATGGTCTTCCCAAGAGAAGAATATATGAAAAATCACGAGGCATGACATGGATAGGAGTTTGTAAAGCAACATCCAACTTTGAAAAGTAATGCTATCACACCCAATGATTATTTTCCCACATTTTCAAAACCATAAATAAACAAATTAGTCAGTTGGATTTTAGTCTTGTCCACTCCAATTTTATCTAATAGGTTCACACTACGAACCTAAAGCCCTAAACCATTTTCAAAAAATGGCATTCCTAATCCTAGCCTTGTTAATAATAGACAATATCATCAAAGCATCATTTTTCTTTTTCTTTTCCAAAAGATGTAATTCACTTTGATGAAAGACAATTTCCAAATTAGGTTGATTCATATTCTCAATAAAAGTTTCCACATAATTTGGTTGCACACTAAGAGTGGTAACAACATTTTGCAAAGCATTTTGAATCATGTCATCGTAAGTGAGTGATGTTTGAATCAAATCCCACAAGGATATCTTAGTAGGAGTGTTACGAAGTGTAATGATGAAAATTATACGCCCTAGTAAATGATACAATTTCACTTAATCTAATAATAATTAATGATAAATTGGACTTGATATCACTTTGATCTAGTGTTATGATGTGTTTTACACATCCACATTAGGTCTTGGGCCCTTTTTAAGCTAAATAAACTTGATTTTTCCTAATTTAGTGTTGTAAAGTGTATTTATTTGCACCTACACATTAAATTTAGAAGGATTGTAAACTAAATGGATGTAATATAGTGTTGTAATGTTTTGTACACATTCACATGGGATTTTAGGCCCTTCTAAGCTAAATTGACTTGATTTTTCCTTAATTTGATGTTGTAAAGTGTGTTTATTTACACCTTCACATTGAATTTTGGTCCCGCTTACATTTATAACCTTGATATCATCATTAATAGGCCCTTAAGACCCTGTATTATGCATCCCAATGAATATTTCAATCAAAAACCTAACATAGACATTAAATAAACTTAATTTCTCATCACTTGACACTTTCTCTCTCCAAAAAGGCCCTATGGGACCCATACACCACCTTGGGTGTATGAGTCCCATCTATGTGGGACCCATATGCCATAGGCATTGTATGAGTCTGATTTGGCCCCTTTTTGAGTTTTGAGTAGGAAAATTTGGGTTTTAAGTTCAAATTTCATAGATGTCAACCCGTGGGATCCAATTAACGGGATATTAGATGTATTTCCTATATAAAAAAGCTTCCAAATCCTTATTTCACCTAAGAAACATAAGCCTTCATGATATCAAGTCAAGCACTCAAGAGGTAAGCATCCCAAGACTTTTCAAGAGCATCAAGAGAGTTTACAAGATCATTTCTAAGGAATTTAATAGCAAATTTCTTCATCAGTTGTTGCAACAATTCAAGATCCATCATCATGTCAAGGTTATCAAGAATCAAACATGTTATTGAGCTAGTGTTGTGATGTATCATTGAAGACCCAAGGTCAAGCATTGTTCCACACCTATTATCAAGGTCTAGATCTACATCCCTCATGGACATTTCACGTTAGATTGCAGATTTACAAAGTATCATTTAAAAGGCATCATTCAAGATATAATTTTTCATATTTCATGTACCATGTTTCATGTTGCATGTCCTTGTTTTGTTATTTCATCATTTGGTTTAATTACCTAAATGGGGTTTGACCAAGGCAAACCCCTATTCACTAACAAATAAACAAGTTTTCTCCTCTCTACATGTGTGATTGCAAATCTAGGTGTCTTGGAGCTTGAAGGATAATTGAAGATTAGGTTACAAGCTTGGAGAAAGTTGTTAGAATTGTCCCCTCATTTGCAAGGTTGTAATCTTCACTAAAGGGTCATGATCTATAATCATGGTTTTAGATCTGAAAACAAAGTGAAACAAAAAGAGAAGAAATTGAAGACTAGATTTAGACTTTAAAGTTATAGAAAACCCTAACTACACTCATACACTAGTCTTGGCATATGGGTTCCATTTTAGGTCATTTTTCAGATTTTTGTAGTTTCAAATACCCATTTTCTAGAAACTAATTCTTGCAAAAAAACCAAAATCTAGGATTGATATGCCCAGACTGGCGTATGAGTTCTAGTGGGCCTAAATTTCAATTTATTCAAAATTTTAGGCCTCCATTGAATCTCTCTCAATTATCCAGGTGCTCCTTTGTATTTTTCTAGTTTATTGTTTTGATTTACTTGCATTTATAGTTCATTTAGTGAGGTTTTATGCATCATTGAGCTCAATCATTAGATTTTTCATTTCATACATTTTTCCAATCCTTAACTTGGTGGTGAACCCCTCATTAATCTCTAAACATACACTAGGATACCCTATTGTCATATCTCTTCATGTGTTCTTCATTGGATTGAGATCTCTAAGGTGTCCTTGAGTGTAGCAAGTGTGAAATAGGAACCCTATCCTTGTGTTCTATTCCTCAAAGGTGTGGAGCACTATTTTAGCTGTTTCATTTTGGTGAGCCTACATTTAGAACATTATAATTATGATTTTTAGTGCATCATCATCCTAGATATTGCTTTCATTAACATTACATTAGGGTTTACATTAGTTAATTAGCATCTAGGGTTTTCAAATATTGCATTAGTGAAAGTGCATATAGGTTGCATTTTTGTATCTCAAATCATTGAAAAACATATAAAATATGCATTTTCACTTAGGTTACAGATCATACAAGCTAAAAATCATAAAAATTACTTGAAATTCACTAAAAATTGTGAAAAAACCCTCACTTAGTGCACATTTGAAACTACCTTTTACAACATTTAAAACCTTGTTTTTGCACTTCTTTTTTCTATCATTGGTTATCTACTTCAACTGGTTGAGTTTTTATTTCATGCATTTCAATAAATCTAGCTTAAAGTGGTTCATTTCATGCATTGCTCCATTCCAAATTTGTATTTCATTTTCTATTTTTTGCAAAGTGTAATAAGTAAATTACCTTGTTTGAAATCTAAAAATTGCATTTACACATTTCATTCTAGGTTTTTACATTGCATTTTAAGTCTCTTTCCATTTTAAGTTTGCATAGATTACTTTTCACAAATGTTAGTATCCATATTTTCCAAGTTTGCAATGAAAAAGTTAGTCAATAAGCATGATAGTAATTCATTCAAAATATTCCCTAGTTATGAGTGTCTCTTAGTGCAAGGACGTGAAAATGTTGACAATTTCCTTAAACCTACACCCCCTCCTATCTCACCTATTTGTGGGAATTATGTGACAGAAGAAGATGAAAATATAGAAAATCCTGATAATCATAGTTGATCTTCTCCTAATACCTCTCCTACATGTGACAAAGATATTTTGGTGTCAGAATATGTGCTCATTGAGAATCATGACATTGTTGAAAGCTCCTCTTCTATAAACTCTCCTACATTGGAAGATATTTTAGCACAAGAGAATGACATCATAGAAAAATTTCTTCATCACTTGTTGCAGAAATTTGAGATCCACTATCATGTCAAGGTTATCAAGCATCAAACATGTTATTGAGCTAGTTTTGTGATGTAGTATTAAAGATCCAAGATCAAGCATTGTTCTATACCTATTGTCAAGGTCTAGTTCTACATCTCTCATGGGCATTTCATGTTAGATTGTAGATTTACAAAGCATCATTTACAAGGCATCATTCAAGGTATCATTGTTCACGTTTCATGTTCCATGTTTCATATTTCATTTCCTTGTTTCATTGTTTCATCATTTGGTTTAATTACCTAAAAGGGGTTGAACCAAGGAAAACACCTACTCACTAACAAATCAGCAAGTTTCCCTCTCTCTACATGTGTGATTGAAAGTTTAGGTGTCTTCAATCATGAAGGATCATCACTAAGGTAGGAATTTAAGATTGGGATGTTGCTGCCTAGACGAAAAACAAGTTTATCCATTGCCACTTTTCCTTCCAATGCACTAAAGTGGCCACTATTACTCTTAACAAGATAATGGATAACATGTAGGAAAGTTTATACAGGTTAAATGAGATGGCTCTATTTCTATGGCTGAGAAAATCGCAGAAAGGATAAAGGAGAAGGAAAATGACCAAAATGCTTTCTAGACTTTTAGCCATCCTTCTACTACAGCAAACATTGGAGTCATTCATCCTCTTGCACAACTACTGTTCCATTGTGAAGCAAGGGTTAGTTTACCTAATGCACTACCTCATAAGGAAACAATTGACCTAGGCGAAGCATAGGAAAATTTTTGCAACATAGTAAGGCCATCCGAGGACAATTGGTCGTGTCTACAGGTAGCTCTTTAAAAGCTCTGACTCTATCACCTAGTGAATGGCCCTTTGGTCTATAAACCAGAGAAATTTTGGGTTCTCTGTTCCTCAACTGAAACACCAATAGTAGTCACCAAAATCTATGAATAAATATTCAATAACCTCCTTTCGGGTATATCTTTGCTCTAAGTATCGGCCCGTGCATTGCAAAGTTGCCTCCTCGGCCTTTTGTCAAAGTTTGTAGCTCCCTCCACATGTCTTCTCTATGCTCCCCAAAGGTTTCCTTTCCTTCACATTTTAGAAACCCTCGCTATGCTTCAATGTGTTGTAGCTGTGGGGTGATCCCACAATAGTGGTTTACAATTTTTGGCCAAACTAGACATTGAAATTATTATTTTTAACTAAATATTCACTTTTGGGCACCTATAGTAGCTAAACCATGAGGAATTTGAAGATGATGCAAATTAGAGTTTCATGACATTTTGTAGATTCTAAATATATTTTTTTTAAAAATTGGAATAAGATTGTAGTTCTTTTTCCATCTCCCTCAGTTTTTTTTTTCAAGAAAACAACATTTTTAAAAAAGTGACGCTCACTGTATAACCCATAATTTTTTTTCCATGAAGGATAAAATCCTAATTCTTTCGAATTTAGATTTGTAACTCCGATATCTAGTGCTTCCACTTGGTTAGATAGTTTTTTATTTAATAGTTTTTCTTTCATCAAGTTTTGAATTCAAACCAATTAGAATTCATATATAGTGCAATCGTATAACACTTAACTTTTTTTGTATGTATTGAAATTATATTTTATTTCTTTTGTTGAATCAAGGATTTCAATATCTAGTGCACTCATATTTTTCAATTTTTTTAATTGATAATCTACTATTTTTCCACATGTGTAGAACAAAGAGCTTGATTTTTAGTGACAAACCTACATTCACAAGAAATAAAAAATAAATATAATAATCAAATTTAATTTAATTAAAATTATACTTTTTTGGAAGCTTATAATAATGACTACATACTTTAAAAAAAAAAAAAAAAATGAATTTATTTGATCCCTCAAAAGGTAAATCAAAAGTGATTTTTTATCAACATTTTGATAGGTGTAAAGGAGACTCCATTATAGGTATGGTTTAAAACTAGTGGGGTTCTATCCAAGGGGGCTTGGTCTAAGGTAGTTTGATAAAACCATCTTCAATTGGAATCCTTTAAATGGAACTTTTCAATTCTTAAATCATTATATTTTCTAAAAATATGTGATTTCAACAAAAATCAAGATCTCCTAGAAAGTGTAAACCACTATTGTGGCAACACCCTGTGGGCCATTTTGATCATTCCTTTTTTGCTTCCTCATTGGGCCTCGCTGAAGTGCCACATATCTCTCATTCCCAAAGAATTTTGGTAGGCCCCACAGTCAGTGTTTACGATGCACTTTTGCTACATATCTGCTCTACATAGGCTTTCAACAAAAGGATGAAATAACAACCGTGGGCAGTGAAATGCTACCACGTGTCTCTTTTGTGCACACTACTTCAGTGCTGAGGATAAAGTGAACCACAAGCTACAATTTTTTCGATGTGTTTTAACGGCCTAACTCAAAGGGTGACACTTGTCTCTATGAGGCTTTGCTGGACCACTGCCATCATTTGTAGAGGATGCACCTGGACCATAGTGACCAAATGCTTTGGCTTGGGGTCTTTCTATTACAACGACCAAAATGATCTTCAATTCGACATCATCGCTAGGGATTTTCAAATCTTTTCTATTATTGTTCTCCAAGGTGGTGGGAGTTTTCAGCTATATATACTTCTCTTTGTTTTGAGGGAAGGGTCCGTATGTTGAAGGAACACTGATTTTAGGAAAAGACACCAGGCCTTTATTACTATTTTTTTTATTGTTAAAGACTTTCAGACTGTGCCAATTTTTCAACCTTTCTATTCTTTTATGTTATTTGATTAAACTTTAAACTATGTTGCTATTGTCTGGATATTTCATTTGAGAACTTCTATATATATTGAATGAAATTTTGTTGACCTAGATCATGTCTTATGACTCTTCTCGGTAGTAGGAATGTATGAAATGTTATTTATGTCAATGAATGGATTATCTATACTTTAATCTTTTAGTTTCTTCCTTTCTGGAGCATTAAAAATACCAATTTAGTCTTGGTTCATTTCCTTAGGTTAGACTTTATTTTATTATATTTGTTTTCTTTTCCCTTTCCAAACCCCCATTACAGAAGAAGTTGGCTTCTCTAAAAATTCAAAGGTCACTTAGTTTAGTGCAAAAGGTCCCCCATAAACTGAGTTTCCCATAAGACACTGTTACCTTGTCAAATTTTGGCATCAACAAAAACTAAGGATCAAATTGAGGAAAGACAAAAAGTGGTCAAATTTTTGTTATAAAAATATAACATAACATTAGATGTGTTTCAAATCATTGTTTCAATACGAGGCCTAATGGCAAAGCAGGAGCAAATAGGAATAGGCAAGAAGAGGAGTTGCTTAGGTAGTTTGAAATCTATAGACAAAGAGGGTGATGGGAGTGGAGATGATGAAAAAGATGTGGCTTCCTTCCTTCTTGAGATCCTCTGGCCTCTTTTCCTTGCGATGGATGGTTTTCTAGGCTTGGGAAACTAAGCTCTTGTGGTTTTTTTCATTTTTCTTTGGGATCTCCCTTGCTCTATCTTGCACTGACCAGAGTTCTCTATTGGAGCTATATCTAATGTGCTATTTCGTGTTGAGCTAGGAATGGGAGGATCTTCTCTTGGCTTGTAGAAGCCCTTCCTCTCTTCTGATATTCTTGGGTTGCTTGTCCATAGAGATTTTTTGGGTGTGGGAGGGAAGATGCATAGCATTTGGAGCATGCTATGCTTTTGGTTTGGCTTCTCATGTGTTGGCTAAGTATTGGATTCCTATAGCGTGGTGCTTATTGGGGAGCTTTGGGGTTTCTCTTATTGGCTTTGTTTCAATGGTGCCTACCAAAAGAAGGGTTTGCTTAGCTTCTCTAGCTGTTTTGGATAAGCCTTGGTTATTGGAGGTGTGGCACATACTTGTGTTGTAGGGATCTTGGATTCTATTTTTGTTTCTTGGGCTCTCTTTTAGAGCTTTTGGGTACCCATTGTGGGGCCTCTCTACTGCTGAGGAAAGCATTTTTCAAGATGAAGTTTCAGTGGTGCCTATTGGAAGTGGGGTTTATTTGGCTTCTTGTGTTCTTCTTGGGCTCTCTTTCAAATATTTTGGGTACCGTTTGTGGTTGTCTTGGCTATCTTTCTCAAAGGGGGTTGTCATTTTCTCTTGGCTCTGGGCTCTCTCTTGGAGGAGCTCTCTGTTTTTGGGTCTGACTTGGAAGTTGGGCAGTGTTTTGAGCTAGTGGAGTAGACTGCTTTTCCTTCTCGCTCCTCTAGAGTTTTGTGCTAGTTTGGTTGTGGTCACTCTCTTGAAACTCCTTCGTGCTCAACCAAAGGATGGTGTGTCTCCCCAATCTTTTGGAGCTTTGGATTTCTTCCATTCCCTATGCACTGTCTTCTTTAGTGGTGAAAACAACTATTGATGGTCAAGAGTAATTTCCTATTGAGTTGGAGGTGGGTGTGTTGGAAGTGGTTGGAAGTCCTCTTTTTTGGTTTCCTCTAGTGGCATTCCTATTGAGATGGAGCTTGAGGTTGTTGGAGAGGTGTGCTTTTGGTTTTCTGGGTTTTCACTGCATCCTCTCCTACAGAGGGGAGCTCTTCCCTCTTGAGGTGGATTTGGAATTGGTTTGTGGTGCATTTGGGAGTTTCAAGGGGTTCTCCTTTTGTGTGCTAGTTTTTTCAATTATGGGGATGGGTTTAATGGTTTCTTTTACCATTAAATTTCATGTTCTTTTGTTGGGATTTATTTTGTTGATTCTGTGCAGATGGTTGGCTGCAACTGTGTTGCTTTGTTGCCTGACTATTTCAAGTGGCTATTACTATCAAAACTTGGTTGATGCAACCTTGTTGCATGGTTTCCTAAATGTTCTAGGTGCTTATGTTTAGAATATATTCTTTGTCTCACTGGGGTCTCCCATGAGTGGAAGGTTTGTTGATGTTTGTGGTCCCTACCAAAACTAGGTTGTTTAAGGGTCTCAGGCCCATGTGTGTTTGTAAGATACAACATGCATAGTCATTTTTATCTTTAGAGGCCATTGTGGGATTGTTGTTGTTTTATGATGTATTTTATTTATAGCATGCCTTTATTTGTATTGGGTTTTGGGCCCCATCAAAGCCATTATTTTATCTCTAATCAAAAGCATTAGATGTGCTTCTTAAAATGTTGAATTTTTTAGCATTTCACAAATCCTCTCAATGAAAAGTTAGCTAACATCATGTAGTTTATGTTTTTTTTACAAAAAATAATAAAGATATAATTAGTTACTAATTTTTAAATTGGACATTTCTTAAAATAAAAATTAATTGTGCTCCCCCATTAATTTTGTTAAAATTAATTAAATTTTACTTTTTTGAATGTGCATAAAATGGAGTATAGAATACAAAAATATAATTTTTAATTTTTTTCACAAATGGATTGAAAATGATATCAAAAATCCCCCACTAATGGGGTCTCTAGCATTCAAGCTAAGGCAGTTGTTCTCTAGCAACCACTAGATGTGGGTTGGGCCAAACTTAACTTCAATGGTGCCTCTAGAGGCAACCTCAACCCCTTGGGTACATACAATATTCTACAAAATTGCAAAGAAGGGACAGTGAAGGAACTCAAAGTTCACCTCCTAAAAAGCACAAATAATATAATTGAATTGAGTGCCTTCCACTATGGTTCGGAATAGGAAGTTAAGGAAAATTAAAGAGGTTGGTTATCAAGGGGGACTCCCAAATTATTATCAATGCCTTAGAAAAGAGAGGAATTATGAATTGAAAACTTAATAAATCCCTTGTAGGTTTCCTCAAGTTCCTTTGAGGCTTTGATGATTGAAAAATAACATATCTATCGGGAGGGAAACAAAGAAGTTGATGTAGTGGCTAATGAGGCTATTGATGACATCATTTCTACCTGCAACATCACCAATCATTATGCCCAAGGTAGTTAGTTGAGAGAAATTGAAATTTCCCATGTCTCTCTTGGATGACAGGTGTGTGCTTAGCATATTTCACATGGCAAGGTGGCGGTTCAATACTATGTGGGTGAGTTGGCTTGTGCAACAAGTTCATCATAAATAAACTCAAAGCATGAGAAGGATAGTTGCAATGGGTGGTGGGATTTGGTGGAGATTTTCTCCCTGTGTGGGGCATGGGATGGTGTGGCCACTGCCTATATATTTATGATAAGGTATTAAGCCAACCACTAGTTTTGTCAGTTGTCTATGGTGCTTGACAAAGATAGATACTCCCATCTAGCACTCATTTGCATTGTAGATTGCAGTTTTGGGTGATAAATTTTATTAGTAGTTGAAGGTGGTGATGAAGGACTTCAATGGTAAGTTGTTGAAGGTAGTGAAGATGATTTTTGGTGCAATTTTTGGTGGAAAAAAAAGATATTAGGTCAATACTAATATCACATCTTGATTTGCGACCTCCCACCTAAATATTGGCGAGCTCAAGGAAATGGTGCTAGAGATGTCCTACACACTTTTCAAGAAACATAACCTGGGCTGTTGGAGGATGTTTTGAGGGTGGATTGCTATGGTGTTAGTGTCCTATGGACAAAGGATATACAAAGGGTGCTTGAGAGAAGGTTTCATGTTGTAATCGCTTCCCTTCCTCAGCACCAAGACCCTAATACAACACAAGGTGATTGTTGAGAAGGAGAGCCAATACTTGAAGAAGATCAACAACTTGGATCCAACTAAGGATTTCAAATGGATAAGGGAGTTTGATGAAGCTTGTGGGGTGAAGATTTAAATGTTTATGTTCTTTGTGTTATGTGAATATTGCTAAGAAATATATACGTATACTTATTTTGGCTATGAGCTCACTGTTTTGATTCGTCAGTCTTGATGTGACTATATTGGTGAAGAGGATGGGATTACATCACATGCATGTGAGTGCCCTATGATTTCCATAATTCTCTCTTCATGGTGTGTATGATTTATTATCTAGATACATGTACGACATATGCTTTGTTTGTAGGTTTGCAGGTATAGGACAACTACTTCACCTAGATTCATAGGTCTAAGTGTGTCCACTACCCAATAGTAATGTTGATTGGGAGATAGTAATGGGTTTACCTAGTCAAACCTTTACCCTAGTACAGTGTGTCATCAGTCCATGTATTGGTCATATTCTTTATCCACGTTTTCCTTGTTATTTTATTTATTGTGCGAGGTTTATTTCTGAGAATTAATTTATAAATGTTATGATTGGTTATTTAATTAATTTGGATTATTGATGTTGAGGATTTATAATTGATAAATTAATTAAGTTAATTTATGTTATAAAGTGATTTTATTATTAGATTAAATTTGATTTGAAATAAATAAGTGTTATGCCTTGCATAACCACCCCATTTTATTTTGGAACAAAATGGGCCCCCCTCATTATGTTGTTTTTTTTATCGCTTCCTTTGGTTATTTGGTTGGGACTTAGAAGTTATTTTTTTCTCCAAAGTCTCTGTTGTTCTGTCAGAGCCGGGTCTGGGTCTGAATCTGAACTCTGAAACTTTTATGAGTTTCTGGTTCAGTTTTGATCCTAAATCTGACTCTGCCCTTCTGTTTATTTTTTCTTTGGTTGGTCATTTTCCTTCTCTTCTGGCGGACACGAAATTGGGACCGAAACTGAACTTGGCATTTTTCCAAAGTTACTGTTGTTGTTCCCCTCCTTGTTCCAATTCCGTTGGTTTCCCTTTTTGTTTGTTATTTTTACTTTGGTAGATGTGGAACCAAGATGAACTTGAACTTCAGAACTTTTCTAGGTTCCAAGTTCTGGTTCTGTTCCGGTCCCGGTTCCACCGGTCTCGTTTGTTTGTTTTCTCTTTTGTTCTTTCCTTTAGTCATGGGCTTTGTCTTTTCTTCCTTGTCTTTGTTTGTTCATCATTCTTTTGAGTGTTGTCGGAGGCAAGGTTAGAATGAAATTTGGACTTGAAATTTGCAAAAGTTTAGTGTTGGATTTGGTTCCATTCCCCCCCCCCCGTGCATTGTGGTTCGCCCGTGATCAATTTTTGTTCTGGTCCCACTTGTGTATGTTTTCCTTGTTTGTTTTTTTGGTCTCTTTTCCAGGGCCAGGTTTGGGAAGGATTGAGGATATGGAGTTGTTATCAATTTCACTTTCCTCATCTAGTCCCAACTCCGCCCTCGCCCTACTGTGGTCCTAGTTACTTTTCTTTTTGCGGACGCGGAGCCAGAATGTGGGTTGTGCATGGAAAAGATGGTTATTTCCCTATTTCATTCCCGTTCTGACTCCGGTCCCGGTTCCATTTTCTTTTGCTTCCGCCTCCACAGGAGTTGGGTTTATTTTGCTAAAAGTTGAAGGCATACTAAGGTAATATAAAGATTGGATGAAATGATAAAATGATATATTTGAGAACTAATGCAGGCATTTGTTTTACATGACTTAATTATGCATCTGAGGCTATTTCTCAGAGTAGCGTTGTGGAAGGGGTGACCTTCAGGGAGAAGTCTTCCTGACAGATGAAAGTCTTAGTCACACGAAGATGATATCGACATAAGCTCTTGCCGACTATCAATGGTCTCACCGACATGTTTTCTCCCCTCGGTGTAATGGAATGCGCTCGATGAAAGGTCTCGCTGAACTAGGGATGTCTCAGCAAAAGGGGTGTGAGTTCAAGGTGAGGTGTTACCCACATAGGTGTGCTCACCAAAGAAAGAAAAACTCGCCATGACCTTCTGCTGATTGAAAGAGTTTTTCTGAAAGGAAAAGGGGCTCGAGCTCGGAGAATAAGAATGAGATCGGGGAGACTCCGAGTGAAGGATTTGTACTCAGCATGATGTCTTGCTGACAAGTGAGGTCTCAATGATGGAAAAGGATATTGGTGTGACTAATGGAACTCGCCGTGACCTCTGGCTGACAACGATAGCCTGAGTGACTATCTTTGACATCGGTGTAACTTTTGCCACTAGTTATGAAGTCTCACCGACAGACATTTGCTACATCGATAGCTACTAAGAAAGGTATAATCGCATCAAGGAGACACGATGAGTGTCTCATCGACATGCGGTTTTTCTTGAACAACCTTTGATCACCCAAGAATCTTATGTCGCATATGTTTAACCAATCAGGAGGAGCTAAGAGGGTGAACTGGCAATAGTTTGATTGATTGACTACCCTTGTGAAGAAGATCAACAAAATGTAAACTACATGGACTCACTCTAAGATCAAAAGTGTGTGGAACACCTTGATAAACAATGGTGCGAGGATCTAGCGAAAAGTCTGATGCTGCCTCCAGAAGATGGTGAATAGGCAGAAAAGTATAAAGAATGAAGGAGGCCAGAAGAAGGAAGAAGTTGTCAGTCTCAGGATAACTGTGTGGTTTACTGGCAAGGATGTAGATCGGTATTAATGGAAATGCTCTAGAGAATTCAAAGTAGCTCTGCCAAGGAGATCAAATATGGACACAGATACCAGGAGTAAAGTTTGTAGCTGCAAAGGATATGAGATCATCCCAAAAACAATATTTCAACAACATGGACAACAAGGATACACATTTAATGTAGAACCAACTTTATCCAAAAGATCTGAGGGCCGACCCTTCTACGGTGAGATATTTTGTAAACCCTAAAATAGAGGCTAGCACATTCCTTGTTGTACATTCTGTATATATGGCATTTCACCTCTTTGGAGAGGGGGGTTAGAAGTTAGAAGAAATAGAGACAATTAGAGGAGATAATAGGGTAGATAGGTCTAGAGATAGCTTTTCATGAGTAGGAATTTTTTGAAGGATAGAGGAGACAAAGCTACATCCTGATTCTTTGTAATAGGAGTTTCTTTTGTCTTCTTAGTTAGGAGTTAGATTCAACATAGATAGTAATGTATCTTTCTAGTTTTCGTAGTATAGATGGAAACAATTTGGAGTCATGGATCTTCTGTACACTGGTGATTGTGCCAGATTTGTAAATGTTGCTTATCTGTTCACTAACAGTAGAAGCAACTAGATTAAAAGATACTTTAGACTGTGTTCTTGAATAGTGTTTGTCTGGAGTTAATCATTTGATTTGAGAGGCTTTCAAGGAATGAAGTTTGATTCTATGTTTTTGTTTAAATGGTAACTTGCAATCTGTTATTGAAATTAGCACTGTGAATGAATGAAACTGTGTGTTAATCACAAGTTAATTTTGTTCTACAGTTTTAGTTAGGAATTCCTTGAAAGGTAACAAGTCTGGTTAAGTTAGATGAATTAACATTCTTTTTTGTTCAAAAGATCCAATCCATCTTTTTCTGTTTCTTTGAAAACCTTGGTTAGAGTAGGTTTAAGTTTATGTTTGATCTCATAACTATCTAGAAGCTCAACACCAGTAGGCCCCTTGAACATTATAGTTCACATCAACCACTAAGTGAAATCAGCATAGTTGAGAACCAACTACAAAGACCTTGGGAGCTAGGATATCTAGGTGATCATCTTTGTCTTTCAGGAGAACAAGATAGTAATATTTTATTTAACTATTGTTGTGCCACTTGGACCATCAACAGAAGTTGGCGCTAGAAGGAGGGCCCCCTTGAGTAATTTTGGATTGTTATGAGTTGGAGTGGGTCAGATCTTGGAAAACCCACCTCTAATGGGTAGCCCTTTGTATACACCAGGAATTTCCCATGAAATCCCTAGTCATCTGTATGATAGGATTCCTTTGTTTTTCCCTAAAATTGGGAAAAATGCTTCTAAACATGTCGAAGCTGGCAGGCGTATATTCATTTTTCTCTAGATTCAGCATCAGGATATCATCTACTAGTTATTTGTCAAAACACTTCAAGGTACAACAAGGCAATGGTATGATAATATTTCACCAAATTCTATTTGTTCATGGATATAATTTAGAATCTTATTTTTAGAATAGTTTGATTCTCATGCACATGCACTACACCCATTACATGAATTTGCAACCATAAAGATGATACCATTAGAACACATTTATCAATTAAATGACAATTTTTTTTTATGTATCAAAGGGTTTAATCTTTAGATTTGGTTGTTGATGATCATATACTGATAGAACGTTATTATTGGGGTTTAAACCTTTCATTTATAACCAAAGTCATATGTTGTGGTGAGGTTACATCCTTGCATGATGGATTGAACAAAGCTCTCTTATTGGCACAATTTGGAGGTGATACTAGGAATTCAAATAGCCAAAGTAAGGGTTATAATCCACTTGTGCTTGCAAACTTCCATCATCTGCAACCTTATGCCACTTCAAACCCATCCCTACCTAGGTGCAATCATTCTTACTGAGCAGCTACAATCTTCCTAAGGTTCCAAAAACCACATTCCCTAACACTTTGTATTAGGTCAATCGCACACAAGACCACTAGGAGAACTTCTCTTAGCAAAATCCAATCACGAAGTTGAGTACTCCACTTACCAATGAAGTTGTATCCATATCATCTCTTTTTGGTCATATTCCAAAGCATAGTTCATTACATCACAATGAAGTTAAATATGAAAGATTCGATGAGCCAAAATATAATTTTGATGACTTGTTTGGTAAAAGGCTCAAAATGGATGTATATTTAGAGCATAATGGAAATCTCAAGATGGAATCTAGTTTTGAAGAAAATGTTAATATTAACGATGGCTTTGAAGGAGATGAGGATTTGAACAACCCTTTTGATCAAGATGAGAATCAAAGTGATGAGGGATGGATAAAGGAACATGGTTTGGGTTGGATTGATATCCCTCGTATGCAAAATCGAATAAGGGAGAAATTAGAAGAGCTAGGAGATCTAAAACTATTAGAACTTGTTGGGCCAAGTGGATGTAGGATACATTGAACTAATCAACACTCTCAGATGGATTGCCACATCTTCCTAGGAATGATGGAGTTATATTTCAAGCAACTAATCACTATTGAAGGAATACTTATGGAAGATCCTCATAGTACGTATCCCCTTAATGAGGAGGATGAAACAACTAGCACATATGAAAATGATGATCAGTCCATCCAAAATGATGAGTGTAACTATGTGAAGAGGTTTAATTCTTCCCTATTTTTTGATGATCTTGATCCTTGCTTCTCAAAAATTTGAGGGTGATATGTTTCAAGAGACTGTTGAAAGTAAGACTTCATCTCAAGAAATCCAGAAATTTTTTGACTCTATACCCAAGGTGAATACAGAGATGTTGGTTAGTGAATATCCCAGCTGCGAGATAGACCTTGCTTCAGTGATGTTCCATGAGCTAAGACCCCAAGAGAAGGAGTTCATACAACACAAGTATGCATCAGTAACTGGGAATCTTCTGAATCAGGTAGTGTCCTTTCATTATCCTTTTTGTTTTAATAATTTTTAGTTTGATTATGGTGTTGGGGATAGTAAAACCTGTTTGCGGGTAAATCATGACAAAACTGAGAACCCACAACTAATAATCTTTCAATATTTATGCCCTCAGAATGAACTTATTTCCTATAAACTTTGTATTTATGAGTATAAAGATAAATTTTCTAGGTTTAGAACTGTGCCTAGTAAGTTAAGATTGATGCACATAATGAAAAATAAGTCAAGTCAATGTACAAATTTTCACAGTTTTGTGTTTATAAAACTTAGCTTTGGAATTAGCTTAAGATTAGGATTGTCTAGTGTTTATTTTTGGTTTGGTTAGTTTTCTCTTTGCTCTATTGTTTTCTTTTTCCCATGTCCTCTTATTTTTCGGATTGTAAGTAGTTTGTTTATTTTTCTGTTTGTAAATAGTTTTTTTTTTTCTGTGTGTAAGTGGTTTTACTGTTGTTTATTTGTTCTTTCCTTTGGTCCTTCTTGTTTCCTTTTTTTCTTTGTTTCTATCTTGTTTGGCTCTTGGGGTTTCTCTATTTCTTTCCATCTTGAAATCGTGGGTAGTTATCTAAAGTATACTATGGTTATTAGGAGAGAAGTGGTTTAGGTATTTTTGGGGTTTCTGATGGGGTGATTTTGTCCTAAAATTGTTTTTTTATGCCCATTGTCAATAAGAGTTGTGGAAAGTCTTGAAAACAAGGTGCAAAAGTAAAAAATCTCCATTAAGTAGCTCTAAATCTGTTACAAATCATCAAGATCATCTCCTCTTGTAATGGTATATTTGTCCTAGGATGATAGTGTTGTAAAATTTGAGTGAAAAATCCGATCTCCCAAGTGTTGTAATGAGGTCCATGGTAGTTTTCAACCTAGAACGGATGATTAAGCATCTAACATATTGAGAAAGTTGAGTAAAATATTTGAAACTCAAAAAAAAAAACAAGAAAAAAAAGGAGAAAGAATTATCTAAAAGAGAAAAGAAGACTCAGTATGAATTGGTGATTCCAGTATCTCTATCAAAGCTATGGATGCTTGGCTAGCAGTAGAGCAATGCTGTGAGAAAACTAGAGGTATCTGCATCGGGGCTATGGATGTCTGACTGGTAGCGGAGCAATTCCCAGGATGTCATTGCACAACAACTAAAGGGAATCAACTCATGTAGCACAAATCTTGCACATTATCATCCAAAAGATGAAGAAAGATCTATAAAAGAATGATGCCCCAGTAAGCACACACATAGATTCAAGGGTAGCTAGTGTTGATTTACATTTGAGATTCTAGCTCAACCTTGCTTGTTGAAACTAACCCAATTGGAGTTGTGATTTTCATTAACCAAATTCTGGCTAGTTGAATCTTTTAGTTTCTTAAAAATGGTTAAATCATTTTCCCAGCCAAGTCACCATTTGTTATGCCTTACATAGCCACCCCATTTTATTTTGGAAGAAAATGGTTCCCCCTCTTTCTGTTGTTTTTTTTATTGCTTCCTTTGGTTCTTTGGTTGGGACTTAGAAGTTCTTTTTTTCTCCTAAGTCTTTGTTGTTCTATTGGAGACAGGTCTGGGTTTGAATCTGAAATTTGAAACTTTTGCAAGTTTTTGGTTTGATTTTGATCCCAACTCTGACTCTGCCCTTCTATTTATTTCTTCTTCGGTTGGTTATTTTCCTTTTCTTCTAGCAGACGCGATATCAGGACCAAAACCAAACTTGGGATTTTTCCCAAGTTTTGGTTCTGGTTCCACGGGCTTCCCTTTGTGTTTGTTCTTTTTACTCCATCGGATGCAGAACCAAGATGAACTTGAACTTTAGAACTTTTCTAGGTTCCAAGTTCTAGTTCTGTTCCGGTCCCGATTCCGCTAGTCTCGTTTGTTGGTTTTCTCTTTTGTTCTTTCCTTTAGTCGTGGGGTGTTTTCTCCCCATCTTTTATTCCTTGTCTTTGTTTGTTCATCGTTCTTTTGAGTGTTGTCAGAGGTGGGGTCGGAATGAAATCTGAACTTGAAACTTGCAAAAGTTTAGTGTCAAATTTGGTTTTCTTTCCCCCCCCGTTGTGGTTCACCCAAGAACGGTTTTTGTTCTGGTCCCACTTGAGTTTGTTTTCCTTGTTTGTTTGTTTGGTCTCTTTTCTAGGGCCGGGTTTAGGAAGGATTGAGGATATGGAGTTGTTATCAATTTCATTTTCCTCATCTGGTCCCAACTCCGCGCTCACCCTATTGTGGTCCTGGTTACTTTACCTTTTGCGGACACGGAGCCAGAATGTGGGCTATGCATGGAAAAGTTGGTTATTTCCTTGTTTCATTCCCATTCTGACTCTGGTCCCATTTCTGTTTTCTTTTGGTTCCACCTTTGTTGGAGTTGGGTTTATTTTGCTAAAATTTGAAGGCATACTAAGGTAATATAAAGATTGGATGAATTGATAAAATGATATATTTAAGAACTAATGTAGGCATTTGTTTTACAGGGTTCAATTATGCATCTAAGGTTGTTTATCAGGGTAGCATCATGAAAGGGGTGACCTTCGGGGAGAAGTCTCCCCAACAGATGGAAGTCTTAGCGACACGAAGATGATATCAGAATAAGCTCTTGTTGACTAGTAATGGTCTCGTCGACATGTTTTCTCCCCTCAGTGTAATGGAATGCGCTCAATGAAAGGTCTCACCGCCCTAGAGATGTCTTGGTGAAAGGGGCATGAATTCACTGTGAGGTCTTCCCGACATCGGTGTGCTTGCCAAAGAAGGAAAAACTTGCCGTTAACTTTTCCCGATTGAAAGAGTCTTGCTGAAAGGAAAAGGGGCTTGAGCTTGGAGAATAAGAATGAGATTGGCGAGACTCCAAGCAAAAGATTTGTGCTCGGCATGATGTCCTGTTGACAAGTTAGGTCTCAGTGATGGAAAAGGATATCGGTGTGACTAATGGAACTCACTATGACCTCTGGCCGACAACGATAGTTTGGGTGACTATCTTTGACATCGGTGTAAGTTTTGCCACTCGCTATGAAGTCTCACTGACAAACATTTGCTATGCTAATAGCTACTAAGAGAGGTATAATCACATTGGGGAGACACGATGAGTGTCTCATCGACATGTTGTTTTGCTTGAACAACCTTTGACCACCCAAGAATCTTGTGTGGCAAATGTTTAACCAATTAGGAGCAGCTAAGAGGGTGGACCGGGGACAATTTGACTGATTGACTACCCCTATGAAGAAGATCAAAAAAATCCAAATGACATGGACTCATTTTGATATCAAAAGGTGGTGGAACACCTTGATGAACAGTGGCGCAAGGATCTAGCGGAAAGTCTGATGCTCCCTACAGAAGGCTGTCAATGGGCATAAAATTCTAGAGCATGAAGGAGGCTAGAAAAAGGAAGAAGTCGTCAGTCTCAGGATAGCTGTGTGGTTTACTGGCAAGGAGACAGATTGATATTAATGGCAATGCTTTTAAGAATTCAAAGTAGCTCCACCAAGGAGTTCAAAGATGGACACGGATACTAGGAGTAAATGTCGTAGTTGCAAAAGATCTGAGATCATCCCCGAAACAATCTTTCAACAACATGGACAATAGGGATACACATTTAATGTAGAACCAACTTTATCCAAAATATATGAGGGCCGACCCTTCTGGGGTGAGATATTTTGTAAACCCTAAAACAGAGGCTAGCACATTCCTTGTTGTACATTCTATATATATGGAATTTCACCTCTTTGGAGAGGGGGGTTAGAAGTTAGAAGAAATAGAGACAGTTAGAGGAGATAATAGGGTAGACAGGTCTAGAGATAGATTTTCAAGAGTAGGAATTTTCTACAGGATAGAGGAGACAGAGTTGCATCCTGATTCTTTGTAATAGGAGTTTCTTTTGGCTTCTTAGTTAGGAGTTAGATTCAGCATAGACATTAATGTATCTTTCCAGTTTTCTTAGTATAGATGGAAGCAATTTGGAGTCATGGATCTTCTGTACACTGGTGATTGTGCTAGATTTGTAAATGTTGCTTATCTATTTCACTATTAGTAGAAGTAACCAAATTAAAATCTACTTTAGATTGTGTTCCTAAGTGGTTTTTGTCTGTAGTTAATCATTTGATTTGAGAGGCTTTCAAGGAATGAAGTTTGATTCTATGTTTTTGTTTAAATGGTAAGTTGCAATATGTTATTGAAATTAGCACTGTGAATGAATGAAACTGTGTGTTAATCACAAGTTAATTTTTTTTTCTGTATTTTTAGTTAGGAATTCCTTGAAAGGTAACAAGTCTAGTTAATGTTAAAATCCGTAAAATAGATTATAACCTAGAATGAATTGAAAGAGTTAGAAACATATATTGTAAATGCAAAAGCAATTGAAACAGCATAACAACGATACCAAGAGATTGATGTGAAATGCTCGAATGGAAAAATAGCATCAGATAACTATCTCCAATATCGAATGAAAATACAAGCTAGGTAGCATGCTTATATAGACTAGAGAGAGGGAAGAGGTGGCAACACCGACCAATGAGGAGCAACCATCTATCGTACTAAAGATAGTAAAGTATCTTCCCAAGATAGCTAATGGATGCTCACATGTAGGAAGGTGACACCTCATAATCCTCTCACCTAATTAAACATGCTTTATTAACCTAAGCAAGCTTAAATAAATGTGTAGGAAAAACCTTATAATAAGGCATAAAAAACCTACACTAACACCCCCCCTTAAGCATAACTTAGGTGGGTACAGAGATGGGTCCCGAAAAATCAAGCCTGATGAGGTACCCATGTACAATGAAATCCCCCCCCAAAAGAGAAGTAGCCCCCCCCCCACAAAAGAGAGTATGCCCCCCCCAGAATAGAGAGAGAAAGAAAGAAGGAGCTAAGAAGCCCCCTAAAAGGAGGATGCCTGCTGCACCCCAAGCAAAGCTCGCAAATGAATGAACTTGCTCTCAGTGAAGGGTTTGGTGAAGATGTCTGCTGTCTGATCTGATGTTGAACAATACTGAAGATCAAGAACTTGCTCATGAATCAACTCCCGAATGTAGTGCATGTGAATCTCAATGTGTTTGGTCTGTTGATGATGGACCGGATTGCGAGAGATCTGAATAGCAATCTGGTTGTCACAAAAGATGATTGTAGGCTTCTGTAAGGAAATGCCAAACTCAGTGAGAATGTATTGAAGCCAAATGGCCTCAGTAGCAGCATTAACTGCTCCTCGATACTCAGTCTCTGTAGATGAAAGAGCAATAGTAGACTGCTTCTTGCTCGACCAAGAAATCGGACCAGAACCAAGAGAGAAGGTATACCCTGAAGTAGACTTGCGATCCTGAGAATCACCTGCCCAATCTGAATTTGTGTATCCCACCAAGTCAATATCCACGCCTGCTGCAAAATGAATCCCATAACTGTGAGTGCCCTCTACATAGTGAAGAATCTGCTTAGCTGCTTTCCAATGCAACTCATGTGGCTCTTGCATGAAACTGGAGACTAGGCCCACTACATAAGAAATATCAGGCCGTGTGTGAGTCAAGTATATGAGACTCCCAACCAATTGGTGATACAAGGTAGCATCTACCAAAGGTGAAGAACAAGAAGCCTCAAGTTTGACCCCTGATAGAAATGGAGTTGGTGCAAGCTTACAATCAGCCATGCGAAATTGAGAGAGCATATCAAGAGCATACTTGGGTTGAGAAAGAAAGATACCGGCCGAAGACTATGTAATCTCAATGCCCAAGAAATAGTGAAGAAGACCCAAGTCAGACATCAGAAAATGATCATGAAGGGCAGTTTTCACTGCCTTGATGGTGGATGAGGAACTCCCTGTAATCAACAAGTCATCAACATAGAGAACAAGGAAAGTGAGAGTATCATCCTGCTGCAAAATGTAGACGTTTGGATCAGAATGGCACCGAGTGAACCTAACTGATAGAAGAAAGGATTCCATCTTGGCATACCAGGCTCGTGGGGCCTGTTTAAGACCATAGAGAGACTTCTAAAGTTGGAAAACAAGTGAAGGATCCTGGACGAACCCCTGTGGCTGCTCCATATATATCTCCTCTTAAAGGTCACCGTGAAGAAAGACACTCTTCACATCCATCTGATGAACGTCCCAGCGATGGGCTGTAGCAATGGCAAGGACAAGTCAGATTGAAGTCATCTTGGCAACTGGTGCAAAAGTCTCAGAGTAGTCAATCCCAATAACTTGGGAGAATCCTTTTGTAACCAAGTGAGCCTTATGTTTGTCAACTGACCCATCTGCAACAAATTTTGTTCGATAGACCCACTTGTATCGAACAAGTTTTCTTCCCTTAGGAAGTGGGACTAAATCCCAAGTATGGTTCCTTTCCAAGGAACTGAACTCTTCCTGCATAGCAACATCCCACTCGAGGACACCAGAAGCTTCCCTAAAGAATTGTGGATCAGAAGCTAAAGCAAAGAAGAGATGAGGAGCCTACTCGAACTGTGACCTTGTTCGTCTCCCATCTGAAGGATCACCAACCCAATCACCTGCTGACTCCAAAGTCTGACGAGCCCAAAGAGGCCCAGTGGCAGAAGAATTTGGAGGAGAATCATCATCCTCTAAATGATGACTAAGAGAGGAGGAAGATGAACCCTCATCATCACCATCTAAAGTGGAGGAAGAAGACTCCTCGGGAGGATTAAGATCCTCAGAAGAACTATCATCATGAAGTCGTAGTGTCTCCATGGGAATGAAGGATGGAGAAGTGGTAGAAGTATCTTCCTCAAACTGAACACTCCTCTCAATGAAGAGCTCATGTGTGGTAGGGTGGAGTAACCTGTAGCCTTTGACACCATCTGGATAGCCAACAAATATGCAAGGCCTACTATGCAGATCCATTGCCTAGCATTTCTCTGCTGGAATGTGGGCCCATGCAGGAGACCTAAACACTCAGAAGTGCTTGACTGTGGGTTTCCAAATGGTCCAAGCTTGAAAAGGAGTTACCCCCTTCACAGCTTGGTGAGGAACCCAGTTTTGGATATAACATGCACAGTTGATGGCCTCTGCCCAATATTGAGGTGCCGATGATTTGGAGTGGATCATGCAATTGGCCATTTCCTTCAATGACTGATTCTTTCATTCTGCAACTCCATTTTGTTGTGGACTGTAGGGAACTGTGTGCTGAAGATTAATACCCTCTGAGGCACAAAAATGCTCAAACCTTTGGTTGACATATTCCCCGCCATTATCGGTGCACAGAACCTTGACAACCTTCCCAGATTGTTTCTCTGCAAAAGCTTTAAATTCCTGAAAGGACTCAAAGACTTCAGACTTTTGTTTGAGAAAATATACAAAGGTGTATCGGGAAAGATCATCAATGAAGGTCAATACATATCTAGCTCTACTTAATGAAGGATGCTGAAATGGACTAGCCAAATCATTGTGTACTAACTCCAAGAGCTGTGTGGCTCTCCATGCTTTGTCTTTGTCAAATTTTTCTTCAGGATGCTTGCCAAGAATGCAACCTTGACAAACTCCATCAGAGAATCAAATAGAAGGCAACCATGTAAAAATGTCATGCTGACTGAGCTGCTGCAAGTAGCGGTAATTTAAGTGCCCAAACCACTGATGCCACAAACGACTCACCTCATCTGAGTGAGTGAGAAATTCCAATGGAGGAGAATCAGGAACAAAATGAGAAAAGTGATAGAGCCATGAATGGTTATCAACTTTTCCTGGAGCAACTGTAGACCCATTGTGCAGATCACTAATAACCATAGAATCAGGTGTAAATTCAACTCTCTTGCCAGAACCTGTATGGGTGATCTGGTAGACAGATAGGAGATTAGTTGACAAAGAAGGCACATAAAAAACATCATGGAATGTCCCATCACCAACGCCAACAAACCCTCTCCCAAGAACTTCTTCTGGTGTATCATTACCCATAAGAATATCAGGCACAAAACATGACTCCAAGGATGAGAAGCTTTCCTTTCTATTGGCCATGTGGTGAGAAGCACCTGAGTCAATTACCCAAGAATCTAGTTGAGAAGCTCTTGCAACTAAGGCCTTGCCCTTTCCTTTCCCCTTACTCTTTTTTGTGTTCTTTGAAGACCCTTCTGATGAGACTTGTTTGACAAAATCAGGCACCTGGATATTGTTCTTCTCAAGAAGATGTGACAGGTGATCAATCTGTTTCTTCAAGCACTTATGTTCATCATGACCAAGTTTCTTGCAATAAGAACACTGAATTTTCTCCTTCTTAGGCTTGTCGCCTTTTGAAGAAGAGGCATTATTCATTGCTTTAGAAGCAATTGATGTTTGTTCTTGTATCTTTTCTTCTTGGTTCTTTTGTTTCTTCTCTTTCTTAGCAACCCCCTTTTGATCTTTAGTGCCTTGATTTGTAGTCAAGGCATGAGATTTAGAGGGCTTGATTGTACCCATTTGAACCAATTTGTCTTGCTCCTTAGTGAGTTCATTAGCAAAATCATCTAAAGAAGGCATCTTATATGTGGTTCCCAAGGCACTTTTTGTGGCATAGAATGTAGAAACAAACACAGAGTAGTTAGGACCAAGTTTGGAAAGAATGCTAAGAATCAATTGACTATCTTTCTTCTCTATCCCACACTATTTCAACTGCAATCTTAAATCCTTTAGTTTTGTGAAAAAATCCTGAATTGTATCAAAACTACATGGATTTAACCCTATCAACTCATTCTCCAATAAATGTCCTCTTAGTGCATCTTGTGCACCAAAGAGGTTTTCCAAAGTAGTCCATACAATATTAGGCATTGTAACAGACTCAATATGGAAAAGTAAATCCACAGATACAAACATACATAGAGTTCCAAAAGCTTCATCAAGTTTGTTAAACCATTTAGGCTTTTATGCAATTAAAGATGGTTCAGTTTCAAGACCCATAGTTACTCTAAACAACCCTAACTTCTTAAGTTGTATAGTCATTTTGGACTTCCACTCATAGTAGTTGTAAGGTGTGAGTACAGGTACTGTTAATTGATCCATTTTAATGTAGAAAGAAATATTGTTGTTGTGCAAGAAGGAAAGCTCAATGAAGAAAGAACATGCATGAGACACCCCCCCTTTTTCACTCAATCAAAGAACCCCCCCAAGAAAATTTGATTTGGAACTTTATATTTAGTGTGTTTACAATTACCATCAGCAAGAAATACTGAGTGGACTTGATCTCAAGCTATTACAGATCCTCAAAGGAGCATATGCTGAAAATACAATTTAGGCACAATACCTAATAAAATAAACAACACCACTGCAATCTACACGAAAAAAAATTCACTTTCAAAAAAAGAATCACCTCAATCTGAGGTTTTATGCAAAAGTTATGCCTTTTCGAAGTTCCCAAAATGAGGACTGCGCAATGTCACGACTAAGAATCTATAATTTCTGAAAAATATCTGCATCTAAATAAAAAAAAACTACACCAGTGCATAGAGCACAAAAAAATAGCCAATATCAAAATTTTTTTTGTGAGAAATGGAGTCCGTATGAGCAAGAACGGAGCTTTTGAAAACTATCTTCAAATCTGAAACTGCCAACGGAGAGGGGTACAACTGAAGCTTTTTGAGTTTGATTCTGCAAAATATATAAGCTGCATGCAAAAAATAAAAGATACCCAGATGGTTTTTTGATGTGGTGAAAAAAATCCAAAAGGCGTTTTTCCTGATTAGGTATAGAAGATGTAGATCTAATGTAAATCAGTCGCCTTTAGCAACAAAAAATGACTCCAACAACCAAAAAATGCCATGCAAAGGATGTATCAGCTACCTAAGATAAGCAAAGGCATGCTGCAACCTACAATACTGATTGAAACACAAAATATGCAAGCCGATTGATAGAAACAAGATTTTTGAATCTTCATAAATCCTTTATGATTCTCCAGATCTTCAAAAATAATGCAAGAGAAGAGAATACAAGATTTTACAATATCTCTACAAAGAATATAACCTTACAAAACTTGCTCTGATACCATGTTAAAATCCGTAAAATAGATTATAACCCAGAATGAATTGAAAGAGTTAGAAACATATATTGTAAATGCAAAAGCAATTGAAACAGCATAACAACGATACCAAGAGATTGATGTGAAATGTTCGAATGGAAAAATAGCATCAGATAACTATCTCCAATATCGAATTAAAATACAAGCTAGGTAGCATGCTTATATAGACTAGAGAGAGGGAAGAGGTGGCAACACCGACCAATGAGGAGCAACCATCTATTGTACTAAAGATAGTAAAGTATCTTCCCAAGATAGCTAATGGATGCTCACATGTAGGAAGGTGACACCTCATAATCCTCACCTAATTAAACATGCTTTATTAACCTAAGCAAGCTTAAATAAATGTGTAGGAAAAACCTTATAATAAGGAATAAAAAACCTACACTAACAGTTAAGTTAGATGAATTAACATTCTTTTATTGTTCAAAAGCTCTGATCCATCTTTTTCTATTTCTTTGAAAACCCTGTTTAAAGTAGGTTTAAGTTTATTTTTGATCTCAGAACTATGCAGAAGCTCAACACTAGCAAGCCCCTTGAACATTTTAGTTAAGATCAACCACTGAGTGAAATCAACATAGTTGAGAACCAACTACAAAGACCTTGGGAGCTAAGATATCTAGGTAATCATCTTTCTCTTTTAGGAGAACATGATAGTAATATTACGTTTAACTGTTGATGTACCACTTGGGCCATCAACAATAAGTTATTTAAATTTCAAATGCATAATATCTGTAAAAGCTCTTTAGAAATATCTATGGGTGTTGTAGAAAAGATATATTTTTTAATTGGAAGTTAGAAGATATCTACTACGGTAGTTGAAAATTGACTCACAAAGTTTTTGGAAAGAGATTCTTCTCTAGTTTGGTTAAAAGTTTGGAGGCAGTGACTTCGAAGAACTTATGCTTTTGGGGAAAATAGAGGATTGCAGATTTTTGGTTCTTGCTTCAATCTTCATTGGATTTGAGATTATAAATCATGTTTTCTTCTTTGTTTTGACAATTTCTTATTTGGTAATTTCTAAAAGTTAAGCTTGAAATTGGTTTGCATTCGAAAATGAATATACTGCTTATGGAAAAGAATTACTCAGCTAAACATACACATGCACAAAGAAACAATTAGAATGTTTTTTCTAAAATTAATGAAAAACGTTTATTGTAATCTATGGTTCTATATTCTCTAACTCTGCATTGAGGTGCCAGATCTTCCTCAATTAATTTGTCTTGAAATTTATTTCAATATCCTTGAAACTTTTGCATGCTTACTAAATGAAAAATCATGCAGTGTGAATCCTCTATACATGTGCATCTACTTGATAACATAGGTTTGTTTAAGGAAATACCTTTGATTTCTTTGAAGTCTAGAAACATATCATTGAAAATTTATTTAAACTTAGTCAATCTACAATTTGTCTATGGCGTTGTCCCCTATTTTGATCTCCTTTACCTCCATGCAAGCTCTATGTAAATTGACATATTTGGAAGCATTATATTCTCTTGCATACCTCTCCTTAGTTGTGTCCTCACCTTCTTATTATCTTCCATGTTTTTATTCCAGCATGTCAATTCTTCTTAAGCCATCACCCTTGTATATATATCATCATTTCTTAACTTGTATTGCATATGTCGACCCAAGAAGAAGTTCTTTGTTGGCTGTTGAAGATCGGCTCATACAATCGATTTGATTTTCTTTTTCAGATTTTATCTTCTTATTTGTAGTTTCTTTGATGTCACCATCAAATGGAGGATGTAATTTCTACCAAAATCCACCTTTCCTCTATTCACCCCATGTATATTTCTATCTGTTCTATACTCTTGGTTGGTTTTGATTGGTGTTGGTTTCATTTTAAGTTGCCATATGAAACCCTTCAAAGTCTACCTCATTTCATTGCCTTGCAAGCCCTATTGGGTTTTACGGGTGGTGATCTTCTTTGGCATTGACCTTATGTATTCTTTTATTTGTGCAAGTCTATTACATCTCAGATCACTTCACTTAGAATCATCAAATTTCATTCTTTTTAATTGATTATGGCACCTTGTTGCTTTGGGTTAAACCTTTGCATGCTTAATTACTATCTTGCATGGCATATATTTTCAGTGTGCATGCACAACAACAAACTATTAGTTGCTATTTATAAAAGTGTAATTGATTTTTTTCATTAAATTATATATATATATATTTTATATGTATATATAATTATATTTAATTATATATATACATATTAAATATATTTATTTAATGGTTGTCATTTCAATAGGTGCATGCAAGCACGAATAGTTAACTTTAAATGATTGATTATTTTAATTGAGGAAATCGAGTTAATTATTATGAGTAGTTGTGAAACTGAAAGTTAAACATTTAGTTTAATTCCTTGTTGATTTATAAATTGGAGTTATGTTTAAATGATGTATTTTAAATATGAGTTATTGATTTATTTGGATTTACGAAATCCTAATGGTAGTTCATTTAATTACTTGAGGTTCTTATTTTAATTGTGTATTCTTCTGTAATTGTGTATTGGGGGGATATTTGTTATTTTGAAAATATAGGTCTTCCAGAGATTGTAAAATTGAGAAAGGGTTGTTGTGTCTTTGGTTTACCATTTGAGATTTTGTTGGGTAGTGCATGTAATTGGGATTTAGTATTTGACATTTGTAAGGATGTGTTACCTCTTGAGTTATGGTGGTTATTTGATATCAATTTTAGTGCATTGTGTACCCTTGGGTTGTGGAATAAGTATATTGTGTTGTCAATAGGGGAGTAGCTTTCAACGGGGGCCAACACACAAATTGGTGCTAGGACAACTTGTATGAGAGTCAGTTTAATCAGTGGAAATTAAATAACCTATATTAGGGGAAAGGGTAGCTTAATCCATTTAACTTGATAATTTAGACCTGCTCCTTGCCTCAAGGGCTTGTATTAGACTTGAGATGATTTGGGAAGGGCTGGAAAGCCAATATCATTATCTTGTCTTCTTGAAAGATAATCGATCCCGCACTGGTATGCATGTGGGGCCGGAGTTCGTGAGAGGTTACTAGGATGACACAGGATGGGGCCCAGGACCTAGGAATATCTCCTAAGGATAACCAATGTAACCTTTGTGATGACACTCCTCCTATGACAACAGTTGGTTTGTATTGTACATCAAATGTACTTGATTCAATGGTTTTGGAAGCAATGCAACCTTATGTTATGTGTTTACTGGTATATTTTTGTTTGTATGTTGCATGTGTCTAGAGGTAGTAGGTTGTCTTGATTGATTTTTACTATCTCCTAGCATGGGGGATGGGCCTACAAGTATCACATGACTGGGTGGATCATGCATCTTGCACTATTGGGCTTTCTTGACTTATTGATGATGGTGGGATCTTCCAATTCGGAGAGCTTGTGTGGATCTGTGGATTTGTTACTTCTCTTGTGTTCATTGTATTAGTGGTACTCTATGTATTTATACTCCTCATTTGTAATTGTGGAGGATCTGTGTATTTTGTACTTGTATCATTTTGTATGATCTACCTCATCTTGGAGATGATCTTTGTAATGGTATATTGACTTAATGTAATCTTTGGATGAATTCATTATTGTACTTCGTATATTATGCAATGGGTTAATGGTTCTATGTATGTTGTTTATCATGAGTTAATTTCATATGATATGGTTAGATTAATTTTGTAAGTTTGGGATTCACATGTAGACGTGTTGTGTGGCCTAGAGGATGTATGTGTTTAGAGTAGATTACTTTACTTGTTATTGTTACCCTTTTTAAGAAAAGAAATTAGTTGCTCTTCCGCAGTGTTGCATCATCCTCTAGGTTATGTGGTGGGGTTTTACACTTGGTATCAGAGCCTAGGTTTAAACACTGGCTGCTTTGGGATAATGTTGAACCCACTAAGTTGATAGTTGCATAGGTTTATACATTGGGGATTATGAGACCATTACATTAACCTAGGTGTTGTACTCTTTAGTTTATGTTTTTCCTTTTGGGTTTTTCTCGCTTTTCTACCTAGAAGTTTTCGTTAGGTGGTGTTGGTCCAATAGTGCAAAAAACCAATGGAAAGGATAGGAACCTTAGTGTAGTGTGCAATGCACCGATATCCTTCCTATCAGGGAAATGCATTATCCATGTTTGTGTAGCATGTGAATGTGATGAGTGTGTGTGTGTGTGTGTGTGTTATTTGATTTCTATTTGCAAGATTCCAAGAGTAAGCCTGGTCTTAGGGGAGGAGGATGTAATGCCCCTTAGTTTTCCATATCTAGACAAATTATTGGATTTCATCTAGACTTTATGATATTTTTTATCTTGACCTTATGTTATTATTTGATAGACTTTATGACACTATTGGATGTTACTCAGAAATGGCGATATTTTGATGAGTTGATGTTGTGACTGATTATTTGTTTATGACATGCTTTCTGATTAGCATAATTGTGTATTTGAATTGTTTTTTAATATGCTCATATGCTGATTATTGATGTTTTGTTTCATCATTCTTGATGTGACTATATTGGTGAAGAGAATGGGATTACATCACTCACATGCAAGTGCCCTGTGATTTTTGTGATTCTCTCTTCACAATATATATGATTTGTTTGTAGGTTTGCAAGTTCAGGATAATGGCTTCACCAGGATTCATAGGTCTAAGTGTGTCCACTACCCAACAGTAATGTTGATTGAGAGATGGTAATGGGTTTACCTATTCAAACCTTTACCCTAGTAGAGTGTGTCGCCAATCCATGTATTGGTCGTATTCTTTATCCACATTTTCCTTGTTATTTTATTTATTGTGCATGGTTTATTTGTGAGAATTAATTTATAAATGTTATGATTGGTTATTTAATTAATCTCGATCATTAATGTTGAGGCTTTATAATTGATAAATAAATTAATTTAATTTATGTTATAAAGTGATTTTATTATTAAATTAAATTTGATTTGAAAGAAATAAGTTATTTAAATTTCAAATGCATAATATCTGTAAAAGATCTTTGGAAATATTTGTGGTTGTTGTAAAAAAATATTTGTTTTGTAACTAGAAGTTAGAAGATATTTACTATAGTAGTTGAAAATTGATGCACGAAGTTTTTGAAAAGAGCTTTTTCTCTAGTTTGGTAAGAAGTTTGGAGACAGTGACTTTGAAGAACTTGTGCTTTTGGGGAAAATAGAAGATTGTAGACTTTTGGTTCTTGCTTCAATATTCATTGGATTCAAGATTATAAATCAGGTTTTCTTCTTTGTTTTGAAAATTTCTTATTTGGTAATTTCTGAAAGTTAAGCTTGAAATTGGTTTGCATTGGAAAACGAATATATTGCCTATGGAAAATAATTACTTAGCTAAACATGCACATGCATAGAGAAAAAATTAAAATGAGTTTTCTGAAATTCATGAAAACCATTTATTGTGATCTATGGTTTTGTATTCTCTATCTCTACCTTGAGGTGCCAGATCTTCCTTAATTAATTTGTCTTGAAATTTAATTTCAATTTCCTTGAAACTTTTGCATGCTTACTGAATGCAAACTCACACGGTGTGAATCCTCTATACATGTGTATCTACCTGATAGCATAGGTTTGTTTAAGAAAATACGTTTTATTTCTTTGAAGTCTAGAAACATATCATTAAAAATTTATTTGAACTTAGTCTATGTACAAATTTTCTATGGTGTCACCCTATATTTTGATCTCCTTTACCTCCATGAAATCTCTATGTAAATCGGCATGTTAGGAAGCATTATATTGTCCTACATACCTCTCCTTAGCTATTGCCTCACCTTCTTATAATCTTCCATCTTTTTTATTCCAACATGTCAGTTCTGCTTAAGTCGTCACCCTTATATATATATCATCATTTCTTAATTTTTTGTATTGCATATGTCGACCCAAGAGGAAGTTGTTTGTTGGTTGTTGAAGATCGACTCATACAATCAATTTGATTTTCCTTTTCAGATTTTATCTTCTTATTTGTAGTTTCTTTGATGTCACCATCAAATGGAGGGTGTAATTTCTACCAAAGTCTTCCTTTCATCTATTTGCCCCATGTATATTTTGATTTTTTCTATATTCTTGGTTGGTTTTGATTGGCATTGGTTTCATTTTAAGTTGCCATATGAAACCCTTCAATTTCTTCCTCATTTTGTTGCCTTGCAAGCCCTATTGGGTTTTATGGGTGCTGATCTTCTTTGGCATCAACCTTATGCATTCTTTTATTTGTTCAAGTTTGTTATGTCTTAGATCACTTCACTTAGAATAATTAAATTTCATGCTTTGTAATTGATTATGGCGCCTTGTTGCTCTGGGTTAAACCTTTGCATGCTTAATTACTATCTTGCATTGCATATATTTTCAGTGTGCATGCACAACAACAAACTATTAGTTGCTATTTATAAAAGTGTAATTGATTTTTTCATTAAATAATATATATATTTTATATGTATATTTAATTATATTTAATTATATATATATATATATATATATACATATTAAATATATTTATTTAATGGTTGTTATTTCAATAGGTGCATGCAAGCACGAATAGTTAACTTTAAATGATTGATTATTTTAATTGAGGAAATTGAGTTAATTATTATGAGTAGTTGTGAAACTAAAAGTTAGACATTTAGTTTAATTCCTTGTTGATTTATAAATTGGAGTTATGTATAAATGATGTATTTTAAATATGAGTTATTGATTTATTTGGATTTACAAAATCCTAATGGTAGTTCATTCAATTACTTGAGTTGCTTATTTTAATTGCATATTATTTTGTAATTGTGTATTGGGGGGATATTTGTTATTGTGAAAATATAAGTCTTCCAAAGATTGTAAAATTGAGAAAGGGTTGTTGTGTCTTTTGTTTACCCTTTGAGATTTCATTGGGTAGTGCACGTAATTGGGATTCAGTATTTGACATCCATAGGGATGTGTTACCTCTTGAGTTATGGTGGTTATTTAATATTAGTTTTAGTGCACTATCTACCCTTAGGTTGTGGAATAAGTATATTTTATTGTTAATAGGGGAGTGGATTTCAATAGGGGACAACACACAAAGTGGTGCCAGGATAACTCATATGAGAGTTAGTTTAATCAGTGGAAATTAAATAACCTATATTAGGGGAAATGGTAGCTTAATACATTTAATTTGATAATTTATCTTCACTCATTGGCTCAAGGGGTTGTATTAGACTTGAGATGAGTTGGGAAGGCCTGGAATGGAAAGATCATTATCATGTCTTCTTGAAAGATAATCAATTTTGCATGGGTATTCATTTGGGTTCGGAGTTCATGAGAGGTTACCAGGATAACCCAGGATGGGGGCTGAGACCTAGGAAGATCTTCTAAGGATAACCAATGTAACCTTTCTGATGAAACTCCTCCTATGACAAAAGTCGATTTGTATTATACAGTGGATGTACTTGATTCAGTGGTTCTGGAAGTAATGTAACCTTATGTTATGTGTTTACTGGTATAGTGTTGTTTTCATGTTTCCTATGTCTAGAGGTATTAGGTTTTCTTGGTTTCCTTTTACTATCTCCTAGCACAGGGGTTGGGCCTACAGGTACCACATGGCTAGGTGGAACATGCACCTTACACTATTGGGCTTTCTTGGGTTGTTTGTGATGGCAGGATCTTCCAGTTCAGAGAGCTTGTGTGTATATGTAGATTTGTTACTTCTCTTATGTTCATTGTATCAATGGGACTCTATGTATTTATACTCCTCATTTGTAATCAAGGAGGATCTATGCATTTTGTAATTGTATCATTTTGTATGAGTTGGCTCATCTTGGAGATGATTTTTGTAATGGTATATTGACTTAATGAAATCTTTGGATGAATTCATTATTGTACTTTGTATATTATGCAATATGTTAATGATTTGATGTATATTGTTTAACATGAGTTAATTTCATATGCTACATGGTTAGATTAATTTTGTAAGTTTGGGATTGACATGTAGACACGTTGTGTGGCCTAGAGGATGTATGTGTTTAGAGTAGATTACTTTACTTGTTATTGTTACCCTTTTTAAGAAAGAAAAATTGTTGTGCTTCCACAATGTTGCATCATCCTCTAGGTTACGTGGCGGGGTTTTACAAGTTACAATCAAAACAACAACACACAGGCTGATTTGTTCAACAAAAACATCAGGAAATCATTGTTGTAGCATCAAAAGGACAACTGTATACAAAAACATTAACAATAGGGTAAACAACTACAATAGTGTATTTTAGTAGCAACAATTTATATCAACAACAATACATATCAATTGAATAAGTAGCAACAACATGTCAATAGCCAATTTGACTATGGGTATGTGCAGGATCATCATGGAAAAAACAGGCCCTTAAGTGGCAAAAAATTCAAAAAAATCAGAGTTAGACAACTTGACATAAAAAATTTAATAAGTTATCAATATTATTTCAAAAATATGTAAGAATATAATTTGTATAAAATTGAATCTAGTTTCTAAACTACTAGGTTTGCTTTTTTTTTTAAAATCTATTTGGTGAAAATTTGAAATTTCAATGTAGTGGTACATAAATTTCAAGGAAAAAATAAGAAGTAGGTGTCTGTCTGACCACCCTAACCACAATAACATGATAATATTTTTTAATAAGATTTTAGATATAAGTAGAGGACTCATGGCCCAATGTGATACATTTTTTTTCGTAATTTTTTTCCAAGTAAATAATTAATTATGAATTTTTTAAAAATATAAAAACTCATATGTTTGACCACCTTAACTTGGTCAAAACTTCATGAAATTCAATTTTTATTTTTTTAATCCTATAGTATGTGAAGCATATAATGTGACGCATGTTTTGGATTCAAAAAATGTGATACCGTTTGAAAGCTATAGATGTTTTTCAATCGGCCTATTAATTAGGACTTTAGTCGTAATTTGAATAGAAAATGAATAATACTTATTAAATTCAAAGTAAAGTATAATTTATATTGTTGGAAAGCTGATAATCTCCTTTAAAAACCCTTTTCGTTTTATCAATTTTGGGTAAAAAAAATAGTCATCAGCCACATACCCATCATATTGCCACTTTTTGGCCCATCATGATCATGTACATACCCCTATCCTTCAACCAATTGCAATTGTGCTTGGAGATTGATAATATCTAATTTTGAGATCTTTGTTAGTTTGGAAGTAATCTTGAAGAACCATAGAAAATTTAATAATCTGTAGAGAAAGGTTCCAACAAACCATTTGGATTTCAAGTTGAAGAGGCACAAAAGTGAAAAAAAAAACATTGCAAAACAATGAAACTTACAAATGAACTTGAGGATGACTTGCCTACAAAGTTGTGTTAGAACATTGTGACAAGGATATTTTATAACCCATGGGTTAATCTCTTTAATGTTGAACAAAGGCTTATGATGAAATTTATTTTTATTTTGCATATTTGAACTCTTCCTCTTTAGCAAGAAAAACATTTTAAACCCTTTCCTACAAGTTATATTTCAAGTTTCTAGATCAGTTCCCATCTTGTCATTAATCATTCAGGTCTACCATTTATTCATAAATTCTTTTCAGAGAAAAAATTAATATTTGTAAATATTAATTTTTATAAGTTAATTAATTCAATATTTTTTTATTTTTTTGGGATATGAATCCAAATATTTCTTTCTATATACCAATGCAATTTCATTTTTCCATGTTTAAATGTTAATCTTTATAAATTAATTGGGTTAACTCATTCAATTTTCAGTTTATATAGTTTTCTTTTTGATGTCAGTTAAATTAATTTTTACTATCTATAAATATGAATGTAAATATTTCTTTATATTGAAATTTTATTAACTGTATAGTCCCATGGGGGCATGCACTTCTATTTTCATGGAGCAGGAGGTCCAATGGGGAAAAAAATTGTGTTACGAGATTAATTGGAATCTTTTCTAGAAAAATAGGAGCCCTTACCTTTTAGGAATGAATATTTAAGCTAATGAAATTGGGGTGGGACTAGAAATTGCCCCTATAGCTTATGATTTTTTAATGCCACTTGTCTCTCATCTAAAATTTTAAATTCTTATTAGAAAATAAAAATGAGGGAATTTTCATTTATTTATTATTTTTTATCAAAGCACTACAATTCATTCCTTAAATTTTGGAGCTTAAAATTTTAAGAAAAATTGGAAGATTAAAACCATGGGACCAAGAACTTAAAAATATTCCTAAAAAAGCTAAATAGCATACACTGAGATTTTTAAGGGAGCCCCCTCCAGGAGACCTTACCCTTAGTCTTCAATTTTGTTAATGTATGAATTAATTTTTATGGGTAAATCAAATTAACTCATTCAATTTTCAATTTAAATAATTTTCAATATCTATAAATTTTGAATCAAAATATTCCTTTATATTCAATTTCATTCTATCTTTTTTTAAATCTCAAAATGATGAGATTGAGTGATCTTGAATCTATATATACCTTACAATGTAAATGATAATTATTACCACATAGCCAATGAGATGCTTGCCAATGCAAACTATCTTACACTTTGAGTATTTCTATTTTTAAGACAATACGAAGCATTGGCAATAAAAGGTTCAATAAAAACATTATGATTTTAGATATCTCTTCATTGGTCTCTCTAGCTTGTTATTTATTGACTTTCTTGCTTTGTGGTGGTTTTCTAGATAATATTTTCCAAATCGAGTTATGATTGTTACCTCCACATGGACTAGGCAACCCATTTTATTGATTTGATTTTCACACTTGAAAACCAATTAGAGACAACATAAGATAAAATCAATACTGAAGTTTAATTTGTATTAAATATTAACAATGTTTTCAATAAAATATAATATTAAAATCATGATTGGAATGATCTAATTTAAACACATAAGATAGATAATTCAGTTTATTTAGTTTTATCATATAATCTATATATTCATGCAGCCAAATGACTGTGTACATTGCAAATAATAGGCAAATTCTCATGTAGGTGCTCAGTAAATATAATATTTCAAAAGGATGGCTACTCCTTCACAACAACCAACATTTAGAGCATGAGAATATGGAAGTGCATTGTACTTCCAGAAACTAAACATAGAATAAAAGCATTCAAAAGTTGTTTGAATGTAAACATTGTTTCTGAGAATGGGGAAAGACAACTGTGCAAGACCATTGTCTACCTTGGGCTACAGAGTCACATATCATACCTCATATCATATTAATATAACATAATATTATTGCCCAAAAAACTTCCATCACATGAAAATACAACACCCTCATTACCTACTTGCAAGCATTTCCACCACTCTTTGAATGAACAACAAAAAAACAAATAACTCAAACAAAAAATGTGTTTGAAGAACCTCAATAACTTTGCTATTTCATTTCAAAAGATGTTATATCCCAAACATGGAGACAATTACATAAAAATATGCATTCAAATATGTGCATTCAAGTTATAAGAGCATTACGATACATGGATTTGTAGCATATGGACCTTTACCCTTAGAATTTTATAATCCTAGTCCACAACCTCTTTCATGGCCAAAACCTAAAGCTAAGAACCTTCCTTGAAATTAGAACCCACATTACTGGCCATGAATTCCTTCTTACAGAAATGAATGAGAAAATAAGCCTCAGGCATAATGCACATTTTATTACATTTACATTTGGAATTCATTTCAATTTCAATTCAAACATCTCAAAAGTAGTTATATATGCAACTCTGGAGGGGGAAATTCAAGAAAGAGCAAATTACTTTTCATATAGCTTGCAAAAGATAATTCCTGCCCTCCAAAGGGCATCCTTTATCATTCAAGAAAATACCATATCAACATGCCGAAGAAAATTTTGAAACAGTCTCATCCAGATTCCACTATCTCTTCGATATGGCTCCATAGTTCCATCACTATTTCATCCCTAGCTTCTTTAAAAGGATCTTTGATGCTCTAGTGCCTAGTGATGAGAAGAATATTCCATCAAATATCTCCTAACTCCATCACTCATCACCAATGCACTCTCCATGCTTCAAAATGTAACCACAATGCCTTGAGATGAAACAATGGATAGAAGGCTTAACTCTACATCTCTCATTGCTAATACTTCCTTTCCCTCATGTATTCCATCAGTGATGTGAAGAACATACATGATGAGCTCCTGGCCATTGGATCAAAATATCCACTAGGGATATACTTCATTTTTATTGCATTGAAAATGTATCAATTGTCGCTGATTGATACATCCCCTTTGCAACTGAATCTGTGATGCTTGGGAAATTATTCCATTGCTCATCATGAAAATGAAACTAATGATTCAAAAGGTTTTAGTAATGGGCAATACAAAGACTTCCAATGATGGAAATTTGCACATGCCTCAAAGTTGTTAATAAAGAAAGGGATGCCTAGGTAAAATGAAGCATTGGGAATCAAAAGAGGCTTAAGACCATATCCAACCTAGGGAACAAAGATAAAATATTTGAAAAGCTCCAACCTTGTAAAATATCAACCCTCAGACCAAAACAAGAGAAAAATACCACATGATGGGGCAAATAGGAAACCTAGGCATGAGGGGCCCATGACCATGTGAGCACATAGGCTCAAAATGTAACCTAGAAAAATAGGAACCTAGCAAGTCGGTTAGTGAAATATTAGACCAAAAGAACAAGGATTATGAAAAAATATGCTAAGGAAAACCAACCCTATAGAATAAAACCCTAATCCCTCGCAGAACTTCAGAACCAAGCAACCACCCAAGTAATGACATTAGATTAGTGGAACATGAAATTTTGAAGGTTCCACTAGGTTCAAAGGGTTAAGACACATAAAAGGAATGAACTCAAGAAAAATAAGGTATTACAAACTTGAATCCCAACAACATGCTCACATTATGGCTTGGTATTTACCAAAGCGTAACATGTCCATGTTATGGGTATTTCAACATAACACACGATTATATTTTCTTCAAAATAATCTATTTATCCACTCTTTGTCCCCCAATTTATTACACTCACCCCCATATCACATTACAAAATTGTGCAAAATATTTTAAATAAGATTTATTCCATCCCTTCTATCTTCTTTTTTCTATTTTATAGGTTTTCAATAAAGTGATCATGTCAAGGTGAATGTAAGAAAACCTATATATTATTTTAAATTTAATGTACTTTATGAGTGTCTAAATACACTTAATTTTTTATTTTTTTTTGAGAATTCTAATATATTTTAAAATACATTCTTAGGTTAGATTAACACACACATCAAAGTGGGAGAAATATAATGGTGATATTAAAATAACGATGTCATTTCCCATTTAGATTTATTCCCACCTTGGAAGAATTTCTTAATATAATGACATATAAACAAGTGACATTCTCCTATGCTTGGCTTTGGCTCATGTCATGATCCCTATCCCTATTTATTTACTCTTGTTTACATTATGATATATCAACAATTAGCACTCCCTTGTGATTGGCTTTGGTTTATGATGATTCCTATGTAATGAAATAACTTGCACAAGAGAAGAATATAGTATAAAATATGTTAAAATAATTGATAATATATTCCACTTTGAGGGGACAACCTCCTAATCCATTTTGAGGGGGATACCTCCAATATTCTTTAATAAGAACTGAATACTCAACATGATGATAGTAACTAACCTATAGCTCCCATATATACCATAATTATTCCTTTGATACCACCTAGGTCGACTTAGATACTTAGGTATAACTCCCAAGATAAATGCATATATATGACTATAATAATGAGTATGTGACTTATTTAAGAGTTAAGGTGTCCAAAAACTGACTACTCATAATACAATACACATTATAGAGTTACGAGAATAGCATTACCTCCCTCGTTACAAAAGCATTGTCTTCAATGCATAAATATTCATCTCCAAATTCTCCCTTTTCTTTTTTCTTTTTCATCATCATCATAATTTTCTTCTTCTACTTCTTATACATTTTCTTGTTCTTGCTCTTGTTCTTTCTATTGTTCTTGTTCTTGTTCTTTCTCTTGCTCTTGCTCTTGTGCTTTCTCTCTCTCTTGGGTATGTGTACCAAGTTATGACACAAAAAAGGATCCTAAGATGCCACTTTTTTTTTTTTTTGGTGAAGTCAACAAAGTATGATGTTCATGAGAAAATGAAGATAGGTACACTCAAAATTTGAAGATGAAACAATAACAAGAGTTGTAGTGGTCTGAATTTCTTTCTCTCTCTCTCTCTCTTCCCTCTCTACTCTATTATATATCACCTCTCTCCCTACCAATCCCTCCCTCCTCTCTCTCACCTCTCTCTCCTTCCCTCCATACATCTTCCTACCTCTCTCTTTCCCTCTATACTTCTCTTTATCTCCCCCTCCCTCTCTCTACCTACTTCTCTCTGATTCTCCCTCACCTCTCTCTCTCCATCCCTACCTGTCCCTCCATCTCTCCTTCCCTCTCTACTTCTCTTTACTTACCTATCCCTCTATACCTCTTTCTCTCTCCCTCCCTCCCTCCCCTCTCTCAATCTCTCCACCTTCCCTCTCTCTCTCTCTC